>CM002485.1:8800244-8825284 GCA_000325765.3 Leersia perrieri
ATTTAAACTGCTAAAACGCACAGGCCCTTTTACGTGGACGGACGAGGCGGAGAAAGCCTTGGGTGAGCTCAAGCGCTACCTCTCCTCGCCCCCCGTTTTAGTGGCCCCGGAGCCGGGAGAACCCCTCCTCCTATATTTGTCGGCAACGCCGCAAGTCATAAGTGCAGCGTTAGTGGTCGAGAGTGACGCGGGGCCCGGTCCCGCACCACCGCCACCAACCTCACCTCCCGAGGCAAGTGATGCTGCAGAGGCAGTAGCAGGCACAACCCCCGAGCCCGGAGTAGGTTTTCGGGCCCTCGGACCATGGGGTGGTCACCCGCACACCCATCCAGTAGGCCTTCGGGACCCCTCCCTCGTGCGGCCTTACAGGCCCCAGGGACGGCGACGACCCAGTGGCCCCCGAACCAGTGGGAGCTAACCTCGAGCAAAACCATCCCAATGCAACTGCTCCCGAAGCCCCGGAAGGAACAACCAGAGCCCGCCCTAAGGTGCTGAGGCCGGTTTACTTTATCAGTGAGGCTTTGCGAGACGCAAAGACACGTTACCCCCAGGCGCAGAAACTGCTCTATGCAGTATTGGTGGCTTCTCGGAAGTTACGCCACTACTTCCAAGCGCACAGGGTAACTGTTGTCACCTCGTACCCTCTCGAACAAATCCTACGCAACCGAGAGGGCACGGGACATGTGGTCAAGTGGGCAATAGAGCTGTCGGAGTTCGATCTCCACTTCGAGGCTCGCTACGCGATCAAGAGTCAAGCTCTGGCCGACTTCGTGGCCGAGTGGACTCCCCTGGCCGACGACAACCAGCCCCCGGGTAACCCAGTTCCGGGGCCTAGAGAACAGGCGAACCGCGGCCAGTGGACCATGCATTGGGTAATGAATTTCGACGGCTCCTTGACCTTGCAGGGGTCTGGCACGGGCGTCGCTCTAACCTCACCAACAGGCGACATCCTCAAATATGTGGTCTGCCTCGATTTTCGGGCGACCAATAATATGGCCGAGTACGAGGGGCTCCTTGCAGGGCTACGGGCAGCGGCAGGCATGGGTATCCGCCGCCTGCTAGTCCTCGGTGATTCACATCTCGTCGTGAATCAAGTATCCAAGGAGTACCAGTGCTCTGACCCACAAATGGAGGCATACGTGAAGGCCGTCCGTCGGATGGAACGCCTTTTCGACGGGCTAGAGCTCCGCCATGTGCCCAGACGAGAAAATACCCTGGCCGACGAGCTCTCTAGGCTCGCATCGGCCCGGTCCCTTTTGAAGAAATTCTCACCCAGCCATCCGCGCATGTTGACCCGTCTCCTCCCCAGGAATCTCGGGGCCCCGTCGCGCCGGACCCGGCAAGTTCACCACAGTCCGCCGTGGGTACACCATCTGTGCCCCGGCAGGTGGCCTGGATGGAAAAAATCCACGCCTACCTACAGCACGAAGCATTGCCCGAAGAATGCGAAGAAAGCGAGCGCATAGCTCGCATCTCCAAAAGGTATGTGTTGGTGGAAGGGACCCTCTATCGACGCGGCGCCAACGGAGTTCTTATGAAGTGTGTCACACGGGAACAAGGTCTCGCGCTCCTCGCCAAGATACACGAGGGCGAGTGCGGCGTGCATTCGGCCTCCCGAACCATGGTCGGAAAAGCTTTCCGCCAAGGTTTCTATTGGCCCACCGCGCTGGAGGACGCCGCTGACCTCGTGCGGCGGTGCCGGGCATGCTAGTTCCACGCCAAACAGACGCACCTGCCGGCCCAGGCGCTCCAAACCATTCCGCTCTCTTGGCCTTTCGTGGTCTGGGGGCTGGACATCCTGGGCCCCTTCAAAAAGGCGTGCGGGGGATGCAAGTACCTCTACGTCGCCATCGACAAGTTCACCAAGTGGCCCGAAGCATACCCAGTGCCTATCATCAACAAGCATTCCGTGGTGCGTTTTATACGTGGAATAACAGCGTGGTTCGGGGTCCCCAATCACATCATCACCGACAACGGGACCCAGTTCACCAACGAGCTCTTCGGCGACTATTCTGACGACATGGGAATCAAGCTTTGCTTTGCCTCCCCCGCCCACCCATAGAGTAACGGCCAAGTCGAGCGCGCCAACGCCGAGATCCTAAATGGCCTCAAGACCGATGAGCTGTCGACTCCTGGACCGATGAGCTGTCGGCGGTTCTATGGTCCAACCGGACCACTCCCAGCCGCGCAACAGGGGAGACGCCGTTCTTCATGTTGTACGGGGCCGAGGCGGTCCTTCCGTCCGAGCTCACCATGGGCTCCCCCGCGCACGACAATGTACACCCAAGTCAACCAAGAAGAGCTCCAGCGCGACGACCTCGATTACATCGAAGAAAGGCGGCGCCGCACGGCACTCCGCGCGGCCCGTTACCAACAAAACCTTCGCCGCTACCATCAGCGCAACATCAACCCCCGAGGTCTACAGATCAACGACCTCATCCTGCACCATGTCCAAACGCGGCCGGACTAAGCAAGCTGTCCCCCATGTGGGAGGGCCCATTCAAAGTGGTCGGGTTGCCACGCCTTGGCACCGCCCGCCTAGCCACGGAGGACGGCGTTCTGCCGCCGAACCCGTGGAACTGGCGCGCCAGGTAGGGGTGGATTCGAGTACTGTAATTGCGTGAAGAAAAGAGTAAATCCCGATCCCGGGTGAGAGTGGAGACGAGGGTTTATACAGGTTCGGGGCACAGGATGCGTAATACCCTACTCCTGTTGTGTGTCTAATATTGTGGGAAGAAAGCTCTTGCTTACAAGCGTGGGTGTATTTTTTCTCTCCCTCCCTCTCTACTGTGAGCCTGGGTCTCCTTTTATACTCAAGGGAACACCACAACGGCTTTTTCCCTCTCTTCCTTTCCTTGGACGTCAAGAGCAGATTACTCCATCCTGACTTCGCAGACATGCCAGCACGCCCTTCCCTTATCCCTCGCGTAATCCGGGATCAGGAGTGGATTTGATAGGGCAGGTGCTATAGGCGTTGTGGGGTCTTGTCGTTCTTTTCCTTGCCGGAGCTCGTAGGCCGTAGGGCAGGTTGATTGTAAGGGTTGAAGAAAACCTCGCCCTCCTCCTCCACGCTGCTCTCTATCACATTAAATGCGATAGAGACGGGGCAGAGGGGGTGTCCTGTCGCAGGCGACCGCACAGTCACCCACGACTGCCGCGGCCGCCCACGCCTCCTCCCCTCGATCAGAGGGAAAGGAGTGATGATGGGGGTTGGCAGCGCCATTTCACATTGCCATTAATGTGGTGAGTCCGTGCCGGCCCTCATGAATGCGGCAGTTGGGAGGGCCGCGCTGCTCCCTCCCGCGCGTTTTCTAAAGGGCGAACTGGTGCGGGTCATCTTTTGGCCCCCGAGTGCTCCCCTGGGGTGGTCTGCTTCCTCCCGGAGGAGGCCTCGGGGTTCACCCGGGCCACTTCCCCCGAGTCTAATATTTTTTGTTACTTTGTTTCGGTGGGCCCAAGGCGCTTTATATCTCTGCCACGTGGTACCCCCGGGCCCACATCACCGACAAATTATATCATATACTCACATATGAGCTTGTTTCATAATAAGCTTCAATTTAAGTGCATTAAGAATACGACGCTAGCTAATGATGAAAATATATACATTTGTTTGTTTAGGAGTGCAAAACATATTTGGAGCCATATATGGAAGATGAACGTCACTAATAGTGCATCAAAAGATGAAGATCAAGTCCTCTGCATACTTAAATCCAATTCGGCCACCCGATGCAGCGCTGACTTTAAACGTCCGCCATTTTTACATACGAGCTCTATTGAAGTCCCATGACTACTTCATGGAAATTTTTTGGAGCCCTCTTTCCAACAAATAACCTCATTGCCAAAATCCACCTGAGTCATCGGGAATTGAAGAAACAAGGTGTTGCAACATCTATAATGAGCTTGTAATTTTGTTTGGCCCCAGCCCAAGTAGGGCCAAGGGGGTTGCGCCCCAAAGAAAGGGAGAACGCCGCTATAGCCTTCCCCACTTCTTAAAATAACTAGGTACCCCTTCCATGTTAGTTAGGTTTTGATTAGTTGAAAGTTAGTCATTCATACTTCGCTTGTACATGTGTGTGTCGACTAGACCACTTACATACTTGTTCGGAACCCCATCTTATCAAGTGTATCATTTATTCAGAGCTTTAATTCCTATTTACAATTCAGATTGTTTTTATTTTGTTCTTGCTTGTTCTCATTTCATTGCAGGAGTATGATTGATCTGCACCGACATCATCAACAATCCTAGGAGAGGTGTATCGATCGCTAAGGCGCAACACAACAACACAACGTCGCGTATGGTTGTAGTCGGATTGTCAGCGTCTTTTGCACAAATCGTAGTTA
Source organism: Leersia perrieri (assembly GCA_000325765.3). Lineage (NCBI taxonomy): Eukaryota > Viridiplantae > Streptophyta > Magnoliopsida > Poales > Poaceae > Leersia > Leersia perrieri. Next base: position 8,804,586 of record CM002485.1, read on the forward strand.
TCTCAACTCATCAAAAGATTGGGTCACCGCCATGCACATGAAATTTCAAAAGAATTTATAAGGCTAAATCCTTTGCTCCTAATGGTTCAATAATATAAATCCAAAAGATTCAATTTCTTTAAAATTCTTTTGCTTTTCCTTCTATCCTAAAGGAACTATTAGATTCTCCTCCCAATCACTTAATTGGGTATTGGCTCAAATGTATAAATAAACTTGCATTGGAAGCAATTCATAGCTATATTGTGACTACAAATCAAACAGTTGTAAAAATGATTATATTTTGGAATGAAGGGACTATTATGTTGCTGAGTTATGCTGTGTTGTTATAGTGTTGTATGTGTAGTGTATGACTACCTAATAATAAACTGTATGCGCATATAAAATCACATGGTGAGAATGACCTCATGTTATATAATAAATAATGCTCCTGATATTTTTTTTCTTAATCAAAACAGGCAGAGTCATTTTATTTCACTTGTCCTCATATTTCAAATATTGTTTCATTTTGGTTTGTGGATCTTTTTTTATAAGGGAAAATATTCTTTGAGGAACCTTTTTCTTGAATTCACAAACCTTCCTTCAACCGAAAATCGAAGTCCAGATTTATAGTATCGGATGCACTTCATGATAGCAGTAGTAAGCTTCACTTCCAACTTCATCAACCTTGATGACCTTCGACGACATACGATTCTTGATAGGGTTCCAGTCTAAGGTCAAGGTACGTGAGAGAAAGGATTTACTCGAGCTTAAAAAGGATGGTCGTGGGACAAGAAATGATGAACGGTGGAGGAAAACAAGAGGGATAAGGGGCAGTGGCAACTGTAACCTCTCTGACGGGGGAAGATAAGATGACTTGGAACGAGCATGTTGGTGCGGCCCAACTATGAAGGAGGAGAGTTGAGTTTGGGTTACCTTCTAGATACATTTTACCCACTTGGGTTCTGTTTGGAGAAAAGACATATGCATGTGCATATTTGGTTCTCTAGGATAGAAGGTTTTTTTTCTTGTGAAGTTGGGCTTGAGGTGATGAAACCAAGGGCATGTTTGGTTGCTAGCCACACTTTACCACACCTAGGCTTAGGCAAGTTGTGGCAGCCACAAAAGTGTGGCCAACAAATTGTTAGCCACAAAGTATAGCAAAGTTGGCAAAAAGGTAACCCTATGACATATGGGACAGTGTGTGGTAAGCCACAGCTGTGGCAGCAAACCAAACGCAAACCTAAAAATTGTGGCCGTCACAAGTGTGGCGTGGCAAACTGTGACAGCGAACCAAACACACCCTAAATGCGTAAGACCCATTGTAACATTTAGAAGGAATAGTGGAAGGAGGGAGAGGATATCAGTCTGGCGGGTTTTATTGATAACGTAGGTGCGATGAGGATGTATAGTGAAGGATATTTGTATCCGCACACGTTTAGAAAACAATATAGACAATAAAAAAGCAAATAGGACAAGAGGGTTTTGTAGACATCAAAGTTTGCCAAACGTTTTCACATTTCACTTTTCACCCATTTTTGACTGTCAACTCCGAATGTGCAGTCATGTCGAAAAGAGATTGAGAGAGAGAAAAAAAACAAACTGCAAATGTGCAATTCGTTTTGACGAGAGATTGAGGGGCTGAGCCGCTGAGGGCTTCGTCTCCTCCAACTCCGGGGAAGCAGCATCTCAGCAATGGCGGCAGCAAGCCTTATGACTCCACCACTCCCAAATCCACCAGCCATGGTAACACCCCACCCAGCTCCCATGACCTCCAATCCTCAACGCGAGCGGGACGTCCGGTCCACCCCCACCTCCTCCCTCCGCGCGCTCTTCCTCCGCGCCGTCGACCCGTCCCGCCCCGCGTCCTGGTCGGCGGCCGTCGCCGACCTCCTCTCCTCCGGCGATGCCATCGCTGCCCTCGCCACCTTCGCCGCTGCTGTCCGGGCTAACCCGGCCGCGCTCCTCCCGGCTCTTCCCCCCGCCCTCCGCGCCGCCGCCGCTGCTACCTCCCTCGCCGCCGGCCGCCAGCTGCACCTCCTCGCCCTCCGCTCCGGTTTATTCCCCTCTGACCCTTACTCCGCGTCCGCCCTCCTCCACATGTACCACCATTGCTCACATCCCGTGGACGCCCGCAGGGCGTTCGACGAAATTCCTGACCCCAACCCTGTCATCATCACCGCTATGGCCTCTGGATACATGCGCAACAATCTGTTCCACCACTCGCTCGGCCTTTTTCGTGACATGATAGCCTCCGATTCTGCTTCGGTGATTGACGAGGCGGCCGCGCTCGTGGCGTTCTCCGCTTCCGCCCGTGTCACTGATCGGGGTGTTACTGCCAGCCTCCACGCGCTTATTGTGAAGATTGGATTGGAAAGGAATGCTGGGGTGGTCAACACAATGCTAGACTCATACGCGAAGGGCGGCAGTCGCGACTTGGGGGCGGCCAGGAAGGTGTTTGATACAATGGAAAGGGATGTAGTGTCCTGGAATTCAATGATTGCTCTGTATGCGCAGAATGGGTTGTCAGCAGAAGCACTTGGGTTGTATAGCAAGATGATGAATGTTGGCGGAGGAATTAAATGCAATGCTGTGGCACTGTCAGCAGTGCTACTGGCTTGTGCGCATGCAGGGGCGATACAGATGGGAAAGCGCATTCATAATCAGGTAAATTACTTGCTGTTAAATCGATGACAAAATGTTGCTTCACTACATGCATTTGCTTTTTCAGACCAAACATTTTAGTTGCATTGTGAAGGGCTGGAGGGGTTCAATGCCTAATCATGGGAAAGAAGCTCATGTCTCTATTTTTGTAGTTTGAAGAAATATAGCACCCAACGTGGAAACGATACATATAGTCATGAGCCCTGAAAAAGTTTTCTATAATCAATATGTTTTGTGCCTTATTATATGTAACTAAAATAATAAATCTTAACTTTCACTTGTAACTAATACTACATCTTGGTTACCAAAAACCTGGAAACTTTGTATAAACATAGTGCATAATATTTGAAGCACCAATAAACTGTAGTCCATAAATTGTTACTCTGCATTTGCACATACTCAGTATATCTTTCAAAATGAAATTAACAATTTGACCCCTAGAATGTGCAGATTTATTTCAGGGTATCAAATTGTACAATCCTGTATTATTTAATTTTGAACAATTTTTCTGTAACATGTTCATTGCATATGCATATGCCCATTGTCTTTGCGAGAGCATATATCAAATAAAATATTTATATATTTGCATTTTTCTGTGATTTTTTAAATTTATTTCTGTTACAATTAGTGTTTCCTTTTTTTTATATTTGAAAGGTGGTAAGGATGGGTTTGGAGGAAAATGTCTATGTTGGTACTTCTGTAGTTGATATGTACAGTAAGTGTGGAAGAGTTGAAATGGCATGTAAGGCCTTCCAAAAAATCAAGGAAAAGAACATACTTTCATGGTCTGCCATGATTACTGGCTATGGCATGCATGGTCATGGACAAGAAGCCCTTGAGGTTTTTGCCGATATGAAAAGATCAGGTCTAAGACCTAACTACATAACGTTTATATCAGTTTTAGCTGCCTGCAGTCATGCTGGTCTTTTGAATGAGGGCCGTCATTGGTACAGTGCCATGAAGCGAGAATTTGGTATTGAACCTGGTGTGGAGCACTATGGTTGCATGGTGGATCTCCTTGGTCGTGCTGGTTGTCTTGATGAAGCTTATGGCCTCATTAAAGACATGAAGGTCAAACCCGATGCTGCTATATGGGGAGCTCTTCTTAGTGCATGCCGCATACACAAAAATGTTGAGCTTGCAGAAATATCTGTGAAAAGATTGTTTGAATTGGATACAACCAACAGTGGATACTATGTTCTGTTGTCCAATATATATGCAGAGGCTGGAATGTGGAAAGATGTAGAACGAATAAGACTGCTGGTGAAAACAAGAGGAATAGAAAAGCCTCCTGGGTATAGCAAAGTTGAGTTGAAAGGCTATACCCATTTGTTTTATGTTGGTGACAAGAGTCACCCTCAGCACAAGGAGATCTATTCTTATTTGGAGAAACTGCTTGAAAGAATGCAAGAAGCAGGCTATGTACCAAACACGGGTTCTGTTCTTCATGATTTGGATGAAGAGGAGAAAGAGTCTGCATTGCGAATCCATAGTGAAAAGCTTGCTGTTGCTTTTGCTCTAATGAATTCTGTCCCAGGATCAGTGATCCATATAATAAAGAATCTCCGGGTCTGCAGTGATTGCCATACAGCAATGAAGTTTATTACCAAGATCACTGAACGAGAAATTATTATCAGAGATTTACAGCGCTTCCATCACTTCAAGGATGGATTATGCTCTTGTGGAGATTACTGGTGACAATATACTAAAGGGTGTGATAGCATATTTTTAGTCATAATGCACTGTTTAACCATTTTCGCCAACATCCCTTTAAAATAGTGATTGTTGTAATGTCACTGGAAATTAGGGGTAATGGAACAGCCCGACAACATGTGCATGGTGTAACTGAAGGTTGGTAAATTTTCGTAGTCCCTTTTCTAATTCTAACTGATGAATGATACATCTTATACCGTCATTTTCAAGACAAGAATGCCAGTCATGATATCACAGAGATGAATTATAACTATTTTTGAAGACTAGGAGCCCAAATTCATTCTGGAGCAAGTAAATTTTGTCACCATTGTGATCAGTATTGTTCATTTACACGTGTTGGAAACGAAACACAACATGTTTTTATATTTTACAGTCATCATAAGTAGTATTGCAAATTTTAACATGGATTTGTTCAGTCTAGAGTTCTACTACTCCAGTGGCAAACATGTTGCTGATGTTGGGTGGCTCATAATATTTTAATTGGACACATATAAATGGTATCTCTATGCGATTTTTTTTTTCTAATTGAAACAGGCTTGTGAAGGTTTTGAACCATATTTGTCGTTGGGCTGGTGTAGATGAACCATATTTTAGAATACTGGCTATAACAACAACAACAACAACAACAATCCTCACAAGACCCATAGTTGGCCAGAAAATTTTGGCACAACTAAAACTTAACTTCCAGAACTTCTTTTTAAGTTTATTGTCTAAGATATGCTAATTGGTTCTGACGTCCAGTTCTATCTAGACGTATACGATAAAGTAAAAACTCCATTTGGAACAAAGAATATGCCCCAGAAAGAAAAACCCAGCTGGAACGATAACAGCATGCTTTCTATGATTCTATCTTGCAAAGAGGCAACGAATTTAAAGTTTTTCCAACTTCAAGTCGTCAAAAGATCTCCCTTTCTATAGCGTTTTAAGGAGTTAAACATTGCAGTTGATGTATATAAAATAAAAGGCTAATGCAACTGACGGGACGATAGTGATGGTTGGTATAAACGACCAGATTACATAAAAACCACAGCTTCTAAACAAAGTATAAGTGCAGCTAGTTGAAAAGCTCCAAGCGACAACGATCTGTACCACGATTCTAGCTATCTTCCGACAAGCAACTAAGCAAGGAATCGATGTACTATATTTAAGAGTTGGATGCAAATCCCTTCAGCAAAACACTTCTACAAACACTGTATTAGTGAACAAACCAACTATGAAGTTCTTGTTTCAGTTCCCCTGCTGCTCATGCTTTTGTTACATCAAGAAGAAGAAGAGCAAATCAAAGGAGGGCAAGCATGACTAAAAGTGGTATATTTCTAGATCAATCTCGCCACATGAATACGTTGACGGTCGAGAGAGCTCGGATCACATGTGTTTAAGTGTCAGCATGAAATTTACATATACTCCTCACTTTCTCAGAGAGCTCGGATCATGTTGATTGCTGATTATACAGTCTGTACAAATGGACAGTGTTTAATGATGTAACATGTCAAGCGGCCATCTATGTCAATAAAAGCAACTGGCTAGTTTCCCTTGTCTTTCTCTGTAGCTTCTGTTTTATGAATACCCATCTCCTTCATCTGTTGTTCAACTGATACCAGACCAGTTTCTGCCAGAAATCTGTGATACAACAATAAAAGTTACTCAAAGTATTCATCCTGATGACTGTAAAGGATGGATACAGGTAAAACGGAGGGGCAAACCTGTTAAGAAGCACAAATAGCACTGTGCCAATGGTCACAAGCAAAAGAACATGTCCAATAATCACGAAGTCACTTGAAAAGAATGCTAGAGAAAGCATAGCAGTAAAACAGAAGGCTAGTAGCAAAAATGTGATCTTCACCACAAACCATGTGGGCGCCTACAAATTGAGATAACATAAATTACGCCTCTTTTATGTTTCTTGTACTACTTGAAACCACATATATAAAATGAACAAGATTATAAAATCAAATTTCCTTACATTAACACCAGAAGACAGTGCTCCCACCAAAACAGCTTCAGCTGATGATATTTCATTGGAGGAACGCCCTTCCATGTCCAAGGTTTATACTGTTGGTCCTAGCAGAATTAAAGGAATAAATAATCAACTTAGAACATTCAATAGCTGTTATCTCTTTCTCTCTATCCTATACTGACTACACAAAGCCATCTGACAGAGCCACATCAACAAGAAATTGATAAGCTTTGGATTAGGTCATAAGTGATACTTAAAAAATCGGTTGTTGATATGAAAACTACTATATTCATTTATCAGATGACAAACGCTAATTATCATGCCAAGCATTTCTGGTCAGCAGGAGGGAGCAATTCGTTTGAGACAAGTTGTGGGGTTGTTTGCTGTAACTAATCCAATCACTCATTTGACATTGAATAGTTTATTTACCTCTTGCATGCATAACATGCAAAACAAACAACCCTGTTCTGATTTACAACCATCTGGAGAAAAAAAAAACAGTTTATTTGCTTCCAATATCTGAGTTCTGAATGCCAACACATCTATTGTACCAAAGTGAAATGGGTCAAGGTTTCACAATCCCAATTGCCTTGCAGTCCACTTTTATGCCTCCCAAATCCCAATCGGTTATGATATTAGATTTATTCAAGTAGGCTATCAGGCTATGGCGAGAGTTTCATTTGGGCAGATCAAACAAGGAATACAACCAATGAAGGTGAGCCAGGCGATGCTCCTAACTTATTTCACTATAGATCTAAGCAGTTAGCAGATACTAGAATACATATATGCTAAGTACATACGGAGAACTATTTATCCCTGTTTTTTGTTAAACGTACTGGGTTCATATTTCCTTTTTTGTTTTCACAAGAAGATTTACAAGGATGACATGTCATGGTGAAACAATTAGATTTTTTTCATGACAATGTGTTCAATTTAATTGATCCTTCAAACCGACAGGAATAATCTGGAAAAGTGTTGAATAATACTCCCTCCGTTTCGTAATGTAAAACGTTTGAATCTTTGCTTGCAACGTTTGAACATTCGTGTTATTCAAAAAGTTATGAAAGTATCATTTATTTTGTTTGTGACTTACTTTATTATCAAAAGAACTTTAAACATGACATCCTTTTTCTTATATTTGCACTAAATTTTCAAATAACACAAATGTTCAAACATCGCAAGTAAAAAGTCAAACATCTTAAATTATGAAACAGAGGTAGTAATTAATATAATCAATGCTGAGCTATATTGAAGTAGTCTCTTTTGCTTGAATAGTGTGCAGTGCCCCCGCAAAAAAAAAGAAAGAAAGAATAGTGTGCAGTGCATCAACCTATCACCAGCATTGACTTTATGAGAAGCAGAGGAAGAGATCTTTCAGTTCAGCTGCAGTGCTAACTGCTAAGTACATAACGTTTTCTATCATAAATTTTGATAGCACTTACATATTTGTTTTTTAAAAATATATATTTCATTTTCTCGAGCAAACATTTAAATATTTTAGTTGAGAATCATATCAGATATCTATGAAAACAATCTGGGGCATTGCTACAATTTGGGTACAACACGACATACCAAATTAGCATTTTATGAGTTTTCTAGAAATCTAATATAATCAATGTCATATAATCAATCGAGGACATATCCAAAAATAAAGTAGAAGATGTTTTCTAACGCAAAAATAAAGTAGAAGAACCATAAACATTTTTTCTAATGCAAAATGAAAAACTATTTTTTCTATGTATAAACCTCTCCAACAGACGGCTCAACAAAAATATTTGCTTCTGTAGTACTATGTTAATGCTTTGAGTTTAAGAAAAAAAAAACACATACTTTTGCCATTAGATCCCACTTTAGATAGGATACCCTTCATTTATGCAGCGAAAATATTATCTTCAATGAAGGTACGGCTTTTATCAATTTCCCAGTGCTAATTTTGGAATAACGGCTAAACAGACACTTATTTAATGTTATTTCAGAATAAATAATGATATGCCCCAACAAACACTTATCAAGTCAATCAAGTCCTGATGAATCCCCAATCTATCATCTATGCCCGGCTCATGAAGCGTGGCTGCGTGGAGCCACACACGAGAGAAAGCTGGGAGAGAAGAATGGATACCTTCACTTCGTTGGAACCGAGATGAAGCAGGTCGGCGGCCTCGCCCTCCAAACGTCCCCGCCGGCCGGGCGCCTGAGCCCTGAGGGGGCCGCAGAAGGGGAGGACTAGGCTAACGGAGGGTCGCGAAGGAGAGAGGCTACCCACCGTGTCTCTGGGCCTGCTTACTGGTCGCTCGCGAGGCGGGGAGGATGCCGTCGGCGCCGGTGCCTGCGGAAGGGGGAAAATAGGAGACGACGAGAGGTGTGGTGTGGGAGTGGGAAACTGGGAACTAGGAAGGGCGGAGAGAGCGATGAAACTGAAACCGATCTGATTCAATATCAATTTTTTTTTCCAACCGATTACAGAAGGATTATGTCGAATATCAAAAAGATTCAACCTGGATAACTGGATCTCACGGATCCGAACACAGAAGGATTATGTCGAATATCAAAACGATTTCGGCTTCGCTATAGAACTGTCGCATGTTTTTTACTTATAAAACATTCAATTCTTTTCACCGTAAGATGTGCTTCAATTCGTCGATTTTGGGTAGAAAATCATTCGGGTGTTACATAGACACTCCCGTATTTTTTTAACACATTAAAAATGAAGAGAGAATTTTCATCAAGATCAAACATGACAAATATGATAATATGGCGACCCGGACTTGACAGAGACCTCCCCCAACCCTATAGGGCGATTTGGGTGGCAGCCAAACCCTAGCCGCCACCGCTTGGATATACTCCTAGGTGAAGTGCTACAACAGTATTCCGTGCGCTTGCAGATTTATCTGTGGACATAAGAAATACCAACACTTCACTGCCAGATCAGTCCCCTCTGGCAAGACCTGGTGCCCCCCATGGCGGATTTGGTCGGGGACACTGCGGGATAGCCCGGCGACGACCGGTGGGGGCGGGGCCGCGTCGGTGCTGCCTCCCGTGCTGCCCTCTTTGGGCGGCCAGAGAGACAGACCCCCTGTCTCAGCGGCTCCCTCATCTGGCGAGCTCCCCTCGCCGTCGCCGGTGACGCCACCGCCGTTGGCACCTCTCCCCCGATCTGTGCTCTTTCTTTCTCCCCTTCTCTTCCCCTTCTCTTTTGTTGCGACCTCCTCTGGGCGTCGCCGACAACGGCCGCAGCTTGGGATGCAGGGGTTGGCAAGGCGAACTGCCTATCGTGGTAGGGGGTTGTCGTCTTTTCTAGGACATGGGAACCGACAACGGTGATGAAGCTAGCGTGGTCAGTGGAGTTGCCGTGCGGATCTAGGGCCTGTGTCTTGATCAGGCTGCACGACATCGTGGCGGCAGGGATGGACCTTTTTTCTTCGTCGGTTGTACCTCCCTTTTCTCCATTGAGATCCTCCCCTTCTTGTCGACCTTGGTCATGGGGAGCTCCATGTGTGCTAGGGGACGCGATGGCAGTGAAGCTGGATGATCTGTTTGCCGATGTTTGTTGATGTGGTGGCAAGGTCCTCCTGCTTCTCCCTTAGCTCCTTGGGGTGGAAGGAGGTCACTGGCCACCTTCGTGTAGTGGCGAAGGATGTGGTAGGGACAACATGCAGCACTGGATGACGTTTGTATCCATGTCTTGCAGTTGAGATCCTTGTTGTGTCGGCCGGTGATGGGGCATCGGTGCTCTGGATGCCACGTGCTTGCATGGTCCGCGGTCGAAGAGAAGTCACGGCATTTGAGCTATTGGTGGGTCCGAGTGAAAGCTCAGCCAGGTTCATCTTGGCGGCAGCGGTGGTCGTTACCCTCTTTAGGGCGCTGTTGAGGTACCTCCCTCCCACTCAAGCCTTCGGGTGAAAACCCAGTTCAGTCTTGGATGGGTGACACCGGCATTTCGGCGTTGCAACCTTCTTGAAGGCGTCACTTTGGAGGCTTTCGTGATCTGTTCTAGTTCTAGTGAAGTCTGGCTTGCTTTTCGACCACTTCTTTGGCACTAGGTCACTTCCTTAGGGGCTGGTGGTGGTTTTGGCATGTCGTGTGGTGTGCCTTTCTTTTTTCTCCTGATTATAGCCTTCCCTATGAGGCTATGCCAAGTTACACTCTTGTAATACATTGTTCTCAATCTTAGTACAAATGATATGTAATCCGGAGTATTAAAAAAATTGATTATATGCCACTCAATTGTTGCGCCATTTGATTTTTGGGTAATTGGTCTTATGTCACGACAATGTTATGTTAAAATTGATATCTTTTCACATTATTTTCTTCCTCTCTCTAGTTCAATATGGAGCCTAGCATGTCGCCCCTCCTAGCCGGACTCCACCTTAGCCACTGGCACGTCCCCTCTCCCACCAGACTCTGACACCGCTACTGTTGTTGGCATGTGTTGCCCCTACCGTCCCTCCCCACCGGACTTGATAAGAGAGGATAGATGAAGAAAAAAAATTGAAAATGTGTCAATTTTAACAGAAAATGTAACGGTATTGCATGATTCTGATTTAACAAAATTGTGGTGACATTCAGCCAATTTTAGGAACAATATTGATAGATTTTAAATCGCAAAGTTACAATGGCAGGGAACCAATTAACCCTGCAATGGAGGCACACATCATGCGACATCAATCACTCATCCAAACACCATGCTCGCTCGCTGAAATGTTAAGCAAGATACTCCGTTTCTCGCCTAGTTTTCTCAAATGTTAGTTTGGCACTGATATTTTCTTCTTGTCCTGTACCTTCAGGTAGAGTTTCAAACTTTTGTTTAAACATTGGAACACCAAATCATTGCTATTTTATTTATCTTGAAACAATAAGGAGTTCAGAAGAATATACAGATATATAAGATTGTAAACATAGAACTAATTGTGGCCTGATGGCCGCCAAAAACAACTAGCTGCTCCACACGATTCAATCGGGTTTCTGCATGACTCTGGGCGGGAGGGGCAGCGCTGGAATCGGAGTTGGGGCAGGCAGCGCCGGAGGAGGGGTCAAGTACGTAGGGCGGCGAATAAGTGCAGCCGGAGGGTCAGGGCGATACAATGCAGGAACCAGATCATGTAACTTTTAAGTTAGAGAGAATCTGTCACTGACTTATGGCCCAGGGTTGATGAGGCCTATATATTAGTGGTGGAGTCATGGCAGAATCCCCTCATATTCAAAGATTGACTTATTTTTGTTGGATACGTAACACGAGTCTGAGAATTGGAGTTGGCTTCGCCTAGAAAATTACTAGACTGTCTTTCCACCTTTGTGAGTGGTAAATGATACAACTATACCCAACAAAGTGAACGGTTAGATTCATCACTAACCACTCTCCCATAGCGGGATAACTGTGTAAAGGAGGTAAATGAATTTGTTTCGTCGTCATCACGAACATCTCTACAGTCCTATAATCATTGAGCTGTTGCGATTAAGGATGAACTCTACGATTGCCTACTGAGGTCTTGCAGGATTGGATCTTAAAGGCGCCGAGCAACGAGGTCAGCAGTGACGGCGATGGCGGCGTCGGTGGCGGCACTAGCGGTAGGCCTTCCCTGAGGCAGCGGTCGTAGTTCTCCAGCTCGGACACAATACGGCTGAACTCGGGACGCGTCGACGGCTTGACGGACCAGCACCTCTCGATGAGGCTATTGATCGCTTGCGGGCACGACGTTGAGAGCGGCGGCCTGGCGTTCTCGTTGCCCACGGCGTAGGCGACCTGCACGGGTTCCAGGTCGGGGAACGGCACGACGCAGGTGGTGAGCCCCCACAGCACGAGGCCGAAGCTGTACACGTCCATCTTGCGGCTGCACCGCTTGTCCCGGATCATCTCCGGCGCCATCCACCGGTACGTGCCGGGCGCCGTCTTCGATGAGCACCACTTCTTGTCGCTGCAGGTGGCCTCGAGGCAGGACGTGCCCAGGTCGGCCACCTTCACGCGACCCTCGCCGTCGAGCAGCAGGTTGTCCGGCTTGATGTCGCGGTGGACGACGCCGCGCGCGTGGAGGTACTCCATGCCGCGGGCGACGTCGAGTGCGAGGCGGATGACGTCCTCAGGCGGCAGCGAGCGGGCCTCACGCAGGTAGGCGCTGAGCGTGCCGCGCGGCATGAGCTCGGTGATAACGCAGTACAGGGGTGGCTCACGGCACGCGGCGACGAGGCGCACGACGTTGGGGGTGGTGGCCCGGCGCGCGCATCAGCTTGATCGCCACCTCATGCCCCTCGTAGATGCCGCGGAACACGCGGCTGTTGCACCCTGACCCGATCTTGCGCCCGAGCTGCAGCTTCGATCGGATTGCCGTCCACGGCTGCTCCTCCCTGCTTTTCGACGACGACATCCCGCTATTGTTCTTCATCGCCTGATCCGTCTCTTGCGGCTTCGGCGACGCGGACGGCGGCCCCCGCGCACGGAAGGGTGAGAATACCATGGATCGATCGGCGAGCGACGAAGAAGCGAAAGAGCTAATTGTTGCGGGCGAAACCTAATGACCAGGGAGGGCACCCTTTTATAACTGCCTGCCAAACAAATCTCGTATACATGTCGGTTCTGGAATGGTAATCCTCTCTAATATACAAGTCCGATTCGGATTACGATTCTCCGCTGCGCCTCTGCGTGAAGGTTACGACGTTACGTACGTCGAGACTAGTAATAACAGTGCACGCAGAAACCTATCCGGTGTTATCCCCCCACAGTCGAGTAGCACGAGATATGAACTGAATTACTAGAATCATAGTACACCACAAGGCTCGCCCCTCGCTTCCCAGTTCCCATTCCTTCCGGACGCGATCCCGGCTCTCGTTAGTCGTTATTCGTTAATCGGATATGGCTCCAGCATACGGCAAAAGGGGTGAGTGGGGCGCCGGTCCTGATCGAGTTGGGCCTCTTCGGCTCTTTCGACCCGCGGCCCTCGTCCTGCTGGTAACTTTGGTGGGTTTGGATTGCAGGCTGGTCGGGTTATTTAGTCATGAGGCCTAGGTTGGCCTGGTTTGACTGGTCCAAACATCACATAATACTCCGACCTACTTGTTGAGGCAGTTAAATATAACTGTGTACCATTACACACAACGATAAATTGTAACAGAGATATTTGAATGCGCAACATATATAGCCTAATTTTGATTGAAAAATAGTTTCTCACACACATTTCTTTAACAGAATATAATCCTAAAGGATCTTGATATAAATATTTAATTACAATATAATTTCACAAAAATATTTAATGACAATATGAAATTATTAACGTTGTAATCATATCATAGCCAGATATGTAATTTGGAAGAAAAAACATTTATGGTTTCCTAGAAAAAGTGATTGCATGTAAATTATGGTTTCCTATAATAGTGTCTCTTTTTTTGAAACAAAACTAATAGGGCGGTCCGCATGGCGTGTTTTGTGGTTATACATGTGTAACTATACTTTTCTTAAATGGGCTAATCTAATACCGCGTGTTAATAGATCTCTATACTCGCATAGTCTTCATAGATTTCTAGACTTGCAACAAAATCAATCTATCATTTTGTTCTCCTCTCACGTGCAACCAAAGCACATGACTAGCTGTTCCCGAAAACATTTCTTGTATAGTTGCCGCCTAAGTTTCTTCCACGCAGCCACCATGGTCCCCCTCCTCCCCTCTTTCTGCTAGTCTCGCAAGTAGCCAGAGGAGGGGCAGGGTGGCTGCTACCTTTGTAAACTTTTAGGGTTTGGTTTCCTAGTGGCATGTGGCAATGATGGCGCATTTGAATAAGGTCTTCCAGCCTCTCCCTACCTCAATGATGACACATCAATCCATGATGTTCACAAAGTTTATTCAGAGGTAAAAGCTTCTTTTTCTGAACTAATTCTAGAATCCTCCAATTTTCTGAATAAAATGCATGAATTCTTTGCTCTTTGTCACACAACTGATGGACTGTTGGTGCTTCAGCTAAGCCAAATATTTCTGAAAAATAAAAATACACCTTATGGTAATGGGCTGATCTTGCTTTAAATGTTTACATATTACAACAGTGCATAACATCTCAATAGTTATTGTCCTCGGATACATCCTATAAATCTCGTACCCTTACAACTACAAGAACCAACGACAATGCTGAAACTACTTCATTTCATCTGAGGTAATCCTGTTTTTTTTTCATATGAGAGAGAAATTGAGCAGAGCACGTTATTCACATGAAAACAGTGAGAAGTAATGTACTCCTATGTCAAATCATGTCTAGAAGAATTCCAAATTCTGGATTTTTTTAACATATGAAGGCAAATAAAATTCCAGTAGAAAGTTAGAAACATAACAACATATAATAAGAAAATAACAAGCATGTATTTGAATTATGACTGAGCAGAGCAAATAACCAGTGTACTTTACTAAAATGCTAAGGCCACCTAATTCAGAAATGTTCTTGACTACTTCTAAGTGCATGTGGCAAACCAGAAGATTTGAGTGTACTGTTTACATGAAAGATATAGCTGAAGAACCACACACTCACACAGTCTATAAACATGTATACATTACCAGAAGATTATTTGCTGTTGAAAAACATGGACCAATTTAAGATGCAACCCAAAGGGAAAAATCTGAGATAGAAGGGGAAAATGAGTATAGCACATTATCCATCTAAAATGATTTACAGCGACATTTTGGGCTTCTATGAAGAGATAATTAGATAAAGGCAAAATTAAGTTCAGCAGCAACCCAGAAGAATATCTTATTAAGAGAGCGTAATTTTTGAGCTAAAACATCTCTAGAAACAATATTTGTTTCCCTTATAGTTTTCACTGCATCAACAAGCATGATTGCATAATACAAAGACAATTTGCTTTATGAACAGTTGGGCCATTTAGTTCTCTTGTTCTAGATCAATTGAAACATTGGAGAATAAAAATATAAGTTAACATCTTATAAAATACGCCATCCTCATTTGTTGCTAAATTAATTAGCAGTTTAACAGCATGTCATTTTTCTATACCATGAAACAGCAAATGAAGAGAAAGAGTGTAAACACCTGCTAGGATTATCGATATTCAGATATCTTAAGCAGTAAAAGGTGTGGCATGTGTTGGTTGTCCTGAGATCAGTTGACAAGTGCCTGGTAGGGGAGCTCTTTTTATAGATGTTTAGTGTAGTGGTAATTGATAGTATACCAAAAGAGAATCGGTATCCCAAACTCCAAATGGCTGCATGTGAAGGTCTGAATCGATAGTGCAGAATGCAATATGAGATAATGAGATTAATAGTCAAAGAAGCACAGTGTGCTGTACTTCTATTCTTATATCAATCTAGAGTTTCCTTCAATTATGCCCATGTTAATCTATTATATTCAAGTAGCATGCACAGGAGAAAAGATAAAACTCGCAACAATATGTACATGATATAGTGACAGGCAAGTGATGCTCAATATAGCTGACCTCTATATATATGATTTTGGGTGACGGCATCACAGAATCAATATCAGGTTCAGGCCTTCTTGTAAGCAAACCTAAATCATCCATACATTTTGTAACAGTCAAATGGTGAAGAACAAGAGCTAACTTTAATTAAAGCTTGAAATGTAAACATCAGTAATGCCTGACCATTAATCAACTATGTATGGAAATAAACATTATATTTTATTCAGCAAAGAATGGTCAGATACACCTGAAAAATGAAGGAAAACATAAGGCAATCTAATTAGGCATGTCTTGATGAAGCTATTGATATTAAACATATGAAAAAATGAAGTGATTGTTGCTGCTTGTGTATAATAATGATTCGCTGTATTTTCTTGTTTTTGGCTAATTTTTAGAAGGTATACTGTTGTTGTCAAAAATCTTTTGTTGCTGTAAACCTATGACGAGCTGAATATTGTGAGCCGGGTGTGTACTGAAGTAATTGGGCTACCCAAGTTAACCATGAGCTGTGAGCCTGTGATGTGTGAGAAAGGCTCCCGCCCGTGCGTCACCTGGGACTGCAAACTGTAGTACGATATGATCCAAACTAAATCCACTTAAGTAATGTGGGCTGAATCCATTTCAGCATCATGGTTTGGGCTGGATTTCAAAGTAGTGGATTGGTTTGGATTGGATGGTGAGGATGAAGAAATGGAGTGGGCTGAATTGGTGGCCTCCATTTATAAGAAGTGGAGTATGCTGGATTCGGACTGGATTTAAAACCCCACTAGCAGGCTGACCTACGAGTGTCTTAAAAAAAAAAAGACCGTGTGTTGTTGATATAGGATGGTTACATGGGGTACGGTTCGGTGCATATGCATGAATTAGCATGTGGGAGACAGTTGGGAGCGGTGTACAGATCGATGGAGGCAAAACCAGCCGCACCGTATTGCCCGCGCGCCGAGCTAGCTTGTTGGTTTCCAGCCAAGCATTACACACGCATGCATATGCATGCACACTCCCCACTCCCACCGCGCGCCGTGCAGCCCATACCATGCATCCCATCTCGTCCTACGTGGCGCGCCCCGCTTCCTCCACGTCGTGCGCGGCACGCCTCCCCTACCTAGTACGAGTGCTACGTACACTGCATATATCGACCGACGCGCGCCTTCATTTCTCGCGTCGCCGAGCTCGATCGATCCATCGTCTCTGTCGTCCGTCCAAGCGCGGCCAACCGATTGATCAGACCGCCGATGGCCAAGGTACCCACGCATGCACTGCTTCAATAAATTAATAAGTTTGCAACAACATTTGTCGCCTGATCGATCTAGTTAATTTGCTGATGAATTCTTCTCTGCTGGCCGTCGATGCAGTGGAGGTCGAGGAAGCCGTCCGCGCCAGCAGGTGGTGATCCCGACGGCGGCGTCAACGTCGACGCAGCAGCCGTCGGAGAGGATGGAGAAGACAACAAGAAGAAGACGACGACGACCAAGGCGGCGGCGGCGGCGGAGGCGGTGATCATCATCAGCGTGCCGGTGCACTGCGACGGCTGCGCCCGGAAGCTGCGCCGCTCCGTGCAGCGTCTTGATGGTAAACCAATTAATCCTTCTTTGAATACTACTGTTTACTCTGTAATCTCCCTCTATTATTTTATAATATAAGGGTTTTTTATTTTTTTAATGTTTGATCATTAGTTTTACTCAAAAATTTGGTGTAAATTTTAAAAGGTCAGTAGTGCTTAAAATACTTTTGGTAATAAAGTAAGTCATAAACAAAATATTAATGTTAACATAATTTTTGGATAAGATGAGTGGTCAAGTGTTGCAACTTGCAAGTAAAAAAGGTTAAAATTCTAACATTAGAAAATGGAGGTAATAGCTTTTATCGTCTCGTTTAATTACGTGTGTTCTTTCTCGCTGTTTGTTGTGTCGTCGATCGGTGAAGGTGTGGAGGAGGTGACCGTGGATTGCCGGACCAACACGGTGGTCGTGAGGGGCCTCAAGGCGGAGGAGGATCCGGCTGGGGTCCTGGAGGTCGTGGAGAGGAGGACCGGGAAGAAAGCTCTGCTATTGAGCTCGTCGCCGGCTAAGCCACCGCCGTCGTCGCTTGGCAAGAAGAGCACGGAGGCGCCCAAGAGAGATGCTGCAGAACACGACACGGGCAAAGAGATGGTAGACGAGGACATGGTAATTTGCAATCTGCGATTACTGCAACAGTTCAGTATGCTAACTAGTGATCAGTTAACTACCAATTGTTAGCAGGGTTTTGCAAGGAAAAGAAATTTAGATACTGAAATCCGGAAGTTTCAGAAATTTCAAATAACATTTTTGCGGACAAAAATTAAAATTTAAACATGCTTTGAAAAACTTAAACCAAATTCCACTAAATTCAACAAATTCAAAACATTTGGCTTCAAAATCGGAAATTTTGGACCAGGTTATCAGTTATCAGTTAGTCATGGCGTTTACCATATATTTTCAGTAATTTCTGAGATATGATCAATCAAATGTCAGGAAATGGTAGTCGTGATGAGGATAGACCTGCACTGTGAGGCATGCTGTGAGGAGATCAACCGGAGAATACTGAAGATAAAAGGTGCACTGATCTGTGTTACGTAGTATTTTTGGGTTGGTCAGTTTATTGCTAAAATAACATATATACCATTTATTGGTAATGCTAATATTTGTCAATGCCAAAATTTTGGAAAGATAAGATGTGAACGTGGTGTTTAATTTGAGTAAAATTTTGTTCAAGCTTATTACTATACAAATTTGGCAATGCTAAATATTGGTATGATTAATTTTGGCAGCAAACTGTACAAGCCATTTATTTTTAATTCACCAATTTAATTAGAATTAGATAAAATAGATAATAATGCATGTTTGGACTGCAGAATTAATTGTGAATATCTTGATCAGGAGTGGATGAAGTGGTGCCACATATGAAATCATCCCAGGTGATGGTGCGAGGAAAGATTGAGCCAGCGACACTAGTCGGCCATATCCATAAGTGGACAGGAAGGAGAGCCGCCATTATCAGGGCAGAACCACTGCATCCGCTGCCGCCACCATCTCAGTCTCCGCCTCAATCACCAAAGGTTGGTGACGAGCCTCCACCGGCGGGCGAGACACCGCAAGTGAAGAAGGAGACAAAGGAAGGAGACCCATCACCAGATGATGGTTTGCAAGAGAAGAAGGGAGGTGAAGCAGATGAAGAGAAGAAGGAAGAAGAACCAGCTGAGAAGAAGGGAGGAGGAGAAGAAAAAGTTGATGCTGACCCAAAGCATCAAATAGATAACCCAGACGATCCCATCAATGGCGCCGCGGGAGAGGAGAGCCACAACAAGAAGGATCACATGTTCAGAGTAGCCTTCCCGGAATCAGTCGTTGCGGTGGCACCGGAGAGCCAGAGATTGGCCATGAACAACCTCCATCAGTGCTACTACTACCCCGCCTATCCTTACGCATATCCATGCCATCAGTATTATCAGTACCCGCAGCAGAACATGCATGCCGTTGGTAATTATCCTACAATGTATGGGTACTATCCATATCGTGTGCCAGAGGCCTTCAGTGACGAGAACCCAAATATATGTACAGTCATGTAGCACGCATACTGGACATTAATTTGGTGTAAGCTGCTTATGCGTTAATATTTGTAATAAGCGACGTTTGCCACTAGTATATTTGTTGCGCGTTTTTACCGTACATACATTGCGTGATAATATAGTACTCC
The DNA here is from genome assembly GCA_000325765.3 of Leersia perrieri. Classification (NCBI taxonomy): domain Eukaryota; kingdom Viridiplantae; phylum Streptophyta; class Magnoliopsida; order Poales; family Poaceae; genus Leersia; species Leersia perrieri. The sequence goes on from CM002485.1 coordinate 8,824,013, forward strand.
CTTTGAAACTCATGCTCGGGGGTTGCGCCCGTGTCTATCCTCCCCTTGGGCAACACGGCGACGAAATTGCTCGAGCCTCTCTCACCTCCATCCTCCTTCCACTGTCTCGCCGCCGGCAAAGCTGAAGGCCACAAGGACGGCGGTGGTGGGGCCATCCCCCTTTTTGTGTCCGCGGCGGTGGGGAGTCACGGAGACGTTGGTGCATGCGGCCAGGTCTGCTCCAGATCTGGCGTGCCGGTGGAGGCGGTTGCTCAGAGCGACGACGATCGATGGTGTCTGCAAGCGGGTGGCGGCGGCATCGATGGCTTGGCGGCGGTGTTGCAGGCCTGCGGTCAGCGGTTTCTAGGCCCGGCGTCGGTGCGGGGCAGATCTAGGGCGCCGAGGCGGCCGACTGGCCGTGGCCGGCGTGGATCTTGAGCCTAGGCACCAGGGGTGGCAGGAGCTGCTGGCGGTGGCGGCCGTAGTTTGTTGTTCCGGCGGAGGCATTCGCTGGTCGCGGCGGTGCTATTTGTCCATATCCAGGGCACCGGGGCGGCCGCACGGCCGTCGCCGGCGCGGATCTGGCGATGCGACGCCAAGGCCAGCGTTGGCAGCCAGCGGCAGCGGCCGTGGTTCCTGTTTGGCGGCGTGGCATTGTCGGTGGCCCAAGGTCGGGGCGTCGGGGTGGCCGTTTTGGTCCTCGCCGGCGTGGTTTTGGCCGTTAGAGGGCGTTGTCGTCAAGCAGGCTGCAGTGACGCCGGTGGTGGCTGCTGGTGGTGACGGTGGTGGTCTCTGGCGCCAGAGTGTTTCTGTTTTCGTGCAGCTCCAGGGCGTCAGGGCGATTACGGGAGTGCGGTTGGTTGTCGGCGGTGGCGACGATTGTTAGTGGCAGCGACGTGCCGGTGGCTCCACGTCGGTGTTTCTTCCTTGCCGATGGTTCTCTTCTTTAGGGAGCTTCCGGCTGCAACCTTACGTCAGCCTTACGTCGTTTCGGTAACTGCGAGTGTACAGGTTCAGGTGTGCAGGTGCAGGTATAACGTGAAGACAACGTTGAGTGTCTAGCGTCATGGACGGGAGGGTGCGATGGATCTTGGGGTGAAAACCTTGCCTGCTTCGCCGGTGCTAGCAACGATCACACCCTTGGGTGCCGTTGACCTTGTTGGACGTGTTGCTACAAGACCATTCTTCCACCTTCCTTGGGATCTCTCCGGGTGAAAACCTTAGATTCTTCAGGGATCGGGCGATGGCGTTGTCCTGCCACCGCCACAAACTATCACACAGGTAGTGTATGGT
>CM002485.1:8825384-8838128 GCA_000325765.3 Leersia perrieri
GATCACTCCGTCGAACTCGCGCCCGATGCGCGGTCGCTCGACCTAGTTTTCCTGGGCGATCGGTGGCCTGGTCCGGAGCCCCAAGCGCGGATGATCGCCGACGGCGGTGTAAAACCAATCCGCCCGCCAATCCTCCCAACGGCTGCGGGCGTAGATGGCGATGAAGCGACACCCCTTGTTGGAACGCGGTGTGATGGCCACCGGCCCAATCGCCGGCGCAGGGGTAGGCCGGGACAGGAAGAAGAACTGCCTGAAGAGCATCACCGTTGGCATTACGCCGATGATCGTCTCGCTGGTGTAGGCAAAGATGGCGAGGTAGAACATGGCGTTCGGGGTAAGGTGGAGCAGCTCGATGTTGTAGAAGTCCAGCACCTCCAAGAGGAAGGAAGATACGGGCGGCACCAGACCGCACAGCGCGTACGAGCGGAAGAACACCATTCGCCCTGGCGCCGTTGGTGCCGCCGCCGCGTCGTGGCCGCGGTGAACTCCCGCCGGCAACAATCGGTTGAGGGCTTGAACCTCCTCCCGCTTGCGGATCTTGGATTTGGGGAGCACGCTCCCCGGCATTAACGGCGAGTCGCGAGCCATGGTCTCCGACGGCGGTTGGAAACAAAGGCGGAAGCGAGAGGGCTTGGAGAGAACGCTCGCGGGGAGAACGAAGGAAAGTGAAGAATATTTCCTCGGTCTACCTCAACGCCTTATAAAGGCGGCGCGTCTCCTCGTCTTTGGCTGCCGCATGATCAAGGCGCCTCCTTGATCCCCGCGCGCAGCCCGCAGTCAGCAAGCGCACGCCTATGCGATTCACGAAACGGGCCCGCCACTCACGCGCCGTTCCAATTTCCTTGGGAGGTCCACACCGTCGCAGGCGGCGTTTGGCCTCCCAAGACGATGGAAACAGACAAAGCGAGAGGCGTTAGCTGCGGCCCATCATCTTCCTACCAACAAGAGGGCCCGGGCCCCATCAGCCAAGTGTCGTGGCGTTAACCCTGCCTTGCCCAGAGGCAGTTCCCGGTCAACGCCGGGGGCTACTGTCGGTGATGTGGGCCCGGGGGTACCACGTGGCAGTGATATAAAGCGCCTTAGGCCCACCGAAGCAAAATAACAAAAAATATTAGACCCAGGGGGAGTGGCCTGGGTGAACCCCGGGGCCTTCTCCGGGAGGAAGCAGACCAACCTCAAGGAGCACCCGGGGGGCCAAAAGATGACCCGCACCAGTTCGCCCTTTAGAAAACGCGCGGGAGGGAGCGGCGCTGCGCTCCCAACTGCCGCATTCATGAGGGCCGGCACGGCCTCACCGCATTAATGACGATGTGAAATGGCGCTGCCAACCCCCATCATCACTCCTTTCCCTCTAATCAAGGGGAGGAGGCGTGGGCGGCCGCGGCAGTCGTGGGTGACTGTGCGGTCGCCTGCGACAGGACACCCCCTCTGCCCCGTCTCCATCGTATTTAATGCGACGGAGAGCAGCGTGGAGGAGGAGGGCGAGGTTTTCTTCAACCCCTACAATCAACCTGCCCTATGTTCTACGAGCTCCGGCAAGGAAAAGAGCGATAAGACCCCACAACGCCTGTAGTACCTACCCTACCAAATTCACTTCTGATCCCGGATTACGCGGGGATAAGGGAAGGGCGTGCTGGCATGTCTGCGAAGTCAGGATGGAGTAATCTGCTCTTGACGTCCAAGTAAAGGAAGAGAGAGGGAAAAAGCCGTTGTGGTGTTCTCTTGAGTATAAAAGGAGACCCAGGCTCACAATAGAGAGGGAGGAAGAGAAAAAAATACACCCACGCTTGTAAGCAAGAGCTTTCTTCCCACAATAACAGGAGTAGGGTATTACGCATCCTGCGGCCCGAACCTGTATAAACCCTTGTCTCCACTCTCACCCGGGATCGGGTTTTACTCTTTTCTTCACGCAATTACGGTACTCGAATCCACCCGTACCCCTGGGCCGGACAAAAAAGGGGTTCCACGAATCCCCGGTGGAGGAGTTTACGCTCCGACATAATTAATTGTTGTATTCATAGTAGTTATGGTCACATCAAAATTTCTATAGAACAGGGCGCTCCATTAAGTTACGAAGGAAAATAGATATGAGTTTCTACCTCATGCTTTTTTTTTCATGTGTCATCCGAAACGACTTTAGAGCTTTTGTATGTTTCCAATTGCTGTAGAAAATTCAATTGGCATAACATCATATTTGCATATTCCTGAATTTTTGCAATCGGCCCTAAGGAATCAAAATTTAACCAAGAGAATATTATCCCTTATTTGCTAAATGATATAAAAATTCTTATATTTTGGGAGTATGAAATAGTTTCACAGTAAATTGTAAGTTGGACCAAGAATATGGTTATACGGCCAATGTTCAACAACATAGATTACAAGTAAGACTGACATTTGTTAAAGCTCAAGATTATGAACGTGTGTTTCCTTAGTTGAAGGCTAAAGATAGGATGCCCATGACAAAAACATGGCTCAGCTGCTCAGGTTCTTCATTCATCCCTGAACCCTGATTCCCCGACAGTGTTCTGGCTGGCGGGCCTCTGGGCCAAAATGCCCACGCGGCCGAATCGTCGGTCCTGATCCACGCCGTCCATTCTAACCACCTTCCACACTTCCCCGCCGTCCATTCTCTTTCTTCCTTGGTCACCCGGGCGCCTCCTTCCCTCTTCCCCTCTCCCCCCATGGCGGCGGCGGCGGCGGCTGCTCTCCGATGTGCCACGTGGCTGGGACTCCACGATGCCGCCGCCCGGAAGGCCAGGAGGGAAGCCGCCATTACGCTGAAGGCCGGTGCCGCCGCGGAGGAGCCTTGCCTGCGGAGGAGGGGCGCGGCGGGGGTTCGGTGCCAGCGGAGCTCAGCTGCCGGCGCCGCCGTGGTCGAGAAGAAGGGTTACGCCGCGGGGGTGGAGCCGGCGAGGGAGGGGGGCAATGCCGGCCACGCCGAGGCGGAGCTCACCGTGGTGATGAAGTTCGGGGGTTCGTCGGTGGCGTCGGCGGAGCGGATGCGGGAGGTGGCCGACCTCATCCTCAGCTTCCCCGAGGAGAGGCCCGTGGTCGTGCTCTCCGCCATGGGGAAGACTACAAACAAGCTTCTCACGGTATACCTTTATTTTATTTTTTTCACCAGAACCCCATTTCTGTCGTTACCCTGATAGGCTGATGACACGTTTGTTGTGCGGCGTCGGTTCTTTGACTAACTTCTGGATTTTGCTTGCAGGCTGGAGAGAAAGCGGTGGGCTGCGGTGCGACAAATGTCTCCGAGCTCGATGAGCTTACCTTTATAAGGGAATTGCACTTCGGGTGTGACACGGGAGCTCTATGCTGTGCTTTACTTTCATCGAGTGGATTAATTTGAAATGCTTTATCTGATTTGCGGCTGTTCTGTTTTATCTAGGACGGTCGATCAACTTGGATTGGATAGATCACTTGTTTCCGGTAAAGTCATTTCTCACATGTTTTAGCTTTTTTTTTTTTGCTGACTAAGTAAGCTGTATAATTGGATTTTGTCTCATCTATGGTATTGGGGGTCTTTTAGGTCATGAAACGTATGCACGAGGGACATTTGTTTCTTGTTGTTGTAATTCAAGTGGAACACAATGTCATTAGTTCCAATTGCTCGGTAGAACATGCGCTGCCTACTGCATGGGCCATTTTTCTTGATTTCTCAAACTCCATTCATATTCACTAGGTTGCACTCATTTGTCAATCTCACAAAGCCTATCCATATTATTAATGAGACTGACAAGAGGGCCTGGCTTGTTGAATATGATGGAAATACTTGAAGGATGGTTTAATGAAGTGTTATGTACAAACAACTATGGGGAAAGCATTCTAAGATCATTATTGGCCGGAATGTTGCATTAATTTCCAGTTTCCATTTTCTGTGTTGCAGTGGTTACCCTTGATGCATTATATAAATTGTTACCGAAGTTATTATGAAATATTGCAGGTTTGTTGGATGAGCTCGAGCAACTCCTTAAGGGCATTGCTATGATGAAAGAGCTTACTCTTAGGACAAGAGACTATCTTGTTTCCTTCGGTGAATGCATGTCAACAAGGATATTCGCAGCACTTTTGAATAAAACTGGGGTAAAAGCGCGCCAGGTATATACTCTTCCGTTGAATTTTTCTTGTCATCTCTGCCTCTTGATTTAAATATTGTGTCATGTCTGACATATTTGAATATAGCAAGTGCTTACTGCTATTTTCAGTACAATTTTAGTATATGTAGACTAGCAGTCAGCCAGCCAAAGTCATTTATATACCAAATACAGTACAAATGTACAAGTGTTATGAATTTGGATTAATTCTTTTCCAGCCAGCAGCTACTTCAGATATGAACCAATGATACTTAAGCTAAAACCAAAAAATTGAGACATCTATAGTTAATTTATTCTTGATTTGTTGCAGTATGATGCATTTGAAATAGGGTTTATAACCACTGATGATTTCACAAACGCTGATATTCTGGAAGCAACTTATCCTGCTGTTGCAAAGAGGCTACATGGGGACTGGGTTACTGATCCCGCTATTCCAATACTCACTGGCTTTCTTGGAAAGGTTGGCCATCTTACATATTTTTTAATTGAATCTTACCAATACTCCATCTGTCGTTATACTGTTCATATGTGAACTTGCAGGGATGGAAAACTGGCGCAATCACCACTTTAGGCAGGGGTGGTAGTGACCTGACAGCTACGACCATCGGCAAAGCCTTGGGATTAAGAGAAATCCAGGTTTGTTTTACAGTTGATGCCAGATATGGCAATTACATTAATTTGCCTTTGGTAGCCTCTACTATGGGCAGTTACTATTTTGGGCAAGGAAAATGCCCGTTTTATTTACTCCAATTATTTATCTAGAGCACTACTGACAATAGCTCATTTTACTTCCTATTGACATTTCTGTTGTTTGTTTCTCTTTATTCAAGTTTTATTTTAATTAAAAAATTGTAGGATGATTGTTAGTAGCATATCCTGTGTTTCACTTTTTTTATCTTTCAAATTTTCAATCGTCATTTGCATAGGTTGGCATAATTTAAGAGGCTAAGACTGATTTTAATATTGAAATTTAAAATTTATTGTAACTACAATGAAACATTTTAAAATATTTTGTGATAGATTATGTTGTCATCTGCTCATCAATGATTGTACAAAATATTTACTTAAAACATGTTTTGAGAAATTCTATGTTTTGCCATTGACAAGTGATTAGTTCTACGAATTGCCATCAACCAATGTGTTTTCTATGTAATATCATTGCAAAAGCATTTTCTTCCTTTTTTGCTATTGCCGTTAGCACTCCTTTAGCCCCACAAAAAAGTCCATTTACCCTTATAAGTGCAATGTTAGCCTAGAGAGTGCTTCATATGCTCTTTATCGCCAGCACCAAGTCACCAACTTCTGTTTATATTTTTGTGCACTATGCATATACTATTATTTTTATCATCCTCTTCCCATTCTAAGTGTGGTTTACGGAAGTGTAAAAATATGGTAAAACCGAAAGAAAAATCATGAAAAAGCTTCCATTACATAAAATTTAGAGTAAATTTCACAAAACTACAGGTACTTTGCTGAGTTGATATTCCTAAATTAGCAGCCTCCATGACAAAATCTGCAAACTAATTAAGCTCAACTCTATAAACCCAACTCTCAATTACAGGTTTAAACCCCATTAATTGTTACCACAGGATTAGGATTTGAATGCTCATTCATCTGGGTTTATTGAGTTTCGTGCTTAAGCTTACAATTGCATAAAGATTGCTTTATAATAATCTGAACTTGCTCAATTTTTTCTTCCTATAAGCATACTGTTTTATTTGTTTGCTTTAATTTTCAATCCAGTGAACTTAAAGTTCTTCCCATATTCCTAATAGGTTTGGAAAGATGTTGATGGTGTTTTAACTTGTGATCCTAATATTCACCCAAAGGCACAACCTGTGCCATACTTAACATTTGATGAGGCGGCTGAACTTGCCTATTTTGGTGCACAGGTACCACATGGTTTTTATCACTATTATTTGTTTATCCATTTATAAATGTCATAGTACTTTTCGTTTCGTCCAGTGGGTTTATTTTTAATCAAACAATTTCCTTTTTGAATGGTTAACTAAACTTTTAGCTCAATAATTTAGTGAGCAAGAGGTTGTCTAATATAGATTCATTTATTGTCTACTTACAGAAATTCCTTTACTAACTAATTCTAGGTTTTGCATCCACAATCGATGCGACCAGCTAGAGAAGGTGATATTCCTGTCAGGGTTAAGAATTCTTATAACCGCCGAGCCCCTGGTACACTCATTACTAAAGCTAGAGATATGAGTAAGGTTTGATGTTTTACTAAATTCTAATCTTGGACTCATCTACTTGTTGGCTGTTGTAACTTATTTAGTCTTGCATGACTTTGTCAGAGTATTTTGACTAGCATTGTACTGAAATCAAATATTACAATGCTTGATATAGTGAGCACACGGATGCTTGGACAATATGGTTTTCTAGCTAAGGTACAGCTAGTTGATGACTTGCACATTCTTAAGTTTGATCTTGGATTTCATTCTTTTAGTTGTAATAGTTGTTTTGCTTTTCCAGGTCTTTTCAATTTTTGAAGATTTGGGCATCTCTGTTGATTGTGTGGCTACAAGTGAAGTCAGCATATCTTTGACCTTGGATCCGTCAAAACTCTGGAGTCGTGAATTGATCCAGCAGGCAAATGTTTGGACCTGAACCCATTCTTTACTAATTCATGACTATTTGATTTTTTTTCTCCACACTGCCATTTTTCTTGCTCTTCTTGAGCAGTTTGTCTTCTGCTTCATATTTTATTTCATTTTTACAAATAAAAAAACTGTCACTGTCACTACCATATTGAAATCTGCTCAGGACCTCAACTCCAGGCATTATATTGCATACAAAAGTCATATGTACTAGAACTATGAATCAATTAAGATAAGGAATATTGCATATTGTTGTGCTCAGTAGAAATTGTGATGGTTGTGTCTTGGAGCAACCAAATTCCTTTGATAAAATCTTGAAATTATAAAAGCAAATAACTGGTTGAGGATAATCTACAAAGATTCTAGCTATTTTGGCACTTAAAATGAACAAGTTACTAGGTTCCAATCAAATGATGCATCTTGACCACATTTAAGTTTGATTTCCAGCTTAATATACTTGTAGTTCATCTTTACTGATATGTGGCAGGAACTTGATCATGTCATCGAAGAACTTGAAAAGATAGCAGTTGTTCACCTACTGCAGCATAGATCGATAATTTCGTTAATTGGAAATGTGCAGAGGTCATCTTTGATTCTTGAAAAGGTAAATGCATGTTCTTTAACCTTAACTGTCACTACACCCTGAGTGTTGTTGCAGCGTTCAAATCTCAGCTATGCTTTAAGTTTCTTTTTCCAATATGTGATTGATATCCATTCCCATTTGCTAGGCATTCAATGTTCTACGTACAAATGGAGTTAATGTTCAAATGATCTCACAAGGGGCATCCAAGGTGCTTATATTTTATTTTATGTTTAATGTTGATGGTGCCGTGGCGTATCACAATTTTGAATTTCCTAACTGATGTTAGAAACCCATCATCCTTAAACAGGTAAACATTTCTTTAGTGGTACATGACAATGAGGCGAAACAGTGTGTTCAAGCCCTTCACTCAGCATTCTTTGAGACTGGTTTCTTGCCAGAGGTCAATGATCTTGTGCATGATAATTCTGCAGCACATTCCAATGGCACAATTTACAGGCATTAGGAAGTTTAGTTCCTATGTGATACTATAGTATCATTTGCAGCTTCAGAATCTGATCTAGCTAAGTTCTCAGGCTAAAACCTAATGTTTGTAAGAGAGAAGTAGCAACTCCGGCTTAGTTAAATTGGCATACGACCATTTTTTACCATTCTTTGCAGGGAAAATAATTGCTAGGCAGCTTAGTACCCATTGCTATTGGTGACATGTCCACATTTCACTGGTCAAGTGCTTGTGTTGTTGGCAAAAACTAACATATCATCTGCACTAATTTTGTTTTATATTTCGAAATAAGAATTTGATGGGTGAATTAAGCATTATAATGGAGAGAAGTGTGGCTGATAGCCCTGAAAAGGTAAGTAGATCTCGGGGTAAAAACTAAAAGTATAGAGATCTGTTGGTGAAGAAACTACCAGTGAAGTGGGTTCTCTTGCAGGATACATCAAATCATGATTCGAGTTGGATTCTCTGCCATGCTGTCACAAATCATATTATATATCATGTAGAATCCATAGTTTTGGGCAAACAGTAGTAGGCATATTCCGTGCTATCTGAGTGGTAAGCTACAACGTGGGTAATTATTATGCAACCAATGAATGGTGAGCTGCTGTTAGGCAGTACCTGTCTACTCTTCTTGGCGATGTCGCTCCTTCAATTTAGCTCTTCTGTTCTGGCAAAAGGTGCACGCGTATAGTGAGCTAAACTGATCACTTGTTCACTTGCAAAAGCCATGGAACGGTCGAGAAGATGGTAATAAGCTCCGCTTCCTCTCCTTCGGTAGAGAACCGATGCGCGTATTTCCATACCTCGCCTTAACTTCCATACGCCCGCGTTGCCTCCTTCGAGGGCGACTCGGGTGGTGACGTTCTCCTGCCGTGCCACCCTCCTCTCTCTTTCTTGCCTTGTTGCCGCCCGAGCTGTTGCCGGCAAAAGCTGGCCGCAAGAAAGGCGACGGCAGGGCATTCCCCTTCTCTCCCTCTCCACAACCGGCTGGCGATCTGGGGCACCGTCGGGCTTGACGAAGTTGTTAGGCCCGGCTGGATCCACGCCTCTCTCCGGTGGATCTGCCGGTGGTGGGTCGTGCGGCGGTCGTGCGACGGGCCTACACGATTGGCGACATGGGTGACGGAGGCCTGCGCGTGCGGAGTCGGCTGGCCATGACGCCGGTGGCTGGTGGTGCGCGCTACCCTCGCGTGGGTGGCGACAGTTGTCCGGAAGGCGAGGCGACCCATGAACCCCTTGACGGTGACTCCCCACCCTGCGAGTTCACATCATCGCCGTCGATAACGTCGACGATGGCAACGGCACCTCTCCCCCTCCCCTCTTTCCTCTCCCCTCCTCTTTCTCCGTCCTTCGTCGGCTTTTCTTTGCTATGACCTGGGAGCCGACGATGGCGGTGACAACACATGCGCGTCCAGTGGAGCCTTCGTCTGATCTAGGGCTCCACGCTTGGATCCGGTTGCACGCCTGCACGGCATTGCGGACGCAGTGATGGGACACTTTTTTTTACTGGATGTACCTCACTCCTCTCCGCCGTGCTCCTTCCCCTTCGGGTCGTCTTGGTCACGTGGAGACCCGTGTGAGCCGGTGGAGGTGACCACTTGGGTAGAAAGTTGATCTGGTTGTTGGCGTGTGTCGGTGTGGTGGCAAGGTCATCCTTCTCCTTGAGCTCCCTCTTAGCTCCTTTGGGTGGAAGATGGCCATTGGTCACTGTGGTGCGGTGGTGGGAGGTCGTGGCCATGGTCAGGGCGATGACCAGCAATGGGTTGTCGTTGTACCCATGTGTAACAGTCGAGGGTTGTGGTCTTGGTTGCACCAGCGATAGACGTCGTGCAGTGGTTGGCCGGTGGAGGGGCACTGGTTCTCTGTCAGCCACGTGGTTGCAAGGTTAGTGGTCGTTAAAAGGTTGCGGTAGTTGGGATTTAGGCAGATCTGAGCAAAAGCTCAGCCAGGTTTACCTTGGCAGGCAGCGGCGACGTCCTGTGGCGCCACAAACTTTTTGAGGATGCTATCAAGGTACCAACCTCCCTTCAATCCTCTGTGTGAAAACCTTGTTTGTCCTTGGACGGGTGACGACGACGTTTTTGACGCCGCTTTCTTTTTAAAGGCGTCGCTTTGGAGGTCTTTAGTGAAGATCGGTTTGTTTTTTGGCGACCATCCAGGCACTAGGCCGCTTTCTTAGGTTATGATGATGGAGTTGGCATGTGGTGTGGTGTGGTGTGTTTTTTCTCTTCCAGATTATAACCTTTTTGTTAGGTCATAGTCTTGCTGTAATATTTTGTTACTCTTGAAATCTTAATACAATGATACGTATTCCTAGGGTATTCTCGAAAGAAAATACCTCGCCTTCTTGAAGTTTCCTATTTGTTCAGGCGCAACCAACTGGGAATATTCCTTTGCAGTACGATTCATTGTATCAAAGGTAGCAGCCATCCTTAAAATATAACATCAAGAAAGACATTTTCATTACTTCCCTCAGTTCTTCAGGACATGGGACGCCCACATAATACGTGGCCAATTAACAGAAAACAATGTACTGGTAGCTTAATTCTTTCATGCCATTCAACGCACACATGAATATTTTACTGAATATCTGTCAGTGTCCAATGCCACATGAAAATACTGCAGTGCTTTCCTTTCGCCAACAGAATTGAACTTGGTCAACGAGATGCCAAGCCCATTACACCATCAGGATGTAGGGATCAAGCTGATTGCACCAATGGATTTAGCCCTTTCATACAGAAAATGCATAATCATGTATTATATTCCAAAGATATAGAGTTGTCTTTGTCATCGAAACATCCAGGTGCACTAAAGCATTCCACCAGGAACAAAAATATAGTTCCACACTGCCGTTACTACCAAATTAGAACTTCATGATATAAATACAGGAAGAGGCTGAAATCATTAAAAAAACAATACCTAACACTCGCAGACCCTAACATAAATCAATGAACTGTATACTGCTATAACTAATAACACCATTCAATTCATGTACCATATATGTATTAATTGCAGATGATACTGAAAAATCACTACAAACAACTAGTGCCCAACAAACATATATACATACTCCTTAAGAAGACTTGAGCGGTGAATCACCCACCACTGACACGTGGGTCGATGAAGTTGGTGAAATTGCCACGCCACCGAATCTCACCATCAGCTGACATGTTGCCAATGAATATTAGTCATTAGACTGCCCATTTCCAAAGTTATGTAGGAGAGGGGAGATTTTTTTTTAAAAAATAACCAAAATAAAAAGATAATTATAAAAAAAACCCGGCCACAACTTTATTTGCGCGGGTAACCCTTTTCGCCGCGCCAAAACGGGCGGCGCGGTGAAACAACTCTGCCACGCCGCATGCAGTGGCGTGGAAAGCGTGCCACCGTGGACCACGCCGGCTCGCCCGCCAGCATGGCATCGGCGCTGTCGCGCCACATGCTCTGGCGCGACAACCTTGCCGCGCCAGACGGGGTGGCGAGACTAGCGCAGCATACTGCCGCACGCCGGCCTCCTCTCCCTCTCTCCTCCCTTCTTTCTCCTCACCATATTGCAGCCGCGAGGGAGCTCGCCGCCGGCCGCCGTTCCCCCCCGGATCTCCCCAAATCCACCGTTTCTTGGGTGGAAAAGTTGGGGGAATCGATCCCTGTGTCATCCCGAAGGTATCCCCCTACTTTTTCCCTTGTTTCACCGTCGGATTTGAGATATATTTAGGTGTTTGGGTGACTTAGGGTTAGGATTGGATTTCGTAATTTATATGAAATAGATGTTCTTGTTGATAGATTCGATGCTTATTTGGTACGTAGTGGACCCTCTGCCCGCGATTGTGACGTGTAGAATTAGGTGCATGCTTCACTTTAGAGATATTGTTGATGAATGTGTAGTGTGTATGCAAGATATGATAATGTAGGTAGTATATGTTAGTTTGTGCTTGCTTAATGTATAGGTAGTGTTTTGTCGGTTTGAATTCATGCATACAGTATTTGTGGTATGATAATGTCTATTGTTTATGTAGATGGACCGTTTAGTTCGTTTATTTAATGGTGGTGTTGTGAAAGATAATGGGGAATTTGAGAATATGAACGAGGATGTTGAGTTGTTTGATACCCGTCCAAGTTTAAAAGATGTACTTCATCGTGTGATGACAAAGTTTGCATGTGGGGTGGATGAAGTGACGTTGAGGGGTCGTTTTGGTTGTGGGAAAGCTAGGTCACATTATGTGTTGATGAAATTGTCTTCGGAGTGTCATTGGAGGCAATATAAGGAAATAGTTGATAATGCAAATGTGGTTTGTCTCGAGGTGGTGGTTGACATTTGCCGTGTGGTTGAACCTAATCAAGTCGATGAAAATGTTTATGTCGATCATGTAGTTATTGAAAACCTTAGCCAACAGTCAACTATTTCACAACTTCCTACTGTGCCTACTAGTGAAACTTAACCTAATTCGTCGTCTCCTGTTCCTAGCTCCCCTCATTTTGATTTGACGGTTGCTTCAGATGATTTTGGAAATGATACTTTTGAGATAGACGAAGAAAATTGTGACGATGATGGAATATCATTAGGCTCGGAAGATGCCGATTTAGATGAGGTTCTAGTAGAGGATGCGTGTGAAGATGATGTGGGAGATGGTGTGGAAACGGAGGAGTTAGATGAAGAGACATCACAACCGCCATCCGGTCAACAAGATGATGACCGGTTTAATTATACGGAGAGAGAGTTGCAGCTACTTAAGGAAGTTCATGTAGAACTACCTTCGGTGGCCAATGCTAAGGACATAAGCATGTGTCACAAAGCCGTATGTGACTCACAATTCGTAGAGGTGGAGGGTATTGTTGATATGGAGAACCCACAGATTCGTAAGGGAATGAAGTTCAGTACACTTGAAGATTTGCAGTTTTTCTTGGCTGACTATTCTGTTAGGGTTTTTAGGCCTTTCACTGTTGTGCACTCTGACCGGAAGCTTAGGTACGATGTTATGTGCAAGCAAGGAT
>CM002485.1:8846363-8860642 GCA_000325765.3 Leersia perrieri
GGAGCCGACGACGACGGGGAGGAAGGAGACGGCCGGCGCAGGGAGGAAGGAGACGGTGTCGGCGTCAGCGGGGAGGGAGGAGACGGCGGTGGGCAAGGAGGGAGGGGGAGACGACGCCGGCGGGGAGGAAGGAGGAGACGGCGCCGTCTTGAGGAAGGAGACGGTGTTGGACGGAGTGGCGTAGAGGTAAAATTTTTTTGGGTCAACGGCATACAAGTGCAAGTAATTTTTTTAGTGGCATACAGGTAAGGAGCAACTTTTTTAATGGCATAGGGGTAAAAGACCGATTTTGGAATTGTCAAAAGTTGGGAAGTTGGACATGGTGGACATCCACCATTCCCCATTTCCGCGTGCAGCAAGCACCGCCGCGTGTTGCCCGCTGTCGTCTCCGCCTCATCGCCGGCGCTGGCTAGTAATGGACGCGGGCGCCGTCGCCAGCAGAGCAGAGCAGAGCGCCCCACGGTTCATCTCCATCGCACGCGACGCCCCGCCGCAGCAGAGGAGAGGGCTGCGGATTTGGTTCGTTTCGGGCGTCTCCCCGCTCTACACGCCTCGCCCAAGTCGGTCAGCGTACTGTTGGCTAAGCTTTGTAGGTTCGTGCCTCTCTGTGTTGTCCTCGGATAATTTGGAGGGGGATTTTCCTGCCTGGTTCGAAAAGTATACTGAGTTAATTCCAAAAGCCTATGTCTGCCTTTTGTTTCGTACATTTGTCGCACCTGAAACCTGAAACTCATAGGCCCGCTATGTTGCTTGTAATTTTTATCCTGTATGGTACTTTGACCTAGACACTTACTACGACTTAGTCATGGTGCGATTTCTTAATACATGTTCGTTGTCTGATCGGTTGATTCAGCAAAATCCATGGACGGAGTTAATTCAGCCTGCAGCAATCTAGATAATGGCAGGAACTGCATAAGAAACTCCGGAGGACAAAAAGATCCAAAATACTACTACTATCTGAAGCTTATTTACATTCAACTTTCAGGGCCAGCTTCAGAACATCCAAGTATATGTTATAAGTTCAATGCAACATATCCCCTGGAGCCCCCTGGTGAGCATTGCCAATCTGCCATCGGCTTTGAGACCCTTTAAACTGGTAAGGCTTTATCTTTCTTACATATTACTTCTTCCAGCTTTAGTGTCTCCAAGTGATCCTCACTTTGGTGGTATCAGTACACCGGTTGCCGCTGGATTTGTACCATGTCATGTGATGTAAATTCTAGTTTTTGTTATTGCTTTCTTGGAAAAAGATACTCAAGTTCTAACTCCAATTGAATGAATCAAATTCAATTGTGTGTAGCCAAATGGGGTGGGATATAAAGGACAACTTCATATTTACTTTTCTGTACATATTTTCTTCTATACTTCATATTTTACTTTAAGTTGTTATACTTGTGTTACAGTTCTTTTACCTGAAAATTCTTAATTCTTTTCTCCTAATTCTTACCAGCCGTGCCCGTGATACTTGGAGTTTGATGCAGAGCCTCCAGCTTGCAAAGTGAATAAAGGAAGTCTTCAGCAACACCAAACTCCTTTAAGGGAATCCACTTGAAAACATGTATCAACCTGAAGATGTTTCTCTTCCTGATTTTCTTTCCAAAAGATGGATCTTGAACTTGAACGAAACAGAAGAAGAAAATGAGGTGGAAACACAGACATTTATCAGCCCTTTTGAGGGAATCCACTTGAAAATAAGCTCACCAATACTAGACGGGAAACAGTGCCTACGATGCATCGCAGATTGGTTGCTGTTGTTTGATGAGGTAACCAAGGAGTGCTACCTCACAAATATCATTTCTCATTCGAAGGTTCACCTCCCTCCACTGCTTGAGCCACTAGACAACCTCGGTAGATATGCCCTCTCATCACCAACAACTCTTCCTGACAGCACCATCATGTTTGCATGCTCCAACTTTGACAAATTTGTCCTATATTGTCGTCCTGGTGATAAAGAGTGGACAAAGTATTATGTTGATTTCCAAGGTATTGATGACTATTTCCTTGGCACCATCTTTGGAGGTAATGGAAGAATGTATGTTGAAACCAATTGGAAGAATTCGTGTGTGGTCATCCACACGTCTTCGTCGAGCATCTATGTAGAGAAAACTGGCATAGCAGAGCCTAAAACATGCCCTCTGCACAAGCCCTACACTTCTTGCTGGGTTGAGTCAAATGGGGACGTCTTCCTGGTGAGGCTCTATTGCCATAGTTACCATTCATCAGGGGTTGTCAACATCGATGTTCATCGTATGAACACTTTGAAGTATGTCTGGGAAAGGGTTGATGGCATTGGTGATGCCACCTTTTTCCTTGGTATCAACTCTGTGGGGTTGTCTTCTACATATGCAGGAACACAGCCAAATTGCATCCATTTTCTGCTCTCTTGCTGTGATGGTATTCGGTTATACACGATTAAGTTGGATGCTCAAACTATAAGCTTCACTTTGCTACCTGGATGTGCTAATCCTGATGATTCCTCATACATAGCATACTGGTTCAACTATTGGTATGGATTATACTGGGCAATACCTCGAAGGTAATCAATCATGTAGTGGCACTCCTTTCTTTAGTATTGTAAAACAAGATGACCAACATTTTTATTTTGAACACATAACAAGAAGATTGACAGTATATATCTTCATCAACTATGCTATGCAGCTCCAAGCACCAACCATCGAATTCTTTGGATGTCATCACAAACAAGGTCAGCCCATATCATGTAGTATCACTTTCACTGAGTCTCTAATGCACAATTAATGCTATTGCAATTAGGGAAAAAAAATATTTGTCATTGAGTTTCTTCATGTTATTTATACTCCTTTAAAAGGGAGAAGTGGTGGTGGTGAGTGTTGAATCTGCCACCACCTCAGCACTAACTCTCTGTTTTAAAGGAAACAAGGACAATGTGGGCCTAGAGAAACATTGTAGGGCTAGAGGATCATATGTTAGTAATAAATATATGGCCTCTAAATATATATAGAAGTTAAGAGATGATATATTTATGAAATGATGGTAATAACATATGTTAATGATAATTATTTTAATTAAAATCCCACTGCAACACATGGGCCACATGCTAGTATAGTAAAGAAATTGATAAATACATCCTTAGATCCTTCCCGTTACCTATTTTTACGCAGTTAAATTGTATATTGTTTATAAAGATACAATCAGTTGTATGTAAAATATTATATTTAATATTATTCAAATTTACTACACAAGTGTTTTCTACTATGACATACTTCTCCCTATATTTTGTTCAGATGCGTTGTATTCTTGTCTTTAACATTATGTCATTGTTTCAGTTCAATAGAATTCTTCTATCAAAAGAAGGGACAGAGCAAGCAAATGAAGCTCAATGGTCTAATATCCCCATTGAATTGTTGGAATTACTTGTTCCAAAACTATCCTTTATTGACTACTTTCATGTCCAAGCTACCTGCAAGGAGTGGAGCTTGATGACCAAGCCCATTCAATATACAAAAACATATACAATGCTAGTAAGCTTTTGATCGAAATCAGCTGGTATGTATAAACTGTTTGATCCCTTAAATGAGAAGAAATACACCATAAAAGACAATTTGCGCTGTTCTGATGATTGGCAAACGCTACGCTTCTCAAAACATGGATGGATTCTAGTGACAAAAGGCCACAGATGCATCTTTGCAGTGAACCCTTTTACAAAAGAAGTGCTCAAACTTCCTAGAATGCGCCAGCATATGTTTAATGGTATATCGTTCTCATCAGTTCATAAATGTCCAGATTCTATAGTTTTTGCTATCTGTAAATTTCCATGGAATGACTCCTTTGAAGTGCTATTGTGGCGAGCTGGGGATAAACATTGGACCAAGAAACATTTCTTTTGTGATGTTTCATGTTGTGTGACCTACAGCAATCCTGTCTTCTTTGACAATGAATTCTACTGCTTGGGAATTCATGGGAACCTTGGGGTATTCAACCCAAGTGATATGACATGGAGAGTTCTTGAGAAGCCTGCGATTATTCGTGCTGATGCCCCCATTATAGGAGACAGATATTGTTATCTCCTGGAGTTCAGAGGCAATTTGATTGCAGTTTTCAGACCATATGATGATAAATCGATCGAGATGTTTAAACTTGACCGATCACGGATGGTTTGGAGTAAACTGGAGAGACTGGATGACGCCGTCATGTTTTTAGATAACTGGAGTGCAACCATGAGATCATCCCCAGAGCATGGCCACTGCAACAGGATATACTTACCAGTGTCAGGTTATGGAGACAGCATAGTGAGTGCGTTTTATGATCTGGAGACTGGCAAGTATCAACCTGCATTCTATGGGCTGGTAGAGCCTATTAACGCTATCTGGATGGAGCCTAGTTTTAGCCTGAATTGATCATGCATATAATGTTTGTTTCTCTTTAGCAGGATTGTCCTTGTTCCTTTTCATAAAAAGATCATTATTATTTTTGTCATAAAAGAAAAAAAAATCCTGTTCTTATTGCTATAGATCACAATCATTTCCGAAGGCTTGACATCCCCAAGAATCATTGTACTGACATTTTCAAGAGTATAAATTTGTTGGTATTTTGTCTTTTTTCTGCTCTCCACATGCTAATTCTTAAGTTGAAACTTTATACTTTTAGAAGTACATCTGTAATATTTTTAACATCTGTAACATTTGTTAGTTGATGCACATGAATCTTGTGTGCTTAATATATGTTGCTTTCTTCGCTTCATTCCCTATGTATCGTATCTCTCCCAGATTGCTGGTCTTGCTGCAAATACTTCTGTTTTCTTAATTTCTCTCTCCCTGTCCACTTCCACAGGATTATTTAAAGATTAAATTTCACAAAACTACAGATACTTTAACCAAATTATCGCAAAACTATAGATTTAAGGAGTTGTATCACAAAACTACAGATTTAGCACAAAATTTATCACAAAACTACAGAACAGATTTAAGACAAGTTATCACAAAACTATATTTTTAAACACAAAATTAACATAAAACTACACATTTAACACAGTGATGTTTATACCTCTAACATAACCATTAAAATATGTAGTTTTGTGATAGTTTCACTATTAAATATTAAATATGTAGTTTTGTGATACTTAGTCTTAAATCTGTAATTTTTTGATAAATTTGTTGCTAAATCTGTAGTTTTGTGATACATCGTCTTAAATCTGTAGTTTTGTGATAATTTGGTCAAAGTATCTGTAATTTTCTGAAATTTACTCTTATTTAAATGACCTGGTAACTGTTAGGTAAATGGAAAACAAATCGAGCATAGAAGCAACTACGGAAACACCATGGTAATAGACATTGCACGATTTGAATCTGCCCGTGTTGGTAGGACACAAAAAGATGGTACATGTATGGACATACTGATTCCTGTACGAAACATATCTAATAAGAAGTCAACAAAGATGCCATATCAACGGCGATGTTTTTTTTAAACGAACCGTACAAGAAAGCGAGAGTTTCATGTACTGATAAAGCAGAAGAAAAATAAACCATAGCCCTGAAAGGCTATAGCCCAGAAAAGAAAAAAAACAACCACACCGCACGTTTGCAAACTGGACATGCTAAAAAAGCACGAAGCAGGAACATGACATCCAAAGGCAAATGGAACTTCTAAACGACGCCTCCATCAAGGTAACGACACCGAAAGCACCGCCGCTGCCCGTCCCGATGAATCAGGACGTGGTTTTCACCCAAAGAAACCAAAGGAGAAGGTCAAGGGTTCGTCAACAACGCCTCAAGAGAAAAGCGGCATCCGTAGATGTCGCTGTTGCCAGCCCAAAGGCTAAGCTTTCGTCCGAAATCCATAGAAAGCCTGACACACTCTGCAGCCACCACCATTCAAAGACCTTCAATGCGTAGCCACTCTGTCAGCGCCTGTCCGCTAGTCAGCCATCAAGAAGGAACTCGACATCCGGCGCGCCCCAATCCATTCACGTAGTTCGGTTGGATAGGGAGAGGGTGATAGAGAAGAATGGATCTCCTCTCCCCCTTGCTAGCCCTTCCGACATGGCCAACTTACGAAGGCAAAGGTGCCGCCTTAAGAGGACAAACGTCTGGAACGAGACCCGTCGCATGCCTGCAGCACCAACCGCACGACGGAACCGTCGTCTCCACCTCAACTGGACCACCTACGGCTCCACTGCCTTAGGTTGCCCAGCCGCCACATTGTCGCCTCGTCGTCCTCGCCTCTAGCCTTAGCACCAACACGCTGCGCACCGCCGTCACCAGCCGCACATCCTCGGAACAAAGCCACCAAGACGGGCCGACGAAATGCCACGGCACCGATGAGCTTGATGTACCACCAGAAGCCTTCCAAGTCGCTGTCTCCCCACTGGTGGCATGCACCAGGGCCAACTCCGGCACCATCCAGCTTGCCTCACCGCCGCCATCCACCGTCATCAGAAGCTAATGTAGCAGAAGAGATACATGGTTGCTGACAGTACCAGATCTGGCAGTGACCAAACGCCAGATCCACTTGGTCACCCCCTCCACGGTGTCAGGCCGGAGCCAGAGTACTGGATTCAGGTCGTCGCCTGAAGCATTTCCGCCGCGTCACCAGGAGAAGGCGCCACCAGCGCCGCCCCCCTCGCTGTCGCCAACGACCGCCTGCAGGAGCGCCGCCCATCGGGCCGGCGCCCGCGCGCTCCCTGCCGCGGAGGATTCGGCGCCTGCACAGGGTCGCCGCCGCACCCCCAGACGGCATCGTCCCACCCCGGCCTCCGCAGCTCCAGCTCAGCTGCGCCGCCACAGCATCCGCTCGGCCGCGCCACCGCCACTCCCGCTCGCCTGGCCGCAGCGTCGCCATCGCGCACGCAGTTGAACCTCCGCCGCCACTGGCCAGGGCCAGGGATCCGGGCGCGGGGGCGCCGGATCTAGCCATCACCGGCGCCCTTCCCCTTCCAGCTGTGCAGCTTCGATGTTGCTCAAGTTCTCGTCGCAACTACAGGAGAAACTGCAGGGCCCCGCCGCTGCCGTTTTGGCAGCTGCCCAGCTTTGCCGGCGGCCGCTCGGGCGGCAGCGAGGTCGATAGGAGAGGGAGTAAAGGGAGGCGGCGGCGTGCGCACTAATGGCCGCCCATGTCACCTCCTGGGGCGGAGCGACACGAGGGCCCTTTGAAATTTTTGTTGTGGCTTTGTGCCGCATTGCTTATCGGTGATGTTATACAGCTCTTCTTGAAACAAGTACGTTCCCTAACCATCATGGTCATGAACTCATGGCTCGCCCCATGCTTTGAATCGAACTGATATTATTTCAGTTTGCTAGTTGGACCAAGAAAAAGTATGAATATCCTCCTGACTAAATAATTACTCATTGAAGATGGGTTTGGATGGCATGCACTAGCTCATCACTTTGGAGACAACTCAGCACCAACTGCCCTTCCATCTTCCGTTTGGCAAATGTTTGTCCTGCGCAGTACAAAGCTGTTCAGATTCATTTTGGCTGTGTTTGGTGTCAGGACCATATGGAATGGGTTAGACTTATCCTAATTATTTTGGGTGGGTTCGTTTCAGTTGCTTGTTTAGTTATAGAATAGATTGCTCTAGTTTTTTGTTTGGTAGAGAGAACAGGAGTGGAATGGATGGACTGGAATGGATGCTCGTTTTCTTTTCCATCTTCTCTCCCGGCACGCTCTTTTTTTCCGTTCATATGCAGCACGCATGGCAGCGGAGCGGCGGCAGCTAGGGAGTGACATGCGGAGGAGTGGCAGCAGCTAGGGAGCGACATGCGGAGGAGTGGCGGCCGGAGGCAGGGAAGAGGTGTGGCGTGCCGGCGTCACAGCGGCTGCGGCTGCGGCTGGTTTCCACGTGGAGTAGTGCCAGCCACGGCGGCACGCAGAAGAACGGGGGGCTGGGTGGAGAGGCGGTGTGCTGCGGTCAACGAAGCAAGCTCGAGCAGGAGCTCGTGCTGAGGAGACGACTACTGCAGGCGGAGCAGCGGGTGAGAGGGCAGGGAAGCAGCGGCGTTGCCTCAAGCAGATCAGCAGTAGCACCTCAAGCTTAGGAGCAACGTCAGCCCAAGTGGTTGGCGGAGCTGAGCTCGTGGCGACGGGAGCGGTGCCAGCAGACGGGCGGCGGAGCCGATCTTGCGGCGATAAGAGTGGCGCAGGGATTGAGCGGCAGAGCAATGGATGAGTTAGGGGGAATGATGGAGAGGCGGCATACCGCAGTCGATGGCGTAAGCTCGAGGAGGAGCTCGCGTTGAGTTGATGGCGACGGCTGCAGGCGTAGGGGAGTGGCGCCGGAGTCATGCGACGCTAGGGTAGGCCCTTCTTTGACGCCATTCTCTCCGTTGGAGTGGAATTAGATGGTCCGGCAGATTTGGAGGGATCAGTTGGACCCAGATCTAGGAGGAATTGATATTTCTCTCCTATGTCCAACCCTTTGCAACCGTCCTTAAATGAAACAGCCTTAGGAAGGGGTTTGTTCCGACCCAACATCCACCTTGATTCTGCCTGAAAACTATTGTATGTCTTCGCACTGCAAGGTTGTTGTTGATTTACAAAGAGAATATGTGGTCCATTAGATCTAAGGGATTCGCTAATACCAAGACTAGCAAGAATACAAAACAAACACAGAAGGGGGTAGATTTTTATATAGGTTTAAGCCCCCATCGGGGTGATAACCGTACTCCTATCGGTTGTGTGGCATGTTTTTATTAATCAATAGATCAAGTGTATCGCCAAGTACAATAAGCCACTTTGACTAGTATGTATAGGGTATAGGATTATGTGTATATGTAGGGCTATTCGAATTGGCAAGATTGTTGACGATGTGCTTTCGAGGGTCTTTAGAGCATCTCCAACAAGGACCCTAAATAAGGCACCTAATTGGTTTTAAGGGGTAAAGGCAGAAAATCAAGGTCCAGCAAGGCCCTCATTAAAGCCTCAAAATAAGAAGGCCCTCAAATTCTCCCTCTCAGCCCCTAGTCCTACGGGCTCTACACCCAACCCCTATTTTGAATATTATGTGCATATCCAGTAAATCATGTATATATATTACATAGAACTTTGTGTATTGTGTCTATATATTATTTATAAATATTTTTACTATTAAATATTCATGTGGTGTCTAATACTTGCGTGTAGCACATTTCATTTTTGTTTGGAATGTTAAGTTTGAATTCAAATAATGATGTTTCAAAATAAAATTTTAAAAATAGTTGAGTTCTACTTAGAAATATCCATAGGTAAATTATCATGGTGTTAAACTAAGTATAACATGTCTATGTTAATACAGAAGATAAATAAATTAGGTGCTAAGAAATAAGGGCTATTATTGTAATTGAAGATATATTTCGGGTCTATGAAAAATAGGGGCAGCCCTCATCTAACATTTAGGGGCTCTAGTATAAGGACTATTGTTGGAGATGCTCTTAATGTGCTCCAATGGATTATAAGTCGTTACTCAATGAACATATGTTGAGCCTTCCAGAAGTATGTAGATTTATACTCTATGAGGAAAATCGTGACCTAGTCAGACTCCAAAGGTTTGAATAGAAAATAAGACAAGATAAAGAAGGAATTAGACATATCTAGATTGTATATTCCAGTTTAGAAAGTTACCCCTAGCATTTTCTAAAGGGATAAGTCTATAAAACAACCCTCAACTACTATTATGTTGGTCTAAAATTAACCCCTCAACTACAAAACTTGACATTTTACACCCCTCAACTACCAAAATCGAACAAAATACCCCCTAAGGACGATACAACCCAGTTTTAACGGTGGTTTTCATTAGTTTAATACATCGAATTATATGATTTTTGGTTACATCTAGTTATTTTTGTATCTCTTGCTACTTAGATATCACGTAAGTGAAAATTTTATATTATTTAGATCTTAATAGTGAAGGATTACGGAACAAAGTTCCGTTCCAATGGACTCCTCTCTTCTACCTTCGCAACCACGCCACTGCCACTCCTCCTACGCCCTGCGCCTCCCGCGCCCCGCACCCCCACCCCTCCCCTCTTCCTCCCGATCTCCCCCCGTCGGCGATGCCCCTCCCCTTTTCCTCCCGGCCTCCTCGTCGGCGACAGCAACGGTGGCTTGCTCGGCAACGGCGACGACAACGCGTTCAGCGATGGCGGGTGGCGTTGGCTCGACGGTGGGCGACGGACGGCCGGATCCGGAGCGGCCAGATCTGGCCGTTGGCTGCAGTTGCGGTGACGGCGGCACGGCAAGCTCGGCGATTGTCGCTCGACGATAGGTGAGGGGTGGCCAGATCCGGTCATTTGCTATGGTGGCGGCTCGGCCCGGCGACGGCAGTGGGCCCAGGACGGCGGACACGTGCACTCAATTTTTTAGGATTTTTAGTGAAATTTGTTAGTTTGTGTGCACGTGTGTGCACTGGATATGTTCCCTATATATATGCATATATACATGTATACATATACATGTAAGCTTCGCTACGGTGCTCCCTATTGACATATTGGCAATATAAAACAATATGACCTAGTAGATCTATAAACTTTTTTCAGAAGAAATTTGGAGGATTCGATCATCTAAGGAAAAAAAGCTGTGTAGGAGTAAATCTGTAATTTTGCATCTCCATCCGAGTGATGCCCCCACCGAAATCGCGGCAAATGCGCCTCCACCGTCGAAACCAACGCTGAATCGCGGCCGAACAATCCACCGTTCATTTCGATGGAATGAAGTCGATCGGATCGGGTACCTTCCAGTGTTTCATGAAGGAGATCGAAACCCTATTCTCTTATTAGTAAATGACTACTATATCATTTCAAACGATCGATTTATATAATTTCTACTGGCAGTATAATACTGCCAGTAGAGAGCACCGAAACGTTCCATATATATACATACATACATATATATACATACATACATACATATATATATACATACATACATATATATACATATATATACACATATATACATACATACATATATATATATATGTATATATATACATATATAGGTATATATGTGTATAGGTATATATATATATACATATATATATATATGTATATATATATATAGTATATCTATGCTATAGGTGGATGCAGCCTATGCAGGAGCTACAACCGAGCCAGTTGATCGAGCCGGACAGCTTTTGGTCAGCCTCCGTATGCACCAATCACAGTAATTGGGTTTATTAGGAAACCTAATTAATGTTTTCATTAAATGCCTCGCTGGTTGCATTGCTCTTTCCATTAACTTCTGCACACGACGACACATTTGTTGATGTTCACGTGACCGACCTCTAGTCATGAGGCCTAAAATATTGTAAAATTACAAACTATAAATTATGAAAGTAAGTTTTGCTATGACTGTAACATTACAAACAAACATACAATTACAAAATTGTAAATAGATGGTTTTTACAAGAACTTTGGGGGCATTGAAATGGAAATTTTACAACTATTTAAATTTTGGAATATTTTTTGTTTTACTATCGTTGCAAAATAGTAAAATTGCGATGTGATTTTTACATTATAGCTTTCAACAAAATATTAAAATTACAATGATTTGCGATAGTAATCTAAAAAATTAAAGTACTACACATTTTTTTACAATCATATAGGTCACCAAAATAGTAAATTTGCAAACATTGAAATTACTATTATCCTAGTGCACCACGCTGCATGCATTTCACTTTTCTGGTTACAATGATGCAGCATTAATTCATGCATGTAACGCACAGCATGCACCATAATCAATAGTATCAATTACCAATTAAGGATTAGTCTTGTAAGGAATTAGTTAGCAACAGCAGGCAACCTAGCGGCATATCAAGCGTGGGTGCAGTACACCATGCATAGCAATCCACGGAATCAGTGGCTAATCAGTATTAACTAATTGCATGCGTCACATACTATTTCTTTCCATGCATGAAATCTTCAAATAAGGAATGAGATCAGACCAAAGTATTTTTACAATACAAATTTCCAATGATACGGGTTCTAGATTTTTACAAGGTGTAATTTTTACAACTATATCTTTCAGCAAAATAGTAGATTTACAATAATTGGACATAGTCTAAAATCTAAAAACTACAGTACTACACAACTTTTACAATCATAGAGGCCATCAAAATTGTAAATTTGTAAACATTGAGATTATAACGATCCCTGTCCACGAGGTGATGGCATGCACACACGTAATTAACACATGTAACACACCATGCATACCAATCAATGGAATTAATTTGCAATTAAGGATTAGCAATTAACGGAATTAGTCACAATGCAACAAGGTAGCAGAACCAGGGTAGGTGCAGTACACCAAGCATGGAAATCCACGGAATCAGTGGGCAATCAACATCAACTAATTGCATTTGTTAGCAAGCAACGTGCAGGCAACGGCTGAGGGGTGGAATCAATGTTTTTGCGATTGTTACGATGCATGAAAACTGATAGTAAGGGGTGGGTGCAGCGTCCACATGCTCTACACCCACCCACAGAATAGTCCTTCTGTATGCGATTGAGGACAAGTGAACGCAGTCCACTCTATGGATTCTTCTGCCATTTTTACTTGCCAAAATCCAGCTTTGAGGTCAAATTTTGAGAAATATTTACTTCCCTGTATTCTATTGATCCATTCTTGTTTGTTAGGTATGTTATATGAATCTTCAATAGTGTTATCATTTAGACGTTTGTAATTAATGACCATTCTAGACTTACCTTCTACTTCTTCTGCATGATTTCTAACTATAAAAGCGGTAGACCTATGCGGACTCATACTTTCTCTTATTGCACCTAATTTTAATAGCTCCTCTATATGCATTTTGAATTCTTCTATATCTTTTGGTGTTGGTTCTATCGGGCATGTTTTAATTATGTATTATGGGTTAATTATATTAATTTTACAGATAATTGAATTTTTCTCCCAGTGCTTCATTGGGATTTCTCCTATGAACAATCTTTTCTATGTCCTTTTTAGATTTTATATCTCTATACCAATTTGGTGCAAACGATTGTAATCCTACAGACTCTGTATTAGAGTTTGATATATAAAAACTTTCTATATTCCCGCTAAGTTGAACTTTCATTTCTTCAGGATCAAAGTCGGGATTAAAAGCAAAGTCAAGGTTGGACTCGATTGCGTTGATATTATCAAGATTGGTGTTTCCACCACGCTTTCGCACTTCTGAAATATACTTAACATTGTCTTGATAGGGAATAAATGTAATCCCTTCTTCATGTATGACTGTAGTTTGTACTGATTTTTGTAAAAATCTTAAGCCTATTATCATTTTATCATTTATAACTGATAAGTCTCTTACTGTAATCTCATCTACTATATATTTTGTTCCATTAATATATACATCTATATTATAAGCTAGTTGGTTATGAAGCTTTTTTATTCCAGACATGTCTATAGAGACATCTGCCTTATCATCTTCAATTGTATGAACTATTTCAGGGCATCTTATGAAGAACTTGTCATGTATAATATTTTTTATACAACCTGTATCTACAAGTGCCAATATATTACATGATACCTTGTTTGATAGTTTTACTTTCACCGGAATTCTTATTCCTAAGATTTCTTTGAATGGCAACGTTACCGGAGTTCTTATTCCTAAGATTTCTTTGAATGGCAACCTTACTATATATTTACTACCAAATCTGGTTATGGCATCCTTGAACTGAATGATTTTAGAAGTGTTATGGTTTTTTAGTGTTATCACTTGATCTTTATATTTAGTGTTTTCTATAGCTTCTTCTTGTATTAAAGCCTTAGGGTCCCAATTGGTTTTTAGATTCTCTAATTCCACTTCTAATTTATTCATCCTATTTTCTAACACGCGAACTCTGCTAGATAAAATCTTCTCATCTGATTCGTATTCTACTTCCTTTCTCCATTTTTGCTTATTTACTTTTATGCACTCAGCACAAGCTTGCTTTTGGCATATGCTGCATGTCACTCTATTATCTTGGCTTGGATAGTAGATGCAAAAGGCACATTTAATATTATAATCACCTTTTCCCCTAACCCAATCATGCTCACAATTTAATTGATCCATCATTTCAATTCTCATTCCTTCTAGTTCGTCAATTAGGTCTAATTATTCATCAGATGACTCATATTCTGTGGCTATATTTTCTACTTCATCTGTTTCTATGATTGAATATATTGATTCATCATCACAAACTAAAATATTTTCATTTACACTATCTATAATTAGAACTCTCTCTTGTTCTTCATATTTACTAGAATATCTTTTTTGATCTTTATTTGGGCATGTTCTACTCAAGTGATCAGGTGAATTACATATAAAGCACCTACACGTTCTATCATAAGTT
>CM002485.1:8866728-8913840 GCA_000325765.3 Leersia perrieri
GTTTAGCTTTTAGCTACTTCCTTGTAGGTGCGCGTGTTGACTAAACCGTCCGGCTACTTGTTTGGGAACCCCACTTTTAATTGAGATTCATCTTTTGTTCTTCATCTACATCTCGCAAATCAATGCTTGTTTCTACTTGTTCTTGCTAGTTCTTCGATTGCTTGCAGGATCGAGTGCCCTAGTGGCTGGTGTCGCGCACCGCAAGTTCGCGGCGACCATTGGAGGTGGTGTATTGGTTGCTAAGGCGCAACGTCCTTGGATAGCTGTAGTCGAGCCGTGAACGTCATTTCCACTTCAATCGAGTTATTCCTCTCATCGAAAGATCGGGCACAAAACCCTCGCGGGTTTCTATCAGAACACCTCTCTGTGCAAATGCTTATAGCCACCTAGAAACCTAAACACCTTGTTCTGAATGTGCCATGCTTACGTTTCCAAAATTCTTAACTTTCTCCTCTACACAAGCCTACTAATGCAGAAAGAAATCAGCAGAGGTCACAGTTTGTCAGAATTGGCCTTTTTCATATCTATCAGAGAAGATATTATGTCAAAATTTGGATGAATAAAATTGGTGTGATCTGTGAACCATAGCTTGAGGTGGTCACTGTATATGTATGCTTGCACCAGCCTCTTTCCGTTGAGTGTGTTTCTCAAAAGTTCAGAGCAGGTGTCGATCTTGTCATGTCTGCTAATGAATAAACACTAGAAATCTTCTTTAAACTTTATAACCCTATGGATTGTGGAAATATTATCATGATCATCTGAAAAGAGAAAATATCATCAAGTATTTATCTGAGGTCCTTGTTTTCCCAAAGACTCTGGGCCATGGCTCCCTGCTGAAGTAGATGCCTTCGCGGAGTATCACCTACACAATTTTCAACACGTTGTCTGCTCTTGTTTGATTCAGTACGCAACAATAGGAGAAGAGGATAAGTTCTTGGTAATTGTAGGTTTGAGCGTTGGTGCGCTTGGGAGTAGTACTGTAGTAGCCACGTGAGACATCCGGTTGAGTAGCACACCACCCTCGCAGAGCTCCATGACAAGGTACACAGCGTCGCCAGCGTCCTCGCTGGCTCTCCGGAGCTGCATCACGCAGTGCCTGCACGAGATGACGACGACATGCAGCGCATGATGGACATGCGTGGCCGCGGCGGCCATTCTGCGTCGTGTACGCAGAGGCCGCGCGGATGAGGCCTGTGTTGGTGGAAACCCTGGCAACGAGGCTGGCATGGGAACATTGTGTCTCGGCTCGTACTTCCTTATCCAACTGGCCCTGGTGTGCTTCCCATCTATGGAGACGCTAACGCTGAGGCACATCCCTTACTCCGGCAAGGACATCCAACGGCTGGTCTCCGCATGCCCGCGCCTCGCCAACCTGACGCTGGAATCGTGCCGCCGCCGCGCCACGTTCGCGTTGTCCCTGTGCTCGGCAACCACCTCCGGAGCCTCGCATTTCTATGCTGCCACAGAGCGCGTCTCGCTGTTTTCGGATTGAAGGTTCGCCCCTCGATTAATTACCGGTCCCCGATGAGCCAGTGCTCTTCTCGCGGTGCCACCGTTCCGCCGATCACCTCATGCAACATCGGAGTTCTGTACTTCTGTGGCGATATCGAGGACAATGCTCGGGCGCAATGGGCAGCAACGTAATTTGGGGAGGGAATCCGTTGAGAAAGAAGGGGAGGAGATCGCAGGCACGGCAGGTCTGGGCGTGATTTAGGGAGAGTTAATCACCATCAAGCGCATGAAGATCTGAACCGTTCAGATTAGTGTGGACGATAGGGAGCGTTGGATTTGATGATGGTAATGGTAATGTTCAATTATAGGGTAGATTTGCCTTCTAGGTGTCGAATACCATTTTTCTATTCCTCTCCATTCCATAGCATGAGATCCAGCCATGGCATCGATCCATCCACCCGCATCGCATCCACGGCTGGCAACACAACCTGCATGTAGATGTCGCTCCATATGCCGCCGCCGGCGACCGGATGCGGCACCTGGATCCTCGCCGCCCTCGTCACTTCGGAATGCCTGGCAGGTTTCGGCTGGGAGGCAAGCAAGGAGTCGGCTTGTGAACTATGGGTCAGTGTGTGGTGATCATCCTTGATTTTGAAGTTCTAGTCTTTGTTTTCACATGTTTGCACAGATATTCAGCAAAGGTGCTTCCTGCATGCCATTTTCCTTTTTTCTACAGACTCGTCGATGATGAACGTGGTGATTGTGGGGGCATGGTGGCAGTCTCATATGTTTGTAAATTCTGATGTTCACTCTGATTCTAATTTGGGTGAATTTTGGTAAATTCTGATGTTTCTAAATCCTCTCCCTCACTTGATCTGGGGTCATGGGGAGGATACTGTAGAGGGGGCTGACGGCCCAGATCTGACAGTCATGTCATCGCCGCCGCCGGTGGCATGCCGTATGAACACGACGGCGCTACAAGGATCCATTGCGTGCATCGCCATCGCCAATAGTCCTTTCATGTGTTCTAAATTTTTTGGTTGGGAGACCAATTTTTTGTTCTGTTCTTTGCATGGCTCGCAGTATTGGCAAGATGCCAATATCAGTATTGGCAATGGGGCGTCTGCTCTTGGGAAATCTACTTTGCAAGTACAGCTTCTCTAGCAGTGTAGCGATGCAGCTTGTTTTTATTTCTGATTTTTACTTGTCTTGTTTCATTCAGTCAGTTCAGTTCTCCTACAGATAGTTCAATTACATGTTGAATGATTTCTAAAGAATGGACAGCGAATCTGTGGCAGTACATTACTTTCTATTGTGACCAGCCTTTACATTATTTATCCTTCGTTGCGTTATGGTCAGAGAAACTGTGTATGCCAAATATTTAATTAAAACATCTTAATTCAACAAAACTTATAAAATTTACTACTGATTGGCCTTACTTGACATATATACTTATTAAATAAATCTAATAAAACTCTACCCATCTGTTTGCACTTATTAAATCGACCAAATAAATTAGTCTGATTTGACGAAAATGATGATGTACGAATTTACTGTTTATTTTTAATGTTCATGGTAAAAAAATGAACATGAACTTCTAGTAAATTTGGTAAAATTAAAAACTTTAAATCTCTCACCAAAATTTTATTTGATTTATGAAGAAAATGAATGTTTTACTGTAATGTCCAAAATAAACGTTGTTAATTTAACCACAAATCATGTTTTTATAGGATTTATGGACGGCGTAAATCAAATAGCATTGATTTATGAAGAAAAAATGAAACTTTTACCAGATTTAATGTTACATAAAACTTGGTTTTTCGACTGCAAATCAAAATGAAAGTCTGATATATTGGACTAAACGATTTACCAAATCTACGTCATAAATCTGAGGTTATCAATGATGATTTACTGGTTTTACTACACCATTTACTTGCGCTATATCTTTGGAATTTCGGTATGAAATTCAGGTAATTTCGGAAATCTCGGACCCTCCTGGTAACATAAACAATTTCGTGAATTTCAGAATTTGGTCAAAATTAATATGGTCAATTTTTTAAAAATTTGAATAATTTCGGGACAAAATTTCCGAGATTTCGGAAATCTCAACCCACCGGTAGAAAGACGAAATCCAAAATGAAAAACCCTTCCTTGCAAGCCTTGATTGTTGGCGTGATTATTGGACCGAGTTAACTCGTGTAACAGTATTTACTGCATTTATTGAATTTTGGACAGAGGAATCTTGCTTTTGACAGGGCCTGCCCAGCTCCAACATGAGTTAAGCCATGGTCAGATCTAGAAATCACTTTCCCTAGCCTCTTGATTTCTGAAATCCCTGTACCTCTCAATCTCCCTACCTTTGCTCTCCGAATCCGATATCAAAATAAACAAAAAGAAAAGGTCAGATAGTGATCACATTGATCCCAAATCACATATCGACAGCATGATCAGATCCACAATTAAATCCAAGAATTGGATCACATTTGAATCACATATCAACCAAAAGCTGAATCACACATCAACCAAGAACTGAGTCGAACGTCAACAAGAACTGGCTCACAAAAACTTTTCGTGCTCACCGCCATCCTCCGCCACTGCTCGCCCCCACTCAGCCACTCGCGGGGGATGCCGTGTGTCAGAGTCCCCAACCGCACGCCGACAGGGGATGCTCACGAATTCGATATCATATAATGAAATTTCTCTGATGTCATATAAGGAGCACCGGAGTCGCCGCCGTTGCAGCACGCTGCCCCAGCGCGCTAGGTGGGGGATGCCGGAGTCGACGCCGCTGCCGTAGCTCCCGTTGCTCGTGGGGGCTGCCAGATTCCCCGCTGCTACCACACGCTGACGTCCACGCCAGATTTGCTGATGCTACCGCTCTGCCGAAGTTCTCACCTCCTCTGCAGCTAGCCAGCTACACTGCAGCCACTTGAGGAGGAAGATCAAATCGGCTTGGGTTTAACTTATTTGTATCGGTTAATGCAAATAACCAGTATATTTATATTTACAGGCACTTATATATATAACCAGTACTAATAAATTGGCACTGATGCAATGTTATTAGTGCCATTTATTTTCTTAAAGCGGGTGTGGAAATGGTGGGTGAGCGAGAGATCCCTATGATTTTTTTAAATCATATGGTGGTCTGGATGGATGTGCTATTCTATGGTAGTGGCTCTTTCTATGTTTGATGGTAAAACCCAATACACACTTGTACTTGGCCTCCCACTTGTACTTAGCCCCTTATATGATTTCAATATAGCCCCCACTGACAATATCCATAAATGGCTTGTTTTTGGTAATCGACGAAGATTCCCATATTGATATTCGGGCGCATGATAAACATCAGTACTCCAGTGCATTTCCCCGTCTGATTCGGAATAAATATGTTTTTGTACCCTTTCTTTAAAATGCAAAGCGGACGTTCTGGCACGAATCTCCGTAATTACTTGTTCGGATTCTACATATTGATCATTTTGCACTAGAATCAAGCTTTTTGAGGGAATATTCATACTATGTAGAATATCCTGACTCTAGAAACACAAATATAACGTAATACTATTGCTATATGTGCAGTATGCAAGTAGAGTGTGGTCAAATCCCCTGTGAGTGAGCATGTTGCCTGATTTTTGAAAGAAGGAAAATATGTTGCATGCTGCATGCCTGAGAGAATAGTTCTGGCTTCTAGACGGTGCTGAATTTCATAAACAAGGAAGTAACTTTGCAAATGGTTATGGGGTAAAATATAGCAAACACCCATCTGGTAGTTGCTATAAGCCCTACACATTCTAGACCTGCGCACATGCCACAGATACAATGAGGGATGAACTTATAAAATGATCGATATTTATAGTGGCAAATTGTGTGGTTCTATTCCTTGAAAGAAATATTCATGGTTATGTTTTACTGAACCACGCTACCATGTAAATTGTTGCTGCTGGTATGGACATTTCAGCTACCCTTTGACTTCTAACTTCAATTCAGTTTAGTGCCATAGTTTTATACTGATATACTTCCAAACCGTGGACTTATTTTCATGGTCAGCCCTATCGAAGCCTCTATGTGCGTGCAAGTATTTAACTGTACATAAAGCATCATACAGAACTCGCGGTTCCAGTCTGGTGTGTTTAATTATTAAATAAACTATAGCATCATAAAAAAGACCATTTGGACCAAATTGTGAATCAAATAATAAGTGATGGTAAGTGTATTGTTATGGTTGGTAATTTAGGATGTCTTAGACATGTATAATGGTCTTTATGGTCTTTATTAGCGGACTTTCTTGGTTGTCGTGCAAGTATATTCGGTGACATGGAAGAGAGAAAGTAGAGGAAAGAGAAATATGGTTGTTATACATGATAATAGCTAAGAGTCGATTCTTAACCTTTATTTGAGGGACTTTATTGCATAAAGTTCAATAAAAAAGAAAAACTAATAAAAAAATCATTTTGGTATATTAATTATTTATGTCTCTGATTAACGAAGAGACCACACCTGACTCGTATTAATAAAGACATGGACAACGCACAACACAGGCCATGTATAGCAGTATCATATTATTACCTTGCAAGTCATGATAGAACATCACACATTTGGATGCCACGCCATGGTGAGGCCATGGAAGCCATGCATTTTTCACAGCGAACTTATATACATATATAGTACATGGCACTCTTTACGAACTTAAGAATGTTGTGTGTAGCTTATGAGTCGGTTGATAAGATGTTTCCACAATAGGAAACAACTCCGGGGCTCATCATCATAGATCTGAAGAAAAGTGACCCCCTAAGCATCAATGGGATCTTTTGGCAAGCCCTCCAACAGAGACCGTCGTATCCATCGAGATTAGATGAACAAGCTTTACTATTACGTACAAAACAACAATTGTCCCTGACACTCGGGTTTCACTTCTACCAACGGAATACGAAAGCCATGCCTACTAATAAAAGGAGGTCGCATGGATCTAAAACAGTATGTGAAAACCAATCTTCATAGCCGATGATATTCCAAGAACTAAAATAGGCTTATTGTTTATAGGTGGTCCACTTGTAAAAATAAGAGTAAATTTCAGAAAACTACATGTATTTTGCATAATCTATTACAAAACTATAGATTTAAGAATTTTTTTCATAAAACTACAAATTTAGTGTCTTTGTGTATCACAAAACTATAAATTTAACAGCTTGTTTCATAAAACTATAGATTTTGTGTCTATATTATCGTAAAACTACAAGTTTAATGTCTCAATTATCACAAAACTGCAGGTTTTTACAATACATTATCATAAAGCTATATGTTTTAGCATTGCTTAAACCTGTAGTTTTTTGATACATAAAGACACTATATTTGTAGTTTTGTGATACACGAAGACACTATATCTATAGTTTTGTGATAGATGATATAGAATATATAGTTTTGTGAAATTTACACTAAAAATAAGCCCACTATAATGACCTTGTGAAAATCAAGAGGGCTTTATAATGCAACGGGCAGTCCAAGTGCCCCCTCTCCCACCCCAATCTCCTCCTACTCTTATACTCTACCACGCAGTGGCCATCATTAGCCAGGCCTGCAGCCACGTTATCATTGCCGCCGACCACAGCCACATGCCACTTTCTGGCACCGATAGGGCTCGATAGGCAATGGCAACATCCGCTGAATGATAGAAATGTTCAAGCAAAGGCGGAAGTCACCAATTGTTGATACCCTCCTCTCCTCGCCGCCCGTCGGGATACCTCGCTAGATCCAACAAAGCAAAAGGGCATTATTGATGTCCTCCTCCTGCTTCTCACTATATGTCCACCTAGTAACCTTGTCAAATCTAGGAAAGATGGAGATCGTTGTCGCCACCCTCCTTCCGCTCCCCTTTGGGTCACCTCACTTGATCCAGCTAAGGTAGAGGTTGTCACCACCCCTCCCACTCCTCGCCAGCCGTTGGGTGCCCTCGCTAGATTTAGCGAAGGTAGTCATCGTCGCGCCGGATTAGGAGTCGGGTGATCCGGTTGCCGTAATATATTTTTTTTTGAGGGGGGTTAGGGTTAGGGAATTTCTGAATTTGTGATTGTGCCTGCAATGATTTACAAGTTTGTGAATTGGAGGTTGTTATTGAATTTGGATTTTACTCTCTCTATCTCTCCTTTTTGCACCAAGGAACGTTTGCACACGCATGTATTTTCGGAGCCGCTTGTAAAATTTGATTTTTCACATACCGTCTATAAAAGTTGATTTTCAAATATGGTTGTAATAGATAACCACCTGCTACAATTGACCACTTGCTACGAAAATCAATGATTTACACATGCCTATTGTTGGAGGTGCTCCCTCGAACTGTATGTGAGAACTTAGTTGAACTCATGCTATCTATACGAGGAGATAAAACTTAGTTGAACTCATGCTATCTATGCGAGGAGATAAATTAGCTCTAGAGAGTTTCTATCAATGACGCTCTCTCACCCAAAGTATATACGAGAGTAGGTATATTTCAAATTGCCATAAGGTGCTGAGAGGTACAGTACATTTTTCATTTTAGTACCAATATTGGGGTATCATGACTTATAACAATATAATAATAAATTATATGAGCATCATCAAGAATTGTAAAATCACTTGTATATGAATAATGAAGGTCTAATTAGATTCTTCTAGTCCTCTTAAAAATTAGATTCTGCTAGTCCTGTTAATAAGGGAAATCTTGCTATCCAAGGCACATTCAAATTAATAAATTCAGTTAAAACTCATTCAAAATTCATTATGGGGAAAACCTGTGCATCATCACTCCATCATGAGCTGCACAAATTATATAAAACAAGTAAGACGTGTTTAGCAACTTGACGGAAAGGAATTGGGAGTTTAATTAGATGAGGGAATTAGTGGTAAGGTTAGCAGGGGAACTAGATTTTTAGTCTCAACCTTTTGCTTGATATAGGTTCTTGAGTGAAAATGAACGGTTGGGATTTGTATAACCCATAAAGTGGTACTCCCTCTTTTTGACTGCATGGGATTTTTCATATCTACATTCAGTGACGGAGGGAGTTGTCCCCCTCAACTCACTTCTTTTTAAATAATGGCATTAACTTCGGTCCAAAGAAGCTATGGCCGATTATTACAAGGTTTTGCAGAACTAATATTTTGAATTACAATAAAGCGTTGCTACCTTAAAATAGATATCATCATTGATAGTTGGTCCGAATGCACGTAGCCATTGTTCACTCTAGTGACGAATTCATGGTCCTTGTCCTTCTCAACCGTAAAATTAGAATCTTCAAAACGGAAATCAAAACGGTCATTAGTCCAAAATACTGCCAACATGTAGCGAACCTAATCCAACAAGGATACCACAGCATGGATGAACCACTTACGTCACACCGACGCAAACAGCGTGCGCCCAGACACCATTGCCACGCCATAAGCTCACCCACCGGACACTGTGCCTAGCACCGCCGGTTCCGACTGGATATGGCTAGCGATGCAGGACGGAGGACGCCGCCACCACGGAACTGTCAGTGCCCGCGTGCGCTGGAGTGCCACAATGCAACCGCCACACACGACACTTTAGTTGGTGATTTTTTTTTTGGGACGATTAATAGATCATTTGCATCTGTAACTTTTAACAATGTTATTTATGCGTTGACATTTACTTCTAAATTTATCAATGCTTTCCTCTGGGATTATATGGAGTTTCTAAATTTGAGTAAAAACATCTTTTAAATCCGTTGCAACACATAACAATTTGAATATTTACATTGGGAGGTATATAGTATTCTTTCCGTCCTAAATTATAGGGAATATTTTGTTATGGCAAGACAAGGTTTTGAACCATAATTTATCAGTTAGGATATAATTTGTGCGATGTGAAAATATAATTATAAGAGAGTAGTTTTGATATGAATCTAATAACATACAAAAAAATAATTTTCTGATAGAGAAATTGCTGGCTGTCCTAACTAAACAAAATACGTAAAGACGGATAGTAGACAGACGACGAAGGCTGCGTTCCTTACTCGCTAAAAAACAGTGTTGGCAACTTTCTACGGTGTCTTTTTTTTGTTCGCACGATTCCCAAACTATCAAGCATTTCGTTTTTTTAAAAAAAAAAAACCGACACGAAAGTTATTTAAAAAAGCAAAATAATATATTTTTCAAGTTAAAATAACTAATACCTAATTAATCATACGATAATGATGCTTCTCGTTTTACGTGCCATTACTATTATTTTTGGCCAAAGTCCTTTATAGGCCTTGTTTAGTTCCCAAAAATTTTCACCAAAAATATCACATCACATCTTTGGACACATACATGAAGCATTAAATATAGATAAAAACTAAAACTAATGCACCGTTAGGCTGTAGATGACGAGACAAATTTTTTGAGCCTAATTAGGCCATAAGTGCTACAGTTACCCACGTGTGCTAATGATGACTTAATTAGGCTAAAAAAATTCGTCTCGCAGTTTCAGGCTAGCCATAAAATTAGTTTTTTCATTCGCGTCCAAAACCCCTTCCAACGTCCGATGAAACGTTGATGTGATATTTTTGCAAAAACTTTTCACCAACTAAACGACTAAACAAGGCCTCAGCAACAAACGAACGCACCCGAAAGATTTTAAGCAAACAGATCTGAAGCTCTAAACAACTGAAGGTGACACTGACACCAGATGGCTACTGACGCACAGCTGCACACTTCACTAACAGCTATAGTAATCCTACTACTGCTTCTACTACTACTGCTTGACAGTCAATTGAAGCAATCAGCAGCCATGGACCAACTGTTCCTTACCCTCCTCTCTACGTCAATTCTCCTCCTCACATCCTCCGCCGCCGCCGAGAGCACGCTGACGGCGTCCGCCACCCTCGGCGGCAACCAGACGCTGGTCTCGCCCGGCGACATCTTCCGGCTCGGCCTCTTCCCCGCCGTCAACCGCACAAGGTGGTTCCTCGGCATCTGGTTCACCGTCTCGCCGGACGCCGTCGTCTGGGTCGCCAACCGCGACCGCCCGCTGCTCACCCAGTCCGCCGCCGTCATCGCCGTCAACGGCAGCCGCGGAGGAGGCCTCGTCCTCCTCGACGCCACCGCGAGCAACGCCGTGGTCTGGTCGTCGTCTTCGGCGGCGGCAACGGCGGCGCAGCAGGCGCAGCTGCTGGACACGGGCAACCTGGTGGTGAGGGACAAGGAGGGGAACGTGGTGTGGCAGAGCTTCGAGCACCCGACGAACACGTTCCTCCCCGGGATACGCGTCGGCAAGGACCTCCGCACGGGCGCCGACTGGTCGCTCTCGTCGTGGCGCGCCGCCGACGACCCGTCGCCGGGTGACTACCGCTACGTGATGGACACGAGCGGCGCGCCGGAGCTGCACGTGTGGAGCCGCGGCCGGAGGACGTACCGGACCGGCCCGTGGAACGGCGTCCGGTTCAGCGGCATCCCCGAGATGACCACCTTCGAGGACATGTTCGAGTTCCAGTTCACCGGCGCCGACGGCGCCAGTGGCGCCGGCGAGGTGTCGTACCAGTTCCGCAACCGTGACGGCTCGCCCATGTCGCGTGTGCTCCTGAACGAGTCCGGCGTCATGCAGCGCATGGTGTGGGACCGGTCGGCGGCCTCGTGGAGCAACTTCTGGTCCGGGCCAAGAGACCAGTGCGACACCTATGGCAGGTGGGTGAAAAATAGCTAGCCGCTCGAATGACTGCTAGTTCGCTTGCATGTCATCTAAATAGTTATAAAAATATTTTTGTTAGGTGCGGCGCGTTCGGCGTCTGCAACGTGGTGGATGCCACCGTCTGCGGGTGCATCCGCGGGTTCGCGCCGAAGTCGCCGGAGGAATGGTACATGCGGAACACGTCTGGCGGGTGCGGGCGAAAGACGCCGCTGCAGTGCGGGGGCGACGGGTTCTACCTGCTGCGCGGGGTGAAGCTGCCGGAGACGCACGGGTGCGCCGTGGACGCCGGCGCGACGCTGGAGGAGTGTCGCCGGAGGTGCCTATCCGACTGCAACTGCACGGCGTACTCCGGCGCCGACATCCGCGGAGCCGGGAGCGGCTGCATACAGTGGTTCGGGGAGCTGATGGACACGAGATTCGTCGACGGCGGGCAGGATCTCTACGTCCGCCTTGCAGAGTCTGACCTAGGTTTGCAACACTTGCTATCCTTTCCTTCTTTGATCGATTCATTAGAGTCAATCTAATCAACGTTCTTTGCATCATGTTTGATCTTCCAAATCATGAAATCAGAAACCTTAGTCGATCTATTTTCTATAATTTTTTATAAGTGGCTACTGGTTAGCTAATTGGATCGTATGTAAAAAAAACGATCGTGTGTTCTAGAGCTTAAAACCCACGTTATTCTTGTTTTATAAGTTTTTAAAAACTATATATAGCTCATATTCTTTTAAACAATGCCTTGCATCAAATGCTATATGTAGATTGGTTTTTTCTTGGAGTAAGGGAAGAAATGCTATTATGTCCCAATTCTATTTTTGGCTCAAGGTCTAGGTGTGTATGACGTGCCTAGCCATTTTGGCAAAGATGCTTGGTTATGTAGGTCAAATTTTCATTCATGGTGTTCTCACAAAGAAAAAAAAAAACACCCATGAGCGCTAGAATGTGGTTTCGGTGAAGAGAAATTAAATAAATATTTTGAGAGGTCGCGAATTCTTTTGAAAGGCCTGTTTGACTTGGCATCTCCTTCTACCTGTTGTACATAGATTATTAATACTACTTGGAAAAATGTTTCAGTTAGTTGATGAGTGATCTTTCTCTTAATAATATTAAATCATGCATAAGCTAGGGCAATAGACAAAGGCTCCATTAGCCTGAAGTCAACTACAACTGTTCAGACTACAAAGTTGGATCATATAAAGGCAAGTGAGAACATTATATAAAACACATATTTTTTAAATCAAATAATGAAATACGCGAAGTCATATATTTGTTCAATTCCCTGTTAGAGAATTATCCTGAGAAAACTTCAAACCAAGACAAATTCTATTACTCTTGGAAATTCATGCGGTCAAGTTGGAACTTTCAGTTCAAATGAGGAACAGACTTTGTGTAAGCATTCTTGATGTTTCAGTCACTGCCAAGTCCTTCTTAGTTGCTGCAAGGACAAATAAGTCAAGCTAATGACTCGACTGGATAGTGCAATTTGTGAATGCACTAGCTGGCATAAAAAAAAACGATTACATTTTTTTATGAAGGTATAAACACCATATTCTAAGCTGTAAAACCTTTTTCATGCTTAGATTTTTGTGGTACTAGGTTGTCTACGTATGATTAATTAAGTATAATTAATACAAAATTAAAAAATGAATTTAAATGTTTTTAGTTAAACTCTATATAGAAAATTTTCCATGAAAAATACAGTTTTTTTAATAATTTTAGCCTTTACGTACGTAACAACCCAATAATTATCTAGGCCTTAAATAATCCAATATACTACAATAGTTCTTCAGAATCTAGGTGTCCCGTCAAGGTTAAAAAAAAAAAGAATAGGTCCCTGCGGCCTAAAGTCAACTAGGACGGTTGAACCTTAATTTGGATTTTACATAAACAATTGAGAACCTTGTCTCAATATAAACATTTGAAAAACTAATATTTTGAAGGTTAAATGATGGTAGGCACTAGGCAATGCAAGTTCAATTTCCTGTTGGAACAATTTCTAAACTATTTCTAACTCGGTACCTCTATGGAAAATTCATGCAGCTAAATAGAAACTTTCTGTTGAAATCAGCAAAACAGACTTTTGACCATTCATGCATAATATTTTAAATCTATGGTGAGTCATTTTCAGTCACCTTAAAGAACAAACAAGTCAAACCCCGGAATATTGTACTGAACAATTATTTGTTTCTCTTCTAGTATCACGGCGATGCCTTACTGATTTAGATTAGTGATAGATTAATCCTACTAATGTGGTAACTCACTGCCAATTGAAATTTGAAATTTTTGGTCGATTTAACTAGTCACTAATACTGCACCTGTGTCTTTAGATGCGATCAAGAACACCAAGAAGTTTGTGGTAGTCATTGCACTGGTGATTACAGGGTTCGTATTGCTTCTGCTGTCTCTTGGATTTCTCATTTGGATGAAGGCACGGCGCGGTAAAAAAGGTAGGTAATCTTTGTAATTTTTCTCAGCGTCTGATGGATAAATGTTTAAGTATGTGAATTTCAAACTAATCATTGCCTTGTCGCTCATTTGCAGTCAGCATCTGACAGATAAATGTTTCAGTATGTGAATTTCTCAGCATCTGACAGATATATGACTTCCTTCGTCATTTGCAGTCAGGGTGCTTGATGAGACAGGTGATTTCATCGCCGAATGCCCTACTTATCCTTTCGAGATCATTAGAGCAGCCACGAACGGCTTCTCCGAAGGCAACAAAATTGGGGAAGGCGGATTTGGATTTGTATATAAGGTCATAATGATTTACAACTCTTTAAGAAACATTCAGCAAAAATGCTACTCCCCCTGCACTTGCCAGATCCCTTTACTGAAAATTACAGTACTAAAGTACTCGCAAGAACTTGTGGTTTTTTCCGCTGTTCTTGCCAGATTGCTTTTCTGAAAATTGACTAATAAACAATAACAGAAAAGACTCCGTGACAAACGTTTGTTTGGTTTTATCAGGGCCGACTGCCAGATGGCCAGGAAGTTGCAGTAAAGAAGCTCTCAAAGGAGAACACGGTGCAAGGGCTGAAAGAGTTCAAAAATGAGGTCGACCTGATCGCTAAGCTGCAGCACCGCAACCTGGTCCGCCTTCTCGGCTTCTGCATCCATTGCACTGAGAGGCTACTCGTCTACGAGTACATGAGCAACAAGAGCCTGGACACCTTCATCTTTAATAAGAGTATGTTCCTTTCAAAACCATTAACCACAATTCATTAGCTGCCATCGCATTTCGTTGATTCAACAGTCCAATTAACCCAAAAGCTTGCAATTAGACTGACGGGAAAAACGAGCACAATATGCGTGCATACCAGCTCAAATAGTTAGTGAAATTTGCAAGCAGATGAGGGGAGGCGCGCGACGCTGGGCTGGAAGACGAGAATGAACATCATCCTCGGCGTCGCAAGAGGGCTTCTCTACCTTCACGAGGACTCAAGGCACACCATCATCCACCGAGATCTGAAGGCGGCAAATGTTCTCCTCGACGGAGACATGGTGGCCAAGATATCAGATTTTGGAATCGCACGGCGTTTCAGCAGCAGTGGCGCCGACCAAAAGGATTGCACGATCACTGACAGGGTTGTTGGAACACTGTAAGCAATGCAACTATACAGACAACTATGGATAAATAACCATCTGATCTAGCTCTAAATATCCTTTTGAGCCTTCGTCGGGTTATTTACTGACTGGTTCTATATTCTGAATTTCTGATTGTAGTGGATACATGTCACCAGAGTACGCAATGGATGGTAAGTTGTCATTCATGCAGGACGTGTACAGCTTCGGCGTCCTGCTCCTGGAGATCATCAGTGGCAAGCGCAATCAAGGAACCTCGAACCTGATAGCTCATGTAAGCAACTAGCACATCTCAACTGCAAGCATTTGGGGGCATGTATTGAAGAGAAAACATTACTCAAAACGAATCTCCATGCGCAGAGTTTGCAGTTTACAATATTGAAACTGAATCTCCGGAATTCACGAAATTAAGCAAACTTGGGAATTTCGGCAGTGTATTTAAGAACTCCGATCGACACAGTAAACCTGGATAGGTTGTGTGATCAACGTGCTTAACAATGTGGGATTAACTTTGCTCCTTTCTGTTTCAGACATGGAGGCTATGGGAAGAAGGCAGGAACACGGATCTCCTGGAGCCGGCCATTCGCGGCGAGTGCACCGGTGGCGAGCTGGAGCAGGCGACGACGTGCATCCAGGTCGGGCTGCTGTGTGTCCAGGAGAGCCCGGACCAGCGGCCGCCGATGGCCGACGTGATACACATGCTATCGCGGGAGAAGGCGCTGGGACAGCCGCGGCGGCCGGTGATGTCGACGGTCGCCACCACCTACGGCCACAGTGGCCGCCTGACCATCACCGACCTCGAAGCACGATGAGCAGGGTGCCAGAGATCGATAGCGGGGTGCAGTGCAAGAAATGCATCGTCGCTGATGGCTTTGCTAAATGTAATTTGATAGTTTAACTTCAGAGATAACTGTTGATAATTGATACCGGAAGTTATCACGCAATTATTTGATTGGATGACCATAAACACAAAAAATATTCGATTTGTTGAAGCAGATCAGAGTTTCGTTACAATCTGAATGCCAACATCATGTCGGCAAGTCAGACGACATCCAAATTGGTAGAGGTAGGCAAAATAGTCCGAAACAGAATGACCGTGTGATCGCACTACTAAAGAACATACTTCTTAAGTTTTAGTCTCAGGCTGGCCCGGGACTAAAGTTCCCGGCCCAACACCTAGGTCCACATGCAAAGAATAGGGGATCTTTAGTTCTGGTTGGTGGTTCTAATCGGGACTAAAGGTACAGGTTGGTGTTATCAACCGAGACTAAAGTCTTCGGCACTTTAGTCCCTGTTAGAGCTATAAACTGGAATTAAATGGCTACTATTAGTTCTGGTTGGATCCAATAGAGGTATCGGTTTCAAATCTCAAGGATATATAAAAAATTATATTTTACTAACTCCCTAGTCCCTAATTTTTTTAAGCTTTATGCCTTAGGCATTAG
This sequence comes from Leersia perrieri, assembly GCA_000325765.3. Taxonomy (NCBI): domain Eukaryota; kingdom Viridiplantae; phylum Streptophyta; class Magnoliopsida; order Poales; family Poaceae; genus Leersia; species Leersia perrieri. The sequence goes on from CM002485.1 coordinate 8,882,860, forward strand.
GGTTTATGACTTAGGCATACCAATTTTTTGAGCTTCTGACTTGGGGTTGGCAAATATTATAGATAGTATGCGTGGAAAATGAAAAAAGGTGAGCGGCAAATTTTGTGACCCGTCAAAAATACCCTACCTTTAGTCCCGCTTGTGGCCACCGACCGGGATTAAAGAACTCATCCCTTTATATACCCCTCCCCCTTCTCTCCTTCATCCTCCATCCCTCAGCCACGTCATCGAGCCGTTCGTTCATCGTCGTCCCCGTCGATATCACTCATCTCCGGTCGGCTCGCGCCTCTTCCCCGGCCTGCATCGCCTCTATACCTGTTCATCGTCGGGCTTTTTCGGGCTTCAGGCCGGGCCGAGCCGGGCTTCAGCCTAAAAACCCGAGGCCCGAGCCCGGCCCGGCCCGACAAAATTGCAAAAAATCATAGCCCGAGCCCGGCCCGACACCGGGCTTTCCCGGGCCGGGCCGGGCTTTCTCGGGTTTTTTCAAAAATATCGGGCTTTTTCGAGCCTGCGGGCTGCACTTTTCAGGCCCAAGCCCGGCCCGACGCTTGAGGGGGCTGGGCCGAGCTCGGGCTTTTTTGGGCCGGGTCAGGTCGGGCCAGTAGGGCTGAGCCCATGTTGAACAGGTCTAATCGCCTCCAAATCCAGTCGTGCCACCGAGCCTCTTCCCCGGCTTGCCTCCTCACGTCGCCCATCATCGTCCTCGTGATCTCGCTCATCTCCGGCAAGTTCAGGCCTCCATCTCACTCGTCTCCGGCCTAGCCGCATTGTCTCTGGCCGGCCCGCACCTCTTCCCTCGCCCACCTTGTCACCAGTGATTGTGTGATAGTGTGGGTGCGTACAGAGCATTGTGATGTACATAAAAGATATGGACGCATTTCTTTTATTTTTGCGTATATGGAAACTTTAGAGACTAGTATACAGAAACTTATACGGAAAAGGAAGCTTTGTATCTGTGTATAATGAAAACTTATATATAGAATACGTATAGGGAACACTAATTGAAAAGAAAAAACATAAAAGAAAAGGAAACGATAAAGGAAATGAGAAAAAAAGGGAGAGAAAAAACTTTTAGTCCCGGTCAGTATTACCAACCGAAACTAAAGATCCTCTTTCAACCGGGATTAGAAGTCTCCTCGGGATTGTGACTGCCCCCTTTAGTCTTGGTTTGTAATACAAACTGAGATTAAAAGTCCCCTTTCAGTCCCGGTTCCCTTGCCTGGGAATAAAGGGGTATCTTTTAGTACCAGATTCATACTCCAAACCGGAACTGATGCCCCTTTCTGCACTAGCATTGAAACCAAAAATTCTAGTCAGGAATTTTTCAGATTAAGGCAAGAGCTAGGAGAATGAAAAAAATTATACAATCTCTGCAAACGGACACAAGGATGGCACATACACATGAACAAAAGGAAGATTCACTTTTCAATTGTTTTGATCAACACTTGTGTGTGCCACGGGGGAGAGATTACATCATCGACTTGGAGCAACTTGGTATATAAAACCATGATCTATAAGAATTGGAGGTTCCTTTTTCTGAGATGGAAGTAAAGAGTGTTGAATAGTTTCACGTTGGTTGTACAAGGGCAAGGGAACTAATATATAAGTGGAGAAGCCACACACCTCATTGGCTAGCTTTTGAGGTGGAAAAGGCCCTTACGATCCAACAATTGGTATGAAAGCATGGCTAGTTCAACCTCTGTGACCCAAAGGACATGAGTGTGTAGCCCTGATGGACCATGGGTCCTTGCAAGGACCGTATATCTGAGGGACCGTCAATATACGGTGAATGGCGGAGGGATACCAATGTGTGAAGGGAGACATTGTTGAATAGTTTTCACATTGGTTGTGGAAAGGCAAGTGGTCTAATATGAGTGGGAAAGCTGCTCGCCTCGTTAGCTAGCATTTGAGATGGAAAAGGCCCTTACGATCCAACAAGAGAGCAATTTTCATGTCCTGGTCTAACGGCGGCACTGGTCATGATAGTTTTACAGGCACAGGAATTCGTCACGCTATGGCTACGACAACAGGAAGCACATTTGATTGAAGACATGGAGGACAATTACATGGGAATGGACTACTTCTAGCGAGCTCGGCTCAATTACCACATCCAGTTCCTGGGGGTTATGTTGGACACGAGATACAATTTTGTGTGGTGCATGTTCTTTGGTTGCCTTATGGTGCAAAAGAAAATCTTGACGGTGCATAGACTCCAGGTAAGAGGGCGGCCACACAGCCTTGTCTGTGTGATGTGTGGTATCCATACTGAAACAGCTCGGCAATCGTACTTTATCAAAGCAAGTGCTACGTCTGACAGTGCCAAGAACGAACAACTTAGGTGGGGATTTCTTGCTTTGTGGTCCGTGTGTCATAAAAGAATCATAAAAGACCAAAAATAATATTTTGGATGGGGTGATCCTATACACAATTTTGGGCTTATGGTTGCAGAGAAATGATTGAATATTCAACCACAGATATGGCACAGTGGAGGCTGTTGCGGATTTGATCATCAGTTTATGCAAGGAGCGACAACAAGCAATAGTGATCACTTAATTTTTTTTCATGTTTCTCAATGTTGAAAGTTGCTATGTTTCTCCCTTGCTTCGGCCTCGGGAGTTCTCCCTCCTATGCTTATGTTTCTCGTTTCCCCTGTGAGAAACCCTTGTAATCGTAAAGTTTTTTTTCCCTCTACTAAATGAAACTGTAGTACTCCTGCCACATTCCTCAAAAAAAAATCAGTCCTTGATTTCAACAAACTGAAATTAGTATTGCTCAATTTGATTTTTAGTCTTGGATAACCAAGATTAACGAATAAAAAAAACTGTAAATAGCAGTCCAACAACATGTATACAGAGTGCAATGCATGGCCCAACCTACTGTGAATTGCATCTCCTCGAAGTGCAAATTCTCAATACTCCCTCCATTTCAGAATGTAATTTGTTTTGATTTTTTTAAAAGTCAAACTTCTAAAAGTTTGATAAAATTAATAGAAAACATAGAAATATTTATAACATCAAAATAATCTCATTTAATCTAATAATTAATATTTTGATCATATATTTCTTGTCTATAAATTTGATCTTACTTAAACAAGTTTGACTTTGAAAAATATCAAAGCATCTCACTTTGTAAAATGGAGGGAGTGCGTGTTAATGCTTGAGGGGAGACCAAATTTCTTGGTCTTGGCTATTTTCCATTGAAATTTGGTCTTGACTTTCCGATGATCGAACTTCGCCAAATAACATAAACAACAAAAGTGATTGAATGCCACTACGGACTGAAAATAAACATGGAGACACAATAGACAACCATTTGATTTGTTCAAGATATCAGCAAATTGGGAGCAGGTGGGACTACAATGAATGTGATATCAACGAAAGCCACGCACGATGGAGGCCACTTCTACCTATGTGTTGAGCATGCGGCTTCGTCACATTTAGGGTGCAATGTGATCCCCAGAGGTGCAGAAGAGGAAAAAGATAGAGAAAGAGAAAAGAAAAGTAGGAGCACTGTAGTTTGTCGTCCTGGAGCTTGCCGCCTCGCCCCACAAGGAGCTCGCCGACCACTGGTTCATGCCGTTTCGGAGCTGCACCGCCACTGCCATGAGCCCTCCACCAAGCAAGATCCATGCGTCCCGAGAACGGAGGAGGAAGAGGGGAGGCACAACGACTGGCATGCAGTAGTTGGTGGAAGAGGAGAGAACTAGCGTCGGCGACGCCATCGCTAACCTGTCGTCATTGCACCTCGTGTCAATCTTCGCCTCGATTTAAGCCTTGAGAGCTTGTTGTCCGTTGGTGTCACGCCCGGAATTTCTATCCAAAATTCCGCACGATTGGAGTTAACTCGTCCAGGAATCAGCCGAGGCACTCAACAACAAATTAATATCAGAGTACAAGTCTTTATTGGCATTAACGGTACAAACTTTATTACAGAGGTAGATAGGACCTCTCAAGAAATAAAATCTAAGCAGCGGAAAAACTATCTAAGCTAAGCGTGGCTCCAGCTCCACTCCACTCCACAGGCAATCGACCAGAACTCCAGCCTAACCTTCCCATACTCCAGCGTCGACAAAGAACTCTTCCTCTGATGGTGGGGAAATTAGAAGGTGAGTATATAAAATACTCCGCAAATCACATAGCAAACAAGAAAAACATGCAATATGCAAGGGATAAACCAAAGGATGGCATAATATGGATATAGCATAGCAGCATTAAATTTTAAGTATAAGAGATAATTAATAAAAATATAGAATTTAATAACAATATTAAATCATCAACACGCAACCGAACCAGATTGCATGTGCCCAACTAATTCCGAAACCAGAGATAACCAATTAACCAAGTCAACCTTAACTCCAACACTAGGAGTAACCAATCAACTAGGCCAACGATAACTCCAAACCTCGGAATTACCCAAACTACCAAACTAATTAATCAAGTTTTAATTATTAGGTGATGGTGAGACTAATCACGAAAAACATTGCTCCACCCGCCCATAACCGCGGGCACGGCTATTCGAATAGTTTTACTCTGATTAGAGGTGTACCAATTTAGCCTTAGGACACAACTCCCCACAATATAGAAATATCACCATGATACCGCTACAATAAATGGAGAGTCATGACATGACCGCGTTTCAACAGAAAACGACATAATCACACCCACTGGGTTCCTTATCTCACAAAAGTAGTTACGACTCCCCCAATGCCACCCCTGCGGGCTTATCTCTGCCGCTTCACAGTCTGGTGCGTCACATCGCCTCTGCTACTCCACGAATCAAGCCGTTGCCCACTCTGGCCTAAGGGTAGTACGGTAAATGCTTCGCAATAGTAGCTCACGAACCGGTCCTTAATTGTCTTGAGCACGACAAACCAACAACCATACCATGTGCTCACAACCCACCATTAGTCAAGTTTTAGTTGACAAGTTATTAATTAACTAACCACGACCACAGCCATGAACTATCATTAATTAACCATGATATCACCATAAGTGAAGTATTTAATGATCCCATAAGTGAGCTAATGTTTCTGAGCATGGCTAAGCAAAGTCTAAATAATCTAGCTAAAATAATATATAGTTCTAACTAGTCAAATTATTAAACTCAGGGTAACAAGATACAACAGGGATTCAATAGGCTGTATATAGGATTACCACCCAATAACATTCATAAATAAATACAATATTTGAAGTATAGCGAGAATTCATTGGATCAACATGCTTAAAGATGTTAAGGACTGTGTGACATGCCTTGCAAAGCGGTTTCGGACTCCACAAAGAAGAACGTGTCCTCAGGAACAACGGAAACTAAAGGCAAAGAACAAAACGACCAAAACAACACATAAGAACACCACAAAAAGCTCCAATTACTAATTTATTTGTGTAGATATCGATTTTTAGAAAATTTTGCAATTTGAATCACCAGAATCAGAGTTCGGATGATTTTGTTATGAATCAAGCAAGTTTTAATCTATTTAGGGCTTATACATAAAAGATCAAAGTATTATGACACAATAATTATTTATTTTTACATATTAAAGACGAGGATTATTGCATTATAAAGAAACGGACGGCCGAGATCGATCAATTGAATCGGACGGCTCAGATTAAACCGAGTCAAACCTCGGTCAACAAATGCCACGCGTGCGCTGACTAGGCTGCCACGCGAGCGAGAGAGGTGACATGGCGGAAGAGGTGGCATGCCACGTCATCGCCGGCGACGGAGGCAAAAGAAAGGCGGCAGCTACGATGTACGGCGGCAAATGAGGGTACCGGGAGAGAGAGAGGGGACGGCGAGACGGTCCTTACCACGGTAGAAACGACGACGGGAGGTGGCCGGCGGCGAGGTTTAACGGCGAAAAGAAGGCGGCTCGCGAGGTCGACGGAGTTCCGGCGGTCGATGACGAAGACGGACGGCGGGACGGTGTTCTTCTCGGTCTTGCGAATCCAACGGCGGTGGCGGGGACGAAAGACAACGATCGAGGCGACGGCGGCGGCTTGCCAAAGGTCTCCGGCAAGCGGCGGCGGTGGTGAGCGCGTGGAGGTGGCGATCTAGGGCACGGAAGAGGACTCTACGGCTTGGTGAGGAGAGGGGAGGGGTAGGGGGTCCTAGTTATAGCGGAGAGAGGCGAGGTCTGGGCCTCCAAGAAGCTTGCGGCGGCGGCTAGCGTTAGGGCTCGAGATAGCTTCGGATAAGAACGAAATCCTCTCGATTTACCGCGTAATCGAGTCTGAAACTTGAGGGGAAAGGTAGAGGAGGAGAGGAGGATTAGGGGAATAAATACCCTCAAAAATCCCGGGGGATTTGGGCCCAAAACGGCCAGATTTGGTGGAGATTTCGCGCCGGTTCGGGGAGGAAACAGGCGGCTGGAGGTTGAAGAAACGCCTGACATGTGACGCATCAGCTCACTCGCGGACGAAGGAGGACCACAGGCGGACTTGCGCGGCGCCTGCACGCAACTTGGGCCGCGGCGTGCTCGCGCACGCGCTCGCGAGGACCTAAAGCAGACTTCGCGCGGCGGTAGCTTGGTCGCGGGCTGCTGGCGGCCTTGGCCTGCTTGCGGCTGTGCTGAAGAGGGTGGGGAGAGGGGAGCAGGCTGGAGGGGAAGGAAGAGAGAGAGAGAGGTGGGCCAAAAGGGAGAAAGGAAGGGGAGGGAGAGATTTTGGCCCGAGAGGAAGAAAAAGAAAAGAAACACTTTTTAAATTAAAGTAATTGATGAAATGTGGTTTCGTTGATTAAAAATACTTCGTAGGGTCAAATAATTCCCAGAAAAATCTAGTAAATACTTGATCTTTTAATAAAATTATATCTTGCTCACTTTCAAGTTGAACATTTTCCATAAATTTTAACCTAGCTTCTTTTAGCATTTTAAACTTATTCTAGAAAATACATTAAACAAATGATTTATTAATTATTTATTTTTCTGGGTCGTGACAATTGGCGCCGCAGGGGAGGACAGCCATGGAGCCCAGACGAGGAGTACGAGGGGGATGAAGGCGACGGGGATGACGACAACACCTTACAAGGGGATCTCGGAGGGAGGTGAGGGATGGAAAGATTGGGGAATAGTTCTGTTGGTTTTATATTATTTTTAGGTTATGGGGGGCTTGAGCGTAGATATTAGACCTATATGTAAATTAAAAAAACTCAATGACTTACTAAAAGATAGAAAAGGAATGCAAAAAAAATTATTAGAGTGGCTTCCATTAATTATATATGTTTTCACCGTAGCTTTATCCTAAGTGTCACAGTTTTTTTTTTCTGAAAAACACCAATCCAATAAGTGAATCACCGATGATATATAATCTAAAATGATTATCGGTCTTTGCTACCATGCCAAAGTATTGGATATGGCAAATCATGAACACATTTTGTTAATGCCAATATTTTAGTAACAAATGTGTCTTGTAGGAAAAAATTAATAGCAAACCAAACATTCCTAAATTACAATTAAAAATATTAATATTTGGTATGATAAATTTTGACTTCAAACCAAACATGCCATTTAATCTATCTAATCGTCTGCTTAAGTATACCAATAATCCAGCCCGCGCTGCTTCGTGCCACTGACAATAGAGCCCACCACACACTCCACCCAGCCACGCCACGCAGCCTCATGCGACTGACGACGACTTGGGGCTGCCACGCCGACCCTGTGCTGCCTCGTGCCTCTGACAGTGGATCCCGTCACCCGCTCCACCCAGCCACGCCACGCAACGTCATGTGGCTGACAACTGGGACCCACCCCGCTCCACCCACGCACACGGTGGTACTGTGCACGCCTCGCCTCGCATCGCAACCGCAACCCTCCAACGCCAAAAACCCCCAAAGCCGCTGCTGCTCCCCCCAAACCCCAACCCCAACCTTCTCCTCCCTCTCCCCCTCCCAAATCCAACCAAGAATACCAAACCCTTCCTCCTCCTCCTGGTCCTCCTGGAGCACAGCAGGTGAGCGATTCGGTTCCGTCTCTCCTTCTCGCCCCTCTCTTCCTTTCCCCTTGCATTTCGTTGAGAGAGAAGAGCGAAATCGGTGGTGGGTCGGTATGTTCTTGGGGATCGTTTTTTTTCCCCTTGTGTTTCCTTTCTTGTTTGGTGCGTGAATGCTTTGTGTGTTTTGTTTTTGGATGGTTGGTTTGTGTGATCATGCAGTTTCTCTCTAGGTCGAGTTCTTGGCCTTCTTCGTTTCTTGGAGCTCTAGGCTCTTTACTTTTTTAACCCCCTAATCAATCTGTGATGTTCTTTCTTTGTTATCTCCCCCCTTCTTCTTGCAGGAATGGTGGCATGCTCGTCAAAATTTCGGAGGATTTTTTCTTACGTTTTGATTTTGCGATGAAATTTCTGAAGGGGATTTTTCGGAGGGCGGAGAACATTGCCTTTTTTTTTTTTGGCTGCTAGGGATGGTGGCCTGTTCTTGGAAATTTTGGAGAAGTTCATCTTATCTTTAGTAAAAGAAAATTTCCACGGAAGCACATTTTGTTTCTTGCTTTGGTGAGCGTTCCTTGGAATTTGTTTCTTCCTTTTCTTCTCTTCTCTTGTCGTTTCCACACATTTGTCATAAGTATGGTGGTCTTATCATGGAAATTTGGGCGATTTTTGGATCTATTTTCGAGTCCATTGAGCCCAAGATTACTGAGTTGCAATTATGCTCGCTATTCCTGCATTTTTTTCCCAAAGCCCTTTCCCTTGGATTTTCCCGATTTCTTTCATGTCATTGTGGCAGAATGTTACTCTTAAGGGCCTAGTTCTGTGAGGAAACATACATTGCGATATGATTCATTTCTTTGTAACATAATTATTACTTCTGAATGCAATTTAATACTTATTATGTATTTCCCTCATGTTGATGTGATGTTCAAATGCTCTACCATGCTATTGCTGTTATTTGGTATCTCCAAGGCTCCAAATCGTTCTTTTTTTCTGATGTTTATTTAAGCTGTGCATGCCTGAAAATGTAAAATTATATAGTATATGTCCAGAGTGATAAAGTAAATATTCGTTCTTGGTGTAGGATAACTAAATCATTAAAGATTTGCTTTTCCGTTGATCTGGCAAGGTGATGGTGACATTTGTTTGTATGCATGGTTTGTGATTTTTTTTCTTGATCATTCCCCTGGATTTGGATATTTGTTTGAGCGACTTCTTGCATTCTACAACTAATTTACCTAGATTATGTGTGTCGGTTAGCATTCTTGGGTTGTGATGAATTTAGCATTGATGTTCTCATACGCCCTCAGTTGTGCTATTTGCAATTTACTCATGCATACACTTTACTGCTGCTTATTCATGCTCCTATGGTTCCTGAACATTTAATTTGTAATTAGAACTGCTACATTGCTGTTTTCATAGAATTTTCCCAACCATTCTCTGTTGCTTGAGTGGGACATATGATGACTATTTTTTTTTCCTTAAGAAAGATTATGCCAAGAATCAATAACCAGTACTCAATAGGTCATCTGCCTACTTGCCCAACTGTAATTATGTGGCCTAACTGATTGATTTCTTTGGCTTATCTGGTAATTATATAGTAACATATAGGGATACTGGACCCTTATACATGACTGAATGTATAAATCAGTAGACCTTTATTTTTGAACTATTGTGTGTGCCTGAACAACTTTATTTGTTGAGCCAATCCTAATCATGTATAATCCAGTACATGTACTGTGAGATTGGGTCGAGTGCATCAGTAATTAGTAAAGGCCTTAACTAAACCTGTTTCTTTAGAAAATGCACTTTTTAATAAGTTGAACCTTTGTGGAATAGAGCTTTACATTTCTCTCATGCAGCCATGTTGTGCATTTTAATTGTCTCATGTCCAGATTTAAACTTAAATATTGAAAGTAGTGAAAAATTCTATCTTAAAATGCAACATTTTGATGTACGAAATGTATGCCTTAATTGCCATTGTTCTGAGATAGCTCTACTGTTTTCTGTGATTGTACATATTGCTTAATGTTGGTTGCACTCTCCTTATTCAATGGTCTTTGTGCAGATAAAAATATTATCCCAATCATGGGTGCTGCTGGCTATAGCAGCAACCCATGTCATTGTCATGTTGAAGAAAGAGATGATAAAAGCAGCACCCCGAAATTACAGCCTGATTTTTCTGCTGATGAATTGCGAGCAACTTCTACTAGTGGTGATTCATCTTTGACTCATATGAAGCTTCTTTGTATATGGTCAAGTGTAGAAGATTTTTTTGCTGAGCATGTGTCCTCGAAGGATCTTGATTTGGATGAGAGCAAGGAGGTTCTTGAATCAAATGGGTTTCGATATAAGGGCAGCAATGAGTTAAGGGATATCGCAATGTATAGCTTACATGCATTCTTCAAGACTGTTTTTGAAATGATATCCCTTGAAGGGCATTCTGAGGATGATGTTATTCAAGCCATTGTATACTCTGCACTCTGTTTCGAGTTTGATGGACCTATCACTAAGATAGCAGATAGCGCCCGTACATTGCTACAGAGTGGCAAAGTGGTTGGCTCTTTCCCAAGCAAGAATCTTGACACAGATTTGAACATGTTGAGCTTTTATATTCTTAGTTGTGCATCAAATTTGCTTAAGAAGTATTTTCCATTCTTCACTTGGGGTGATGCGTTATGGTGCATTCTGCTCTGTGACATGGATCTCTCTATTGTTCATGCATTTCTATCTGGTTTGAATGCTGATGCAAGTGAAGAATCAGAAGGGCTTGCTCTGAACAGTCAGAATCCAAATGGGTCGTCAGGATTATATGGGTATAGTGCTGCAGAATCTCTTGAAGAATGTTCACTATCTCGATCTTTAGAAGTTCAAAGGTTGTGGTTCAACACTTTGACAAATCACATTGTATCAATTCAGAAGTCTGCAGGCAAAGATCAAGTTGCTTTTTCTGGTCAAGACCAAGTTGATTCTTCTGGTCAAATACAAAAATCATCTTTGCCTAAAACTGCTGTTCAAAACAATAGCAAATCAGCTAAAGGCACTGCCAGTAAGAGAAGTCCCATTAAATCTCAGCAGGACTCTAGAAAGGACAAGGACTTTTGGGAGAGCTTCCAACCAGTGAAGAGTTGTTGCAAAACGTCTATGAGCAAATACAAAGAGAGTAAAACTGTCGCTGCATTTTTTGATTCTGCTCGTGACGCTTTGGCAGGCACAACAAAGGTAGCTAATACAAAGTGCTTGAAGTCACACACATTTGTTACAACTCATCCACTTTCTAGTCTTTCTACATTTAAAAGAGCAGAATCACCAACAGTAGTTCCAACTCCAACCCCACCAGTTTCCTGTCCTGTTAGCCATGCCTCCAGCTCATCATGTAATGCAAAGTCAGGAACAAAGCATCAAAGTCTACCTCAGGGCTACATACACTTCTCTCTCCCCAAAACGCCTGCAGATGGGTTTGAGTTTTATTTCTCACATGATGGTATGCGCACTGCTTGGGTTCCGAAAGATAGGACAGAGGAGCTGGCTCTTGACCTGATCCGACGTTTGGGAGAGTTAAAGCTGGACTTTCAAGTTTGGACAGATTGGGGTACAGATAGGGTGATGCAGTCAACAAGCAGGTTGGCAATACAAAAAACTATTCTAGCATCTCTGAGAAAGGAAGTGGGAAAAACTGAGGATTGTGGTGTGTTTAATAGAAAGAAGCTTGAGGCGACAAAAAAGGCAATAGAGAACACTTGTCATGAGCTTGATCGTGCTGATTCTCGTGTACTGGAGCTTACAAATGAGATTTCACATTTTAGGCTTGAAAAGGAAGCTGCCATGTTGAAGGAACAGCAGTCCGATGCAAGTTTTGCTGACATATTAAGCAAGAGAAATGAGTCCATTGATAAATGTAAATCTGTGGGGACAGAGAAGATTCATCTGCAGGAGAATCTTGCCGCTGAAAGCAGTAAACTATGTAAGCTAGAAAAAGATCTTGAACGTGCTAAAAGATGTATGGATAAATTAAAGGTACATCAATTTCACACAATGCCTTTCTTTGAAATTATCATCAGCAGAATATTTTCAGTTCTGTACTCCTTTGTACTTGATTTGATGTGTCATCTGACTGGGAAAAAAAGCAGCATATTTATTTTTTAGTTTGAAGATAGTTAATGTTGCATAGCCTTTTGAAGTCTTAACATGTTAGAATTGATGCTTACTGTATCAACATATTTTCCTAATGCTGATGTTTAACATATACTACAGAAAAGGTGCCAAGAAGGAGAGAAGATGGTTGGTGAAGCTAAGGAGCAGGTTTATCTTGAAAGAAGTGAGATTGGGCGGATTGAGATGTCAGTAAGAACGGAGTCCAACCTTCTATTACTCAATTCACAAAATGAACTGCAAGGGTTGCAGGCTAATGTTAAACACCTTGAGAAGCAGTTGCACGAAAGATTGGAGTTTCTGCATCAATCCATGAAAGAAGCGGCTAGTAGTAGCAACCCTTGGATCATTCCCGGGATAACTAATCATCCAGTGTTTGGGCTTGATGCTGTGCAGCGGGAGCAAGAATGTGTCATGTGTATGGAAGAGGAGATTTCAGTAGTTTTTCTCCCATGCCGGCACCAGGTTCTTTGTGTGGGGTGTAATCAGCTACATCAAGACGAGGGCATGACAGACTGCCCATCCTGTAGATCTCCCATCAAGAGAAGGATCAGCGCTCGCTTTGCTGACAGTTAGGGGCTGGGGCCGGGGTGGGTGGATGTACATCTGGGGAAGAATCATAGGCATACAGTTTCAACTTTTTTTTGGCTATACCAAAACTGCATTTTGGGTAAAAACTAATTCCTGCTGCTACTATAGAGCAGTTAGGATCTTGTCAGCTCTTGACATATTAGTTGGTTGCATGTAGAAGTACAATGCAGTCAGTTAGAAAGGATGCTCATTTTGCAGGTTAGTCTCTAGGTGATACTCAAAGTTATACCTTGTTGCAACCTGGATGTCGTACATGGTGGTGCGGTGATGCATGGGCAAACCTGCCCTCAGTTTTTGTAAGCATGACTAGTGTTACTCTATTAGTTGTGCATTGCCACCAGCTGTTGGCATTCGCTTTATCTGTGTTGCTGTTGTTGCTTTGTTTTGCACTTCCCAACGTGAAATCATGCTACCTTCTGTGCCGACTGATGATATTGTTTGGAATGTTTATGAATGGGGAGGTTGGAGCTGCCGTGGCTAGAGCGCTTTGTTGAAACTCGGCGACTGGAGCTTTGTTGTTTGCTAACTGATGGAGGTGGCAATCTTGTGATTTTTTACTGTGTTTTTGTGTCATTGGTCATGTCGAATTGTCAACGAAAAAAGGGGCATTTTATATTTCAATGTCGATTTATTGCTTCGCTGCTGTCTTGCTCGCATGCCTCGCACTCGCACTCGTGTTATTTGTGAGGCTATGACCATCACAGCTCTCAGAGCCTCTCAAGTGCCGAAACGAGAACAATTCTATCCCTCAGGTGCTCGAACAAGAATAACCTTTCTAGTATTCCTGAAAAGACCAGTGTTCAGGTGCTTCCGATACAATGAACGCTATATATATGATTTGTGTCACGCCAGCTTGCACAATCATGCAAGCCTTCAACTCAAAGTTATGGTAAAAGAGTAGGAGTATTGTGCCGTTTTGTCAACACCGTTCAGACATGGATTTATCTTTTATATATGATTTGAAGTACTCCTATGCTAATTTTGATCCAACATTATGCATGGCCATATCTTACGTTTTTTTTTTTTTATAAGAAACAGTAGGAGATGCTCCTACTGTGTTAATATATATTAATATAATATTTACAGAGTTTGATTTATAGAAAGAGATACAGAAGGAGGTGAGAGGATTACAGAGAATTCAACCAGATTTTACACTGATCATTTTGCATGCCCTTTACTCTATATAGTAACTGATTAAAATCCTCTGTAAACAAGCCTTCCAGGCAGAAAAAGGAAGGATTGATGTCTTGGAAAATTTTGTCGTTTCTTCTTTTCCAAATGTTCCATAAAGCAACTGCTATCACTTCCAAAAAAAAAAAAAACTCTGAACATGTGTTGCGCGCTCAGAATCATGTCCATGAAGGCCAGATTTGTATTCCATTTATCCCTAGGAAACTCGAACAGTCTTGCGCAAACTGACAATTGAAGAAGAGGTGCATCATGTCCTCCATGTGGCCTGTGTCACAGAGAATGCAATATGGTCCTGTAGGCATGTTAAAATGTTTTTACTGCATTGCATTAGTTCCTGAGTATTGAGTCTTTCCATGAGTAGAATCCACAAGAACACCTTCAATTTCAATGTGCATTTACTCTTCCATATATGTACTAGAGGTTTAGCAGCTTCCATGTGTGCAAAAAACATAGAGTACACCTTTTTTGTCACAAAAGTACTTCCCCATTGATATTCCTATATCAGTCCCCTCCACTGCTTGGAGATTATTCAAAATGTCTTTTAGTTGGCTTATGTACCATTATGTTGCATGTTTCAGAAAATTTTTGCAACAAAAAGAAATAACAATTTGACAATACTTTTTATCAGTTTATGAATTAGGAGCACCGTTTTTTTATTGGGTACCTGTGAGTGGGCTCAAATGTCACTCAAAATATTGAATGGCTCCAGTTAATTGAGTTTACAATGAAGAAATAATCTCAACACTTCCTTAAAATATCATCTCAATTTGATCTATATTAGTTTTCTCATTACCAATTAGATTTGTTGGCAAAAGGTGAAGTATTTGCTCTAGCAGAGGAGGAGCTGGAATAAAATAAATGGGGTGCCACTTGGTACTCGGGTTTATACGAATTTGTAATAAGGGGTGTATATATGGTGATGGGTCACTGGGCACCACCTAGCCCTATGTGACTCCACCTCTATGCTCTAATATGTTTCAATTGCTAAGTGTGTGTTGACGATTTTTTTTTTCTGAGTTTTTAGTTGAATTTTGGGTCCTTCGATGGCTATCAAGACTCATGCATGAGTGAAGAAAAAATTTAGAGCGGCAACAATATTGATATGATTCAAACTCAGGAGCCAAGGTTACACGCTATCGATGTTAGCCAACTGGTCTCTAACAATGTTGATTAATTTTTAAATAAATCATATAAGTTATGCTATAGTTTCAGTGTAGTTACAATATAGTTACACCTAAATTCTAGAGTTACATTTGACTACTTTTTAGCTAAAAATATGACAAATGTTAAATAGGCAACCCAAAACTTTTTTACATCATTGTTTTAATAAGTTTTTTTTCTTGAAAAATAATTTACGACCTTAAACGAGTAGATAATCTGCAACAATAATTAACCCAATAATCTAAACTAATCTGGGCCAATGTTAGGGCTTAAAAAAAGTCATGTGGCCGCCGCACTCATGTTGCTGTACCGTAGCCCGTAGGATCCTCATATGGATGGTTCAGATGTGCTTCAGGTGACCCGACGACCCACGTTTTCCGCACGTGCTGCGCCTCGCGTTGGTCGTTCTAAAACCCTAGAAATCAACCTCCCTTCCCCTTCCCCTTCCCCTTCCCCCCGTCACCGCCGCCGTCCTCCTTCCTCCCTTCTCCCCCTCCTCCACCGCCGCCACCAAAATGGGCTGCAGCATCCCACCCGAGCAGCAGGAGGAGGACGTATCGAAGATGACCAAGAAGGAGAAGAGGAGGGAGAAGAAGCGGAAGCTGGCGGCGGAGCAGGAGGAGGCCGAGGCGTCGGCGTCGGCGGCGGCCACGGCCACGGCTCCGGAGGAGGTGACGAAGAGCGGCGAAAGCAGCAGCAAGAAGAAGAAGAAGAAGGGGGATAAGGGCGAGGCGGAGAACGGCGATGGGAAGAAGGCCGTGGAGGCGGAGAGCGGCGGCGACGGCGTGGGGAAGGTCGTGGCGGTATCCGGGAAGGGATCCGAGGACGGCAAGTACGCCCCGCTGACGTCCTTCGCCGCCGCCGCGCTGCCCCCGCAGGTGCTCGACTGCTGCAAGGGGTTCGCGCGGCCGTCGCCCATCCAGGCGCACGCCTGGCCGTACCTCCTCGACGGTCGTGACTTCATCGGCATCGCCGCCACCGGATCCGGTACTGGACAAAATTCTCTGGTTTGTTATGCTGTTGATTGGCTCGAACGGATTGCTGATGGTTTTGTTGCTCATCGTGATTTTGGTTGATGGTGATGGCAGGGAAGACGATTGCCTTTGGCGTGCCGGCTCTGATGCACGTTAGGAAGAAATTGGGGGAGAAATTAGGGGAGAAAGATGCTAAGAAGAGGGTGCCGCGGGTCCTTGTGCTCTCCCCGACGAGGGAACTCGCTCAACAGGTAAACCCCCCTAAACTCAGTTAGGGAATTAGGGTCAATGGATGAGTGCAATGTTTTATGTGGTCAGGGGGAAGAACCCCATGCCTTCTCAGGTTTTATGGTGAGGTGGTCCTAAGGTTTAACAAAACCCCAACTTCTTGAATCTTAGCTGATGTTAGCAAAATTGAAACAATAATGTTCGGAATAATGAAGTGTCTGACCAAATTTCTTGATCAAATTATAAATCACAATTTCATAGACACTTTAAAGCATTTGCCAGTATGCTGTATTATTCGTCAATTAAATTAAGGTGGGCTTTTGTGAAACCTTAGGACCACAATAACCTAGATTATGCCACAAGTTGAAATAACCATGTTTTTTTTTTTCGATCTTAAAACCTAGGTTTTCTGAAATTTACTCTAATTTTGAAGTGCAGTCCCTCAGCTTACAACTACAACATACTTTGCTGATGATAAGGTCATTTAGTATCAAAGAAATTGAAAGTGAAAAAATTGAAAAAATTGTATGGTTAGGTTTCTATCTTTTTCTATGGTTGCTTGAAATTATAGGCAATTTCTTTGGTACAGAGGGTTAAACTGCAGTCATATACTGATGATGTGAACTTGTAAGCTGGGCATCTGATGGTCTGCAAAAAACTACTGTTCTTTTAAATACTCAATTTTTGACAAATTTTCAATTATGCTAGATTGCAGATGTACTTTGTGAAGCCGGTGCACCATGTGGGACAAAGTCAGTGTGCCTTTATGGGGGAACTTCCAAAGGACCCCAAATAGCTGCCCTTAAATCTGGAGTGGTAAGATGTGACTTACATAATCTTTTTTACTCTCTTTCAATTCTTGATTATGACCAATGGATGCTATTTCCTATTAGATATTTGCAATATAATGACATTTCAATTTGCTGTATTGCTTTTGTAAGGCTCCTTTAAATATATCGTTGAATAATTTTTGTTTACTTTCAGAGGATTCAGCAGACTTGCTGCCTTGAGCTTTATTTTTTATCCAAGATTATATGGAAATACTTCGTTGGCTGATCATTTTTATTTAATTGTCTTCGATTCTATGCTTTCAGGATATAGTCATAGGGACACCTGGCCGTATGAAAGATCTCATTGAAATGGGTATTTGCCGTCTTAATAAAGTTTCTTTTGTGGTAAGTTAGCTGTGCATTTCATTGTGTTGTCGTATATGGTTGTCATTTACAAATTATTAACTTCAACACTCTGGAATAGTATATTTTTATATGATATACCTAATGATTTATTTTACGAAATTTGTGATTGATATTTGAGTTTTATTTTCAAGGTTCACCCCTATTGGTTATTTGGCTGACAACACGCTTGTGCGGTTGTGTCATGCCACACTAAGGCCTTGTTTAGTTGGCAAAATCTTTTTGCAAAAACATCACATCAAACGTTTGACCGAATCTCGGAAGAGGTTTTTGGACACGAATAAAAAAACTAATTTCATGGTTAGACTGGAAAATGTGAGACAAATCTTTTGAGCCTAATTAATCCGTCATTAACACACGTGGGTTACTGTAGCACTTATGGCTAATCATGGCATAATTAGGCTCAAAAGATCCGTCTCGTCATTTACAGCCCAACCGTGCAATTAGTTTTATTTTTTATCTATATTTAATGCTCCATGCATGAGTTTAAAGATTTGTTGTGATGATTTTGGGAAAAAATTTTGGAGAACTAAACGGGGCCTAAAGAAAGATTACATCCAATCAATTGTTTGTATTACTTTGCAGTCCTCAGAACTTCATTGCATATAGTAAGATTCTTAGCACGGGACATGCCTAGTGAGAAAAGCAGGTGCATGCTTGATCTTTAGGTGGTGTTGTAGCAGGTGTCATATGAACACTTATGTCGAGATTGCTTCATTTATTGAGCATTTTTTTGTGCTCGACAGCAATGCCACATGGTTTGGACTTAAATGTTCACATGATTCCATCAAATTTGTGTAGTTGGACTGACTGGTCAGTGGTTATTTGATTAATTTAGTAGTAATGCGTAACATGAAAGGAATTATAATATTTATATAAGTTGAATTTGCCGTTACCAAAGATTGACGTGGCTGAGGAATTCTGCTGGTTGCTAACATGCTACTAGTTTACTCTTTGTAGTCTTGATTTCATCTTGGTCCTCCACTTTCAGGGTAAAATCGTAAATAAAATCTAGTGCAGTGTGGGTGTGAATGCATCAGATCTCATATAAATGCATGCTAAGATGTAAACTTAAAAAATAAAAACAGTTATAAACCTCAAATTTGAAGTTTGCTATGCATAACTCACATTGGGTTAAACATCCACATGCATTTATACATAGCAGATAATGTAGTCCCAAATGTTCACATATTTTTATTCATGAGATCAGTGATGTACAGCCTACCATCAGCACTAGCACTATCACACCATTCTTTTTTTGTGTAAAAAGTTTGAATGGCATTTCCTGTTACGATCTTCCTTGCCATTTCTCTCCTCTGTTCCCTCTGTTAAACTAGACTATAAAGGTAAGAAAAGGATGGCCATAGTCAATGTAATCATATTGGATCAATATGTTACTACCCATGATGTCTGCTAGAGGGATTTTTAGCATTGCACTGATTCTTCTTTCTGTTTGGTTGATTTGCTCATACAAAGTATCGAGTGTCATTTAACATGGACATGTTTGTTGACTGATGTAGGTTCTAGATGAAGCTGATCGAATGCTGGATATGGGTTTTGAACCTGAAGTCAGAGCAATATTAAGCCAAACTGCATCTGGTTTGTCTCCATTACTCTTCCTCTGTGCATGTCCACCCTTGTGTCACATGTATTTTTTCTTTTTAATTTGTTTTAGCTTGTCTGCAAAGTTTCTGGCTTTGTGCCCTCTTGGTCCATACTTTTTAGTAGCTTGTTCAGCACACATATGCCAATAAATCAACAGAAACTATCTTAAGGCAGAAAGGAACAAGAAATATGCACTCAAGATTTCCATACTTCTCTATATTGTGTTGCTGAAATGTGAAAACCACTTTAGCCTCAGTTGTAATAATAGTGTAATAAAATTGCCATTCATGATGCTCGGTTTATTTTACTTACCATGAAATACAAATATATACTAATGCACTGTGTAGGTGGAATTCATTGGTACATTTCCTTTCATGAAGAATAAACTGTTATCGCAATTTGACACTGCCATTTATTTGTGTTATCTTTTCTGATTTCTCTGCAACCATGTAATTTTTCCTGTGCAGAACGTCAGACGGTTATGTTCAGTGCTACATGGCCTCCTGCTGTCCACCAGCTAGCCCAGGAGTTTATGGATCCAAATCCAATAAAGGTAAAGAATATCTTTTCTTATCTCTTTTTAATACCAGATTGGTAATGTTGATTTTCTGTATGTGGTTTGCCACCTCATTGTAGGTTGTTATTGGATCAGAAGATCTTGCTGCTAACCATGATGTGATGCAAATTGTTGAAGTATTGGATGAATGGTCAAGGGATTCAAGATTAGTTGCTTTGCTTGATAAATACCATAAAGCACAGAGGTATGCATTACGGTCGGCTTTTACTTGTTGCTACATTAATTAATCTCCATGATTTTTCCTTTTGAAAACCATAGGTTAAGCATGCTTGCTGGGTGCTTTTTGGTATCACAAAATATTTTGAGCTGAGCAGTTTAGAAAAATATGTATAAGATTGCATGTCCTTTGGGCATGATGTCTATTGCCTTGCAAAATTTTCTACTAAATATTGTATTCAGTCGTGTACCAAAGCTGGTTGTTCGCACATATAAAGTTCCTTATCTTTTGAAAAATATTTTTATCAGACCACAACTCTTATTTTGGAACTTGTAGCTACAATATGTCACACATGCATTTTACATTACATTCGTACCAATCTCTACTACTATAAAAGCGCAGTTGTCCTCCCTCCCCTCACGTTGCCCGCACTACAACCACCACCCTAGAGCAAGCAAGAATAAACCAATAAGTTGGTTAAAAAAAGAATTGGTTGGATCCCATTATATTAATGCCCCTAGCCCATCTCAGTATGGGCCCATCGCAATGCACGGACATGTTATTAGTCTTGACAAACAATTGATTGAACTCTTTCGTCAACCCTTCTCCCTTAATATTTGATCTTTCTCTCCCCTCTACATTGTCACATTGGTACCTTTGCCATTGTTAGATAAGGTGGTTGCTGGAGTAGAGATTGGATAAACAAGAAGCAGACAAAGTTGGAGAGCAAGTTGGTAGAGGATGGTCCCTTGTGGCAGGGAGAAGTTGATGCGAGGGAGAGGAAGGGACATTTCTTAACTCTTATTTAATATTTATATGAGCCGCCCTACGAAAGGGTATCTAAAGATAACCTTGATAGCAAAAAGATATACATGCTAACTAACAGATATTTTGTAGCTAGAAGACTAGAGGCCTAGAGCCATCCTTCCCTTGCTATGCTTGTCTACTTACAAAAATTGCTGCCTGAGATGCTCCTTTATAGTCACCTCATCTCTTCTGTCTACGATGAGTACTGGGTAGAGGGGTAGAGGTATGCTGCGATGTGATTCCTTTTTAGGTAAACCTGCCCCCTCATATGGGACATTTTGTGCATTAATGCATTCTAGTAACATCTGCTTGCAGTGGCAGATTCAGAAATTTTTTTAGAGCCTGGGCAAGCTTAGCGATGGATAAGAAATATCCATGGGCAAGCCTAACAATGAATTTTCACAGACTATTAACCATTTTGCAAATTTTACAGTTGTCCTGTTTTGATTTAGTGAGATAAAAACCAGTGCAAGTGTATTTTGCTCATGGGTTGGACTATGTAATATTTTTAGACTAAAAAAGGATAAATGTTAGAGAGCCATCTCACTTTCTTGAGCTGTAGAGACGTGATAGCTAGTGTAAGCATTTGATTTTGCTAGTAATTCGTCAGATTGGTCTTGTATTGACACGTTAAGCATGGTGATTAAGGTATTCAAGTACTGTGTTATTAATATAGATGCCTGTGGGCTAGTGCGTGCAGCGCAAGGATCATGATTATCTGCTATGGTAATGATGCATGCGCCGGCGGAGCCGGGCAATGGCTAACAGTCGCGGGCCCTGGCTCTGCCACTGTCTGCTTGGGCAAACTTGTCATTTTCTATGACTCTGTATACAGTTCTAATCAAGTACTTTTGTTCTCATTTGGTCTCTAAGCAAACTGTGCTTGTATTTTGTTCAACAGAAACAGGGTGTTGGTTTTTGTATTGTACAAGAAAGAAGCTATGCGAGTAGAAGAAATGTTGGGACGAAGGTAGCAGATTTGTTTCCATGTCTGCAACTTATGCTTTTTGAAACCTATCCTCTTGCTAATCTACATATGCTTGTTGTGAAGGGGGTGGAGTGCTGTTTCTGTTCATGGAGATAAGGCACAGCATGACAGAACGAAAGCTTTATCTTTATTTAAAGAAGGGACTTGCCCTTTGATGGTGCGCTAATTCTATCTGAATTCTACTGATTATGCATTAAAACTTGTTGTTTTTTTAATGTCTAGTATTTAGATCTTTCTATTGCTTATTTGTGAGCTGAGTGTGAATCTAGTTTATAGACATTACTCTTGTTTATTTTGTTATTTGAGCCCCTACCAGATTTTGTTGGCCCTGCTGGTGTTTTTTCCTCCTATTTCTTGATCCATGATATTTTAGGAGTTCAACTTCTGCCAGTATGGTTTCAACATTGTTATTAACATAAGGATTCTTTTCTCGGTTTAGGTTTCATTTCTTAACTCCCAAGCCGAGTAATTAGTCCCTCAACTCCATTATCCATGCAGAACTTGGTACTCCATCCCTTCAATAATTGTTTGGACTCATGCGTCATCCACATAGGACTCTATGTTGCTTAAGACCCATCTGTCATTGCATTGGAGACAGAATGAGAGAGTATGCAGATTATATAACAAGCAAGCCCATCCCGCAGCAACCGTAGATCTTATGTGGATCCCACAAGGGTCAAAACCTTGCCCTTCTACGCTTAGTCTGTCTCTGTTGGGTTGTTTCGGTTGCAAGTAGTCTTAGTTTCGTTATGCATGCATTTGTATTTAGCTCTTGAGGAGGGATCTTTTCCTCGTTTGCAATTAGAAAGGGTTAATTACTTAAAATTAGATCCATGCCATTGTAAATTTGTCTAATCAGAAAAATATCATTACTATTAATCAAACTGGACGAGTGCCACTGAAATTTGTATAATTGGAACCATAGCACTGTCATCCAATTTTCTGTTAACATCTGTGAAAACTTGCTACCGGCGTTAACATTCGTCCAGTTTTCATGGAAAAAACTGCTCATACCTTTTCTCCAACTCTTTCGCGAGCAAGCAGCATTATCGATGTCCACGGAGCAGAGCAAGCAGTACTGCTGCTGCAGCGAGCTCAAGGATACAGAGCAGCTTCTTGTCCTCTTTGGTGGAGGATGCCCAACGACAACCTGGCAAGAAGAGTAGCAGGCGCACCTTCCGCTCCCACGACGGCGATGCAGCGGAGGATGGTGTCTAACTCGGCGCTGGACTCCGCTGCTAGCGGAGAGGCTTGAAGGTCTGTGTCTGGCTGCGAATCGCAGTGGACAGTGGGAGGAATGGCTCCGGTGGAGACCCCTAAAATATTTCCACCGGAGGGAGAATCTTAATGACGACTAGGAAGCATAAGACGCCAGCTAGCGGAGAGGCTGGAGGGTCTGCGTCTGGCTGCGAATCGCAGTGGACAGTGGGAGGAACGGCTCCGGTGGAGGAGACCCCTAAAATATTTCTACCGGAGGGAGAATCTTAACGACGACTAGGAAGCATAAGATGCCATTGCGTAGGGCGACATAGGCCACGATGTCGATGGGACCGCTCGCTAGCCCTCGCTTTGCCGCCGCCGTCATCGGCTTTTCCCCCACAAACACCGACAAGGCCCTCCGCCCTCCGCGCGGCCGAGTCCGCCAACAACGGCGACCTTTCCTTGCCTTCCTGATTTCCCTTTCGACCTCGCTCGACCTCCAGTGCTTCGACATCATCGTGGCATCTCGCAAGCGGTAGACTGCCAGGGCGGTGAGGAGTACAATCAATAGGACAGGGGTGACCTGGGCAGCGGTGGTGGTGGTCAAGCAGGCAGGTAGGGATATTTTTTTGTTAGAATGGGGAAGAGACAAAGCGGATGATGGTGCTGACGGTAACGGAAACATGACTGTGGTGGCTTGGTTCTATTTTTACAAAATTAGAGTTGGCGTACGTCCGGTTTAATGAATAGTAATGGTAATTTTCTGGTTAGACAAATTTGTGATGGCACGTGCCTAATTAACCTAATTAGAAATGGCAATCGGGCACAATGGCCATGGGTATTGCCTACACATGCCTGTGCTCGTGAGAGTTTTTGCCCACGGGCATGACTGTTACCACATGACAGGCAAGCAACTGTGCGCATGCTTGCCTGCGGGCACCGTGTACCTGCTGGCATGTCCGTTTACTCGCGGTGCTTGGGAGGGCTGCCGATGCTCTCACTAGTGGAGGAGGACGCCGGTGGTGCTCAAGAGGAGAGGAGGATGGCGGCGCATCCGCCCAGGTTGGAAAGGATGCAGAGGCTGGGGATGTCCTCTCGGGGTGGTGACGCTGCAAATCAGCCGCCGTCTGGACTGCTGGGAGTGGTGGGCGGCGGCGGCGGAACAAGTCGGGTAGGAGGCTGGCGGCGGCGGCTGCTGCAAGCGGCATCGTGCGTTTGTCCTTCCTGTGCTGGCCATGTATTGGCTGGAGAAACGATAAGGTTGAGAGGACAACGGCAGCTGGGTGAGAGGATTGGGGAGAGGAGGTAACCCTAGGGTTGGTCTTGTGATAGAAATATGCTACCGAGGTTTTGTGATAGAATGTGCTCTCTGCAAACAGTGTCTGATTCATTTTTTTTTCTGTAAATTTGTCCTTTAATCTAATCTGTTAACATTTATTTTTTGTATGTGTTTGCAGATTGCCACTGATGTTGCTTCTCGTGGACTTGATATTCCTGATGTTGAAGTTGTCATTAACTATAGCTATCCTTTGACCACGGAGGATTATGTCCACAGGATTGGGAGGACTGGTCGTGCTGGCAAGAAAGGTGTTGCACATACCTTTTTCACTCAATTGAACAAGGTATTAGAGATTATGTGCCACATTTTAGCTCGTATATGACTTAAGTTGTACCTCCTATAATATTGTCGCATCAATCACATTTACAGGGACTTGCTGGTGAACTTGTCAATGTTTTGCGGGAGGCTGGCCAGGTCATTCCTCCTGCTCTTACAAAATTTGGCACGCACGTCAAGAAAAAGGTTTGTGTTACTGTGAAAATGATCTTATCACATCCTCATTGGCTTAGTGCTCTGTTCATGTGTGTCGGTACTACAAGTAACTAGGAGTCCTTGAAAAATCACATCAATGAGTGTCATCATTGCTATTTTAAATGGTGTCATCGCTGTTATTTTAAATGGAACTTGCTCTGTTTGTACACACTATTGAGGACAGTTAATAAATCTGCTGATGCTATATTTACATAAAGCTTAACGTCTTGCCACTTACCTTTACATTCATTTTTGAAATGCATATTGTTAATCACTATGCACCGCTTTCATGACGACTTTGAATGACATGATTCTGTGAAAAATGACCTTGACCATATTGTTAATCATTCATTTGCAGGAATCACAAATATATGGATCTCATTTCAAGGAAATCAAAGCAGATGCTCCTAAATCGACAAAAATCACGTTTGGTGATTCTGATGAGGACTAGCAACAGTTGCAGATCTTTTCTTCATTGCATTCTGATGTTTTGATGCTTGTGGTAGGCCAAATATTTAATTGTAAGGATTGCCTTTCTTGAGGGGAGAACCTCTCTAACAGTATCATTGTATACCTAGGTTAGTTTATTGTCAGCGATTTTTTACGTTTATACTAAGACAATCTCATGTTATACCTGCTTTTATGTGCCGCAATTTGTTTCTCTTTAGGGGAACAATACAATGGGGATGTACTTAAATACATCATCGGCCGCTCAGAGAAGCATTTAGTTACCTGTAAAGTACTTTTTAAAACCTCCATTACCTGAAAAGAACAAGAGTCTTTCAGTCAAAAAAAAAAAAACAAGAGTCGGTACTTTTTAAGCGTTTAGTTGGTTTAACCTTAACGCCATAAGAGCTTAGACCCGCATAAACTAACTTGATGACCTGTGGACATGGTTGCTCACTTGTGGGCTGTGAGCGACCAGCCACTTTGTGGTGGATTGATTTGTGCTCATACATGCTAGGCCCACATAATTGTATTACGTTAATATGTTGATTGTTGATTTTTATGTGATGGAAATTTAATAGTCCTGTCACTTTTCTCAGCTCACACATCTTGGTTTCCCTATTTAAACACAACGATTTACTGTAGTTCTTACAAGAGGTGAAGATTATTCTAAGACATGTAAAATAATTACACTATACATAACTTAAATGTAAAATAGTGTGATAAAAATAAAACAAAACCATAGTACTGTAAAATCAACAAAATTAAATATAATTTAAATGCAATATATTGGTGCATAATAACTACTCCCTCCGTCCTAAAATATAGCAACCTTGAAGGAAATTTGACCAACTTCTAGGATAATGCAGGCATATCTCTAATTTAGTAAAATTATAATGTCATGGTTGTAATTTTCCCATGTATTATCTAGACATGCAATGTTAAGATATATTATCCTACGAGGAGTCAAACTCCCTTTTAGATTGCTATATTATGGAACGGAGATAGTAACATCAAGGGGTGTAATGCCAGTGTTGCTGGCACCAAGAGCCTATTTGTAAAATAATAAATAGGTGCTGGCACTAGTGATATTGGCGGCGAACCCTTTATATTTATGATATTTTGACCACACGGGATAAGAGGTCGGTGTCGTCACGTAGCACCTTGGCACCGTCGACGTTGACGTCGTAAAAAGCGCCATTCCTAGAATAAGTTATTTTGGAGGGTTTGTAAAATAAGATTTTAGAAAGATTTAAATGTGAAAAATCTAGGGGGCGAAGCGCGTGGACACCAAGCTCTAAAACTCAATATGCTCTCATGCAGTCTGCACCATCGATCATCCTCTTCATTCCTAATGATGGTGAATTCATTCCATATGAGGCCAAGTCCAAGCTTGATCTCAATTCATTGTAGCCATGTGGATGCTATCAAAGTGTCAGGTGCCAACTCTATGAAGAAGAGGCTATAAATTGAAATTTAGTGCCGTTCGTTCCCAGTTGCCTCTATCATCATGAGCCATTGCCTTGCAACGAGTGGTGAGTGGCGACTTGACCCCAAGCCATGCTGCTGGTGATTGATTGAGGAGTTTGTGCAGAGTTTGGAAGAAGCATGGTGAAGAGATGAACGGTAAAGAAGGTCCAAAATACAACAAAAGAAAATATTAACTAGCCCAAAGTGAAAACATAGGCAAAAAAGGCTGCCTCAAAGCAAAAGCTTGGTAATAAAAGATGACCCATATATAACTCTCTAAAAACATTGAAATAAGTTTTTATCGAGTTGAAAGTTTCAAAATTCGAAGTTGAAAGTTTTGATGTTTTAGAGGAAGTGTTTTAATTTTGGAGTTCAAAGTTTTAAAATTTGACTTGAATGTCCTAAATTTTGGAGTTAATTTTTTTTACACTGGAAGTTGATAGTTTCGAATTTAGAGTTGAATTTTGCAATTTGAGTTAAACAGTTCAAAATTGAGTTGATTTTGTTAATTAATATGAGTTCAAACTACAAAGTTTGAAAATTTTCAAAATTTTAGTTTATCAAATCTGAGTGAAACGTCATTCTGGAGAAAAAAACCAGTGGTGCACCAGCTTGATTTGTTATCGACTTAGAAGCCGTACGTGGCACCAAAAGCTTCTGTGTGAACTAGTCAGTGCCAAGTGTGTTGCCACGGGTATAAATATTTGGTACTCTGTCCATCTCAAAATATAACAAGTTTTAGGAAAGTCAAAGGTAAACATTTTAAACTTTGATTATTAACCATGAAAAACTCAAATTAAACGATCACATAAATGAATAGTCTGGGGGGGGGGTTTGAATAGACGTCACTTGTTAAAACTTGCAATTAGACTCGACAACGGAAGTCAGTAGGACCGGACTATTCGGCACTATGGACCTATCCAGGCTATGGAGCCGGATGCTCTAGCCAGAGAGGAACAATTTCCCTCGAAGGAGAAGTTCACAACAACCAGGCAGTGAAATTGAATAGCATGCACAGAGAGCAAGTGAGAGAGATTTTTTACCGTGGTTCGGGTAAAAGGACCATACTCCACGTTGAGGTGCTCCTAAGAGCGGAATCTCAAACGATCCCTTGCCTCACCATGCTAACACCCATAAAAAAATTGATATCCAAGAAGCACGCGGATTGGCAAGTCCTTGAGCGATCCCAAGGATCAAGCTCTTCCGGAGAGTCCTAATCTCTCGTTGCACCCTTGCTCTACCAATCCATCTTCTAGGAGTTAGCATGATTATTTACTCAAACGTACCCCGTTCCCTCGCAGATGTGAGGAAGACATTTACAAACTATCCCAGGGTTACCACAAGAGGTTGGAGCTCGCGGGCGACACTTACCGGACACTCCGGTCAGGATGACCAGACTGTCCAGGCAACTAGCTGTTGGCTAGGGCTGACGTTAGGACCAGACACTCTGGCACCAACCACTGGACTGTCCGATCGTCTAGTGGCTAGAGTACCTAGAACATGTGACTGGACTGTCCGACACTATATACAGGACTGTCCGGTTCCTAGGTAAGAACAGTCTCCAAAACTCGTCTGAAGTGCAAAAATGTCTCTCCCCAAGCTAAAATGGATTCCTTCTGAGCTTTTAGAGATTAAGCAAGATCTAATTACATGAATCCCTCTTAATAGTGTGGAATACCTACGGCTCAAAAAATAAAAGTGTCCTATGCCTACATCCTTGAGTCATGTGTCCGCTCCTGAGTCGTGTGTCCGCTCTGTTGTGTTGTGGGGGTTCATTGTTTCTTGCTTTTACTTCTTAACTCACTAAATATAATTAGTCCCTTAATTATGTTGTCAACATTCACCAAAACCCATTTGAGGGTAATTAGTGCACTTTCAGTGAAAACAATGGTGTCCGCTCTGTTGTGTTGTGGGGGTTCATTGTTTCTTGCTTTTACTTCTTAACTCACTAAATATAATTAGTCCCTTAATTATGTTGTCAACTTTCACCAAAACCCACTTGAGGGTAATTAGTGCACTTTCAGTGAAAACAATGCTATTAGATTCATCATTAAACAAACTATTATAATATGTAATTCTTTTAATTTGAAATATAATATTTTCACTAATATTATTTGGTCAAAGTATTATCTCAAAGACTGTAACGAGTCAAAAATTGCTTATATTTTGGGACGGAGATAGTATAACATTGTTTGTTTGGGCTGTAAAAAAAAGATTTGCAGAAATGCACATATTAAAATCATACCATACAGATCATGTGAAGTAGACACTACTAAAAATCTCAGGTAGGACGATAAGAAAATCTTGAAGGCAGGGAGAGTGGCACAACATAACAAACGCATTAAACTGCTATGCTTGGAATTTCGATAAAATATTGTCGAAATACCTGCAGTAGGCTGGACAGAGAGACGGAGCCGCACAGAACTGCTAGGAGCCTAGGAGGTGAATGAAAGCTGGTAGAGAAGCTATGGTCGTGGCAGATCGAGCAGCTCTGATGATAAACTGGTGTCACTGGCAGATGCAGCATCTACAATAACAAAGAAAATCTTAATATTTTGAAGGAGCTCAATAAACCATTAAAAATGAAAGCAAGACTTAGGTACCACAAAGAATATACATGTAAGTGCGGAAATTAGCGTAACTTGATTGCATTGACGACGTGCACCAAGCAACGATGGTTCATGAGGTCCAGACATGATTGTTGTCATGAGTAGTATGTATGCTCAATAGCATCATTGCTTGGAGCATAGCAGAATCAAGGGATAGCTGAAGCACATGGGTAACAATGGTGAACCACCTTCAACTAGGAATAAAAGAAAATAGATTAATGACTCATTAGTTGTTTCTACTCCTAATCTTAACTATTGAAAAGTGAATCCACGAACACCATCATGATGAACTAACTCATACAATTAATAATAGGCATTGGATTCACAAAGTGACAAAATGGATAAAGTCAATCTCAATCGTAAGATGAAAAAGACTATTCCAGAGCTTTCCATCTCCTTCCACGTATATATAAAAAAAGAGAGCTGTCTGGTTGACAAAAACTAAGACAAAAATGAAAAGAAGCAAACAGAACTATCTAAAAAAGCGCATAATTAAGAATGCAAATATATTTACAAATTATTACAAATAACACATTTAGCAAATCAGTAAAGATAAGAGGTAATGATCGATCTCAGTAATGAACGGAAAATTATTTGTTGATATGGTAACGCCCCCCTGGTTTTATTCTTTTGACATCGGTTAGTTTAAAAATAAATGACAAATATAAGAGAAAAGAGGGGGTATAAAACTGTCATACAAAAACTTACATAAGCTGTAAATTAACAATATTTAAACACGGTTCATAGATAGAGGTTATCTTGCACAACCGCACAACTTAATAAGCTAGTTCGTAGTGAAACAAATACAAGTAACACGGCATAATAAAAAGAGAATTTTTATGGTCCAGCAGGCTAGAGCGGTACCAAATCCTAACCGTTGGATCCGCCAGGTACATGGGGTGGTACGGAGCCATGAAAGAGAGGTGGAAGGGCAAGGATGACTTTTCGTACTGAAATTTTTCTGAGGCTCGCTCCCACCGCAGCCATGCTGGTTGCGACGCATTTCCCTCCTATTCCACACGTCAGCGATGATGAGGATGGGGAAGATGAATCCCTGCTAGCTTGAGAGCCAGCAACCTCAGGCCCTCAACCCTACTCGCAGCCGTCTGCTGCCGCAATCTCCCACCCCACCTCTTTCCCCTCCCTCCTCCCCCCTTTCCTCACCCGGGCCAGATCTGGCTGAGGTAACGGTAGATGCAGCATAGGCAGCGGTGAGCTCGGGAGCGGTGGGCTGATGTGGGGACGCCAGCACTCGACAGATTTGCCACTGCTCCCTCCTCCCCAGTCAGCTCTCTACCCATCAAGGAGATTAGAGCGAAGCTTATTTGAGCAGCCACTGGCACTCTGGGAGTCCAGTGCAGTGCCATCGTTGATTGCAGTTAATCCTCTGTTTGTTTTAGGCATGTAAATTTCTAGGCAAACCTTGTTCTTGGACAATGTTTTTTTTCATTGTTGTTTTGAATGAAATGCTGCCTGCCCCATCTAGGTCGCCTGGTGTTCTTTGGATGCAGTAACATCAAGATGATATGCACCAAACAAAGAATAAGTATCTGACGGATGTGGACGGGGTGGTGCGGAGAAAAGAATATCGCGCGCTGCAAGGGGGATCAGCAAGGCTGCGAGCACGTCGGGCAAAATTGATTGCGGCGGCGTCGATGAAGAAAGAAGAGGACGATGGAATCACTCGTGGCCGTCGCATATGATTACTTTCATCCCAATCATGCCCCTTTTAATTGAACGGTCGGATTTACTTTGGTAGAGTATTGTACCTTGCGGTGCCAAGCACTGGACCGGAACAAACCTCTAATAAAAATCAGATGAAGGTAGCAGATGCAAACCTCCTAGGTGTGTTGCCCGCGGTCGCGGACCTTACTGCACCTAGGCTTGGCAATTCACCCG
>CM002485.1:8913940-8934688 GCA_000325765.3 Leersia perrieri
GGGGATCCGCCCCTACGGGGCCAGGGGCGGGGCCAAGAAATCACCCGCGGGGGTTCGGGGGTGGGGATTAGGTTTCACCCGTGGGGGATCCAAGGGGCCCCGAAAATAGGAAAATAGGCTATAAGGCCACATATATACACAAATGAGCCCAATACGAAAGAAAGGAAGGCCCATCAGGCCCAACAATCATGGAGACATATATATAGCAAACCCTAAAGAAAATTCCTCATTTTCCTCTTCCTCCGTAGCCGCCGCCGTGTTCAGACCATGCTCCACTCCAGCGCCAGCTCCTCACCGCCCTCGCCCGTCACCGGCGTCAACCCTTCTCACCGCGCCGGCGTTTCCCTCCTCACCGCCTCGTCGCCGCCGCGCCACAGTCATCATTGTCATCGCTCGTACCACCGCGCTGATGTCGCCCGAGCGCCCGACCTCCCCGCCACGGCAATGTGGGGCACCATATTCATTATACTTACTAACACTCACACGCACACGTCACCACGATATCTGTTAGGTGGGATCCATACATGCATAATAGCCACCATAACCTCACGCGTACATGACGGCGATCAAGAGTGATTCGGTATAATAAATACAACGCCGGGAGTGAAACAAAGGAGATAGACGACAAGATAGCTTGCCAGTCCACACGAGACGTGCCCGTCGACCACGCAAGGCGGTGACCCAACACGATACACGTCCCATGGGTCTCGATACCAAGTGCTATCCCACAACTATCTCAATTGTTTCAAACCCATACTCGTGCATAGCTAGTTCCCAGGATGTTAGTGACTAGCCATACACTTTCGTCGAAGCAATGTCATCAAAGACATAATGGTTCTATTCTAAGCATAAGCATAAATATTCTTAAATAGAACTAGGTTAATACATTGGCGACAAGCCAAAATAAATATGGTTCAGCGGAATGCGTGTCTACCCACCACAGGCAAACGGACTAGGGGTAATCCTCTAGTAAGAACCGTCCTGGAAACCAATCACACAAGCTGAGGGAACGCTCCACTCATCAATCAATACCTGCAACAAGGTTGGATAGCAACATACAAAATAGAGAGCAAGAAATCAGTACATTAAATAAATTAATGTACTGGCAAGGCGCAGGAACAACACTAACATACTACATGCTAGCTTATCATGAAGGTAAGGCAATGTATAGGCTCATTTGCATAAATGCCAATTTTAGTTCACAATATTTCACAACGATAATTTATAAAACATGGTAGTAAAAGCATAAGTAAGTAATAATAGTAACAGTATAAGTAAATAAACACCACTACCCCTCGAGGTAGTAACATCACCATTCTCCATCATCCATCATCATCCACCGAACTTTACCCAAGTTCACAAACAAATCATCTCATTTCAAAATCAGTTCACAACCATTTGAAAATCATAACACTATACTCATGACACTTCACCATGCCGCTCATAACCGTGAGCACAGCTAATCGATTAGTTTTAGACTCTGCAGAGTTTGTACAACTTTTAAGCCCACATGATGTGAATCACTCTAGTTTGTCTCGTGCCGGTTAGTGCACTACCACACTCTTCACGGTGAGTGCGGTCTAGAGGTCACAACGAAACCGTTACATTGTTTACTTTTTAGCCTTGCACCAGCACGATGTGTGTTAACCCGCATTGCTAGCAAGGCAACGCCGCTAGGTAGCAGGCCCACGCTTTAACCTAGGGCCATGAGGAACCCAAAACCGGCCTTACCCACGAGGCACAACACCGTTGTATTGGACAGTCTACCTGCTAAAATCATCACATATCACATATCATTAATCAATTTCATCATATCACAAACCTATGGGTAGATCCTTTGAGTTACCAACGAAAACCATAACCCATACTCTTCGGCCTACCAAGATGTAAGGCTAAACTCTAAACAACTTAATAGGTTAAGGCCAGCCCATACTTAGCACATGTAGTTTGTACTGTTTTCATTAGTTGGTGTCATAAAGTTTGGTCCTTAATCGACTCGGGCGAACGCTTCCCCCTATCAGTGTACAACTACCACCATATGTACACCACTCGCTGCCCAAGTCTAAAAACAAGTTTATCTCCATTTTCAGTTCACAACACTCACACATTTCATTTCTGTCCAGCAACATCAAAATAACCATTTTCACATATAACATTTTCCAAAAGGAAGCATTTGTAAGGTGGTAACCATTTATAAGCATATAGTGGCAATGTAAGCATATATAACCCATGTGAGCCCAAATAATTGTACTCAAAGGCACTCTAAAGATACAAACAGTATTGGAATCAATATTTCAAGGTGGATAATGCAGCGAATAGGTTATAACTACCATTCCCACATTTACATAGTTTATACCAAAATTATTACTAGCTAACGTATGCATGTTTGCAATAGAAACATTTAGCCCATAAAAACATAGGATCAATGTGGTCAAAGGAGGGGCAAAAACTTGCCTTGATTATAATGTTCTCCACCAGGTCATCAAGTATTCAATCACCAATCCATCGAGAATATTGTCATCTATACAAATTACGCGTATACGGAAATAAATAAAAAAACAAGCATATAATCCGAAATGCTCTAAAATGAATGCAAATGATGCAGAGGGTTGGCACTGGTCTTAGATGATTTGTGGGGAAGGAATTTCTATTTTACCAACTACCATATGCTAGTTATTGATTTTGCAAGTGTGCATGTTTAATTTAAGAAAATAAATCATAAGTGGTATTTTGTACAGAAAGGTGGCCATGTTTTATTTCACAAACATACAGAGAGTGATTTTAGAAGATTAACAAAACTGGTTTTACAATTTTTAGAGTAAGGATGGATTTCTTATAGATTTTACAAGTTCTAGGCTTTATTTATACTACTTATTCACTACACAAATTTTAGATATAAACTTTGTACAGAAAGTGTCAAGTTTTAGCTCACAGGAAAATATTTCACAAATTTATTAAACTAAAAAAATTTGATTGACATTATTTGGAGTTCAAATGAAATTCCTATGAATATTCAAAGTTATACCTATTTTTCAGTTTGAAAGAAACCAGAGAAAGCATTTTCTTATTATTTTAGAAATTTTTTTCTAGCGGGGTCCACATGTCATCGGCTGGCACTTTGCACAAATGCCCTGGGTTTATGTGGATTAGGAGCCGCCGTCCTCGGCCACGTGGGCCGCGGAGTTCGTAAAGAGGGATTGGGTTTTTGGCTATTTACAAATGGATCCTCGGTCCCACATGTAAGAGACTGGTATTTTGCACTTTAGTCCTTTGGTGTTTAAACAAATCGCTAATGAGGTCCCTGGCTAGAGGCTGAATAGAGCGGATGCCGGCCGGGCGGCGAGCGTCGCCGGCGAGCGACGGCGCGGCAGGGGTCGGCATGGCCAGAAATGGAAGGGAGGTGCTCGTGCGAAGCGAGGGGAGGTGGTTCGGGCGGAGTGCAGCGGCCGGAGGCGGCATGCCGACGGCGGCAAAAGGGGATGGCGTGGTGGCCGGCTGGATGTACGGCGGCGCCGGCGATGGTAGGCTAGGTTTCAGCGGTCGGGGTTAAAAGACGAAATGGAACTTAGGTCAAGGCCAAGGTTCGGCTGGCGGCTCTGGTGCGGATGGTGGCCTGGAAGGTGGCCGGCGACGATGCTGGCGGCGGCGGAGCTTCGGCGGCCGATGCATGCGCGATTTGAGGTGCGGGAAGTGCAAAAATGTGCATGCATGTGTTTCTAGGGAAACTAGGATGCTCACTGGGGTGTTTTCTGGGCTCGGTGAGGTCGGAGTGGCGCCGGCGACGATGGAGGAGGTCCGGCAGCGGTAGAACCCGGCGGGTTGACAACGGCAGCCTGCTGCGTGACTTTTCCTGCAACAGAGAGGCCCCGAAGAGGTTAGGGAGGTCACAAGGATGCTCCACGCGCGAGGAATTTGTCTGGGACGCACCGAAGGAGTAGATCGACGACGGCGGCGACGGATGGCCGAAAAAGAGGGGAACAACGGCGACGGCTCATTTGGGGGCTCGATCTGCAGCGATGAGGTGCCCAGGAGGTCAGTGACGAGCCCTAGAAGGTGTATGCACATAAAGAGGGGCGGCGGCAGCTCATCGGAGGAGATGGAGTTCGGTGGCGACATGGGCCGGTCACCGGCGAGGAGGACGGCGACGACGTTCATGCGTCACAAGCCGTCTCAGCTCAATCCCTCCTAGCCGAACCTCAAGGAGGGCTAGGCGAGGTTGGTGGCGAGGCGTCTTGGCCTTTCTCAGGCTATGCTGGCGTCGAGGATGGCGGGAAGCCGGCGGCGAGATGGGTAGCGTCGCCATGTGCTCAATCGAGTGGATCTAGAACAAAAAGGGTATAGGAAGCTTAGGCACGATTAGAATGACGCGTTCCATGGATCGGTAGATGGAGAGGCTCACCGGAGAGGAATGGAGACGACGGCGAAGCGACCGAAGCCGAGGAAGAAGGGCTGTTCCTGGGTCGTCCAGGGAGCAAATGCTTGGTTTACTGGTGGAAACGCAATGAGGGGATAATTCCGTGCTCTCTGGTGCTTTGTCTTGCAGAAGAAGGGAGAGTGGAGTGGGGTGAGGGAGAGAGAGGGTTGGCTGGTACTCATTGTGTTCCTTGGTCATCCATTGGGCAAGGTGGGCGGTGGATGCTGTGAGGGACGAGTGGGAGGCTGACATGTGGGTCTCAGAGGGTTGTGGGGCCCACTGGCAGTGAGAGAATTCAAAAATAGTCATGGGAGGCTAAGTCAGAGCAATCTGGTGAGGGATCTTTGCACTTGATTTTACCCTTCCTAGCCTTGCAGAAAAACTCAGGCTAGAGCTCTCCCTTGTCGTGTAAGACATGGAGAAACTGTGGGCTGAAGTGGTTTTGCAAGGTGGGATTTGGTTAGGGCTAGATGGAGAGTTGAACAAGTGATCACACTATTAACTGCAGCAGTTAACAGTGAAAAACAGCAGCTGATTGGATTTTTGGGAGGAGAAAAGAAAGGGTTAGAGAGGGATCCAGATCTTGTCATTTCCAGGGGTATTAGAGGAATGTTATTAGTGGACTTTGGCTGAAACAAAATTTTGTGTAGGGCTTTGGATTAGTTTGGACATGGGTGAAAAGGAGGCATCACAACGTTCTGATTTTCATGGTTTTAGGAGCAACAAAGTTGGCCATCGACCTAGCAAACTTTGTTGGATAATTATAAAAATTTGTGGGATGGTTCCTGGTACTAAAAGGTATTTTTGGGAATTTTTGTGGAATTTTTGGGTAAGTGGTTTGTCTCTGGTAATTATTTTGTGTCTTGTGGCTTATATAACTTGCATAAAATGATGTGCCATATTTTGGATGAAAGTGGGTTTAAACTAGGGTTCGGGGTGTTGGGGCGACAAGCATTGTTTTGTGGAATTTAGGAGAGGGTGAAGGAAATACTTTTAGAAGAGGAATTGTTCAAGGAAAAACTAGGGTTTTAGTTGCGGAATGTGGTGACCACGGTAGAAAGATTTGGATTCTTAATTGGGAGATCACAAGGTGCTCTAAACTTTGGTTGAAGAGAATCTTATAGAACCCTGTTGGGTTTGGTTCTATGATCAAGGAAGGAGGGCATGAGAGTAAGATTTGATGTGGTCGGCTGGAGTAGCGTGAAATTGGGCTTGGAGATAAGAATATGAAGAGATGTAAAGCTAGATAGAAATACAAGAGCTTAGGAATGAGAGAGGACACTCAAGCTTCGACTTCGCCGAAGTGGAATTCCATGACGATCTTTGGTTGAGATTGGATGAAGAGACAAGGAGGCATTAGATTGGGGCTAGAACTTCTAATTGGCCGATCTAGGAGCACAACAACAAGGGACCAAACTAGATTATAAAACTTTGAAAACACTTAGGTGGTCTACTTGTGAGGTGAAGTGCTTGTGTGCAATTTTCTAGGATTTTTTGTTGCTTATTCTAGCCATAGGAATTAAAGGATGATTACATGTGATGCATGCATAAGTCCTAATTGATCATGCATGAAGATCCAAAAACAACAAAAATGATTTGAGCACACCAAGTCATTACACATGATGCATGTGACACTTTTTATTTTATCATTTTATGTGCACAAGGTTTTATAGAGATAGCTTATTAATTTTCTAAATTAATTGTCTAGTCAAGTGTGAAGTGTGCAACTTAGATGTGCAATATTAGTTAGTTTTAGTTAATGCTCATCTTTAAGGAAAAAGTTTTATTTTCATGCAAATTTTGAAACATGTTGACTTAACTATATGCACCACACACACTTAACTCAAAAACTCTAGGTTTTATTTTCTTGGTATGTTACAGGCAAAGTCATCGCCGGCGTAGTCCCCCCTCACCGCCCTCGTCGCTGAGCAGGAGGAATGGAGCACGCTGTTGTCCTCGCTCGTAGCTGCGCCGAACTCGTCGCCGGCGTCCTCCTTCGTCGCCATGCCGGAGTCATCCCTCATCGTCGGCGTACTTCCTCTTGGAATTCTGGATCTGACTCCTACGAGGCCCCGATTGGGATCGTAGCTAGGGAGGAGGAAGCCACCCTTCCCCTATCAGACTAGTCTTTTAGGGTGATTGGGCCTTTCACCGAGTGGGTGCGCCGGAGTTGTGGTGCTAAGATTGCGGGATTCGGGGAATCCGGATCGGTGTGTCGGGCTTTGGGCGTATGGTGCTAACATTGCAGGATTCAGGTCGGTGTGTCGGGATTTCATCCAACCCCACCTGGGCTGGACTCATCATTTGGTATCAGAGCCGGGCCCTTGTTAAGAAGGGGAGAATGATGAGGACATCCTCCACTATTACCCGCTGACAAAGACACAACACACAATTGTTTAGTACGGTTATAACGTCTAGTACGGTTGTAGTCGGGCGGCGACCGTGTGAGCCTCTGAAATAATCCCACCTTGCTTAGCTAGGGAGGAGGAAGCCACCTTAAAAGGGGGATCCGCGGGTGCGGGGACGGGGGAAGAAATCGCCCCGTTCTTCCGTTCGGGGCCGGGGCCGAGGGAAGAATTCGGGGGTCGGGGACAGGGCTGTTCTTGCCCAACCCGGCCCCGACCCACCCCGTTGCCAAGCCTAACTGCAACCTAGCTGACACAGCACCCAATGAAGCCGAGCATTACAGCCGAGCTCCCACTGTTACACCAAGCAGATTGGCTACCAACCTACCAACCATACACACATCAAATTGATCTAACATAGGAACACATCTACATTGTGCTAGCAAAATCGTCTACCCACAGAATTCCTTGGGGCACAACCGTGCTGGTATTGGTGACCACCAGAGAAGAGAGGTAGTTCGGGATGCCAGAGAAAGCATGGACGATTCGGCGGAGGATTGCGGCCCTGCAGGGCAGCAGCAGTTGGAGAAGAGCGAGGTGGTGGCGGAGGAGGATCGTGGGGCATCGAGCACGCAGTAGGCTGCGTGGCAGTGGCAATGTCAGCGTGGGGGCGGCGGTTGGGGAAGAGCGTGGCAGCAGAGGAGGAGGATCACGGGGCACGAATGGCGGAGCAGGCTGTGAAGCGGTGGCGTGAGGGCATGGGGAATGGGAATCAGGTTGGCGTGAGGAGTTGGGAATCAGCAAAGGAGTATTCAGGCTCTGTTTCTTTCACCTTGATATTATTGCAATCTGATTACTACATACTGTATTGTTATAAGCTGTGAATTATTTCTTTTCTAGATTATTGGATGATAGATTATTGGGTTTGTAGGTCTATAAAGGGAGTGGGGTGGCATGATGGGTAATTTTTAACCCAATAATCTAGAAAAAAAACTCATCTAAATGAGCTTATCAGAGTAATAATTTGGCCTCTAAATTATAATAAGCTGCTCTAATAATCATAATAATCTAGATTATAATAATCTCAAGATGAAAGAAACATGCCAGATGGATAGGTGTCACGACCCGCCCCTCGGCCACCATAACAAGTGACACGAAGGAGGGCATGCCGTAGAAGAACAGCGAACTGTTTCCTACGGAACCGCGTCACAAGTACCAGTCCCAGGATTCCGTTGCTGATACCCACGGTAACAAGATGAAATAAATAAATTATATCTTTACGTTGCGACTTCGGGTAGACCCTGAGTATCAACCTTCAATCAAAGAGCAGCAACAGCGGACTTAAGCGTAGCCAGAACACCATACCACAGGCAGTGGTTTGGGTTTAGGAACAAAACTCCTCGGCATCTACATCTTCAGCCTGGTCTAGCAGCAAGGGAGGAAAAACAACAACAGAGAGGGTTGAGTACTTTCGTACTCGCAAACCACGGTGTAAAACTGATTTTTCAAATTACTACAAGTGTGTTAG
The DNA here is from genome assembly GCA_000325765.3 of Leersia perrieri. Classification (NCBI taxonomy): domain Eukaryota; kingdom Viridiplantae; phylum Streptophyta; class Magnoliopsida; order Poales; family Poaceae; genus Leersia; species Leersia perrieri. The sequence continues at coordinate 8,922,228 of CM002485.1, forward strand.
GATTTTAATTGAGTTCATTAATCAACGACTGTAATAGTAATGAAATACTAGGTATTGCAACGCATCCATGACCATGATTTGTCACGAAGCTCAAATCAGGTCTCATCCATTCTTTTGAAAACGCATTAGCTCAAACCATACTACATTCTTAACGTCGAGCATCCCGGACGCCTCGACTCCCGGATCCCGCGGATCCTATCTTTGGCCACGACGCCCTCTCATCAAACACTAAAACCGACTCACAACACACGCTTCCCGTTCTAGAGATCTTTTTCTAAAAACATTTGGTAAAACAAAAACTACGCTAAGAGAATCACCTCTCATTTGCTCCTAACCATGAGCACGGCTGTTCGAACAGGTTTAACACTCTGTAGAGGTTGTACGCCTTACCCACACGACACGAAGCTAACACCGAAACAGGCCATGAATCGGAAGTTCGTGACAAGGCCGTTCCAAGGCTAAGTCCTGACACTCTCATGTCACATGGCTGGGTCGACTAACCGCACGACTAGTATCAGGCTATTTACGCAGCCGTCATCCACTCAGAGAACACCCGGGGGTACCCAAGGATCTCGTATCCCCTCTCGAAGACTGATACCGGCGATCCCCAATCTCGTATCTTCCTTAAAGGCAAGATCCCGGCGTTTCTCGCACATCTTACCCTCGGCGTGCCTGACAACCATCGACATACAAGACCCACAAGAACTAACTGAGTACTCATCCAGGGGCATTCCGATGTTTCCCGCGTGGTCGCACGGTAAGATGCTCGGGTGGAATTCCCAAAGGAATCGGTCCTCAAACAGGAAAACTTGTCCATGCCATCATGGTGAAGCCTTATCAAAATTTTCGCAAAACTCATTTTCACTTCACAAACCATTTCTCAAAACAATTCTCAACCTATTCTCTTTTTCCTTAGTCGTATCACAGAGTAAAGTATGGGGGATTAGTCGGACAATCATACTCGAGAGCCCGAATGCCCAATAATTCGGGGTGTATCGACAAGGGTCCACAAGTATTCAATTCCTACGGGAAAATAATGCAACTACTGGGTAGGTCCATCGATATAATCATCGAGGCCAGGTAGAAATAATCGTGCACAATCCTAATGCAAGTTGCGAACATTTTGTTTATAAACTAGGAGCAATATGATCAAAGGGGTGGCTTGCCTGGGTGACGATTCTCCGGTCTTCACACTTTCGAGAAAACCAGATAAATTCGATACGCGATCGATCCGAGAAATCCATTCGATCAAGGGTCTTCACATCTATTCGATTTTACAGTTTCCGAAGAAAAACTCCGGGGCGAAATGCACGGTAGCGAGCACACATAGAAATCCTACCGAAGTCTACAAAATAAAATATTATAAATATAATTAGTAGTGCCATAGGGTAGATCCTATTTTTAGAGTATTTTAGGGAGTTGACAGGGGTGGATCGGGCTTATGGATGACAAGGTAGGATCTTTGGGAGGTCGGTGCTACTATAGATACTTGTGAGAAGTGGTGAGATATACTGAACTTTTATACTTCGGGTTCTGGAATGGGCCAGGGGAAACCAGAGGCGGATTTTGTGTCTGGGCTTTTCTTCTTGGTTCTCACATGGTCGAGGTTTGGTTTGAGTGGATTGGCCCAGGTGGAGGGGATAAATGGAGGGAGAGGGGGGAAAATGGGTATATGGATTCTTCCCCTTCTTCTTCTTTTTCTTCGTCATCTCTTTCTTTGTAATGGTGGCAGAAACAAGAAAACGATGGTGGCGGCGAAGGGGAGGGCGCATTGGTGGCTGATGGATTGGAGTCCAAGGGAGTAGGATGGAAATTCTCGCTCATGTAAAGGGGTTGCATAGGCAAGAGGAGGAACTGGATCTAGACTTCCTTCTGGAATAAGTGGACTTTGAGTGCTGGGGAGAGAGAGATTAGAAATGTACCTATCTTGCTTAAAGGAAGATGGACTCCAGTGGTGGAGAGTGGAGGGACTAGGAATGGACTTGTTTGCTATATGGGCTTGGCTGAAAAGAAGAGGACCAAAGCTGGACTTATTTTGTGTTTGAGTTCGGCTGAAGAGAGGTAGGACCAAAGATAGACTTGTTTCTTTAGAGGAAACAAGCCTTAGAAAAGGGGTGCTTAAACTAAACTTATCAGAGAAGAGAGGGAGAGAGAGACCAGTCTGCTGGGGGATGGGAAATAGACTTGTCCTCCTCCTTTCCTTCTCCGGTTTATTACGGACTGAGGCCCAAAGTGTATGGGCCGGCCCAGCAGAGAGAGGGGAGAGATCTGAGAGAGGGGAAAAGTTGACAGGCAGGGCCTGCCTGTCATCTCTAGCTTTTCCCCCCTTCTTTCTTTCTTATTTCTTCCCCCTTCTCTTTTCTTTGGTTTCTTACCGGTGATGCGGCGGCGGGCGGACGGCAAGGGGGGAGGGGGAGGAAGCCTACGGCCTGGCGGCGAGGTAGAGGGACGGCGGGCGGTTTGTGTGGTGTGGACGGTGGCGAGGAAAATGGAGAGGGGAGGGTATTTATAGGGAAACCGGCCAGCGGGGAGAGGATTAGGATGAGACCGGCGGCCTGGCGCTTGGACGGGACGGGACGCCGGCAGCCGGCGAAGGGGAAATCAAAGCGGCGCAATCCATTGATGAGGGCCACGACGACGGGGCGACGGGCGGGGCCAGGTCATGGTCGACGGCGGCGCCGACGCGTGGAGCTCCCTTGTCTACGTGCGGCAGGCCAGGGCGTCGGGCTGCGTCGGTGCGGCGTGTCACAGAGCGGCGATGGAGTAATGGTGGCCGGTGTTGTCGCGGAGCGGCGAGGTCCGGTGGGGGAGGAAAGGGTGAGCGACACGCGGCGGCGCTCGGTGAAAGGGGATGGGGGGAGGGGTGGCGGTGGTTGAGGCGCATCACACGACAGGGGGGGAAGGGTTGCATTGATGTACTTCTGACGGCCGGCGTAGGGGTTTCAATGCGGCCGGCGGACGGCGCAGGTGGGGTCGGGGTGTCGGAGAGACGCGCAGCCGGCATCGGCGATTCTAGGCCGGGGAAGGACGATGGGCGCACGTGCGGGATGAAACGGACGGTCGTTTGATTGGCTCGGACGTGGGGCCCGACTGTCAGGGACTAACCCAAGGATGTGGTCACACGCGCGTGGGAAAAGGAGGCGGTCATGTGCCGGTTTGGCGTCATCACGGGCCGTGGGCCGGAAAATGGCGTGAGGAAGGAGAGGCGGGCCGGAAGGGAAAAGGGGAAAGATGGAAGGGAGGGGCCCAAGAGCAAGCAGAGATTTAACATTTTCTTTTTTTTTAGAATTTTTGGTAGGACTTTGGGGTAGTAAGAGAAAGCGATCTCAAATCAAATTGGGGTATTTGAGAATTTGGAGAGTTTTTTTTGGGACTCCTTAGGGCGCATAAGAGGATATTTTATTCCTTGAATGTATATCTCGGAGGAGAGATTTGTTGGTCATCTCCGGGATCAAGGAAATTATAGAAGGATCTTGAAACGGATTCCTTTTAAGAAAAGATTAATAGGACAAGCATTAGACTGATAGAGTCGAAACGGAGGTAGTGGTAAAAAGGATTCGGGAAGCCTAGGAGTTTTTAGTCTGGATAGGAATTTTTTTGGACCAGGGTTTTTGGTAGTGGGGAAAACGAAGGGTTGAGATCTACTTGGCACTTAAGAACTAATTATAATCAAAGAACCAAAATTTTGAAAATACGTTTTTAATTAAATTAATTTTACGGCGGTAAAACTCAAGTAACTACAATAGGAGACAGAAGATGATGGAACAATGGCTGGATTGAGGCAAGGGAAAAAATCCAACGGTCCTTAGCGTGAGACAACGGTACAACAGAAACAAACAGTGACGGTGGCATGTGGTTGCTACTGCAAAAACTAAAGGATTTGTATGATTAGCCACCCAATTTATCAGCACATATTTTCCATTTCTCCTTTCTGCATGCACATGCATCAAGTTGTGTATGCATATCCATGCATGCACTCTGACCTTTTTTACACTGTGACAGGTCCTAAGTCTTGGCATAATCATAACTTATTTACAATATTTTTATGACATGTGTTGGGGAAAAACATCCCATCCATAATAAGAAGTAACATTTAATCCTAGCCATTTTTCGCTACATTCTTATTTACATGGTTAGATCCTCAAATTACTAAAGACCTAGGCTAAGTTAGAGCTCAACTAATGGGTTGTTGGTTTTCTCAAGCATAAGCTCAAAGTCCCACCCCTGCCTATATCAATTTTCCAATCTCACCTGATAATCTATTTGCCAGAATGGTTGGGCTCTTGGGTCGAGAGGAACAAAATGGAGCGCTACATACCCACTTAAGCTATGTCATTTGGCTTTATCAAAATTTCTCATTTGTAAAGAAGATGGGTAATGTTGTCAAAGTCTCGAATTTTATTTTACGGTTATGCGGAAGATGCTTACACATATATATCATTACACACGAATGCTACATTCACATGTTAGTGAATAGTGGTGGGGTAAGGAAACTTTTAAATACTAGACAAACCTCACTACATCAAGAGTTTCTTAATAAAAATATATTTTTAGTTCATAAGATATATAAACATCATATTACATGTTCACCAATGAGCCCGGCAGCTGCCTGGTTGATGTGTGGTGGCTCTCCTAGTGCACATTCAAATTCAAAGTGACTAAAAACTATCATAAAATCATTAGGCTCACTAAAAACAGATTGAAAGCCCACACATGGGTGTGTAATATTAATGAGCACCAAGATATAAACCCTGATGGGTGACGCACATCATGAGTATTAATCTCTACTACTTAAAAGGAGAGTTTTCGTCCACCTTCCTCCCCATCCGATAAAAAAAAAAGAAAAAAAAGCAGCCATGTAAAAAGAAATATCTCTAGCAGTAAAAACAGCCTGATTTATGTCCACGTCTCCTCCCCCGTAACTCCCCAGTCCCCATGATAGTATGGATGTGTAGAGGCCCACCTACACTATGAGCTTTTATAGGTCACTCCCTTCGTTCCATATCATAAAGACCTTTTATATTTGTTTTAAGTTAAATTTCTTATGTTCATAGAAAATATTGCATCATCTATAACACCGAATTAGTTCAATCAAATTGACCACTGAATATATTTGTATAGCATATTTATTTTGTGTTCAAGGTGCTCCTACATATCCCATAAATTTGGTCAAACATGAAAAAAATGTACAAAGCTAAAACGACCTATAATATGGAAACAAGGAGTTAGAGAAGTTAGTGTGTATTTTTCAAGTGTAGACTAATAACCGGTTTGGTAATGCCAACAAATCTTTGGCAAGTTTTGTCATTTTGGTAAGGGGAAGTTGAAAAGGATAAACTTGATTCAGTTTAATGGTAAACTTTTAGGATGAATTTTGGTTGGGATAGCAATTCATTGTGGCCCTATCAGTATCAATAAAATCCACGTTGGTAATAGGGCCCGGCCCATTCTCAAGCATATTTGGTCCCCCCTCCTCCTCCACCTCTCTGAAAACCCTAGCGAGAGCCCCTTCCCATTCTATTCCAACGCACTGCCTCATCGTTTCTCCCCCACATTTGTCCGCCCAAATGGCGGTGGCCGCTACTCCTCTTCGACTAGCCGGTGCGTGAACGATCCGGCCGCGCCTTCACTCCCTAATCGCCGCCCACTTCCGACGCGGGCCTTCAGACTGTTGCCCTAGGTTTGTCCGCTTCTCATCACCTTAACAAGATGTTCCCTTTTCTTGTCATCATGTTTGCAAATGTTTGAGGTGTTCATCAGGAGCGACATCTTCCATGTAATTTCTCGTCTTGAGTCCCCATTAAAAATATGTCCTGAGTTTGTTTTTTTCTCTTGAAAACAGAGGGCTGGAACCCTCCCATTTCTCACATCATAAATGACAGCTATTACAACATTCTTGCAGAACTAAAAAAAATAAAGGCTGGCTAACCGATAGCGGTTTGCTTAAAAAAAATTTCTCGTGTGTACAGTGTGGTTTCTGCGTTTTGTTGGCAACATAGATCTGTCGGGTTTAGGGACATGGACTGTCATGTGTCGTCATCAAGAATGTAAAATAGGCGTGAAACAATCCAATGTTTTAGGGATACTATTTTTCATATCTAAATAGCGAGCAACAAAGATATGTACTAAGATTTATGTTTGCCTGCAGCTCGTTCAACTATGTCAACCAAGGGGAGCAGGCAGGTACCAAGGGAAAAACGCCAGAAATCATCTGATATTTGGGAAGGCTACGCAATACTTACGAAAGGGCATTCTGTTAAATGCTCTTCATGTGAAAGACCTCTTGCAAACTCTGGTGAAAACGTTAGTTCTCTTTTGAAAACTCAACATTCAAATGCCAATGCTCAAACTCATGAGGATTATCATGCCTCTAGAAGGGCACTAGTCATGTTTATTATTACTGATGGGCAGTCACCTTCACTTGTTGAGGACCAGTTTTTTCAGAGTTCCATTGGGAATGTTAATCGATTATTTCCGATTACCCGGTCCATCATAGACAAAGATCTTGTTAATCTTTATAAAAGGGAAAAGAAGACATTGGAGTGCAGCATGTCTGAAGCATCTGGGAGCATGAGCTTGTCTGTTGATCGCTGGGTATCTATAGAAAATGGAGAGAACGATGATAATGAATGCTATATTTCCATGACTGCATGCTTTGTTGACACTGATTGGAAGTTGCAAAGAAGAATGGTGGGATTCAAACACTTAAAGTTTCCTGATGATCCCCAGTTTGTGGCTGATACTGTATCATTATGTCTTAGCGAACTAAAGGTAGATAAGAAGGTCATGTGCATAACTCTGGATGATGATTTGTATGATGCTTCTGTGGCTAATTCACTTGAGGGCATTTTGCAAAGCAAGGGCAAGCTGCTCTACGATGGCGAATTGTTTCAAGTACATTGTTGCACAGAGATCTTGAATTCGGTCGTGGAAGCTGGTCTATTTCTAATTGATAATATTATTCACAAGGTTCGCATGGGAATTCGTAATATCATTTATTCTGGAGATACAAAGGATAAATTCTATCAATATGCGGAAGGAATTTGTCACTTGGATATTTCAAGGAAGCTATGTGAAGACCTTATGATTTCTTGGGATTCAACTTACAAAATGCTTGGATGTGCGCTGTATTACAAGGATGCTTTGAATCATTTTGCACCAAAAGGAGAAACCTATATGTCTTACCGTCATATTACTGATTAAGAGTGGAGCAAGATAACAGCCATGGAGAAGTTTCTGAAGCCACTTTATGACATTACTTGCACTTTCCTGACCACAAAGTACAAAACTGCCAATTTATACTTTCTTGGATTATATAAAGCTCACCGGTTACTAGAGGTGACAAACGAGCAAGAGAAGTTCATGTCTACCATGGTGAATGGTATGAAAACTAAGTTTGATAAGTTTTGGTCAGAGGGTGGCTTAATTTTAGCTTGTGCAGCTACTCTCGATCCTCGGTATAAGCTTAGCTTGATCAGCTATTGTTTTAAGAAGATCTACCGTGATGCTGATGCTGGCCAGCATATTGATAGGGTTGTTTCATTGCTCCGGAGATTGTTAACTGAATATAAAAGTACTTGCTCTTGCTCGTCTTTAGTTGGAAGTAAAGTTGTAGAATACCATACCAAGGATAGTTTGTTTGATGATTATGCTCCAAAAGAACAAACATCAGAGCTGAATTGGTATTTGGAATCACCAACAATGGATATGAGTATTGATTTGGATATCTTGGAGTTTTGGAGTGGCATGTCTAAGTGCTACCCTGCCCTTTCAAATTTGGCTCGTGATATCCTTCCTGTTCCTATCTCCACTAATATTACTAAATCTGCATTTCTCATTGGTGGAAAGATTGTGAATTTCCATCGAAGTTCACTCAGTCCTGACTTGCTTGAGAAGCTGACTTGTCTCCATGACTGGACCTGTCCCAAAGACCAAAATGGTATCACACTATCCTTTTAAAATTTAATAGTTGCACATTAATATCACCCTCCGTTAACTTACGTAAACTTTATTAGAAAGTTTAGTACTCCAAAGTTCATATATTAGTGACTAAAGGGTTTACTTATGTAAACTTTATTACTCCCTCTGTCCAACAATATAAGCATTTAGAAAGAGATGTGATTAATCCTAGTGCAACAAATCTGGACAGATATTTATCTAGATTTGTTGTACTAGGATTAGTCACATCTAACCTTAAATGCTTACATTTTTTGATGGAGAGAGTAGCTATTTTCATGGAGATACATATAACACATTTGTGCATTTGTTGTAATTCTTAGGATATGCCGTGTCTGTTCTAGAAGACGAACGTGGATGATGATGAAGATGATGTTTGACTTGGAAGAGTGACGATGATGATGTCACGGATGGTGACAATGATTACAATTGCTGGCTGCAGTTCTTATGTTTACTGTACTTCGGTATTCAGTTTCTTTGGGTGGGCGCTGATATTTCACCGTTGCTTGGTAGGCAAGAATAAGTACCCTTGGTTGCCTGATGTTGGAGATCTCTACTCCTTGCTATATATTTTACCGGTGCTACTTGTTCAAAATTAAAAGTATTTCAGTTCTCATTACAAGCATCTAGAACAACTACTGTATGTGGTATTGTGGTGTGTGTATGACCACCTTTTATCACCTTAAATATATTTGCCATGAAAATGCCTAACCAAAATGTTGGCAACACTTGGTCAGATGGTAGCGCTAGCTAGGTAATATTGCATAGATTTTGTGAGAGATTGACAGGTGATTCCCCCTTGCACACACTGGTCTCAGTCTCAGCTGCTGACAACGAATGGGCTACGAACTGTGTGCTTTCCATCTGACCACGTAATTGAGCCTGACAGGTCGCCCCCTTTTGCCGCCGCGCCGTTGCCGGTGGTGAAGGTCACCTGGAAACCCAGCTTCTTCACGCTCTTGGTGAACTCCAGCTTGCTGGGCACCACCTTCACCTCCAGCCCGGCCGGCGCCGCGACGGCGACGGTGTAGCTCGCCTCCGGCTGCGCACCGACGTTGGTCACCACGCGGCGCACCGTCCTGCTCCCCGCCGTGCCGAGCCCCGACACGGCGATCGACGGGTAGTTGAGGTCGGAGATGAGGTCCTTGCTCCCGTTGCCGCCGCAGCTGAAGCCGGCGGGGAGTGTGGCGGCGATCAGCTTGATTTGGGATTCGCCGTAGCCGTAGTTGCAGAGGAACCGGAGGTAGTCGTCCTCGCCGAGCTCGTAAACCAGGCCGGCGTCGAGCGCGCCGGTCGGGTTCACCTGCCCGGCGCCGTAGTCGTACGGCGTCGCCGTCGACCCGGAGTCCGTCGTCATCGGCGCACCGGCGTTGTCCAGCTGCGTCGCCGTCGTCATGATCGCCGACCGGATCGCCGCGGGGCTCCACGTCGGGTTCCACGCCTTGACGGTGGCCGCCGCCCCGGCGACGTGCGGGCACGCCATGGACGTCCCCGACACGAGGTTGAACTGCGACGGCTTCTTCTCGCCGGCCGGCAGCGTCGTCGTCGGGATCCACGACGCCAGGATGTTGACCCCCGGCGCCGCCACGTCCGGCTTGAGGAGGTTCGGCGTCTGCACTGACGGGCCCCTCGACGAGAAGTAGGCGATCACCGGCGCCGGCTTGTGCTCCGTCACAGTGATCGTCGGCGCGATCGTCGCCACCGGCTCGCTTAATTAATTTTCACGACAGAATTAATTAATTGAAGGGGAGATTAATCCTTTCATTAATTATTGTACTAATTAGAGAGACGAACGCTATTGCATTTGTACCTGGTGGAGGCGATGTATTTGTGGATGTCGGCGGCGGCGGCGGAGGTGACCTCGGTGACCGGGAAGTCGATGAAGGCGGTGACGACGGCCTTCTCCAGGTCGTTGACCAGGATGGACCCCACCGCTCCGGCGCTCTTGAGCTCGTCGATCTTCACCATCTTGGACGTGTCGCTGTTCCGGGAATGGTGGCACAGCACGATCTTCCCTTTTATCTTGCTCGCATCCAGCGTCCCCGGCTCACAGTGACTGCAAAACCATTAATCAGATTCCGTTCGAAAATTATGCAGGTCGTTTAATTTTGTTCATGACTTGGTCGCGTGTAGTACCTTGCTGACTCGGTATCAGAAACTGAGCTGGACTTTGCTGATTCACCAGTGATCAGTGGATACTTGGGCGATTTGTCCAAGTTGGAGAAATTTATAGCTCCACCCTGCCCATAAACGATCAGGTGGATATTAAATTTCAGACAAGCATATAGAGTAACTAATTAATCCGTGAAGTGCCAGAAATAGTGGGATATATACTTTGACAGCAGTGTTGTTGCCACCGAGCAGGACGTCGGACTGGAAGTCGCGGTCGATGGTGCTGGCGGCGACGGTGAGGATCCACGGCGCAGCGTTGACGACGGTGGCGGCGTCAGGGCCAGCGTTCCCGGCGGAGCAGACGACCATGACCCCACTCGCCACGGCATGGAACACGCCGATGGCGATGGGGTCCTCGGAGAAGTCGGGCCTGAAGTAGGGCGACGCGCCGAGCGAGACGGACACCACGTCGACGCCGTCGGCGACGGCGTCGTCGAAGCCGGCGAGGATGGCCGACCCGGCGCACCCCTGGTCGGAGCACACGCGGTACATGGCCACCCTCGACGCCGCCGACCCGCCCTTCGCCGTCCCGGGAGCCAGCCCGTAGTAGGACGCACCGGAGACCGAGTTCCCCGCCGCCGTCGACGACGTGTGCGTCCCGTGCCCGGCCTCGTCCCGCGGCGAGCCGAGGTCGTCGTAGTAGCGTGCTCCGATCAGCTTGCGGTTGCAGCTGGAGGAGTTGAAGCCGTCGCCGGTCATGCAGACGCCCTTCCACCTGGAGGGGATTGGGCCGAATCCGGCGTCGTCAAAGCTGGGGGACTCCGGCCACACGCCGGAGTCGAGGAGGCCGATGATGGTGTCGGCCTGATCGGCCGTCGTCGTGGAGGCGGCGGCGGCACGGGGTGATGGGCGGTGGCGAGGACGGGACTGATATGTGGTGAGCTGCTGCTGCTGCTGGAGGAAATCCCATGAGCGGGTGGTGTGGAGGTGGTAGAGCGGGTCGGCGAAGACGGAGACGACGCCGGGCTTGCGGCGGAGCACGGCGGCCTCCGACGGCGAAAGCCTCGCCGCGAAGCCGGAGAAGCTGTGCTTGTACTGGTGCACCACCACGCTCTCCGCCGCCTGCCCCCTGATCGATCCATCAAATGGTGCGTGCATTCAACACACGCACGTGAGTCGGACCCAAATAAGAATGATGTCCACGTCGACGTGACGTGACACGCACAGGAATATGTGTTGCATTCGCATGATGAGGTTCTACAGGAGTCGGGATTATAATTAACGGTCCACTATGTTTACTGTGTTTTCCTTTTAAATCCAATATGCATCTTTCGGCAGAAATTCAGAATTAATTTGTAGTGAAAAAAAAAGAAATGGCAGTGTTAATTTTAGGGAAGAAAAACAGCAATCTGTAGCAAATCGAGAAAAATGGCATTTTTAAAATTAACGTTGCGAAACTCTGCTTTTTTTTTGGCGAGAATTCTTTTCCTATTTGTTTGGAGGATAAAGATTCTAAAATGCAATTGACGAGTACTCTCTAGTCTCTACGTTCCAAAATATAAATAATAGTATTTAGTACTAAATATGATAGAGATACTAGCATAGCCAGTAAAAATCTTTTTTAAAAAAAAGTAGGTTTCTCAGCTTCTGTTTAATAGTTTAATTTCCAGCTTGTGTGACATCGTAAGCATGGTTGTAGCAAGCAAATTAGGAGAGTACGTTGATTAGTTAATCACAGTCACAACCTTTTGAGCACGCCGCCCACGAGGCGGAGGTGGCTCTCCTGGAGGATGTTGGGCGAGGTCCGCGGCGGCACGGCGCCCATGTACACCACGTACACCCCACGCCTCTCGCCTCCGGCTGCGGCGCCGCCGGCGAGCAAGGCAAACAAGAAGCAGAGCAGCAACCACATGATCGATCAATCCAAGCTACTCCCACGTACGTACGAGTAGTATTTTCACTGGTAGTGGGTCAGTTTCAAGCTTGCTCTGCTCTGGGCTCTGGCCACGAGATTCTATGGTGTCTTGATGGTGATCTGTAGAAGCGTGGGCTGCATTTATAGAAGCGTTGTAGTGGTCACACTTCCGGCCGGCCTGCCTGCCGTTCGCGCGGAGGGAAAAGAAGAGGTACCCAAGCTAGTGGTAGTGGGGGTGATCGTATTGGATCGGTCGTGGCACGCGCATGCATGATATGTGGCTGCGCGCGCGCGCGCGAGGTATAGGAGTATTAGGATCGGATCGATGGTGCGCGGTAATGGTGCGTGCACCACTTCCACTACGAGCGAGAGCTGGAGTAGCTAGCTGCGCCGGTATTTGAGTGTCGTTGCCGCGCACAACTTAACTTATCTCTCGAGGTACGTGTACTGCCTATCTAGCTAGCTAGATATATATATA
>CM002485.1:8934788-8949064 GCA_000325765.3 Leersia perrieri
TATATATATAGGAGTACAAACACCTTTAGTTTTTGTATTTTTTATATATAAGCATGCCTGAGCCTGGCTACATACGGATTGATATATACATGCCTGAATAGAATAGCAGTGTGATTTAGTAATGCGCGCATAAGGATCAGAATCCATGGACTAGGAGATCGATCATACGGGATATGGGAAACGGGAGCTTGCTTGTTGAGGTCATGCCACCTTTTACTTCTTTGAACAAATTAAGGCGCGCGGTGCGGGCCCAACGCATAACCGTACGCACGCTGCCTTCCTCTCCACTAAACAAAAATTGCTATGGCTCTATCAAACAACTCGGGTGAGGTAGAGTTCTGCATTTCGCAATGCAAAATCCATTCAGTGTGTACGACTAAATAGTCTTATTCGGCGACGACGATGCCGTGCTCCCGCGGCAACGACAACCGGCTCCGCGAGCAATGACGGCGTTGGTGAGATCCTTCTCCCATTTTAACGGGCTGCAGCGGTGACGGCAACGACGAACTCCAGTAACGATTAAGGGTTTTGGGGTGCAGATGGGAGTGAAGGGGGACTTGAGGATGGAGAAGTGGGTGGAGCTCATAGCTTAGAGGGATACCGAAGCAGTGGCCGGATCGACGATGAGCGGCAGTGACACCACCGTAATCGTGGAGACAAAGGCTGGCGGTGAACGGTTGGTGGCGGGTGTAACCGATGCCGACAATGACTCCAACAGCCGAAGTTGGGAAAGGAAAATGGGGACGGAGGGAGGCTTTTCGGTAGGGTGGCCGGCAGAATCGTGGACCGGGGTTCAGTCTTTAGTCCTATTGCGTGCGGTGAAGCCATGTAGTTGCGTCTATTCTAGAAACCAAAAATATTTCATGAGTAAGTACAAGCAAAATCTTTCATGACTAGGGGTAATTAAGGTGGGCAAAAGATTCATTTGGGACAAATTTGAATCGTAGAAATAGCTTCATTGTGGGACGGAGGGAGTAGGAAACCAAAAATATTCGACGTTCTCTTCAAATTGCAATCAGAAATATCGAATACTTGGGGTAATTAAGGTGGTATTTAACCACAATTCAGTATCAAGGAAATTAAGGTTGCTGCAGTCCTTGTATACGCTAGGCCCAAGAGATTCTATGGTGTCTTGATGGTGATCTATATGCTAATAACTTATGAAAAATAGGGTGAATGCACTTGTAACATTCCAAAGGAAGGCTTTTCATCTAAGGGTGATTGGGTGATGTTGAAGAGGAAGAGGTGTAATGACGTTAAAGTTGTGGCAAGAGAATGAAAAAGAAGGAGAGTCTTGCAAGAGGAAAGAGAAAAAACGGAGAGGTAGCAACTTGGGTGGAATGACTATGTTTTGAACGTACAGGCCTGCAAACGTACATTTCAAATATTATTAAAATTGAGGTTAATTTTCTTATAATACCCAATAGTTATATGTGGAAAGAAATATAGGCGAAATATATGCATTAATTTATATGTGTATTATAGTAATGGATCTATTAGCTTAAGAAGTTGCCCCATGCATGCTACCGACTTGACCAAGTACTGTGCCATTGCAATTTCACGATGTTTTCAGTTTCTTACGTAATAAGTTCAAATAGTTATGAACGTCGTTTACCAAATCACTAGTATAGCTTAATTAATTGACCAGTACACTAGTATTCCCTCATGTAGTGACTAGTCTTGTTATTGGGTTGAGATTTAATGTTGGAGTACTATTAATTATAGGCTTAAATTTACTTTAAAATGTTTGAATTTATTGCTGTTTAAAAAAAATCATCTATAAAATTACGGTAATGTTAGAGACAATTTTTTTAATACTAATAATGATTTCTCAACAGATACAACTTTTACAATTAAGTTATATTATGATTGCCTTAATGTCTTGTTCTCTCTAGCTACTTAGCTAGTTCTTGATTTGTTCGTAGAAATAAGATTAATCTGCACCACCGATAAGATTACCAATTTAAAATGAGGTATATTGGTCACTACGATGTAATACAACGTCTTGTTACAACTAATTGGATCGGTCGACAATATCTCTTTTTATATCGTAGTTATCTCAACTCATCGAAAGATCAGTCCTACTCACATCATATTGTTGTATTGCTATACTCCCTTTTGTATTGGTTCAAACATGAGTTGGAAACAAAGATGAAAGTAGCTCACTAAGTTTGATCGCCAGGTTCAGTTAATCAGTTTGGGTACCCTCAAATAAACAGTCGTAGCTAAAGAAACAGAGAGTAAACGAGGAAAACGATAACGAGTTAACCTAATGAAGATGAGATACGAAGATGAGATACGTACGTGTGAACGTGTCGATCGAATTGAAGACACATTTACTTGGATGTGGTGTGACCTAGACAATCTCCTCTCTTTCTTTTTTAAGTGCTTATTACAAGATGATGCATGGTCGTAGTAGGCAGACGCAGGAGAGCCGCCATTATTACCCAAATCGGTTGACCATTACTACGCAAATCGATAGATTGTTCGACGTCGTTATTTGCATTTTGCAGATAAAACGCTTGCCCACCGGCCCACGACCACAAGAGAGCTAGCCATAGCTGCGCGCGCTATATTAGTGGAGGTTCGTGGCTACGGCGCCGTGCCCGCTGCGACCATGTGAGTGGATGGCATGGCTACGATGATCGGACCTAAACCCTATAATAGCCTAGATGCAGATGATTAGCTATGAAAATGGTACGACTTCTTTCGACCGGACAGGTCGGCGTGCCTACCCATTTGGCGTTAAATTTTTGTGCCCAGAATCGTACAGGTTTTACAGCCCTTAGATTTGGCGGGCCCAAGAACTCAAGTTTGGGTATTCAAAATGTTGAGATGAAAGAAAAATACACCTTTTTGAATGGATACAGCTTAATTTTTAGTTTTTTCATACACATATGTATTATAAATTGTATATATGCCTCTATGTTTTAAAAATTTTGGGTATTCATTTGAATACCCATGTCACGTAGTTGGACCCGCCCATGTAGTATGCATCGTATTGAAGTCATTACTAAATAGGAAAATACATAAATAGAATTACCCGACCATACTAATATCATTCTCATAAAAATATTAAAATATGATAGTGTTTTCAATCGGTTCGGGGCTGTGTTCGAATCTACCAAAAGACTAAATGGACACGTAAAACGAGAAAAATCATTAGTACATAATTAATTGAGTATTAACTATTTTACACTTAAAAAATGCATTAATTTGTTTTTTAAACAACTTTCGTATACAAAAATTTTCCAAAAAGCACATCGTTTAGCAGTTCATGAAGCATGCTCACAAAAAACGAGGGAGAAAAACACGGTTTTGAGTAGCAATAGGGCCTGGATCGTGTTCGTCTCTACAGAGGATTGCAGACAGACATAGTATACTATGTTAGGATCAGCGAATGTATATCTATAAGGTCTCCTCCAATGAATATCTATGAGCCATCTTTTATCATATTTTAATTGAGGAGAGATAAAAGCTATCTCTTAATCAGAGATAGTCTCTTACGCACACTTCAATATCAAGTGAGAATAACTTGTTGGATCATTTGTATTATGAGATATATGCTAAGAGCTTCAACGCTAGAGAAATTATGTTTTTGGGCTTCTTTACGGTACCCAATACTAGTTTATACTAGTTAATTATACTAGTAAATGAATGGTCAAGATTAAATTATATTGGTGGTTAATGTATGCTAATATACACATGTAGTACACAGTAATATAGAACATTTGTATAGAAAAGATGGTTCTAACTGTGTAACTGTGTGATCTCATTATACAAGAAGCTAAAAAAAAAAGTGTCTGGCTCCTTTTTTTATTTTTTATTTTTTTACTTTTAGGGGCAGTGTCTTTTCTCACGCGGCACACTAGATGAGCCCCCTGAAAAATGATTTGTTGTAGGCGGCTTCGTTAGACGCTTGCATTGCAAGTTCTTCAAATCTTGTTAATAATTAAGCGTAATCCATGGTACCCACTAGTAGTAAGCATCGATCACAACCAAACAGCATTCCACACCAAGTACATGCCAGCACAATAATAATGCAAAGAAACCCACAACGGGGACATGCCTTGATCCATAGTTCCATACCAAGCATTAAGCAGACAAGTAGATATACAAGCAGCCTCTGTGAAAATAGCTGAAGCTATTATCACGTTTCTTGTTTTACAGTTCATTAGCAGCAGCCTAGCAGAATGGGGAAAATGGTGACGGCTTCGTTATAGCGGGTCCAACAGCCTTTTATCTGGCAAAATGAACTACGGCACTAGCCTCTGTGGATCACGGGGGAAGAGTGACGTCTTCCTAATGTTGTTCAGGGCACAGAACAGCATCACCACCCTCTCCAAGCCGACCCCAAAACCACCATGAGGAGGTGCACCGTAGCTGCAATGTGGAGTAAATAGTGAAATGAGTACCAAATGGAGAGATTTAGACATGAACAAATGTGAAAGTTGGATGAACAATGTGCAGCAGATCCTGCAATATTGGAGGACTAAGAACATGGAACAAGGATAAACTTACCTAAATGATTCGATATATGACGCAATAGTACTCGCGTCAATTCCACACTCGGTTGCACGTTTGGTCAAGAGCTCAGGTGTGTGTATTCTTTGTGCTCCAGATATGATTTCCTCGCCTATCATATTAAAGAAATTGGTTCAAAAACTTCTACTGATATCATTATATATAATGAGAATACAAATGTAGGCAACAAACCAATTGAAGTCAAATTTAAAAGTCAAGATAAACATGGTGCACAAAAACAAGCAGGATTAGGTGCCCATAAAATACTCCATAGGGCTAATCTCCAAAGGAAAATATAGCCCGTTGTAAAAACAACTATATGTCTCTTTTCTGTCAATACAGATATTCCTTTTATCTAAGCCAATCTATGCAAGAAAAAAAAAACTATTCCTACAAAAAGATAACATCGCTATATGGTTGTATAAAAGCAAATAAACAGGTTGCATGGCTGAAAAGTGCCTTTCTTTTTCAGAATAAGGTATCCACACTCCACAGAGATTGGGGGATGTGTGGGTCAGGGGGAGCTTGTTTGGTTCATTCCCACATTGATAATGCCAATTTCTTGGCAGAAAACCAAACACCCCTATTTAAAATTTTGATAATAGCCCTGCACTCATCTCACATTGTGAAATTTTGGTAGCAAACCAAACAACAGTTCCCCCATACATGTGACAATATATGCAAAGAGTTGGAAAGACAATCTGTGATTCGTTTTTTATAATATGGGGGATACGATCATATATCCCCCATGCCCGTGGCATGATGACATAGACACAAGGAGTTGGTAAATGGCAAGTGCCATTGTACTAAAATGGAATTTGATGGATGGTTGGAAACACGATTCACTATGTTCGTTGTCAAAGTAGTCCTTGGAATAGTTCGACAAATGGAAGAGAACAGCGAAGCATTTTATTGTTGTCAACAAAGCTTGTGTAACTAATCATTGGTCAAAATCTTTCAATTTTGACTTTTTGGAATCAAAATACACCTTGTCAAAAGTGAATGGAGGGAGCATTATTCTAAAAAAAATTGATGCTTACCTCGAATAAAGACATCGAATGAGTTGCTGTAAGCTGGGTCATCATAACAAGGCATTGTATAGAAGGGGCGTACAGCCAACGGATACCGATACAGGATGAAAAATTCTGTTCCATATCTACAAAAACATAACAAATTATCAAACCTTTTTCTTAAAAAAAAAGCTAAACAACATATGACCATAAATTACATACTTCTCCTTAACAAGCCGGCCAAGTTTTTTCTCAGCTTCAGTGTTGAGGTCACCCATAGGTTCAATTTCTGTTCCAGCTTCCTGCCAAACAAATAAACAATTTCTTTCATTTGCAATTCAGTGACAATATTTTTGCCAAAACAAGTTGCAGTTTTTGGTTATTTTTGAGCTGTGTAAAATACAGTGCAACTGGAAGTCGTTGTTCACTAAATTTATAAGTGTTACTTACAATAGGGCTTTGTTACCATAGTATTATCCTATCTGCAAAATTATTTGGGATAGCTAGGCTAAAATTAGTTTAATAAATTCTTCTTTACCACGAACAAGACACAAAATTGCAAATAAACCCACCCCACATACCTAATAGATCGTCAAACATATTTATCAAAAGGTGCATTAGTTGTTCTACATCAAAGCTGTCAAATACAATGTTTGCATATGGAGTTTCAACAAACAGGATTTCGTATGAATTTGCTTGCTTAGTTGGTTTGAAGAAATATACCAAACAACAAAAAACCGGGTTTTCTTCTAAACATTAAAACAAAATCACTTTTCGATAATCAAGTTTGCTAATTTTCTCTCAGCCAACCAACTAATAAAATACAATTTCTAAAAACACCCATGAAAAGTGTTTTACAATATAATGTTATAGAAAAATAATCATTCAATCTGTGCCTGAAAATTTCACAAATTGGTTTTAATTAGAAATCAAATAAAGATTCTTTGGTAAATATCCCTCATGCTTGGATTATTACAAAATATTTGGAACAACTATTGGTTTAATTTTTTGTCAATCTACAAACAACTTAGTGGAAGTTGTCAACTGCCATTTCAAGACAAGACAATACTACACGTTTCATGAAACTATTCATTGGTTGGACATTTCAACAATGGTGAAATTGTATACATAGAAGGTAATGTCTAACAAAATTGTTGATACCAACATGTGAGGACACAATACTGATTTTATATGACCGTATTTAAGACTTTCAGTAATCACTATAGCATGAAAACTACACTAAGTACTGATTAATGTTAAAAGTAGAACATAAAATAGACTTAACAAGTAATCTAATCATAATTGATACCCAGCTAAAATAGTTCACCAAATACACCACAAGGATGTGTACTAGAGTGATAGAAGTACTCAATTCATCAACACTGAATCAGAAGAAACATAAAGATGGTAAAAGTCAATAAAACAAGTTCTTACCTTCAGCATTTGAATTCCTTCTTCATATGTGAGCTTCAAGGTTTTCTCAAGGTACTGCATGAATTAACACAATCTCATACAATAGCTACAACCCCCAGATAATAAATTTAAAAAGTAAAAAAGGAGTTCAATATCATTAACATATTCAGTATTTCTTACCTTCAGAGGTTCAAATGGATATTGCCTATTTATTGTATCGAGTTCCTTCTTGCAATTTTCATTCAAGTGTTTAAATATTGCTACGAACAAGCCATCAATAATGTCACAAACCTGTGTTACAAAAGCAACAATGTTTAGTCAGCATGACTTCAATAAATGAAACAAAGCATCTTCCATGCAATCTTCTTTACCTCAAAGTAGTGTTCCTTAATCTCCATCTCTGCATCAAGACCAACAAACTCGCATAGATGCCTGTGAGTGTTTGAATTTTCAGCTCTAAACACTGGGCCAACTTCAAATACACGGTCAAACCCACCACAAATAGCCATCTGCTTGTATAGTTGAGGAGATTGAGCTAAACAAGCGGGCTGCCCATTGTATTGTAGCTTGAACACAGCTGCACCACCTTCACTTGATCCAGAAATAAGCTTTGGACTGTGAATCCCAACAAAATTCTTTGACAGAAAAAATTCCCTGAATTTCTGCAAAATATGTAGCAATGATTTACTAGGGAAAAAAAATACTTTCACACCATATTAGAGAAGATAACAAATTCAATGCTTGGAGTCTCACAAACTAGGCACATATCAGTGCTTTTTACTGGAAACTATCATTATAAACTGAAAGCATGATGGTTGACCAGATTAGAATTTATTCAACAATTGTAAGGTGCGAGCTGAACCATAAGCTATATAGCATTGCTGGCATAACAAAATCCACTACAAAAATAGTACACAAAACCAACTACTCACGTTTTCAACTTGACATTGGATTCGGAATATTGCTTGATTCGCAGGTGTCCGCAGATCAATAGCTCTATAATTCAAACGAGTATCTTGGCCAACACGAACAAGCTTTTCTCCAGACTGAAACCACAGGAAGAATCAATTTCTTAATTCTCAATAAGATTCTATGAATAATGACAAGAAAAATAAGAGCGCAAAGTTGTGTTTCCCACAATCAGAAAGGAAGGTTAATTGGAAAAAGAACATACTTGTTCAGCCCTTTCAAATTCAGCCTCGCTTCGGGCAGCATCCTCAAGGTTAATTGGAAGGGTGGGAATTGCCCTATTGATGCAATAGAGCTTCCTCACCTGAATCTCTACCTGGCATTCAAAAGGAACACAAAAATAGATTAGGGATTACCAAGCAACCATATACATTGAAACAAATCATAGTAGTAATATCCATGTGCTTTTGCAATATAAATAACCTAGTACCTAATTGGGGCATTAAGTCACTATAGGTAGAGCACGAAAAGAGTGTAAAAACACAATCTAACACGGCTATTCACCATTCTAGAGCTATCAAATTCGGATAGCTACACAAATTAAGACTGCTATACAAATGTGTTTGAATGGAAGGGTTGCTGCAAATGTCTAAAGAAACTAATAAATCATATTGCCCCCGAGATGGATGGCTGACCTGCTGTGTGGTGGCCTTGAGGGGCTCCTTGGGGAGGGACACGACGCCCTCGACGTCGACAATCGATTCCTTGCTGAGTGAGGTGGCGAATCGCACCATCTGCGTGCTGACGCCCGCGTCGGCGCTAGCGACGAGCACGCACTGGACGGTGCTCATGCCCTGGCGCAGCACGACGAAGGCCATCCTCTTGCTGACCGGCCGGATCGCCTGCGCGGCGCCGCGGACGAGCACGGGGCGGCCCGCGGCGTCCTCGCCGAGGTCGCCGACCGTGGTCCACGAGCGGCCGGAGATGGCCTTGGACTGGGTCTCCTCGACGGGGACGTCGCCGTAGTTGCCCGCGTGGGGGTCCTCCCCGGCGCCGTCCTGCGGCTGCGTCTGCTGCGGCTGGCGATTCGCCGCCTTCTCGGCTTTCCGGGCGTCCTTCTTGAGCTGCTTCTTGCTGATGGAGGCGGCGGCGGCAGAGAGGTCCTCCGCCGTGGAGGAGGCAGGCGGTGGCTCCGACGACATCGCGGCGGAGACGGCGGCCGGCGGCGGAAAAGCGGCGGCGAGGGACACGAGCGGATGGAGAACCTCGCTCGCTGTTCGGTGCGGCACAAGATTTCTAGTGATCCAACTACTCGCCGCTTGGGCCTATTTTTGGAGTGGGCCGAGGTTTTGGACTTCCCCAATGGTCCAAGGAAGAACGAACCTGGTTTTGCTTTGGGTCTTCTTTGGCTGGCGGTTGCATTTTTTCTCCTTCGGGTAAACTTTACTGAATTCCAGGTTTTTGAAAACCAGCAGTCAATGCGGTATCCAATGGGTATAATAGATGGGCAAAATTTTCATACAAGACAGATAAAGTTTACATATTTGATATAAAGACACTTCAAAAATCTGTATTTGCTGGATTTTGAAAGTCTATAGTAATTTGATAATAGGCATGGACGACGGCTTGACAAATGACTTGTGTAATAAGTAGCTATAGCTTGTTTTAAGCAAAGGCCGAAAACCATTTCATTTTCTTGAAAAAAAAATGGGCAACGACTTGGCGGCGCTGGTCCATGGTGCTTACGGCAACGGTCCAGGTTAGGTGGGTGTGGTAGACCCGTGTAACGATCTGGCCTACAGCAACAACGATGTGGTTCTTTTGTGGCATTGGTGGCTATGTGGCCTATAGCGATAATGGTGTGGTTCTTTTTGTGGCATTGGTGGCTAGAGAGATAACAGTGATGTGGCTCTAGGACCCCCTCGTGGTGGCCGGCCAGTGATGGGTCAGATCCATGCGAAAGAGGGCTAGTGACATGGACCACGGCATGGGTGGCCATGATCTATGGTGACGATGGCAGTAAGTCAGGTCTATGTCGAGGGAGGGCGGTATGCTCTACCCTAGCTGTGACCTGCCCAATGGTGATGAAGTGGGAGGTGCTAGTTTGTTGTACACATCAGCGGATGCGTCGACGGAGTGGTGTCACCATAGTGGTGTGTCTGCTCGCAATATGCTTTTGTTTGGCCAATGTTGCTATGACTAGTGAGGGTGGGTAGGTGGCAGACAAAAGGCTTTCCCAATAGTTTGTTGGGCCGACAACGATGACACATTCGAGTGATGTGATCCCTTTTGAGGGCTTGCCCTCCCTTAGCGGGATCCTCCTGGTGAAAACCAAGTCCAAATCACTACACGAGCGACAATGGCTCTTCTGACATCGCGTCCTCCTTAGGAGAGTGGCCTAGGATATTCTATTTTGTTCTATCCCACCTTCATGGAGTTGGAGTTGTTCTTTAGGATAGCAGCAAATTAAAACTAGTGCCTCTTCATAATCTTCACTTGAAAAGCGTAATTTTTTTATTTTTTTTTGAAACAAAATCTTCAATGATATCTAGATAATCAACTTTCACCAGCATGTCACTCTCAAGTGCTACCATCGCCAAGTTTTTTTTTCTTATTGTAGAATGCAAGTACGAGAGTGTACAACTTCAGTAGCTTGGATTTTGAAAAGCTTCATTCCACTCATGCAACAGTGACAAGGATGGTCAACAAAATTATATACGCAAATAGTTGCGTGGGGAAAACAATCATGTCACCTCAAAATTTCAAGAGGCCCCGTTTCCTCTTTTGGAACGAAACCTTGGAGAAGAATCAACTCCATATATAGTTCATTAGCATCAATATCGCATTTTTTAAGTGCAGTCTCGAAATGATAGCAAGAAGATTTCAAGCTATTATTTTCCTATTTGCAATGTGTCAGATGTAAATAAGAAACCAATGTTAGCAGATATGCACGCTCGGGATCATGTGATAATAGCGACATGTGATAATACCAGAATGAGCTAAGCTAGCGGTAGGATAGAAATCTTATCTTTCTAGTTTGTTATCAATTGTAACCATATGATGTAACCCTACCGAGAGACATGCGATTGTGTTGATCTCTTCGGATCCTTGTACGCCACGGTATGGGGCTTTTCCTACCATCTACACGCGTAAGCAACGCACGGCGCGGGTGCGATCGTTTCTCCCAAACTCACATGGTATCAAAGCATTGATCCAATCTATACGATGTTTTCATCCATGGCGTCGTCCTCCAACTCCACCAACACTACCAATCCTCTCCAAGGCCATACCGTGAGTGAAAAGCTAGGGAAGAACAACCACACCCTATGGAAAGTTCAGGTCTGCGCAGCTGTCCGAGGCGCATGTCTTCAAGGCCATCTGACCGGCGAGACGAAGAAGCCCGATGCAGAGATTAGCGTCACAGCTGATGGCAAGACGACGAAACAACGCAACTCAGCCTTCGACGATTGGGAGGCCTCGGACCAGCAGGTCTTGGGCTTCCTGTTGTCGTCTCTTTCGAGGGACGTGCTGATGCAAGACGCAACGTGTGGAACGGCAGCTGAAGTGTGGAAGATAATCGAGCAGATGCACTCAACCCACACCAGAGCGCACGCCATCAACACCAGATTCGCGCTAACAAACACCAAGAAGGGCAACCTGTCCCTCGCTGAATTTTTCGGCAAGATGAAAGACCTAGGTGATGAGATGTTAGTAAGCACTGGGAAGCCGATCGACGAAGAGGACATGATCCAGCACATCATCGCTAGTCTCGGTGAAGGCTACAGCGAGGTGATTTCGGCCATGTGCGCACGTCCGGAGCATATGACCATGGGGGAGCTATACTCACATGTCACGAACTTTGAAGCTCGCATCGCTCTCTATAGGGGAGCACAGGAGAACGTCGTCAACATCGCAAATCGAGGCGGCGGCAACAATGAAGGAGGTCGCGGTGGTCGCTACTTCAACAACAACAGGGGTGGCGGTGCGCAGCGTGGCCGTGGCCGCGGGAACACCAACAGTGGTGGCCGTGGATGTGGGCGCGCACCGGGAGGCCCAGATCTCCGTCCAATCTGCCAGCTCTGCCTCAAGCGAGGACACACCGTCAACGATTGTTGGCACAGCTATGATGAGGACTATGTCCTTGATGAAAAACATGTTGCAGCCTTGGCAGCTAGCTCGGCGTATGGCGTGGATACCAACTGGTATATGGATACCGGAGCCACAGACCACATTACGTGCGAATTAGAGAAGCTCACCACCAAGGAGAAGTACAATGGAAACGACCAGATCCACACCGCCAGCGGAGCAGGTATGGATATAAGCCATATTGGTAATACTGTTGTTCATACCCCTAGTAGAAATATTCATCTCAAAAATGTCCTACATGTTCCTCAAACACGAAAGAACCTCATATCCGTACATCGTTTAGTTGATGATAACTCTGCTTTTCTTGAACTTCACCGTGATTATTTCTTTCTCAAGGATTTGGCCACCAGGAAAATGCTCCTTAAAGGGAGACCATACCGCAGGTTGTACCCCCTTCCCAAGGCGTCCTTGAAGCAAGCCTGCAGCTTGTCCAAGTTACCTTTGCATCGGTGGCATAGCCGTCTAGGCCACCCCTCTTCATCAGTTGTTAAGTTAGTGGTCAATAAACACAACCTACCTTGTGTAGATTTATCAGATGAGTCGGTCTGTAATGCTTGTCAACAAGCAAAGAGACACCAGTTACCTTTTTCTGTGTCGTCTAGTGTCTCTCATCATCCTCTTGAACTTGTGTTTTCTGATGTGTGGGGACCTGCCCCCGAGTCAGTAGGGAGAAAGAAATACTATGTCAGTTTTATTGATGATTTCAGTAAATTTACGTGGGTTTATATGCTACAACACAAGTCTCAAGTATTTGAGAAATTCCAGGAATTTTAGGTTATGGTAGAACGTTTATTTGACCGAAAGATTCTAGCAATGCAAACTGATTGGGGAGGGGAGTACCAAGCTATTAATTCCTTTTTCTCTAAAATTGGCATTATTCATCATGTGTCCTGTCCTCACACACACCAACAAAATGGGTCTGCTGAGAGAAAACATAGACACATAGTTGATGTGGGCCTCTCTTTGTTGTCTCATGCCCACATGCCATTAAAATTCTGGGATGAAGCATTCCAAGCCACCACTTATTTGATAAACCGTATCCCTAGCAGAGTTATCAAAAATACTACTCCATTAGAGAAACTTTTCCATCAAAAACCCGATTATTCCTCTCTTCGTGTTTTTTGTTGTGCTTGTTGGCCAAACTTACCTCCCTACAACAAACACAAGTTGCAATTCCGGTCTAAACAATGTGTTTTTCTCGGTTTTAGCAACATGCATAAAGGCTTCAAGTGTCTAGATATATCTTTAGGAAGGGTCTACGTTTCCCGTGATGTTGTTTTCAATAAAACGGTGTTTCCCTTCTCCGAGCTCCATCAAAATGCTGGTGCTCGTCTTCAAAAAGAACTTCAAGTCTTGTCTCCTAATCTTACTAGTGGGGATGAACCAGTATTCCAATTTTTGGCTAATAATCCTGCTGCATCTAATAACATTTGTCCAGATAATATAGCAGATCCTACAGCTACAGAAAATCCAGACGGCACAAACTCTGATTTGGATCCTGTCAGCGATCCCAAGGTACCTGACGCATCAGAGAATCTGTAACATCCTCAAAAATTAGGAAATAAAATTCAAAACGTAAAAATCACAACCGTCAAATATTTTTGTGAAACTGCATCATATTTGATCTTCTCGGATTTTGTTTGCTGCTTTGCCGGTGCCAATTAATTAAAATTGAGTGTCTTAATAACAAATCTGTGTGTAGGATAGCTAAACTAAATATAAAGCTATAAATATAAATTCCTAAAGGGAATTATTATCACCAATTTACAAACAAATCCAAAGATCTTAACCCAACCTATATTTTATAAAAGCCTAGTATAAGTTAGAATGAACCTATGTTCTTATTACCAGGAATAAATGCCCAACCAAATACTCTCCAAACCCAGTTCCAAATTCTCTTTCATATGGAAACATAGATTACAGAGCACACCGATACTCTTTTTGGGCCATAGGACTCAGCTGCCAAATTAGATTAAAATGAGAACTAAAAGCCAAGTATAAACTCACTTTGATATGCTCACTTTGATCTAAACCTAATTTCTATATTCAATAATTGAATTACAAACTCCTCTGCAAAGCAAAACAAATACAAGAACCTATTGCCTAATCTAAACCTAGGTTGGCCCCAAACCCTAGACCTTTTTGCAGCCCAAGGGAAAGGGCCTATTATACACCTAAATCTGCCCTAAAGGCCCAACCCGAACCGGCCTTTCCTCTTCCTTTCTTCCTTTTTCCTCCCCAAACCAGCCCAACTCCCTAGCTGGCCACTCCCCC
>CM002485.1:8951797-9008641 GCA_000325765.3 Leersia perrieri
TGGTTCTACGTAACGGTCAGAACCGACCCTGGTCAATTAAGGACCGAGTCAAGGTGTTAGACAGGAAACGATCCGAGTTATGACCGCATTTTCAACATGGGTAGTGACCTAGAGGATTAGGTGATCCTAGTGGGGCGGCACCACACTGCACGGTTTGTTCTTAATAGTCGATGATGTGAGAGTTGTGAAGTGAAATGAGAGTAATGTGAAATGTAATGAGAATAACTAGCAGCCAAATAAAAATCTACCATTGTCGCTTTCCTTTCCTTTGATATCTCTGTGCCCAGGACCCCTCACACTACTGGCTAGGGGGATGTCGAGCCAGTGGGTGTATGAGGATTGGCTGTCTTTGGGGCAGGTGCCGTAATGCTAGGAGATCCGAAAAACTAGGCTGTGGTATGTCTCATGTGTTGGGCTGAGCCACGGAGTGCGGGTAAAGCGTATATCCACTGCAGTGTGAGAAAACCAGTCTATTCGAATAGTCGTGCTCGCGGTTAATGAGTGCCGGGACTTGTACTATACTTGACTAGACTCATAATGATTTTAATTTGCTTAGTATAGGTTGGAGATCTACCCGGGTTGCAGGTGAGATCAGAATGGGGTTGGAATTGGAATAACATGAATGTGGAGGTAAACCGAACTAAGCGAGGCTTAGTGAGGTGGATGAACCCTCGATCAAACGCCAGTGAAACATAACGATGTTTTCAGTTAAAAGTGCTAAGTCATAGGTTTGTGAAATGATTTGATTAAATTAGCTTTACGTAAATGAACCAAGCCTCCTTTGAACCCTTGTGCACTACTTGCATTTCGTAGTGGTGGCTTGCGAGTACTTTATGTACTCACCGTGGTTGTTTTCCCCTTTTTAGAGATGGAGACAGAGATTGGAACGTACACGTGTCGCCAGGACATCGCTATGTCAGGACGACGTCTTAGGGAGTAAGATCCCCAGTCTATGCTTGTGGGGACAGGCTACACCGACGTCGCTTCGCTTCCGCTTCTGCATTGTTTACTCTGATGTTTATGTGATGTATTTGACCATGCTTGGTCTATTTGAGGTTCCGATGAGCAACCCTTGTATTATTTATACTTTGTAAAGCCGATTGTATATTGATGGATCTGTGTATCAATTCTAGAATGTGTGTACCAAACTACTGATCCAGGGATTTGGTATTGTAAACACATGTGGTTTCTGATTCACAAAATCGGGGGCCGACAGAATCCTGGTGAGGCCTCCACGTCAATCCCGCGCCAACCCGAGACGTCCACGCGGCAGGCCTCCTCCCCGTGCCAACTCGAGGCGTCCACGCGGCAAGTGTCCTTGCGACGGACGTCTCCCGCTCTAGCTCCGCACCGGTCTCCAGCTGCCACGCGTCGCACCACTCCCGACCGCCTGGTCCTCCCTGGGTCACCATGTCAGGATAATGGGGGACAACAACAGCAGCTGCAGCATTGTGATCCTAACAACAACGACGCGGCGATTCTGACACAACCTGATGTGATTGCTGATGATGATGCAGGTGATAATGCAGGCAACAGCAGTACTGATGATAATATTGTGGTTGATCGGTTTGGTTCGCAGGAGCAAGAGATGCAACTGGTTTGTCCCCGCACTAGACTGCAAAGTGGTATACGCAAGGAGAAGGTATATACCGATGGCACAATAAAATATTCCTGCTTTACTAGTTCTAGTGAACCTAGTGATCATATAGAGGCACTTAGGGATAAAAACTAGAAATTGGCTATGGACTCTAGATATGATGCATTAATTAAAAATAACACATGGCATCTAGTTCCACCTCAG
Organism: Leersia perrieri; assembly: GCA_000325765.3. NCBI lineage: Eukaryota > Viridiplantae > Streptophyta > Magnoliopsida > Poales > Poaceae > Leersia > Leersia perrieri. Next base: position 8,953,599 of record CM002485.1, read on the forward strand.
AGAGGGAAGAATGTCATTGGTTGTAAGTGGGTGTACAAAATCAAAAGAAAGTCTGATGGGTCACTAGATAGATATAAAGCTAGACTTGTAGCAAAAGGCTTTTAACAGAGATATGGAATAGATTATGAGGACACCTTCAGCCCTGTTATCAAATCTGCCACAATCAGAATAATTCTTTCCATTGCAGTCTCTAGAGGTTGGAGTCTTAGATAACTTAGATGTTCAAAATGCTTTCCTTCATGGTTACTTAGAAGAAGAAGTGTACATGCAAAAACCTCCAGGTTTTGAGGATGTCACTAAACCACACTATATCTGCAAACTTGGTGAATCTCTATATGGGTTAAAACAAGCTCCTAGGGCTTGGCTTGCTAGATTGAGTAAGAAGCTAACAGATCTTGGGTTTAGTGGTTCAAAGGCAGACACCTCTTTGTTCTTTCTACATAAAGGAGATATTACTATATTTGTTTTGGTTTATGTTGATATAATAGTGGCCAGTTCTTTAGAGAGGACAACTATGGCTCTTTTACAAGATCTAAAGGAAGAATTTGCATTAAAGGATCTAGGGGAGTTACACTACTTTCTTGGCATTGAGGTGAGCAAGGTTAGTAATGGTATTGTTCTAACACAAGATAAATATGCTACTGATTTGCTAAAGAAAGTTGGAATGATGAATTGTAGGTCTGCAACAACTCCCTTGTCAGTTAGTGAAAAATTATCTGTACATGAGGGATCTCCTCTAGGTCCAAATGATGCAACTCAGTATAGGAGTATAGTTGGTGCACTGCAATATTTGACTCTTACTAGACCGGATATAGCAATTAATAAAGTCTGTCAGTTTCTTCATACACCCACTACTGTATATTGTAACCATATGATGTAACCCTACCGAGAGACATGCGATTGTGTTGATCTCTTCGGATCCTTGTACGCCACGGTATGGGGCTTTTCCTACCATCTATTTAATGCGTAAGCGACACACGGCGCGGGTGCGATCGTTTCTCCCAAACTCACAACCAATAGTATTCTGATAACCTTGATGTTATTCAAATCACCATGTAAGATAAGAAAGGACATAGCTTGGAAAACAATACAAAATAGTTGATTCTAAATGAATCCTCTTCGGATTGTAAGGCAATACTTTCTTCATCTCTGTTATCAAAATTCTCTTTCTTTTAGTTTCATGCTTTTTGGAAATGATGGTACCAATATTTGTCTGAAGTTCAATTTTTTTTTATGTTTCTAATGCACTAGCATATTGCCCGAGCGTTGCTACGGGTAAACACATTAACTTGAATCTTTATATGATTTGTCTTCGGGACGTGATCATGTGCCTCAACGGTGAGCTTGGTGGCGGCGTGAGGATCCTCTAGTGGCGACGTGTATAGTCTTGTGGTCGACGATTTGATGACTTACATGATCCATAACGTCAAGGCCAAGGCCAAATGCCATAGTTCTAATAGGATGTGTTTTTGGGAACATGGGCATGCTTAGACGGATGGACACAGAGAAAGCAGACGCAAACCTTCGTTTGTGATAAATTTCGACCGAACCTAAAGTTGGGAGTTCCGGAATGTATGCTTTGCTGAGATTCAAAACCACCATGTGATCTCCATACCAGCTTGTGTGGAATACGTGGGACCGATCGGAACTTGAGAGCATATTCTATAGATTGGCAAAATAGTGTTGCAACATTTAGCTTCATTATCTATGACCGGCCTGTATGAGAATGGGACTGGAACTGGAAGCAATCAGTTGAATACAAATGATATCTGATCAGTCACAAATCAAACCCATCCCCTAAAGAAAGTGACAACTCTTTCGTGCAGTACAACATGTACCGTACTTGGATCAAAACTAAAATTTTAATATTTCATTATTTGAACCATTTAGATAATTGATGTGAATATATTATTCAGAAATCAATGAACAGGTAACAAGAGCACAAAATGTTTTATAGAAAATGGTGGTTTAAGCTGGTTGCATCGAGTAGAGATGGACATTCGGTTTGTTCAGTTTCCAATATTAGAAAACCGAAATACTTGTAGAAAAAATTGAAAATACACCAAATATATCAAATTCTTCGGTTTGGTTATGCAATCATAGTCCTTCATGGCTTTATGCATCTACTATTTGTTCTATTGTTTTTGAGGTGTACTGTGACCTGGTGTAATGTTTTCAAGGTGTAATACGATCTGCAATAATCAAAACTGAATTATTTCCCACACACGTACGGACGTTTGCATGCAGTTGTAGCAACAAATTTAAACCTTCACTGTTTCTCACGTGTGGGCCGCTTGGGCCATACACTGTGCTTGCGATTTGGGCTGCCGTGAACCTAGGCCGTTAATCCGAAAACAACCCATTGGACTGGATCATAAGCGAAGGAAACCATCGGACTCGTGCGCCTGATTATCCGCAACGAAACCAACGACGGATTAATCGCGAATCGGGGAGACGACGTACGAAAGGATAGAAATATCTCTTATTTTTATAATACATAAAGATTTTTAAGAAGCCAATTTTCCATGCACTTTAAAGAAAGGAATTAGCCCATGTAATTTCTCAATAGCAACATCAATAAACATACATTTTGCTTGCAATCTCTTGTTTACTAAATTAACCGCGTATAACAATTCATACCAAACAGGGTTGTCTCTAGGAATTTGGGAGCCCTGACAAAATACGAATTGAGGCCCTTAAATTTTTCTTTTTTCTGTATGTTGTAAACAAATCATACTTTCACTAAATTATATAACTTCGAGTATGTATTTGTGGATGGTGGTACCCGTAGACCGGATAAGTTGGGTATTGGGGTACATTGGTGTAAGGACCTACACAAAACGATATTACTAAAACACTGAGACAAGGATTTTTTACTGGTTCAGCCCTGAGATGGGTAATACCCTACTTCCAGTTTATATGAGATTGATCTTTGTATGATACAGAATACAATATGTGTATGTGGGTCTGGTCGACGAGATCGTAGTTGGGAAGTCGACTAACTATTTTGATGATTTGGCTTCTGGCTACCCTGAGCTTACCAGCTTTATTCAGATTCTCCCTGGGTTGAGTCGATGATCCTGACCCCCTCCAAGGGATTCGCCTTTTATACCGTAGGTTACCCGTGTCTTCGAGTTGGACTCGAAGACATAGAACCTGGCACGATATCTTGCAAGTCTTGATCTTCTTCGGGTAGGATTCTGTGGCCATCAAACCCGAGGGGATTTTTCTTTAAGATCTTGTAGACTCCCACTTCTGTTTATGGAAATAAACCGTATTCGTTCGAGTATATCATACTCGTATACTCCATTAGTCGTCGAGGATGAGGCATGCCTTATCTATAACCCTGACAGTATTCATACGAGGTTTAAAATACATCAAATACTCCTTTCGTGCAAAAATATAAGCATTTGGCTGAAATGTGACACATACCGGGACAACGAATCTGGACAAATGTTCTATCCAGATTTCTTATGCTAGGAAATGGCGGGGGCCTGTGCGGTCACCTAACTGGCACATGGCCTTGGATGGCCCTGAAAGGAAAACAATCCGTTCTAGCCAAATCAGTTGAGCAGAATGACGATAGTTTATTGAAATTTGGAATAAGACATCTAAAAATATGTTGAAACATGCCAGGTTAGATTAAAATATAAGAATTTAAAAGGCCCCCAAGTTCAGGGGCAGTGTGTAGTCGCCCAACTAGCATATGGCTTTGGACGGCCTGATACGAAATGATTATATCCAATAAAAATCCATGCTCGTTGTTGACGGCTGTTATCAACATATTTTACGTCGTCAACGCCTGCAAAAAATAAAAATAATAAAACACCCAAGGGGTTATTTCTAATCATTTCCACAAGTGTTGGTGAATATTTGTATGTAGGTTATAAACTACCAAAAATGAGGAATAAATGGAGCAAATCTCACTCCTAAGGAAGCGTAAGGGATGAGATTCCCACCTGACAGGTATAACCGCCATGGCAACTGTCATTGGACCCATAACCACCATGGGGACTCACCTGTCAAAGGCTCAACCGAAGCTGGAGGTGGTTGGAGACCTGCCTGGTCCGACCGAACCACTCTAGCACGGTCTCATCTCTAGCTTCCTCGTGTAGGCTCAAGATTTCCTCCTAATGATGGTTAAAGGGGCATGGTGGTCATTTTCCATTAGAAGTAACCGTCATTGTTTTACAAATATGTTGAATCATGCTATAGATGAATAGTCATCTTCCCATTTTGTTGAAAAGGTCATCTATGCTTTTTGGCACATTTGAAAGCAATGAAATGGATTAATCTTTGAGGACAGAAAACCTTCTTCGGCTTCTTGGAGATGTAATTTTGTAGCAGATCTTATTCTTCTTCTCCATAGATTAAATCCATTAGAAAAAATGTGCTATAGTTGTGGTTAGATTCGTTGTAAAATTGTAACCGGTTATTTTTTGAAATAAATAAAATATAAACTATGGGGACCTCCCCTACAGTGGTTTTTGACAAAAAAAAGAGTAACCGCCATTGAGGCCTATTTAAGAAGCTCTCATGTCACACTTAAAACACATACTTGAAGCTGAGCTGAATTACAAGAGGCTCTATTGTATACTATTGCATACTAGATTAGGAAGAGAGTAGAGTACAAGGTGTCGAAGGAGTCCCGGAGTTGTCGGTAACTTTTCTTCTTTCTTTTACTCTATTAATTATTCTAGAAATATTATTCTGAGTAATTAAGTTTTATTCAGTAAGATTTATCTCTCAGTAGTTCCTAAGTAGAATGTTGGATTATTGTTCACTATAAACAACTTCATTATAGTGATTGTTTTGGTGCTTAATTAACACCGAAGTAATTATTAATTGCTTAGACACAGTGTCTAGGTAGTTAATTTCCATTAAGTGTTTCGCATCCCACAGTTAGCTTGAGATAGGTATAAAGATGGTGACAGCCCTTAAGATCATTTAGTTCCTCCCTATCCGGGTGCGTAGTAGAGCGATATTTGGGAGCAGCGAGGTGGCCAGTACACAAAGTATCTCATTAGGATTAAAACTAAGCTTTCTGTAGACATTGTCTCTTTCTGGTGAAATCCTCTCTACTCTTAGCCGACCTTAGTTTTCTGTCCTTAGATAAATCGGTGGTAAAAGTGGACACACACGTTCTCTGTGGATTCAATACCTTGCATATACTTCCAGGTGAAGTGTTACAACGGCATTTCGTACGCTTGCAAATTTTATCTGTGGACGTAAGAAATACCAACACTCGTCATGGTCAATAAATATGCTAAACCCTTAGCTTCACTTCTAATTTCTGGATCACCATCACTTTTTTTATACTTGGAGTAAAGCCTCTTATACCTTTGCACAATGAAATCTAATAGTATCTTTTACACTTTTAACACGACCTTCCCTCTAAGTAGCTGACACTAGCTTGGGAGTCAATCGTGTTACTCATGTCTTGTTTGGTTGGTAGCTGTGGTTAGTTGATAGCAGCATGTACATGTCCCTCCGCTCGCTTGCACAGTTGCATACACACGGGTCTGAGCTCGAGCCACCGGTGCCAATGGTAATACTTAAACATGTGTGTGGTCGAAATTGTAATGGTTCAAATAAAATATAGCTTAAAGGGTAGTCCAAATTAAAACATAATCTGGCGCAATACACAATTTACTCTTTTGATATTTTAAATAACAATGATTACATTTACGACTAAGACACTTAAAAGTTGATCAGCAATTTTCTATATCTATACTCCTTTAAATATTGCTACGAGGGAATGAGATCACCTGACTTTACTGTCCAAATAACATGCTGGCTGACATGTGGGCCCCATCGTGGTAGGGCCCATATGTCAGACATTAGTCTCCCTGACTTTAACGTTAGAGGAGCTTGATCCTGCTACGAGATGACTAATGAGGCGGCCAAGCTCTACGAGATGAGATGGACATGGTTATTGGAAATCTAGTCAATTTTTGATATAATTTAATCTAAAAATTCATTAAGGAAATTAACAATATCATGATCTCAAGAAATAGAAAATGATCTTATGCAGCAATAAACAAATGCATCATCCAAATAAAAAAAAAGACAATGCAACAATATTCATCAAAATTACGAGGATAGATTCATACCCAGATGCAAAGGAAGTAGTCAGACTATTTGATCTTTCATTGTTGCTTCCATTGACTCCATCTCCTGAGCCGTTGCCACCTCCTGCTCTGTTGTTGATGCTATTGGCATTCTTAATGTTCTTCGCCATGAACAAGAACACCTTAAGCAGTCGTATGGAAGCACTTCCTTAAACCTATATCGTCCATCTATTTGTGCAGATACTCATGGCTGGACGTTAGTTTCGGATGTCTACTCGTTCCAAGAGCTTTATACGTGCAAGTGTTAAGAACTGGGGATGAAGAGGATGCAAGCAAGAACACAAATCTATGGTGGAGAAAAATTAGTATGCATAGACTTTTCCTTAAAATGAATGATTGGGACTTTTGTCAATAAGGACCTAGTACAAAAAAATTAGTAAATATATAGTAGCTTCGTAGTTTGAAGGTGGATCAGTTTTTGACAAAACCACGAAATAACTTTTTAGACCAGCGGAAAGTCTGCACCAGTTTTTGTAGGAATTGTAAACCATACCAAACGCGGTGAGTCCGCACCGAATTGTAAACCACAAAATTCTGAAAGTGGTGTCCATTCGGGGTGTTATATACTGAAATTTCCCTTCGGCCGGCGGGGCGAAAAATGCAAAATTGAAAGGGCCGCAGGCCGCCGGCCACAGCAGCTCACCAGACACGCGTACGGCTGCGCCACCCTCGAGCCCAAATCCGGCGATCCCATGGCGATGGCGACGGCGCAGAAGCCGACCAAGCGGCTAGGAGGCATGGCAGAGGCGCTCTCTATCGCCGCCGACCTCGGCTTTCCCGCACCTCCTGCGCAGGTCTGTCCCAACTCCCGGCGCGCCATGCCCGGTTTGCCTCACCTCCCAGATCCTCCTCCGGTTCTGGTTCCCGGTTTCCCCTTGAGGTTTCGGTTGATCCACCAGACCTGCCCGATAAGTTTGCAGTGTTTGTAGGGTTTGGTTCCTGGCGATTGTGACAATTGTGAAATGTAGGTTTTGAGCCACCTACTGCTGGTAGGATTGAGCCCTGTCACTGCTGATCCGCATGATTTGGGTGGGTTTAAGGATTTAGTACCGAGAGAATCACATCAACTTGTTGGGTAGTCTAGGGATAATTGCCAGTGAAATCTGCTCCTAAATTTGGAGAACATTTATAGTCTATTCGATCTTATGAAAAACTGCTCGCTAACGCTTTGATTAAGTTATGAAAACATCGAACTGAAACTTCTATGTGAATATGCGATCCATTGTTTATTTTTGTCATGCTTGTTTAATTTCCTAAAATTTTTATTATAGTGTTTATCATGATTCATGAGTGGCGCACTCAAGTGTACTAGTAACTTGCAGGGATGATTATCAATGGATTTTACTGATCACAAAGAATATGTTTTGTTTCTGAATTCTTTAACATTCCTTGGTGTCTTATTATGGCAGGAAGACCAGGGAAGCTCAGACAAAAGTGATGATCTGGTGAGGGTCTTGAGGGAACTGACTGTTGTACAGCGGAACATTGCCAATTTGCAAGTGGAGTTGCAAGGCAGAAAGGTGATAGATTGCTATCCAGTTTACATGATACATGACTATATGACATTGCTCTCACTTTAGATTACCTATTCCATGTTTTCACTTAACTTTGGTGAAATGAGCACCATTCATTCTCTTGCTATGGTGCTGAAATCACAAATTTATGCAAAAATAACACAAATTTCGGTAGGTGTTCATGTTTATTGTAGCTCTTGATTCTTGAAAATGAAAAAAAAAAATGCCCAGCACTCTTGATTGCTTAATGTTAAAGCTTTGAACTGGTTAATGCTTGAAATCTGAATGGTTATGCCCCTGGAAGAATCGAATATATCCTAGACTCAAAAGCTATGCTAGACACCATTTCATCATCTCTTTAGAGAGATTTTGATTTAAATCTATGTTAATTTGTTGGTTCTTGTTGATCATACTGATGGAGTTTGGATTTCCACAGGATGATAAAAATATTGCTCATTTGACTCATGTTAGTGAAATGGAGAAAAAGTGTGAGTCTTTGGCTAGAATCACTGCTATTTTGAAAGATGTAATTCAAAACAAGGTAATGGAATTCAGAAAATGATCTTTCGTTTCTTTCTGTCTTTCTCAAGATTAACAGTTATTCAGATTGATTGTTTGAAGCACTTCTGCATTGCTGCACATACATTTTGTCCAATTGTACAAAATCTATGTATCTTAAATTAAAATCCTTTTCTATCAGGATCGCATTATTGCTCGGCTGCAACAACCTTACTCCCTTGATTGCATTCCAGTTGAAGCTGAATATCAGGTTAGGTTCTTTATCATTAAGACCTGTGATTTTTATAGCAAATATGACATTCATTACTGAAAAAGAATGTACAAGGAGAATTTGCACCTGCTTACATGATTTTATTATTTAAAAGAACTATGCATGTTTCTGAGTGATGTTTTGCCTGCTCACCATGTGTTGTCTTCTCAGAAACAATTCTCAGAATTACTTCTGAAAGCGGCAAGTGACTATGGGGCATTGACAGCATCAGTAGGTGATTTCCAGTGGAGCCAAAACTTTAGAGAGTCACCTGTTGTATGGGGGGTAAGTTGAAATTTTTTTCCAAGTCATTCGTATTCATAAGTCATAACAACGTCATTAGTGTTCATAACCAAGTCATGTTCTGGAAAACACCTTCCATTTGGGATTCAAATATTAATGTTACCAATGGCAGGTTTGGATGACAAGTGATGTATCAAATGAGTCATTTATATTAGTATAACAATATGCTTATTTGTGCATTATGACTGCTTGGCCATATGATCGCTCAGACTTCTAAATGTAAATCTGCTGCTGTCTTGTTCTTGGAGATTGATTTAATGGCTACTTTATCTTGATGAAGGAAATGCTGTGGCCTATACCTGCGGCACTTGCTTCATGCACACGCTTCTTTGAGGCCATGTCTGCGATGAGGGAATCCTTCTCTACGCTTCAGAAATTACGTGTTGGTCATTCTTCTCTGTCAATGACCCCAGGTGGCTCAAGTGATGATTCAAAGTTCTTGACACCACCTCAGTGGAGAGAGGGCTCAATGCTCGATAGCTGGAAGCAAGTCGAGGACACAAACCCTGAAAGTGACGGACTCAATGGCATCAACCAGAGGAGGTTGTCATGGCCATCCTCCATCAAGAGGGATCAGTAGGTAGGTCGAGGTTCCCAAACAGATGCTCCATGTGTTTGTGTTTGTGTTTCGTGTAAATAGGATTGTGGGGTTTCTTTACTTCTGTGTGGTTTCTGTTGAGTCACCTGCAAAATCTCCCTTTGGCATGTAATACAGAAAGGATTTATCACCTATGGGCTATAGCACTGAATGATTGATAGAGATGAGATTGTCTGTTCTTGTAAGTTGCAACAGCTACTCCAATCCCGTAACATTCCTGTAATTGTAAGGCCATTTCCCCAAAAAATCCGAATCGGCATTGTCTTAATTTGATGAACTGCAGTGGCGATAACATTTCAGGTTGATACAACTTATATACAAAATGTGTATTGTAACATACTTCCTTCGGTTTTTAACGTTTGACACCATTGACTTTTGAGTGAATGTTTGACCATTTGTCTTATTCAAAAATTTATCCAAATATTATTTATTTTGTTATAAATTTTTTTATTACAAAAGAAATTTTAAGCATGACTTATATTCATAAATATTTGGATATATTTTTTAAATAAGACGAATGGTCAAAGCTAAAATGTCAACGGTGTCAAACATTAAAAACCGGAGGGGGTATAATTAAATGGCATAGATCAGAGGTACTTGATGTAGATTCATGATAGGATAATGTGCTCAAAGTAATAGAGTTTGTATGTGAATAACTGAGAGCAATTACTGGAATTGCAAAGGACTTACAATTATTACAATGCATTACTGGAATTGTAGTTTGTATTATTACAATGCATTACTGGAATTATTACTGGAATAATTGTATGTAGATTACTGGAATTGCAAGAGTTTGTATGTGAATAACTGAGAGCAATGCATTACTGGAATCTATATATAATTTCGTGGACGTCCCTTTGCCTCCAGTTTGTATGTTATCACATGTTACACGGTAGTGCGGTTGTGGAGGCACGGGAGGCAAAGGGATGTTCGCTAAGGAGAGGGGACAATGTGGCAGCAACGGTCGCTTCAGATGCGGTGAGCTGGCGAGGGATGACGGTTTTAGGTGTGTTGCCTTCCTGTCTTGCATGCCGCCGGAGAGGAGAATGGGCGGCTGGTCTGGCGCTTCTAGGCAAGCACCCCTCTAGCCAGATCTGGTTGGGGGTCACGATGGTCCAAGGCTATGGCGACCATGGTTGTGTCTGGATGCATTTGAGGCTATGGCGACCTTCCTCCTTTCCTCTCCCTTCACCTTCCTCTCTCCATATCTAGAAACACACTCCCCATACGACCACTAAAGATAGTGACAAAGGGGTTGCAACACAAGTCGGGGCGGGATCATGCCTACGGCAACTAGGGCTCAAGCCCTAGGCCTTGGATCCAAGCTCCATACAAATTACATATAAATTTGAGAATTTTTATATGAATTTCTATAAATTTAGTGTAAGATAAAGAGTTGAGCCTTAGGTGTAGATCTTATTTGGTTCTGCCCCAGACACCAGTCATGGCAGTGTGGTGGTGGCGATGACCGGTGACCAAGGTAATGGCAGCATGGGCTGGTTGGCTCAGCTCCAACCTAGTTTTGGCTGTGCGTTAGGAGTGTCCTACTACACTTTTGCATAAGAGTGCCCATGGAAAATGAGTTGGGAGTAAAACACGGTCTTCGACGGTCTACAATCTAGATTCGATGGCGTGCTAGGAGCATTGGTGAGCACCATCATTTTGGCCTGGCAACTTTGATGTACGAAGATGGTTGGCGGACAAGCAGGTCAGGCAGGCTAGCTCCTCTCTCCTGTGGCAAGCTAGAATGTCAGACGAACAGTGCGACAATAGGTACATGTTCAATGAGAGTGGACGTTCAGTAGGGTGGGCTAGCTCCTCCCTTCTCCCCACCTATTACTGGACCGGATGACAGTAGGAAGCTGTGGTTGAGGGATGGCATGACATTGGTGGATCAGACAATATCTGTATCTCCCCTCCTTGTCTCCATCTTACATGGCGGCCAATAATTTCGAGGGTGTTTGTTACATCATAACAAATCAAGTTTGAAGCAAAGGACTTACATGATTGAAACTTAGTCTTCTCTTTTTTTTATTAGTTATCTAGCTTTCTTTCTTGTTCTTCTCGATCTTGAGGCCTGGAGTTCAAGTACTCCTGTAATTCTTGGCTATGTATATCCACTTTGGATAAAGAGCATGATTTCTATCCATTATCTAAAAACAGTGATCTCATTTTTTTTCCACACTTGGCTTAAGCCCACTTAGGTCTACCCCCTGGGGCCAAGTGAGCTCGAGGCGGCAATGCGACAACTTGAGGTGCTTGTGCATGACAGAGCTCAACTCCCAAGTTGAAGGTGGCGAGAAAGATGGAAGGGGAGCTAACAATAAGATGGAGGTGTTAGGACTTGGGAGGAGGAGCTTGAGTTTAAGCTTGTGCTGTCAATCCTCATGGACATGATGCAGTCGTTGGCAGAGGTGGGTGGAGCAAGTTTGTCGGCCACCAGTGGCTGTTGCTCAAGTACTAGATCACTAGAAAAGAGTCAGGGAAATAAGGTGAAGAGAGGAGGAAGGCAAGGGTCTCTCACTGACATGTGAGGACATAAATTTGTTGATCGACATTAACACACGGTCGTATGTAAAGAAAAGGGTCCACTCCGGTTTGGTGACTTTGGTCTACGGGTAAATTAAATGGTTTCGAGAGTGGAGTGGTGTTCCATGCTTGCCAAGACTTCTTCAGGTGTGCTTCCAGACAAAAGATATAGGACATGTTTAGCTTGTTGTCAAAATAAAACTTACCACCTCTCGACAAATTATGGCAGCGAACTGAATAAGCCCGTTACATGAAAAAAAAAAAAAGGAAATATAGGCCCACTAGAAATTGACTGGCCTGAGGCCCGTTAGAAACTAACCCTAGCCCCCTCTCCTCTGCTTGGCTAGTTGGCTGCTTCGCCCTTGAGCCTTGCGCTCCCCACGCAGCCGCTCCACCACCGTCCGCCGTCGACCCCGCCGACCCCTGTCTCCCATGGCACCCCAGCAGCAGCAGCTGGTGCTCGCTGCCTCCTCCGCCGACGCCGGCGTGGCAGCGTGGGACCTCCGCACGGGCGCCGAGGCCATCCGCCACCGCTCCTGTGCCTCTCGCCCGCGTGCCCTCGCCGTCGTCGCCGACCGCTTCCTCGCCGCCGCCCAGGCCCCCGCCGGAAACTCCGCCCCCATCCATTACTACCACTGGGACAAGGTAAGCCACTCGCTCGCTGCCAACCAACCTCCTCTGATTGAACTCCAGCCACTATCTCCGAGGCGGGGGGAGCTTCATCCTTCATGTCCTTGGTTGGTTCCCCACTGCAGCCCCAGGTAGCCGTCAAGAGCTTCCCTGTCGAACCCATACGCGCCCTCATCGCTGATCCGGAGGGGAGCTACCTCATCGGCGGTGGGGTGTCCGGCGACATTTTCTTTTGGGAGGTCAGAGCATTACGGTTTCTTGTTCATTCGGCAAAACAATTATTGTTGTTGTTGTTTGGGAACAGACAGTTAAACAGTTACCATTGTTATTTTTTATGCGTTTTGCTTACATTTTTTGTGAAGGTTATACTGTTAGTTTCACTAGATTTAGTTTATTTAGTTTAAATTTCATAAAAATGACCTTTACAATAAGTCAATCTTGTCTGACTGTATTTATCTGGTTATGTTGAAGAAGATGCATGTTCTTTTTGGACACTTTAGTTGTGCCATATTGTAATATGTAACCGTTCTATTTTCTGAAGAGTATTTGGTGCTGAAGGCTGAGACTCAGACATGGCAAGTTCGTTCAGAACGAATTTAGTTTATCAACGCCTATCGCCTTATTAGTAATTTACCACTGATATGTGGGAGCTAGACTGACATATTAGCTAATGACATGTTTTGGATCCTATTTTAACTGTGCTGTCTATTTCTTTTTGCCCCTAAAATATGCCTTCCATTTCTGTTTCAAGTTCAGACTTGCCTAATCTATGTGTGCTTTCATACTTATCTTGCATTTATTACCTGGTATAGAAATCATTTGTGTTTTTTACTTGCATTGAAATATTACCTTGTTATATTTTGTACTATCTATCTTCATGGGGCTGAAAGTGAGTTCTTAAAATTGTATCTTTCCCTCTTTTAGTGAATTGCATCCTTCTTTGTTTGATTTTGCAAAGAAATTTAACATTTTCACAATGTTCTTTACCCATGCAGTAACATTGTATTTGATCATAAAAACTGTTCTTTCTTACACCCCATTCTCTGTGGGTGGTTGTGTGTGTAGGTGGCTAGTGGGGAGTTGCTTGTCCAGTGGCATGCACATTATCGTGCTGTTAGGTGCCTTGCGCTCTATGACTTTTTGCTTGTCTCGGGGTCTGAAGACGGTAGCATCAAAGTTTGGGATCTCCTCACGTATGCATATTGATTACGATAAAACAGATCGCACTGATTGCTTGTTTGGTTTTACTGAGTTTGGTGGTCAACTGCAGGATGCTTGACGAGCAATCAAGATTGGAGGCAAAGACACAATACATATATAGCTTTAATCAGCATGCACTGCCTGTAACCGATGTTGCTTGCTTTCATGGAGCAATTGCTGTGTCATCTTCAGAGGATCGCACCTGTAAAGTATGTTAGTACTTTGTCTTTGAGTTCTATAGTTGTAAATATACACTCTAGTCATTTGTATTAGCACTAACTTTTTATTTTCCCTCTTTCCTAGATTTGGAGTCTATCTGAGGGTAGGATGCTAAGAAGCATTTCATTTCCTGCTATCGTTGATTCTGTCGCTTTAGACCCAAGGAGTCATATTTTCTATGCTGGTGGCAGAGATGGAAAGATATACGTTACTGCTATGGGAGTTGATGTCACTTCTCCTAGTAGTGATGATTCATCTATTATTGGAGCTTTGGATGACCACAGGTTTGCTTACTGCCCTTGTTTTTATTAGCACCTCTTCTTTATCCTCTGATGTAAACAGCTTCATTGTGTAATTTAGAATTTAATTTATCTTGTAGAAGTAGACTGGTTAAGCCTATCCTACCTGGCCACTCTTAAACTTTGGTTGTATCAATCCTAGCTCGATCAATTTGTTATTATGGAACAACATTATTTTCTTTGTATTTTGTAGTGGAATATGATTAACTCATGCCCAAAAATAATTTTTTGTTGCATGCACAATTTTGCTCGCATGTATTTAGTTATTGCTGTAGGAAAGAAATGCATCTTGGAGAGTACACTATTATTTCTAACATACTAAACAACTGTAGTTAGTGGTACAAAAATGGCAGTAACTTGAAGAAGAAAATGTGATATGATGCATGGTCTATGAACTCAACTTTTAACAAAAAGCAGTTAGGATATCCTGATCGTGTAGAGCATGCTCTGTTTGAACCATTCTTCTGTCTGTGGATTATATTTTCATCCTTCACTGCACTTGTTGTATATTGTACAGTATCATGTTATGTTTAGTACTTTATGGTTTTTTCTAAGCCGCTTTCATATGTGTTCTATTTTAGTTGTATGACTAAAATTCTTCAGTTGATCCTGGTAATTTGTGCAATTGATCCAGCAAGGCAGTAACCAGCTTAGCATCGAGCACTGATGGACTTATATTGATCTCTGGATCTGAGGATGGTAATGTTCGAGTTTGGGATACAAGAAGTCAGCAAGTAATCCGAAAATTCAAACACTCCCAAGGTTCACACATCCCTTCTTTTGCTAATCTTTAAAGTAGTGCAAAATTTTGAACACACCTTTATCTGCATTGCTGTTGTTACATACCTCTTTAGAAAACCTTGCTTATAACTGAGACTGGCGATTGACAGGTGCAGTTTGCTTCTATGGGTTACCCCCCTTCCTCCTTCCCCTTCTCTTCTCAAGGAGAACTTAATAAATCTTTAAAAATGCTTATAAATAGATACCAAGAAATATATACCACCATGTGTGGTCTCAATCCTGATTGGAGCATCATGGGGGACCATTATTAAATTATTGTTTCTCATAACTAAGGACACAAATGAATTGACAATTCAACTCACGCAACTTCACGGATCTGCAGTTCTGCATCCTTGTATTGTTTTTTTTAAAAAAGGTTGGATACAAGGAAGGACTTGTATCAATTGATAGAGAAGAAATATACGTGAGCACGCGCGCTGACGGAGCGTCGAACGCGGGTGGGCTTGGATGCACGACGGCATGCTGGCCAGCTGCGCTAGCGCGCAATCTCACCTTGTATTGTTTTTTGTATTGCAAACTTTTTTGAAGGTGGAGTAATGAAATGGATCCCCTGAATTTTCTTCAAAGATGTTTCACTACATGACAAAAAAAATTGTCCTTGTCATTTGGAAATATGAGTCTTAACTGAATTGAGCATTTGGAAAAAAAAAATGACTTGAGCTTCACCACAATGTTTTGTAGATCTTTTATACTTTCATTTTGTTATTTCCTATGCATGGTACAGTTTTTTGAGCTTTTCATAACTTGTTTATCAGGTCCAGTGACAAATGTTCTCTTAGTAACGCCAAAACGAGTAAATCTCCCGCCACTACAATCACTACGTAAAGTTTGCTCAGCAAATGGAGAATCTGAATCACGGGCTGTAATTGTGCCCCAACCAGAAAATGATGTCCACATTGCTGGAAACTTCAGTTCCAACTTTCTGGAGCGCTGCCTGGATGCACTTCAGGTCAGACGATTTTGTATTGCTGTTGACACAGGGTCCCAAGTTTCTTTTAACGTTTCATTCTAAACACTTTGTGACATGCTTTGATATAGCAGCCTGGCAGTTCGTCTAGATTGTTTGAATCTGGGGCTGGTACTATGTATGGTTCTGCAAACCAACAGGGTGTAGAATGGAGGAGTAAATACTTGGAGTTACAGGACCTCTTTGTGCGTGAGGTTCTTGATCAGATGCCATCTTCAAAGAATACATGATATGCAACTGGTTATTTTGGTGATCATTACTGCCAAATCAGGTGAGAAATATGCTAGTATAGTTTTATCTGTTGTTCAAATTATTGGTACAGTTTAGAAATTAATAAAAAAACACAACCATCTGTGCTCATATTTTCATAGTTTTTTTCTCCCAGGGTTCAGTACTTGCAGAATTATTTGCATGTAAATAAAAAATTGCACCTCTTTCCATGTGTTAGTACTTTTTACATGTATTTTTATGCTCGACTTTTGCTACGAAAACTCATTTTTTTTATATATAAATGCATTATGCAGGAGATTGTGATCGGCTTTAGTCAACACATGAGCTGGTTGCTACCTCTGTCCTAAATAGTGGTCATTTTGAGTTTTTATTTTGTAGTGTTTGACCATTCATCTTATTTAAAAAATTATGAAATTTTTATCTATTTTTGTTGTGATTTGTTTTGTTATCAAAAGTAATTTAGGTGTGACTTGTCCTTTTTAATATTTGCAATAATTTTTTTGAATAAGACGAATGGTCAACGCTATAAAAGAAAAGCCCAAAACGATAAGTATTTTGGGATGGAGGGAGTATAAATTCTCGGGAAACCCTATTGGAACTTAAAATGAGTTCATCAGAGTAGTGTAACATCAATTTTTGCTATGGCGGAGGGGTGAGAAGGGCCTTTGCCTCCCTCAGTCTAAAGGAACTATTGTAGTATTGTGGCTTGAGCAAATTCTAAACGAACTAGCACTACCGGCCCCAGCTCAAAAAATAATTGTTTAGTCTCTCTGGCTCCATTACTGAATTTTTGCATGTGCTATGGCTTGTGTTTAACTTGTGGCCGAAAAATATCTGGCATACAAAGTTATTTAACTTCAAACCGAAAACGAGCGAGTGGTAAGTGAAATATGGAGTAATATCTTGTGTTGGCAGGAAATTCGCAATTACTTTCAGTCGAATCTGCCACCAGATGCTGATTAATAAAATGAAATTATTTTGTCTTCTTGTGTAGAACATATGTAAGCGAGAACCGAATACAGTCGATCGGATATTCCAGACTTAAACAATTCAAAGCCCGCAGTATTAAACGGTCAACGTACTCCATCTCTAAATTAACTCTCCTACTGTCCTCTCTGCTGGCGTAGTTCATTGCCATAGGCTCATAGCACGCTGCTCTTCTCCGCAAGCCGACGTATAACGAATTTATCGATCTCCTAGAAAAATCGACGAATGACTTATACAGGATATAAACGCTGATTTGACTCTTTTTTTTTCAAGCAATGTGGTGTGTGTTATACTCTACTTAGACATGATGTTACAGCACAAACTTTTTCTTGGAAGCAAGCTATAACCTTGCCAATAAATTTAAAAAGAGATTTTGAGAATACATATTAGAAGCAACTTAGGGTTGAGTGGTTGACCAAAATAAAGAAGCAATCTCACGGAGATGAAATGTCACACTCAATATATATATATATATATATATATATATATATATAGCACTAATGTACAGGAGAATTCAAAATTTATCCAGATATATAAGGATATGGAGTAATAACATGTCTAACATCTCTAGCAAAACCCCTAAACAAGGCCTCTAACTGATTTTGAGAGGTTAAGACAAAAAATTAAGATCCAGCAAGACCCCTATTAAAGCCCCTAAAATAGGAAGGCCCTCAAATCCTCTCCCTCAGCCCTTAGTCCTGGGGGCTCTACACTCAACCCCTATTTTAAATAGTGTATGTGCATATGCAGTAATCTTGTATATATATTGCATAAAAAACTTTGTGTATTATGTCTATGATATTATTTATATATATTTTTACTACTAAATATTCATGTGGTGTCTATCGTAGCATATATCATTTTTGTTTAAATGTTAAATTTGAACTCAAACAATGATGTTTTAAATTAAAATTTAAATATGGTTGAGTTCTACATGTTAGAAATATCCATATTTAAATTATCATGATGTTAAACTAGGTATAACATGTGTATGTCTATTTAACATAAAAGATAAATAAATTAGGGGCTAATAAATAAGGGTTATTGTTGGAATTGAAGACATATTTTGGGTCTATAAAAAATAGGGGCAGCCTTTATCTAACTTTTAGGGGCTTTAGTATAAGGGCTATTGCTGGAGATGCTCTAATCAATTATCCATTGTTCAAATTTTCTTCCCACCTTACTACAAAGGGTACTGTAGTCTTATATCAACATCCTTTTTTCTCCCCAAAAGACGCTAGAATCCTTTATATATTTAAGGATAGTGAGATTAAATCATGTTTTTCAATCTAAAAAGACTGCAATTTTGGAGATTGTTTTAGAAAAAATTAGCGTGGAAAAAGCAATTTACTCATTCCTCCATAAATATAAGGGATTTTGGATCTTCGTGATCACAGTGAGGTGCGGAAGGGCGTGTATGGTTTTAGCCTTGAAGTAAAGACGACAAGAATCCTAATGAGATGTAATTGAGGGGCCAAGTAGAGAGGGTCAAAGTCCTGTATATATGTGACTGAGGGAGTAGATAGCTTTAATTTTCAGTACAATCTCTCTTTTTTTTTGAGAATATTTTCAGTACAATCTCTAAGTCAAGGATGTATGTATCCGGTCAAATAATTACAGGGTTTT
This sequence comes from Leersia perrieri, assembly GCA_000325765.3. Taxonomy (NCBI): domain Eukaryota; kingdom Viridiplantae; phylum Streptophyta; class Magnoliopsida; order Poales; family Poaceae; genus Leersia; species Leersia perrieri. The sequence continues at coordinate 8,972,403 of CM002485.1, forward strand.
GACCTATGTGAGAAAGCAAAACATGCAATAACTAAATGTTACTAGTATTACGTAAATGCAACAAGTTTAACAAGCAAGCTAACTGCACTTGCCACATCATTATCATTTATCTAGAGCTCGTGACGAACAAGCTCACAAACCGCAACGATGGCCACGGGCGGTGGCGACCTCCAGATCGCGATCAGGCAGGCGGCCGCCGCCACCGCCAGCAGCGATGCGATCCGGGAGAGCTCCGGGACGTCGAGCCCCTTCCGCGGCGGCAGCGGCAGCGGCGCCGCCACGACGCCGCCGCGGCCGGCGCCGAAGGGGTCCAGGCCCTCCCCTCCACGGGCGCCGCCGATGACGGCCATGGACAAGACGCTGACGAGCGTGGCGAACCTGGCGAGCCTCCTTCCGACGGGGACGGCGCTGGCGTTCCAGTCGCTGTCGCCGTCGTTCACCAACCGCGGCGCGTGCCTCCCCTCCAACCGCTACCTCACCGCGGCGCTGCTCTACCTCTGCGTCCTCTCCTGCCTCTTCTTCTCCTTCACCGACAGCTTCGTCGGGGGCGACGGCAAGCTCTACTACGGCGTCGCCACGGCCAAGGGCTTCCTTGTCTTCAACTTCGACGGCGACGACAGCGAGGACCGGAGGAGGGAGGCGTTCGGGGAGGACCTGAGGAGGCTGAGGATACGGTGGGTGGACTACGTGCACGCGGTGTTCACGGCGGTGGTGTTCCTGACGGTGGCGTTCAGCAGCACGGCTGTGCAGACCTGCTTCTTCCCCGACGCCGGCGACAACGTGAAGCAGCTGCTCACCAACCTGCCACTCGGCGCCGGGTTCCTCTCCACCACCGTCTTCCTCGTCTTCCCCACCACGCGCAAGGGGATCGGATACAGCGGCCAGTCCACCAATTAATCAACTAACCCCACCTAGCTCGCTTATCTACGAAACTTCTCGATCGATCGATATCTTCGTTCCTGATGCTTGCTTGCTTTTGCATGTACAGTGATGTTCATTGTTGTTGTTGGCTAAGCCGTATTACTTGTTTTTGTTTGGTGTAGCGTGCGGTGCACGTGTGCAACTTCGATATGTTTAGTCATGTAAAGAGTTTTTTCTCACACATGATGTGTTAGGGAAATTTCTTACGTGTCAAAGAGTTCCCTTTCTATCTATGTCATGAATTTTATCTCATCCGTTATATAGCTTGAGTTTTCTTCTCTATCTTCTCTATGCCCATTCCGTTTCTAGTTAACTCGTTTTCTCTTCTGTCATATGTTAGATTACTGAGAAAACAAAAAGATTCATTTTTCAAAAAAGAAATTATTAACCACAAATATGAAAACATAATATATTTTTAATAAAGACCGTTTTAGTTTGACGCCCAAATGTGTCCTAATTTTTCTTTTTTGGTATTTCGACTAGTAATGTGGTTGTTTGCTTTGAAGCGGAATACTCCCTCCATCCTTGAATATAAGGGATTTGATGGGACCATAAATACTACAGGTACAACTATTTATCATATTATATGCTTACAACTGAAGTTGTTTCATAATAAGCTCCAATTTAAGTGCATTAAAAATTTGACGTTGTCTAATAATAAAAATATCTACATTTATTTCCTTAGGAGTGTGAAACATATTTGGACCTTTATAAGGAAGATGGACACGTCGTTCATGGTGCATATAAAGATGGAGATGAAGTCCACCGTGTTCTAGGATCTAATTCAGCCACTTGAGATAATGTTGAATTTAAACGGTTGCCAAATCTACATATGGGCTCCGTTTTAGAACCATGAGTACTACTCATAGAGATATTTCGAAGTCACTTGAGAGATGTCTCGAGTGAAACTCAGGGTTCCCTCAAATCGCTTATATTTAGAGACGAAAGGAGTACTAGTTGCATTACCCATACCAAATTTTGCACTATTGTAGAACTTCCCTCACAATGGTACAAGATTTGGCTCTCACTTGACAATTGACATTAATTCAAACAATTTTCTTGCATACCCTAGCAAAATGTTGGTAGTGCCAAAACCACATTTGGTAGGGCATGCACTAAGCCAAATAGGACCCAAATTTCAAATCAATTTTGTTGAAATCCATAACATTCCCACCAAAATATAAACCCAAATAATAACAATTTTGATTCTCCATTTCTAGCTTGGTGAAACTCTTATATGGATTTAATAGAAAAAATGTTACAACTTTGACAACATATCATTCTATCCCACTTAATTCAGTTCTGGTTGGGAGTCCCAAGTGATGTGCTCGGGGGTGGCCCGATCTTTCGGTGAGTTGGAGGATAACTACGATTTGAGGAAAGAAGTTGTCGGTCCGACTACAACCATACTAGACGTTGTTGTGTTGCGCCTTAGCGATCGATACACCTCTCCTGCGATTGTTGATCTTGCTGGTGCAGATCAACCTTACTCCTGCAAGCAATCGAGAACTAGCAAGAACAAGATAAAAGTTAGCAACTGAATTGCTAGATGAATAAGTCGCACAATAAATCGGAGCTTGTTATAAAACAATATCACCTGTGTGTATATGATGTGACCAATGGTTGTATCTGTAGAAGTCATGGTCACAACATCCTCCCCTTCTTCAAGAAAAACCGTCCTCGGTTTTAACATGGGTAGCTCATCGGGTAGTATATGGATTGGTGTAGTTGCAAAAGTGTAGGGCAACATTGAGCAATTTGATTACTCCCCTTCTTCAAAACTAACCTGCATCTTTGCACCAGAACAAAACAAACTAGAAGTAATATTGGTCATCCTACTACTACTCACTTGTTTGCATTTTCCTGGCACAATAACAATGGTTGGCATATCCGAACAAATATAAATTTTGTGCACCAAATAAACACCTCTATCATTACAATTGCCAAAGATATGAAGAATTGCATTACTTGGACATGGCAAAACAGAATTAGCCACTAGTTTCTCCTTCAAACAATTGAGCTCGCAAAAGTTATCAAACTGAATATAACCCAATGTATTTAAAGAAGATAACATGTCAAGATCATCAGTCTCGCTAGCATAATGAATAACATGCTTAAAATCAGAACATAAAGTAGAAATAGCATGTTCATTCACTAGTTGTGGGATGGATATAAGTGAAGCATTGTCATACAACTCTTCTTTGTCACAAGAAACAGAATTAATATCAATTTGTGATGAAGGCAAATCAGAAGTAGGTTCCACTAAAAGTTGCTCTAGATCAGCATGGAAAGTGGAAAAATGTAATTCATGAGAAGCACACTCACCTAGTGTAATCTCAGCACCACTTAATTTACCTTTTATTCCCTCTTCAGATAATGTCGGTGCATCAGCCTTGTCTTCTTCTTTCGTGAGTGATGGAGATGGCGTCACGATCATATTGTTCTCCTCCTTTTGGTGAATGTTCAGAACTTCCTGCAAAACGTTAGTACTAGTAGGCATAAACATAGCTTGTTTCTCCATTGGATCTTCCAAAAATTTACGCTCAACATTGCAAGCAAGCATGAACAATTGGCCTATATGATTGTATGTCACATTAAAAAGTCCAACCTGAATATTGGAATTAAGCCCTCGAAAAAATCTATTCATTGTGTTCTCATTAGGTTCTTGTAAATCACCGTAAGTGATACAAATTTTAAATTCATGAAAGTACCCCCGCACAGTTTTATCACCTTGATTTAGATGTTCAAATTTCTCAAGGAGAGCACGTCTATAGTATGAAAACACAAATCTTTTTCTCATTTGTATTTTGCATTCATTCCATGTCTCAAGTTTATTGCCCACAGTATACCACCAAAAAGATGCAGAACCGATACACTTATTACTAGCAGCCTTAATCATGTCAGCATCAGAGAAATCATACTCATCAAAATGTTTGTCTACTGCTAGCTCCCAATTAACATAAGCGGCAGAATCATACCTCTCATCAAAAGATGGTAAAACAGATTCTACTCTCGCAAGATTATAGTCATGTACCTTATACGCGTCGTGTTGATCACTCTCCATTTGTCATCGAATGTGAATAGGTCCATGTTGAGCACGAGCAACTCCAATCTCCTTGTGTAACCTTGCCATGGTTAGTAGGAAACAAGAAACATACACAAAAATTATGCACGCTCCTATCAACTACTAGGTAGTGGAGGCTCAAAAATCACTCACACTCAAGCTTCACACTCAAGCTTTATGCCAAGCTCTTACAAGTTCTTACCAATACAAGCTGGATGGTTTCCACACCGACTCAACCAAACACCCGATGTAGTTGGATGTATCAATGCTCTGGCACACACGTTCATAATCTGTACAGCTGCAGTCAAATTTGTGGAGCTCTAGGTAGGGTTAAATATATAGCAAGGATGGCAATTGCTTAAATCAGAGAATGCAAAGTTGAATAATAGTTCAAAGTCAAGTATCGTGCTGGTCCTAGGCTAGAACGAATTAGAGACGCGAGCCTAGACACAAACGATACTACAAGATAGCACTAGTCACAACTTAAGCATCACTCTGATATACAAAACAAAGTTCAAGGATAAACTGAATTTTACCTTTTCTTTTTTTTCTTTTTTTCTCTCTCCTTTTTTTTCTTTTTTTTGGTGCGGCTTTTCACTTTTCCTTTTTAGCACCTTTCTGCCTTTTCTAATTTTTTTTCTTTTTCTTTTGATTTTTTTACCAAAACTGACCAAGAATCTGATCGGAAGATTGCAGGGACTCAAATGTAAATATAAAAATTACAGGACCTAAATGAAAAATTGTCACCCAAAAATTTGATCTACACAAAAATAGAATCCTGAATTCTGTTTGTGCAAACGGATCTCAATTCCGACACCAAATAAAATTTTTCCAAGGTGTTTATATAACAAATTTGGAAGGTGGAAGGGGGAGTTTGGACTAATGAAGTAATGAGGGGAAGATTTCGGTTGAGAGGGGAAGGGAAGAGTCTGCCGAACAAAGGGTGGTGGGCGGTTTTGGCCGAACTTGGGGAATTCGGTGTTTGTGGATAATGCTTTCCTTTCTTGCGCAGGAGGTAAGCAAACAAATCGGAGAAGGATTAGGAAATAAAATTTCCTATTTTGGTGGAGGATTTCTTCGGTTGGTGGAGGGATGGAAGAAAAGGGGATTCGACAATGGTTGCCTACGGTAGACACAGAGGAAACAAAAGTAAACCCTAGATGCAAACAACCGAACTTACAAATTGACCGACGAAAAATTTTAGAAACTAGAAAAATGGAACGCTAGTGGCGAACCGATTCCGTTTTTGTTGTTCCCAGCGACAACCGACACGGTGAAGACAACGATAATAGTGGTACTAGACATGACCAGAACTCGAAACTCTAGACAGAACTAACTAGACCAGCAACACGACTCGACAATGCAACGAAAAACTCAACAATGCAAAAACTGAAAAAACAATGCAAGGCAGAAAGATGGCTAGGTAAAAGTCACACTCAATTTTTTTGGCTGTTTTCTGGATTATAGGTAGATGAAAACTCACCGAGTAACGAAAGCTCTGATACCACTTAATGTGCTCGGGGGTGGCCAGATCTTTCGGTGAGTTGGAGGATAACTACGATTTGAGGAAAGAAGTTGTCGACCCGACTACAACCATACTAAATATTTGTGTTGTGCCTTAGCGATCGATACACCTCTCATGCGATTGTTGATCTTGCCGGTACAGATCAACCTTACTCCTGCAAACAATCGAGAACTAGCAAGAACAAGATAAAAGTGAGCAATTAAATTGCTAGATGAATAATTCGCACAATAAATGGATACACGATAAAGTTGGGGTTCTGAACATGTAACCAGGAATCCTAGCCGGATGCGTAGTTACAAGGAAGCAGCGCGTGGCTAAATTTTCAATTAAACAAAACCTGACAAACCATAAAGAGATACCTAACTATTTATAGAGGTGGGAGAACGACCAAAAGGGTCCAAGGGTCGTGCTCCTCTAGATTGGGGTGCACCCCACATGGGCCCCACTTGGACCGAGATCCCAGACGAAGTTACAAGCCCATAGACCCAGCATAGGTGACGCAACACCTTGTTTTCGAGATTGTCGGTGACTCGGATGGAATTTGGCAATGAGACTAGATCCGTTTGAAAGAGGACTCCGAAAGCTTTCCATCAAGTACTCATGGGCCTGAAACGGAGCTCACATGTAGAATTGGCGGCCATTTGAAATCAGTGCAGTATCGGGTAACCGAATTGGATTCCAGAACGCGACGGCCTTCATCTCTTCTTCTTCATGCACCATGGGCGACGTGTGTATATTCCATATTTGGCTCTAAATATTACTTGCACTCCTAAACACACAGATATGTATATTTTTATTATTAGGTAGCGTCATATTCTTAATTAAATTAAATCGGAGCTTGTTATGAAACGACATCACCTGTGTGTATATGATGTGACCAATGGTTGTATATGTAGAAGTCATGGTCATATCACCAAGGCTTCCTATATTTTTTTGGCTACATTTGGCTCTAGTTTTGGGAGCACCACAAATGAGGACTGTTTTGGCAAGTTGATGAAACCTGGTTTTTACCCTTAAATCCAATAAAACCACTTTAGGGATGTTAATGGATTCTCTTTGATATGCTCTTAAAACCAGTTGTTGTGCTTTTTTATCATCGTGTGTAATGCCTAAGCTTAGCAGGTAGAAACATTTGTGATTGAAAATTGAAAAACTAAAATGTTTATGAGGTTGTAGATTACGGGAGAAATTGTACCTATCAGAAGTTCTCCATAACAGGGACTCCAAATGGATGAGCATTCGCACGTCCTATGCCCGCGTGAATGCGAACCAACCCATCCCCTCTCTCTCTCCACCTTAGCACGCTCATTCAAGAAACACGACGACGTCAACCACTTGTATAAGATGACGACATCAGTGAGTTACATGAGGAAGGTCCTTCTTGATGACAACAACGAGCTTCCCAAAGACACCGACAAGCTCCATGTCGGCTCCGCCTCCTCCTCCTCCTCTTCCATGCCCTGCTACCACCTCCCTCGCTCGGTGCATCCTTCCCACACCGCCACTTTCATTGCCGCCATCGTCTCCCCCACACAACCTAATTGGTCGATGAGGATTTTTCCTGTCGCTACCTTGCCCTAACCGTGTGTTGTCCTGATCCACCGCTTTCCTACACATCTTTTAAGCCCGGAACCCCCTCTTCCCTTCCCCGGTGCCCCTCCAACTAACCACACCGTGAAACCCTAGAGTTCCAGCGATGTTGGAACTGTTCACGCGCCTCTCGCGCGCGCTTGCGAATTAGGGTTTAGGGATTTCACTCCAAAACGATTTTTTTTTTCCAAAACGGCCCTTTGACAGCCTTTGGTTGCGGTAGTGCGTTGGGCGCATCGATCTTTGGCAGTTTTGAACAAGTAGACTGGGCTGGCACATTACGGCCCATTGTACATCGTGCTTTGGGAGGGCACGTGCCAGCTGTTCGCCTCCGGAAGGCAAAGTCCTAGCGGCGGGAAGAGCGCAGCCGTTTCCCGCCAAAACGTCAGAAAAAAATCCCCAATCTCGCCGTATCCCCCTTTCCCACACACACAAAGGCCACCAGAGGGGAGCGCGTTCGCCAAGACCCATAAGCCGCCGCCGCCATGGAGATTGTGAGGTCCCACCGGCAGCTCGCTGCGGAGGCGGCGTCCGGCGTCGGCGGTGGCGGTTCGGCGGGAGGCCTGCCGACGTACCGGGTGGCGCCGCAGCTGGAGGTGCGGCTGGAGGAGTTCGAGCTCTTCGCCATCGACCGCCTCCGAGGTGCGGCCGCCTCCTCTCCTCTCCCCTACCTCCTGTGGCGGCGTCGGAATGGAATCCCCTTTCCTTCCTTGCTCGCATTCTGTTACGATGTGACATCTAGGCTGCTGCTTGTGCTGGTTCAGTGTTGAAGGGGATCGCCGATGGGCTCTCGCGGGGGAAGAGGCCGGAGGAGATGGAGAAATTGGTGAGGAGGCATCCATCCCTACACCTCTCTTTCTTTTTTTGTTACAATTCTACCGTGCAGATGGGGTCAAATTAATTTCTCCCAATTCATGTCAGGCTGATTTTAAAGTTTCAAGTTCTAGCTATGAAGTTTACCATATTTTCTTTTTAATGATTACTAAAGATAGCAATTTTATCTCTTTTTCCTCCTTTTGCTTAGGTCAAGGAGTTGTGGAAGGCGCATATGAGGCACCAGGATCCTGCAGAGACTTTGAACAAGGACATAATATCTCACTTTGTTCTCCGTCTTGTCTACTGCAGAACGTAAGCCTAACCTGAAATTACACATGACTTGCCATTTCATAAATTATAGTAAACAGGTGGTTTGCTTCTGGTGCTTTGAGCCTTTGACTAACATCTGAGAGGTCTTGTCATGCCCACCACCCAGGGAAGAACTGCGCAAGTGGTTTCTCTCCATGGAGACTACGCTTTTTCGCTATCGCTTTCGGCTCGAGAGTCTTGAATCACAGGTGATTTTCTATCTTTTTCTCACATACAAGGAAAGCAAATAGATCATGCTTTAACCGTTGCTTGTCACTTGCTGTATTTCTCAGAGAATGCTTATGAGTGAGTTTCAACTTCCATACAAAGCATTGCCACACTCAGAATTTGAGGTATGGGTTATGGACACTGTTGATTTTGATCTTGATTATCTAGTATTTAAAGTAGCGAGATGTTCTTGTTTTCATGTTTTAGGCTGTGAAAGACAAGTTGAGCCAAGTTGCACGTACTATTGGTCAATCTGCAACTGGTATGGAAGACCTTACATTGTGATACTTTTAATTCTTTATGGTGTTTCAGTACAATTCTGCTTTGCTGCTTGCATTTCTGATTTTTCACTTCGCTGCTAACTTTGTTGTATGTCCTCATTTGGCAGTTGAATCTGTGTTCTTCAAGGTATGCGCATCACTCTATTTTACCTTTTCAATTCCGTATTCACCAGAAAAAACTCTTTCTGTGATTTACCCAATCTAAATAAATCATGTTCAAATCCAGGTGCCTTTTGAAGAAGTTCCTGATCTTGTTGCCTGCCGCCGAGTATTTCTTTCAAAAGGATATGCATATGTTGCAATGAGTCAGGTTTGCTGTGATTAGGAACATGAGAACTTCTATGTACTTTCTTTATGTTGTTTCCTTGCCATTCTTAACATAGTTGTATAATTTAATAGGTGGTTTCCCTTGTGGTCACTCAATTCCGCTGCAATATCTCAAAGGCACTTGTTTTAACAAATAGGTACATGGTACAAATGTTTTTACTTAACTTGCCTGGTTACATAACATTTTTGGAAAGTGCACTTTCTTAGTTCTTTGTAGGAAAAAAATGTTGTATCTTTAGGCAATTAAAGTAATAATTAGTAACATTAACAATATTGTCTATTATCGGCGAATAGTTTACTTACCATAGAACAAAAACACAGATTGCTGTCCATAGTGTGCCCTATTGGCATACTCTCTCCGTCCCAAAATATAACAACTTTTAGAAAAATCCAAGTCAAACATTTTAAACTTTGACTACTAATAGTGAAACACTCAAAGTGAGCGATCACATAAAAACAATGTGGTTAGATTCGTCATGAAACAATCTATCATAATATGTAACTCTTTTAATTTAAATTAGCATATTTTTACAAATATTATTGGTCAAAGTAGCATCTTGAAGGCTGTGGCGAGTCAAGAAATGCTTATATTTGGGACGGAGGGAGTATTAACTATTATTTGTATGCCATCAACCTTGCTTCTTTTCAATACAAACAGGAGGTTGACACTTGGATTATTTCAGTCCTGTTCCTCAAAAATTATTTCAATCCTGCATTTTTTTTCTCCTCGATACTTGGATTTATTTCTGCACTGAGAACACTCTATTGTACAAGCTGTATTAAAGCAATAATGCGAATAATTCAATGTGCAGAAAATGGACGTCGACCATTAAGGAACAAGAAAAGGATAGGTTGACTCCTGTGAGTATCAGTTAAACTAGTTACCCATATTTCTTCCAGACAACCATATTTTATGGAGACAATCTTTTGGTAACTTTTACAGTGCTCATTTTTTTTATCTTAACAGATCGTTGAGGCATTAAGCAATGCATACTTTGGACCTGATTACTCCCAGGTACAGTGCTTTGCCTATATTTGTTTTCTTCAGAAATTGTTAAGTTTCTCTTCAGTGCTAACGTTTACTATATTTCTTAATTGTCGCTTATGAAATATCTGATATTTTGTGCAGCCAAAGGATGCTGTCGAGATTTCTCTAAAGGATATTGACCAACTGGCTAGAACTTCTTTCCCTCTTTGTATGCGCCACATGCTAGAGAAGGCAAGGCACCCTTAAAGTTCAGATACATTTGTGTACCTTGTGACCGGTTTACTTATTGGTTGCTTTTCTTTCAGTTGAGAGAAAACCATCATCTGAAGCATGGTGGTAGAATGCAGTTTGGTCTTTTCCTTAAGGTAATAACTAAATGAATTATCATAATTCTAGTTTTCTTACAGCAAACATTTATTCTATTTATTTAACATTAACATGCTTCTGGTATTATGGTTTAGGGTGCTGGACTAAAGTTGGAAGATGCTCTAGCGTTTTGGAGAGCAGAGTTTTCTCAGAAGGTGCCTAACTTTTTTTTTCAGTGTAAACAACTTTGTTTTGAAAATAGCAGGTGTAAACAACTAAACATTATCAGTTTCTTTACAATACAAGGAAGCTGTATCAAGAAAATATTCTATAGGATAGTGTACTGCTTGTACCTTAGGTACCCAACATTGAGTAAAATCTAGTAAGAAGTCAAAACTAAACAATTAATATCCCCTGTGTTGCATTGTTCAATCCATCAAAATCTATATTGCTTCATTGATGTTGGGTTTTCTCTGGATAAGGTTGGCTCTGAACGTTTTGACAAGGAATATGCCTACAGTATCAGGCACAATTATGGAAAAGAAGGAAAACGAACAGTAAGTCCCCCTGTTCTATCTTTGTTATTTGCATGGATAGTGGACTTGTTCATCACTCTGACAAATTTCTCATACAGGATTACACTCCATATTCATGTCAAAAGATTATCTCTGCAACGCCTGGTGTTGGTGATCACCATGGTTGTCCTTATCGACATTTTGGGTATAATCTCATTCTACTGCGCCATTGACAAAATAAACATCTGTTTGTTTTATGGTTAAATTTCTGTTAGCAGTATCATATTCATCAAATGTCAATGAGACGTGGGATTTAATATCCTGTAACTTGGTTTATTGTGATGTCATATATTGGGAATTCCTGTCATGCGAGAGTTTGTGGTCTGACATGAACAACTGCCTGTTGAATACAAAGAATTCTGGATTTTTCCTACTTCAAATTAAACATTTACTGGACTGCTGGTTTGAAGCCCTATAAATCAAGATGGAATGATTGCCTTCTAAAGATTACAATGTTAGCAAAAATGAACCCAGTAAAACAGAAAGTTTAGATTTTCCATTGGATGTAACCAGAAGTGATGGTCAAAAAGGACATATTAAAACAAAGAATTTATTTTTTAGTGAAAGTAACCAAAATTTCATTTTTGTCAGCTAAAAATTCATTTTAATATTCCAAATTGTCACATTGCCGGGGTGATGTAAATAACGTATGTGAACTCCAAAAAGCTACCCTGTTTTATGAGTAACATATGTTTTGCTTTTTTGTCTTGTGTGGTATTTCTAGTGAGGAGAACTTGAGAGCAGCACTCAATAAAATGGGAACCAGTGGACATTCATTGGAAGAGATAATGGATAAAGTGAAGAACAGGCACTACCAGGTACTGCAACCTCAGTGTTCTAGCTTTAATAGGCTTCTAAACCTTGACTGCTTGAATCATCTGGGACATGAAATACACAGCTAGCTTGCACAATGACCTTCGAGGCAGCACATGGTGTCTCGTGTGATACTGGAATCAATCATCCTAATCAGTATTTCAGTGAAAGCCAGAAAGTCTTGAAAGCGAAGGTGAGCCGCCATAGTTGATCACTGGATTGCGTACATTTGTACATTTACTGTTAGCATGTGAGATGTTCAAATTGACAGCAATTTCATTTTTCTATTCCACAGAATCAAGCAGTGGAGAGCCAAGCAACGACCTAAATTGTATTGCTGCTGGCAAAAGTCAGTCCATCTAAATACGGAATATCAGGTTTCTCAGTTGTTGCTTTGCATTATATCAACGCTCTTTTAATATCAACTAATTATTAGGAACACATTTCTAATGAGCAATTCTGCGAGCATATACCTTTTGCTTTTTTATGGCTGTATTTCAATATTCAGCAATCAACTCCATGATAAGTGTACAGTTTGCAGCAATTCCAAGTTATTTCTTTTTCATTTTAGATATTTCTTTTTCATGAGGCTACTTTCATTGCCTTCTAAATTGACCATGAAGTTGTGGCTTTGTATTTTGTCTATGTGTTACTGGAAAGGGGCTATAGCTCTACGCTAAGTTCTGGTTTAGATTCTGATTTGGAAAATGGATATTTTTCTGAGTTTTTTCTTTGAACTTCCTGCAAAATTCACTCTCTAAAAAGAGCTCAAATGTCAATATGTGATTCCTAAAAGGTGTCATTGCTATAATTTGTGAACGCTATAAAAAAGCAACAATGCTGGAATATTTGTAAATTGGATTTGCCTCAAGTGTATTCATGTTTTAAAACTGCACGTGGAATTTGTGCATATAAGTTATTTTTTTACCAGGAATGCTACAACCAATTCCCACCGTCTGATTATTCTGTGTTCCTACAGCGGCTTGGCTTCGTATCAAGATTCATCCCTGCTGCTAATTGTGCATTCTGATGCCCATAGAGGGAATTGTGTTGCTCTCTGAAGTTTCAGAATTGTAACTGCAGGATGCTTCCTGTTTCCCCAAAAAGTGATGGATTACCCAACCCTCCCCCAAAATTATAATAACTTAGGCACAAAAAGTAGATATAACCGTAGTATGTACTAGTCAAATCCAAGATATCAAATTTATTGTTTGTGTTGGTACTGTAACCAGGGAGTTGTACACATCCCAGATCAGTTCAATTGTGCTGTAATATTACTGTAATCGCAAACCTGACAAAGAACAATTGCTCTGTTTTGGCAATTATTTCCAGGTATGCAGTTTCATTAATCCGCTCGAAATATTCGACCTGGCTTCCTTGACCAGTCTGGGCTTTGGGTAGTAAACTGTGGTAGTGGGCACTGCAGAGATCCCAAGGTATTCATTCTAGTTGTGTTCGATAATTTTTAGGAATTGTGAAAGCTTTAATACCATATGTTAGGAGAATCATGATATAAGGGAGACATAGATTTAAGGTGAAAAATCATTGTGAGAAAAAACTATGGACAACTGGCAGTACTAAAGAGTTATACAAATGCAGGGAATAAATTATTGAACCTACGCAACTTATTGGCATATATAATAAATTCAGTCTAATTTTATCGTCATTGTGGAATAACATGTTATTTGTCTCACGAATAATTATTTATACTCTACGGTGTGCTACTTCTATATCCTAAATTATTTGTACACTTTATACAATGCTACGTGTCTAAAAAAAGAAATGTGTAATTTACGTATGAAAAATTTCACAATCCCTTCCTCACTATATATGATACCGAAAAGTAAACTAGAATCGCAAACAACAAGGATGCATGTTCGTGGTTCCGCCGCCACACCCACCATCACAGCACAACTGACAGAGACCTCTTGGCGGCTCGACGGCACGGCCAAAGCCAGTGAACCGAAACCCGAACACAGGACCCAGGGTCCATCGATCTCCACTCCACGTGCCTGGCCTGCCTGCCGGTTGAATTCAAACGGCTGATATCATGTGTGTACCGACCTCCTGTCATGCCTCTGCGAGTCTACGACCATCCATTCCATCCATCCAACCACGCATTCGACGAAACAAACTCAAGTCAGTCAGCCGAGCCCCCGGCCGCCAAGGCGACCGAAAAGGCCACAACCCCTGGCTCCCAAACCAAATGCGTCCCCGTCCGTCTCCGTGTATTTTTATTTGCCCGTAATCCCAGCATTGCCCCTCGGCGATCTCAAGAGCCCAACTTCTCACCTTCTTCTTGGCTTGTCCTCCTCCGCCTTCGATATCCCCGATAAAACCCACCCTTCTTTCTCCGCCTCCATCCAGCTTCCCTCCTCGCATCCCCTCCGCTCTTCTTCCTTTTCTCCTCAAGGAGAGGAAGAAGAAGGCCATCCATGGCGCTATCCTGCATGCGGTGCTCCCCGGGCGGCGCCGCCTCCGCCGTACGACGCGGCTCCGCGGCTTCGCCGCTGCCGGCGGCGCTCTCCTTCGCCAGATGCGGACTCCGGGGGCCGGTCGTCGCCGTCGGGTGGCGCGCCTCCACCTCCGCCGCCGCGACGGCAGGTGGGGCTTTTTCTCCCTTTCCCTTCGTCGCCCGTTGACCCTTGGCCTGTCTGTATGCCTCTGTTCTTTTGGAGATCGAGGGGAGACCGTACCGCCCTTTTGCCTGCTTCGATGATGTCTAGCTTGCCGCGTCCATGCATAGTTGGACTGCCAATTCATCGTCTGTATCCTATCAGGGGAATTGCATTTTAGGAACCTACTATCACGTCCATCTCCGCAAGTGCCAGCCTGAGCCAGATGCATTGCATCTGTACAAACTACCAAATTCGGTGTCATCTTATTTAAACCTGTAAATACAGAAAATTAATGGCCAGCTAGTAGTAATTTTTCTCGTGAAAGAAAAAAGCCCAGGTCTAACTAAAACAATCAACAAGTCATGCCCATTGCTTTCCTTTCCAAAGTGATGATACCATTTCAATGTAACAAATTCCTCTTTTCACCTCATCAGTGACTGCATACACTGACTCTTTACTTATATCTGACACTTGTCAATAGTGAAAGGCGCCATGGATGCTGATGTAAAGAATGCTGCCATAAGTGCTCCCCCATCAAAGGTGGAAAATGGCTCACCTTCACATGTCATTTTAGATGATTTTGAAGACTTGAGTCCTCTATCAGAAAATGATGACTCCACTGTTAGTATCACTGTAGTTGGAGCATCTGGTGACCTTGCCAAGAAGAAAATATTTCCTGCACTTTTTGCTCTATACTATGAAGATTGTCTCCCAAAGGTTTTTATACATATGCTCCAAACATATGATACCATTTTCAGCTACACTTCTTAAATCTAAGTCAGAGTATTTTTCAATTTAGCATTTCACCATCTTTGGATATGCACGGAGCAAGATGACAGATGCTGAATTGAGAAACATGGTCAGCAGAACGCTAACATGCAGAATAGATAAAAGGTGTTTATCTAGTCTGGGTTTTCTAACTTCTTAAAATCCTTAGGTAAATGATGCCTTTGCATGCAATTTTCATCATTGCTGGTTGAAACTATTGTTTCTTTCCAGGGAAAACTGTAATGAGAAGATGGAAGAGTTTCTAAAAAGATGCTTCTATCACTCAGGCCAATATGATTCAGAGGAGCATTTCATGGACCTTGACAAGAAGCTGAAACAACATGAGGTTTGTATATGCACTTCATGTGAAAGCAAGAATGAGTCATTAATTGTGGTTGTAGGAAAAAAATCATGTGGTTAGACTTTTTTTTTTTCTTTGGGAGAATTCTTCAATCTTCATAGGTCATGTTTTTCAGTTACATAAACTTACTACTTTCAATGACCATGCATTATTATCTCAAAACTATTGTGCTTAATAACATATTAGTTCTAGCTCATTCGTTTTTAGTTCTTTTCCATCTTTATTATCATGAAAATGTAAATATACACCAGTAAATTTTTGACATGTTGAATGCCAAGAGAAATACCAGAAAAGGGATCCAATAAGTCGTCATCTCTTGGTGCAACATATGTCCTCCACTGCTGAAACTAAACTGTGCATAAATTTTGTTGTTGCCATGGATTTGTTTGCTGAAATTGCTTTGGGATGTGCTTATTCTTTTAGTTGCAACAGAAATGTATCTTTGCAAAGTGGTGTAATTTATTTGAGAATTTTTTTTATTAGACAAAGTCGGCTATCCAACCATCATTTCTTTAACACTTGGTTGCTTGCAGAATAATTTCTTTTACAACTTGATTCAGAAGAAAAGCAATTAGCATAATAATTACTCCTTCCATTCCAAAATATAAGATGCAACCACTTTTTTCCTATGTTCCAAAATATAAGGTGCGTATTAATTACATTGCTACATGCATTGATAAAACAATAAACTAAAGCAAAAATAGATAGCATGCATTGGCTGGTTTGTACTAAGTAAATGTATGATTAAATGTTTCTTGGTCTTTGTATCAAAGGTGGTTGTGCCTTATATTTTGGAACAGAGGTAGTATTAAATACAGTTGTTCCAAACTGGTTGATAATAATCAACCTCCATGCCAAGCAGAGCTTAAATTCTTGTGTGCCCTTGACCACTTTAAGTCATAATCTGATTGCATTCTTGTACTTAATCTGCAGGGCTCCAGAGTTTCTAACCGTCTTTTCTATTTGTCAATACCTCCTAATATATTCCTGAATGTTGTAAAATGTGCGAGCAAATCAGCATCATCTGTGAATGGTTGGACAAGGGTAATTGTTGAGAAACCTTTTGGTCGCGACTCTGAATCATCTGCAGCATTGACAAGGGGTCTGAAGCAGTACCTTGTAGAGGACCAAATATTCAGGTGGTACATGCATCTATTTGAGATTGTGTTCATCAGAATGCATATATTTGTAAATTAGCATATTAATCTAGTTGCATGATTGTTATTTTCTTTGAACTTGTGTTATGCAGGATTGACCACTACTTGGGAAAGGAACTAGTGGAAAACTTGTCTGTTCTTCGCTTCTCAAATCTTGTTTTTGAACCTCTATGGTCAAGGCAGTATATCAGGAATGTGCAACTGATATTCTCAGAGGATTTTGGCACTGAAGGACGAGGAGGGTATGATTTTATTGATTTTTTTTAATGATACAACATTACTTACCTTGGATTATTTCTCATTTTATTGTTGAACGACACAGGTACTTTGATAGGTATGGTATTATCCGGGACATAATGCAGAATCATCTTCTTCAGATACTAGCTCTATTTGCCATGGAAACTCCTATTAGCTTGGAGGCGGAGGACATAAGAAATGAAAAGGTTTGTGCCTGTTCCTGTAGCAATCTTAATCATAGGATATATCATGTGGTAGATAATTTTAGACATAGAACTTCCGTCGCATGGACACAGATGTACCAAGTTAGGAAGGAAGGCCTTAAGTTGATGTTGTTACCTATGCCGTAAATCAAATAAATATACACCTTATAGGCCAGTTGTTGATCTTGTTGTATTGCTTTATATTTTTCATCTATAGGTTAAAGTTCTGCGCTCCATGAAGCCCCTGCAACTCGAAGATGTGG
This sequence comes from Leersia perrieri, assembly GCA_000325765.3. Lineage (NCBI taxonomy): Eukaryota > Viridiplantae > Streptophyta > Magnoliopsida > Poales > Poaceae > Leersia > Leersia perrieri. The sequence goes on from CM002485.1 coordinate 8,989,753, forward strand.
TAATAGGACAGTATAAAAGTCATACAAAGGGCGGTACCACATACCCTGGATACACTGAAGATAAGACGGTGCCCAACGATAGTATAACTCCAACATTTGCTGCAGCTGCACTTTTCATAAATAATGCTAGATGGGATGGAGTTCCTTTTCTTATGAAGGCTGGGAAAGCTTTGCACAAAAAAGGGTATGTCTCCATGGATATAGTTTCCCTCACAAATCACAACCTTATTATATGACTCCTATCAAGTGCCAACATCTTTCCGTTTAGTGCATTTAATAAGAGTCTGATGAGTTTTTGAACAAATATCCTGAAGGCGATTCTTGTTTCTGTTTTGATTCTTTTGTGCCTTTTTGTTCATTATTTTAATGTCCTTCAGTTAGACAGATTTGGTAAAACATTTTCTACTCTTTGGAAAGACTTTATTATGGATTACATTTGATGTACTTTCAAGACAATTAAGTAAATAGGAGCATTCCTCCTGTCTGTTCATCAGGGTACATAACTCACATTTTTTTGTTCTAAAGATCTTAAGGACAACTTTGGATGTCAAAGATCTTTGCTTGTGCTCTTACATGGAAAATATATAAATTTCAGGGCTGAGATTAGAGTACAGTTCCGACATGTTCCTGGTAATCTTTATAAAAGGAGTTTTGGGACTGATCTTGATACGGCCACTAATGAGCTTGTGATACGGGTGCAACCTGACGAAGCTATCTACCTGAAGATTAACAACAAAATTCCTGGTCTTGGTATGAGACTAGATAGAAGTAATTTGAATCTTCACTATGCAGCAAGGTAAGGATAATATTCCAGCAGTTTTACATTTGTATCCAGATGGGTCTTTTGTTCCAAAAAAATGGAGTATTATGCTTCCATAGATATTAAACATGTTGATATGTTAGGCCAAATTGGTTTCTTAGTAGTTACTTCTGTGTCATAATGTATGGGTATTATTGTACTATCCATCTGTTTTGAGTTACTTCGAGTTTTTGCCTAGCCATGTGTGTGAGTTCTGTCTTTAATCTCACCATGGCATATGATGTATCAGCTCATCAGTTAGTAATATGAACTTGGTTTTATCCAGCAATCTGGATCCGGTACTTTAAGTGATTATTGTATCTTGCTGCAATTCTATAAACTGTTCTACAAACTTTTGCCATAGGTACTCCAAGGAGATACCAGATGCTTATGAGAGGCTCTTGCTTGATGCCATCGAAGGAGAGCGAAGGCTTTTCATCCGCTCTGATGAGTTGGATGCCGCATGGGAGCTCTTCACTCCCCTTCTGAAGGAGTTGGAAGAGAAGTGGATAGCCCCCGAGCTATATCCTTATGGAAGCCGAGGTCCTGTAGGGGCTCACTACCTTGCAGCAAAGTACAACGTCAGATGGGGTGATATGACCACAGAACAGAAGGCATGAAATATAGACGATCTCTATTTTTCACTATGCTTTTTCTGCCATGACATTTCTGTAAGATTGCACGCCCAGTTCAGTGGGAAAAATGCAAGGAACAGACGAGAATAAGGCAACCAGTTGGCTAGTTACAAGCCTGTATCTGTTAGACTATATTGTGGCATAATTAGTATTTTTGTAGATTTTTTTGGTCACCTTGGAAGGCAATTAATAAGGTTACCCGGATGGCTTTTATCTTCGTTGGGTGTTGCATTCTTGTTCTTGTTCCTGTAGTTGTGCAGATAATAGGATCGGCGCAACGAGAGACGTCTTTTTGCCCTAAGGATGTGAGGTTTAACAATGAGATAACAGTGCTGGATACACAATTGTTACTAATACCGCTGAATACTATGAGCATGGTAAAGACATGATGTTGCCAAGCTTTCGCACTACTCGATAACTAATCTATGTCAGTTTCTCCGCAAGGAAAAAATTGTGTACATACACTGGTAAACCAAACGCAGCTAAAACCTAAAGTTAGCAAATCCTGTTCTCCATTCACTGCTTGAAACTACATCCTGAAATCCATGATGACTGAGTTGTTCGAGAGAAACATGCTGCAATCTTGCTGCCTTCTTTATTCCAGCACACTTCAAAAATGCCACCACTCCCTCTATATGTCTTCAAGATCCTCCCTTCTTTAACCGACCAAATGTTCAGGCATTGATCAAGGGAACCACTTGCTAAGTACTCACCACCAGGCTAAATGCGACCGAATACGCAGGTTGCCTGCAATCACGAACAAGTTGACATCAGCATTGCAAGCAACTTATATATATATAAGGCATACAGTTTTTCTCATGTTGTTTCAAATTTCCTCAGGCACGCATGCACATTTATTGCTTCTTTTCCTTCTTTGCCCTCATTTATTTTGTGTAGTCTCTCCTGAAATACATCTCACTAACTACTTTTTCATATTACTAACGTATTTAAATATGGATGGCACGACATTTCAATTCATCTGTCCTTTGTTTTAATACTCAAAATAATATTTTGTTAATGGAGGTATTATTATTTTCTTATTCTGTTATCAATACCTATGGCCAGCCAAGCTGTACAGAAGTCAGAAGACGTCCTTGCTCAACTTCCCATAGCTTGATAGTCGAATCAAAAGATGCACTGCACATGAAAACAACATAGTCAATGATTGCACAAACATGAGTTAATTTACTAAGAATTGAGATGGATATGACAAGCTCTCCAACATCTGTGGAAAAGGTGAAGTTACAGATTTCCTATAAAGCAAGAATCATACTCCAGGTAGCTAAGCAACCTACTTACATCTCCAATAACGATCTTGTATACAAGGAACCAACAATGGTGTCAGGAAATAATGAAAATGGTAAACTGGTTGGAATATTAGCTGCTTGTACGGAATTTAACGTTATAAAGATCTATGAAGGTCCAACCTTGTACTGCTTAGGCAGCATAAGCAGCAGGCTAGGCCATGTAAGAAATACAAGGTGGGTAGATGCAGCACAGACAGTGGTTACTGCTTTTAGAACCTTGACCATTAGATGCCAACTTACTAACACATTGATGTGCAACAGAGATCGCTGGGCAGCATATGCACATTCAAAATAGATATTTTTAAATTCTAAAGGGAGGAGGAAAGGTGTACCTATCTCAGAAGAATCAATTCACGGAACCATAAATACACAGAACTCACTCATGAATCCAAGATAAACACAGTTGTGAATCTAATTCATCAACATCATCTTCCATTATTAGACACGTTAAAGGAGATTATGATTCAAATAATTTGTTTCAGGTAGGCTAGTCTTCTTTTTGACAAATATTCAGATTCCAGAAAACCATACTTATGTCAGAACAGCTACACCTTTTCAGTTGTCAACAGTTTTAGAAAATTGAAATTGGCACTTAAAGTGTGGTTTTGTGAAACCATTTTTTTAAAAAGCAGTTTATTTATAGTTTTTTCAGTCCAAGTGTAGTTTAATGTAATTTACTCCATTTTACATGTAGGACAATGGGGATTGAATATAAATTTATGTTATTCTCGATCTTTTTTTATTATACTCCATTTGAAAATTTTCAAAGGACGTAGAAGATAGAGGTGAGCTATCAATCATCAACCATGAGATATCCAACTAGAAATCTCAGTAGTGACAAAATATTACACTTAAAAACATAGCATCTAGATATTTAGTTATTTGCACAAACTACTTACCTTGCCAAAAGCAACTGCTGATATGGATTATTTGTCCCTGGTCCTGTTGGGCTCCATCTAATAGTGTATATTTCCTGCAAAATATTAAGCATGCAATAGAAAGTAGAATAGGTTCTAGGGATCATAAAATATGAAGGTAGATTTTGCAAACCTTGGTATGCTCCTTGAAATCATAAACACATTTATCCTGTTTCATGCTCCATATCTGCAAAAGAAAAGGTAACAAAGGTGGGAAACGGCTGAAATGGAAGATAGCACTAGCACTTCCCAAGGATTGTAACACCAAACTCATAGGGTTGTTTAAAGAAGTTCATTTGCCCCCTCAACTGTCTGTTTCATCAGACTATTTTTGCCATATTGTCAGAGCCACATTACTGGTTTTTATTGTTTTATCAAGTAATCCAAACATGCAAGGCATTGAGCAAATGTTCCATTGCTCAAACAAAACTCATAACCTTGATTAGTTGCCACATCGCTAATGTTCTGTTTCTGCTTATATAGACAAACAATTGATGTGATCACTAAAATGGAAAATAATACATCTAACCAATATTATATTTGAAGGGTAAAATTGATAATTTTGCATCCAGCGGTATATTGAACTTAAGACGTTATTTACTTAAGCCACAAATACTCAAAATGAAAAATAGACTGTACTACTGATGGGATGTGGTTAATGTAAAATATCATTTTCGTTACACTACACACTGTATTAGGTCAAAGCAACTCGTAAAGTTAATAAGAAAAAGATCTCAAGAAATTATATTTAATTTTCGGTCAAATAAAAAAAGAGAGAAGATATCTTGAATGTTTAATGATAAGGATGAAATTGTTACAACCTTAGCAGTCCAATCATCCAAACATGAAGCCAGCAGAGAACCAGTTGGATCCCACTTGATAGCATTAACTTCGCTCTACAAACATGTGTAATAGTCACAGTCAGAAGATCACATTGGTAGCGACCTTTTTCAATAATTTTTACATAAAAATAACATATGATATATTGATATGTAGTATATTTGCATGGATAAGCAAAAAGCATGACTCCTATGTTTCAATGCAAACTACATCGATGTTAAATTATTTACTGAACAGCGTTCACATTCATTAAATATACCCTGCAACATCAATAATTTTTCAGCCAAGAAATGAATGACTGGATAATGGAAGACAGTCAATCAAATCAAATATAATGTATAGAAGGAACTAGATAGACTGAATAAAGGGAACTAGATGTTTGCTAATCCATCATAAATTTAAGTTCATAGAACAGTGTTCATGTCAGGTTATTTTGCCCAGCTCCAAACATTCTAGAGCTGAAGATCTCAGCTAATAAAGGTACAACTACCATCTCTGCTAATGGCTGGTTGGTATAATGTGAATTATGCATAGGTTAAATCTAGAATCTTTATTTCTGTTAACACCACTTCTTTCTGATCCCAGAAATCACCACTGAACTCAAAATCAAGTTTGGAACACCACAGAGTATTTCACAGAACTCAAAGTCACACATATGATACAAGAAGAATTCATTAATTTAATGCATTTAGAAAGACATCACATATTAAAAGCATTACTGTTTGAAGAATTCAAGCAGTTTGAAAGACATCATTTATTGAAAGCATGTATAGTTTGGAAAACACCAACCTGATGACCGCTGAATGATTTAACTGGGCACTGATCCCCAATCTTGCAAACATAGATCATATTATCAGTTGAGCATGTTGCAAAAGAATTATTGTCTCTCCAATAAACATCCAGTGTTGGAGCTGCATGAAACTATGGGCAAGTTATAGTTTTCATGCTGAATAGAAATGCATCCAGTGCAATACAGATAATTATCATGTAAAAATTAGTACAGCTATGGCATGCAAGTGTACCTGAATGAAATTCAAATTGTTGCTTGCACTCCCATGTCTTTGTATCCCACACAATAGCAGTTTTATCAACGCTGTCACTTAGGAGGATATCTCCTTTCTTATTCCATTTCAAGGAAGATATAGGCCCCTTGTGTTTGAACAAAGTTTGCTTCAACTCTCATGATAAATTCAACATCACCAGGGCTGATATTGGGAAAACTTTAAATGTACTCTAAGTAGTTCTAAGCATATGTAGTAATTCCCACTTTGCAAGTTCTAATACAATTAGCATGTAAAAATCTATGAACAAATATACAAAGCATATATAGAACGACTCTTCTGTACTCATGGGAGTATGTACTCCCACCCTCTTATTGGATACTCCCAGTCTCTTATTGGATACCATTAGTTGATAAGAGATATTTAGATTAAATAGAAAATAAACCGTTACATTTTTTTTCAAATTTCTGCATGCACATTGACCGGTCTTCCTTTTGTTCAAAATTTTGCATGCGTGTGCACTGGGCGGCCAGTTAGGAATGGCCGAATTTAAGAGTATATACTCTTTTCTACTTATTGTAGTATATATATACTATACTTTGTTTAAGTATATACTGTACTTTATTGAGTATATACTCTTTTGTAATTACCATATTTATTAGTATATACTCTTCTGTAATTACCATAGCAATATATACTCTTCTCTAGTTACAATAGTATATACTACTTTGTTTATGTTGATAGTTAGGATCTAGTATATACCTTTTTTCCCATCGGTAGAAGTACATGCTATTTTTTTTTTCCAACGAGTAGTATGTGCTATCTGTATGCAAGTACATGCGTTTTCTTATTAAGTAATATTCAGGATTTGATTTTAATCATGCATGTGGATTTATATTGTTGTATACTTGTATGTATGCATGGATGCCTGATTTCAGATTTGGCGGAGCCGCATTATATATTCAAAATTTTAAATTCTAATCATACGACTAGTATTGCAACTAACATGGATGAAGAATCGAAGTATATACTGCTTACTTTCTCGTGACAGTATATACACATTATTAATGACAGTGCATACTTCTTATTTTACTTATACTACTTAGCCGTTTTTTTTTGTAGGTAGCGGTATATATATATACTATCCTTGTAAGTAGCAGTATATGCTAAATATAAGCGTATTATACTTCATTAGCAGATTTGTTTTATGATTACAGTATATGATTTTTAAGTTAGTAGTATATACTATTTTTTAGGTGATAGCAGTATATGCTTTTTAAAATAAATTTATATACTGTTATTTAAGATAGTTGCAGTATATGCTATTTTTCAAGTTAGTGGTAGACTACTGCAGTTTCATGCATCCGCATGATCCAAAATGATCAGGATGTTCTCAGTTATAGGGAAAAGCAATATGTATTTCCAAAGGAGAACTAGCTGGCTAACATAATTAAGGACATGAACAAAATTTACTTGAAAGAGCAGATGTAATAGTAGTATATGTTGATTACAAAAAGGGTTTAGAGTCCAAATGACATTGTCTAATTAAACTCTAATTAAACAAGGACCTGGCGGTTCAACATGTTCTGCTACCGCCGGCCGGCCACCATCTGCATACTGCATTCGACACGTACTGAATAAGATATGGATTTGAGGAGCTTTGGCACCGCCATGTTGAGGGATCTGATCGATTGGAGTTGATGGCTGTGTATTTGTGGTTGTCGCCCTACCAGGAGCATACAACTTGTCATGGAAAAGGGTCACGAGTCCTATATTTTGCATGCATAAAGAAACAAAATTAGTTTCAATCTCAACTTTGGGAAAGATATTAACTAATAGCGTACACTCATCTGGTCGTGGAACTGTGATTCAGATATTAACTAAAAACAGTATATCAAAGAGGAACCAGTAGCCAACAGTGTTCCTTCACCCTAGACAACAGGAAAAACAAATCCTAAGATGAGCATGTCAAAGAGGAAGACCTAGATGCACAAAATAGGAAGTCGTCTTGGGAATATTGGTCGAGGAGAGATTATTTTTATGGTGTCTAAATTCAAATGTATCATGTGTTCTACTATGAATTTCGAGACAGATCAATCAAGCCAACATAAACTGGACTTCACTCAGAGCAAGCACATATACACACAGGGAACTTCAATCAACGGGTTGCGAAGCCTAATTCTAAAATATTGTAATCAGGTGGACTACCCGGTAAGTACCCTATTTAAGGTCGACCTATGACTCCCAATAAAATAATTTGTTTTCCATCGCCCTCCAGATCTTCCTACCATACAAAATCTAGGTTAGTCGATATATCTCTCTTGCCCTATCGATTGATCACAGCACGATGTGCTTGTTTTAGAAACGAAAAATAGTCAAGGCGATTCCTAGGGTTGAAAGTATATGCTTTTAGGTTGAGTGAGAGGAATTATAATGCTTAGGTTACTGTGGCTGGTTACGCGGTTTAAATTATTCGACAAAAGATCTAATGGTCTATCTCATTTATAAAAGGGTTTTCACTATGTCAAAGACAAGGCATGGCGTGAGTTAGCTCCAGTATCCTCGATTGAACTAAAGGCTAGGGTTTTGCTAACCTACTCGAGATGTTTTAGAAAAGTTTTAATTTTCCTCGTGTTTTAAAATATAGGAAACAACTGAACAAGGTTTTAATCTGGGTAAAATTTTAAAATTACACGCATTTTAGAACCTACACACAGAAAGGATGTAGCAATTCGGATTAAAACTTCAGGGCTGTTACACACTGTTGTTTCTGGAACAGAACATCAGCATAATACGTAGAAACATAAACTTCTCTTAAGTGTCGTTTCATGTCTTTCCAAGACTTTGGTATTTTATCATGCCTATAAAGATATTTGCACTCATATGATGCATTCATAAGAACAATAGAGGTGAAGATAACCTTTTGTTGCGTAGACAATTCATGCTTTTCAAATTCTTTATCAACTACTAATTCCCATTTAATGTATGCGTGAGAATCATAATTTCCTTCGAAATAAGGTAGCACATATTTGATTTTATCTAAAACATCATCACATACCTCACGTGCATCATGTTGACGGCTTCTCATATCTCGATGAAGGTGAAATGGTTGTTGTTGAGCACAAACAACTGCAACCTCCTTGTGTAATCCTGCCATGTTTAGTAGGAAACAAGAAACATACACAAAAATATGCACGCTCTTATTAACTACAAGGTAGTGGAGGCTAAAAAGTCGCACACACTCACACTCAAGCTTTGTACTGAGATCTTACAAATTCTTACCAATACAAGCTAGATGGTGTCCACACAGACTCAACCAAACACCTATGGAGGTTGAATGTATCGATGCCTTGGTACACATATTCACAATTTGTATAGCTATAGTCAAATATGTGGAGCTCTTTGTAGACTTAAATATATAGCAAGGATGGCAAATGCTCAAATAAAAATAATGCAAGGTTCAAAGTACTACTCAAAATGGTGGCCTAGCCTAGACTCAATACTATCTCAAGCAAACAACTGCCGACACTAAGAACTACAAACAACTCAGAGCTCAACTCTACAACACAAAATCAAGCTCAAGAATAATCTAGGTTTTTCTCCATTCTTTTCACCTTTTTTCTTTCTTTTTCTTTTTCCCTCTCTTCTTTTTTTTGCATGTGGCTTTTCTCTTCTCTTTTTTAGCACCTTCCTGCCTCTTTTTTTAACTCTTTCTTCAAACTTTTTTGCACCAAAACTAACCAAGGAGCAAAATGCAAGATTATAGGGACTCAAATGTAAATACAAAAATTATAGGGACTCAACTGTAAATAGATAAATTATAGGGACTCAAATGTAAAACTATAGCCCAAAAATATAAACTATACAAAAATGGAATTCTCTCATCGTGTAGATTCCATTTTCACAGACAAAGTTCAAATCCAAAACTAAACAAATTTTTACCAAGGTGTATGTGGAGGATGAGTGGAGATGGAGACCGTGAGAACAAATGGGAAAATAGTCAAACTCATGTGGGAAGGGGAGATCGGCAAGGGGGTGGAGACATGAGGATAAGGAGTTCAGACTTGGTGGGTGAGATTTGCCATATTGGGGTGGAGATGGAAACTCCCGAGACAATGTTTTGGGGGTAAGAAACTAGACTTCCTATTTTTATGGGAGTGACTCCCGACCATTCTTTCTTGCGCAAAAAGTAAGGAAACAAATCTTTCGAATCTCCAACCGAAACAAAGCCAATCTCATTCTTCTTCCTTATGAAAGAGAGGCCACGCCAATGGCAGAAGCCTAGCAAACCCTAGATGTAGCGTACAAACCAACTGTCATAAACTTTTGGAAACTGGAAGAGCAGGATTCTTGAGACGACATGATTCCATTTTCAAAAATTCTACACTACACCAGAGACAACGGAAAACACGACCAAAACTCGTGTGATGCACGAATGAGGTCTGCTCTACACAAGCCGAAGACAAATGCAAGACACTAAACCAAGATGAGACTCATCTAAAGCAACACTTGACACGATAGTGCAACATAAAATTTCAATAATGCAAAAACTAAAAAGAACAATGCAACGGCTCAACGATGGCTAGGTAATGGACAAACTAATCTACTGCTTTTTTCTTGGCTTTTTATGGTTTACGGATAGATAAAAACTCAACGAGCAACGAAAGCTCTAATACCACTTAATGTGAATAGGGGTGGCTCGATCTTTTGGTGAGTTGAGAAAACTATGACTTGTGGAAAAAATGTTGACGATCCGACTACAACCGTACGAGACGTTGTTGTGTTGCGCCTTAGCGATCAATACAACTCTCCTAGGATTGTTGATATTGCTAGTACTAAATCAACCTTACTTCTGTGAGCAATCGAGTACAAACAAGAACATGATAAATGCATTCTGAATTGCAAATAGGAATTAAGCTTCACGGTAAAAGATAAACTTGATAAGGTGGGGGTTCCGAATAAGTAACTAGGCGATCTAGCCAACCGTACAAGTGAAGTAGCAAGGGCTAAAAATTCAATTAATCAAAACCAAAATTACCCTAAAGAGGTAGCTAACTATTTAAAGAAGTGGGAGGACGCCCTAGGGGTCTCTAGGGTCATGCTCCGCCTGGTTGGGGTGCATTCCACATGGGCCCCACTTGGTTCGGGGTCCTAGACGTAGTTATAAGCCCATAGTCCCATTACAAGTGCCACAATTGCAAGTGACTCTAGATGACATTTGTCAATGAGATTAGATTCATGGGAAAGAGGTCTCCAAAATATTTCCATCAAGTACTCATGGGCTTGCAATGGATGTCATATGCAGGTTTTGTGGCTATTTGAAGTCAACGCTACTCTCGGTGGTCGAATTGGATTTCGAAAAGCAAAAAACTTATCCCATTCTCCTCATGCATCGTAAGCAATGTGTTCATCTTCCATGTGCAACCCAAAATATGTAGATTGGTCCTAAACATACAAATGTATATATTTTCATCGTTAGGTAGCGTCATATTCTTAATGCACTCAAATTGGAGCTTATTATAAAACAATTTTTACCTATGAGCATGAGATTTGATCAATGAGTGTATCCACAGTAATCATGGTCTCATCAGTATAACCAGGAGTTTGTTGATACCAAGTCCTGCAAGAATACAAAACAAACAAAGAGTGGAGACGACTTCAGGCCTTCGAGATGGCTAATGACCCTATGTCCTGTTGACTAGAGGCCTCTTTCCTTAATCAATAAATAAGGTGTGTGTCGCCGAGTACAACCAATCAGGTTGGGAGTTAGTTTAGTCTATCGACAAGATGGGGGATGGTATGGTGAATATGTTGAATCCTATGAAACTAGTTGATGGGGAATTGGTGGATTGTTTTTTATGGCTTTGTCTTGTATTAGTGGATTGACGTTTTCTGACTTGTTGTGACTTGTAGCCCTCCAAGGGCCTATGTATTTTTACCTTTGGAATATATCATGTCCTATTTGGACTCGTGCATTTTGAAAGGCTACAAGCAGAATAGGAAAGTGCTCAGATTGCATTCTTCTGAAATCTTCAATTGTTTGTAGTGATAAAATCTTTGTGGTCAGGTCAACTATGTGAGAGCGTGGTCGATAACGACTAGACATGCGGGTGTACCAATTATGAGGTGACAATCGACTAATTAAAGGTCCCAAAATCACAGTGCCAAATCATAGTACCTATCGGATGATCGGGCACCTATGCACATCAGAATTGTAGTTGGGTTATTTGTGATCGAAACCATGGATATGGGCTTCATGTAATATTAACCACCTAAATGTGGACCCAATCCATTTCGACAATGTGAGCTCAATTCGTAACCAAATAGGATCGAATAAAGTTGTCTTTTGATATCCTATATATACCGACTAGGAGACATTAATTACTACTCCCCTCATCCTAGAATATAAGGGATTGATGGGACGTATGTAGAAGCTAATATTAGTACACTTGGATAAATAATTCAATCCAATTCAATCTTTGATTAGTCATCCTTTCAACTCCCCAATCCTATATAACCTTTACCTCATACCCACACATGGCATCATTTCCCATTCTACACATAACAACATATTTCTTTGTCCCAAGTCCTCAAGATAAAGATAAATTACCTTTTCAATGTACTAGCTAAAATTATTACAAAGGATGTGAATATTATTGTACTATTAAGCATCGTTAACTGAACCAATTTCTAAATACTTACATGGGCTACTGCATGCCTCTATTCGAAACTCTAATTGTGATTTTGCCATCATTTTTCTTTTCAAATTGAAATCTTTTTTCCCCCACTCCGTCAAGCCATCTTAATAGTGTTAAAATTTAAGTCAAAACAGGGTTAAAATTCATGTAAAGCTTATGCTTGACCTTATTTTTTTTAAAAAAAATGAATGTGTGAACAATCATGTTTAAACATTGACGGACATAATGTCAAAATATTTAATGTTGAAATAGTGGCAAAATCACAAAGTACCGTAAAAGTAGGGGTAAATTTTTAAATGACATGCATGAATCTAACACCTCTAGAAATAACTAATAGAAGAGGTTGAACATCAGCTTCAGTTTGAAAAAATAGAGTAAAATCACAAAGTTAAAAAAATAGGGGTAAATTACAGTTAGAGTTAAAAGTAGGAGTAAGGACAGAACCGTCCTATACTTAGATTTCAACGTAAGGTTGAGTGGATGGAGAGATGTGCAGGCTATCTCATGGCAACGATATCCAGATTGTGCATAAAAATAACGTTAAGATACCATAAAAATTCACAAGGATGCTTTCAAAAGTAAACCTTGATTTATATTGTTATAATAAAAGGCCTCTATTTGCGTATCAAGGTATCGTAGATAGAGGATATACACGAAGCCATATTTTATCGTCCATTATATATATAGAAACACTAAATTATTTTAAAAGTCTAATGTTATTACAACAACATTAACAAATCCCGTGGTAAGACATGATATTATCTACTATCCCGTCGCAGAATATAGCTATTTCTGGGTAGACGAGATATTTCCTAGTACAACGAATGTCCCATTCACCCAAAAATAGCTTTATTTCTGGGCAGAGGTAGTAGTAGAGTAGTTATGTTTATTATGTTAGGTCCAAGTTTGTTAATTAAAGCATACAAATACCTTAAACAGCTCAGAGGCAGAAGCATGCAAAAAATATTACAAGGGCAAAGTTCATCAACCCTGTGTTGACCGGCATGAATCCTAGTACATCACATTAAAACACATGGACGATTATAACCAAACAGAAGATCACCATCCTTTGGAAGTCTTGTTAGTGCCAGAGAGTGAGGTCCCCTCCAGCACTATCTTGTACCTCGTCATTTGTAATTTCTGTTCTTCTTTTGGTTTCCCTCGGTATAGTGCTTTTCATACAAACAGAATCTTTTGTGCTCCTAGTTTGATCATCATTTGTACTGCAATATCCATTATTTTCACCACAGAAACTTAGTTGCAATGCCTCTTGGTTGGACCGAACAGTGATGCTTCTAATCTCAGAAGTTTCTTTGTTCACTGTACTCCATTCTAACCTCCTTAAGAAACATTCTTCAATATCATTGGGCGACACATCATCATCGCTGCTGTAGCTAAAGTGAGGCAAACAGAAATCAGTTGAGGTGTGCCTCCTGGATATACCAATCAGCTGTTCATTGTCCACATTTTGTTTAAGAACCTTGGCAACATCTTTTGGGTTTTGACAACCATCATCCCCACAATTGTCATTGTCGCTTTCATTGTCACCAACTCGATCGACATCGTGATGTTCCTCATCAAGTTCATCGGATAAAGATGACTGAGAAGAAATTGTTGAGTATTCGCTGTCATCATCCTGCTCACGTTCTCTGAGCGTCTTGAGAATTAATGTCTTGAGAAGGTTCATCACATGAACAGCATGCATCAGAGCAGTAAGAGGATCTGACATCTGAATGCAAGTGAATTAATAATTTTAGCATGCTTGCTTCCGCATTCGACATTGATCATGTAAAGAATTGTGACAGAAGAAAGCGTACCTTTGTCATATTGGGTGCAAAGACCATAGCGACATTTCGAGCATTCATCTTGTTTGACTCCTCTTCCTCGACAACATCAGCCATGAATTCTACAACCCAGTTAAGAAGTGCAGCCTGAGTCGGAGGAAGAAGCCGCACGAGCTCAAAACATTCCTCCTCTGTGTTGCAGTGAAGAACTTGCTCAGGTGAGAGGCTATCCAGTACACCCTCAGGGAGTTCTCTGAACCAGGCCTGGATTCAATTTTGCAAGACAATTACTCTTACTTAAAATATGAAATCAAATAATAGTACTGCTTAGTTTGTGTACTTTCGATCAGTCGCATTGCTTAGATGAAAATGCACAAGGAAGTGAACACTAATTGATGTTGACTGCACATTAATCAGAAGTAGTATTTCATTTGTGAAGAAATTATTTTTATGGAGAAACAAAATATTTTACCCAAACTTGGACACGAATAAAATAAAAAAAGTTCCAGTCAAACAAATCTTCGGACCTAAACCTTAGTTCAGCTTCAAATAATTATTTGATAGCATTATACTATTTAAAAATTGTTATTATGTTAGCAAATTATTTAGGTGACCATTCTCCAAGCATTCATGCGAGGAATATTCAGGCAAATTGCAACTTTGAGAAAAGAAAATTGCCTTATGGCTTCAAGTTTGGAAGCCACATTAAATCCACATGGAACTCTACACATCTGTTTCCCTGCTAATTAATGGCTACTGAAGAAGTGAGTTAACACTAGGATTCATTACCTTAATCAAGCTAGCTAGGCAATGCACGTCGATGCCGTCAGGCACAACGCCTCTGTTCAGCTGCTCCCTGACATTCTCCTCCTGGCTGTTCTCCGGAGTGATTCGGAAGATCCCTTCCGCCTAAATATAAAATAACGGCGAACACAATTGAATTTAAATTAATATCTCACATACACACGCCAATCCCCGAAATGAAATTTGAACAAAGAAAAACTCGTGTACTACCTTGAGGCCATCCTGCGCGTAGAGCCTGTCCTGCATAAGTAGAAGGATCTTGGGCACCGAGTTCCCCTTGGGGTCGTAGCCGCACTGCATCGACTCCGGTGACACGCCAAAAACGCTCGCGCTACGTGGCGGAATCGACTAAATGAAATCCAACGCCGAGACCGATAGGCAGCATTACATCTACAGCACAAAAGGGGATCGAATCGTACGGACCTGGCGCTGGGGACGTGGCCGGGGATCTCGAGCTCGAACTCGACGGGGAGGCCGAGGAAGCCGTTGAGGCGGTCGAAGGTGACGTGCGCGACGTGGCGGACGTCGGTGGGCCACCCGATCTCCATCCCCCACGCCGCCGCCGCCGCCGGGTCGTCCGCGTCGGTCATCTGGCACGGGAGCACCACCGACCTGCGGAGCGCCGCGAGCAGCAGCGCCAGCACCTGCCCCTGCTGCCCCTCCGCCCCCTTCTCCTCGCCGCCTCCGCCTCCCCTGCAGCCATGGTTGTTGGACTTGGACACCAGCACCGCCTCCCCCATCCTAGATCCCCTCTCCTCTCCTCTCGAGGCGAGCTGAGCTGAGGGTGAGCAACGGGCACGGTGGGGAAAGTGCTGCTCGTTTTAAACGCCGCAACGCGCGGTGGATACTTTATGCAGGGTTTCGTCGTCGTGTGTTGGCGATCTGCGATTTTGAATCCCATTTTGAATTGTGGGGATACCACGTGGGTCCGAGAGCCCAGCCCAGACAAGAAGGGCTCCAACGGCTGTCAAATTCAAAACTTCGGGCATGTTTGCATCTTGGTACCTCAACTGCTCGAATATCAAGCAATTGCAGGACCTCCTTCAAATGGACTATCAAAGATTTCAGGCCCGTTTCTAAGAAGGCAAAATGATGTGCACGGGGGTGGCCCGATCTTTCGGTGAGTTGAGATAACTACGATTTGAAAAAAACGTTGACGATCCGACTACAACCGTACGAGACGTTGTTGTGTTGCGCCTTAGCGATCGATACACCTCCGAGGGTTTGTTGATCTTACCGGTGCAGATCAACCATATTCCTGCAAGCAATCGAGAACAAACAAGAACAAGATAACAAGCAACTGAATTGCTGGATAAACAAGACGCACAAAGATAAATCGATACACGATAATGGGGTTCCGAACTAGCAGACGGATGGTCTAGTCGACACGCGCGCTGCAAGCGAAGTAGCAATGGCTAAACTTACAATTAATCAAAACTCAAATAACCCTGAAGGGGTAACTAACTATTTATAGGAGTAGAAGGACGTCCTTCGGGTCTCTAGGGTCGTGCTCCACCAGGTTGAGGTGCACCCCACTTGGGCCCCACTTGGACCAGGGTCCCAGACGAAGTTACTGGTGATGCAGCGTCTTGTTTTTGTGATATCCGTTGACTTGAATGGAATTTTTCTATGATTGATCCGTTGGAAAGAGGACTCCAAAACCATTCCATCAAGTACTCACGGGCCAAAAACGGAGTTCGTATGATGATTTGGCGGCCGTTGAAAGTCAGTGAAGCATTAGGTGGCCGAATTGGATTCTAGAGCATGGAAGACTTCATCTTCACTCCTTGATGCACCATGACCAGAGTATTCCACATCCATATGTCGGTCCAAACACGTTGTGCACTCCTAAACAGATAAATAAATATATATATATTCATCATTAGGTAGATATTCTTAATTAAATTAAATCGGAGCCTGTGAAATGGTACCACCTTTATGTATATGATGTGACCAATGATTGTATCTATAGAAGTCATGGTCACATCACAAATTTTGAGTAGGTTTTCTAATGAATGAATTTTTCGCGCAGCTCTTCAAATGTACCCACATTTTGATATCTATATTAGTAAAGCCAGCGGATCCACATCAATGTGAAAAATGCATCTGTTCCATCCTATTAGCAAAACTCAATAAAAATGAGCCAAATTTTATGACATGACAGTCATTGATAAACCTAAAGATAATTTACTGCAAACAATGAGGACTATGTTGGATGTGACCATGCGACAAGAAAGAGGCATCAAAACCTTGAGGAACCATAAATTGGGATTAATTCACACAAAAGGCGTGGAAGCGTAAAGTAGGAAATATAAGAATATAGAGGAATCTCTTTTGTAAGTCCAAGAAATAACAAATGCGTGTAAGAACATGCTACGAAAACATGGGGGTTTATCAAATGATCAAAAATCATTTTTTTATAGCACATGGGTGGTATTTATAACTAGGAACAATCCACCTAGATACGTATGAAACAAAGTCATGGGCAGTCATAGTATCAGTCCATGGAAAGAAGGGTCACATGACAACGAGCCTCAACTTATCCTGGAAGTCTGTACCATGTCTTGTGCGTGATGAGCCTAGTCCTAGTCCAAGAAACCGAGCCGCGAAACCCTAATTCGTGAGCCTTCGGTAAAACAGCCATAACTTTTGCATACGGACTTCAAATTGGACGAATTTTAGCTTTTCGGACATCTACAAAAAATTTCGCATTCGCATCTCCCTGACTTTTTCGGGTTCGACGAATTTTTCGTTGCGAAATTCCTTTTAGAAGATTGAGTTTTCGCCCTCGGAAGTTGTACCACAACTTTGCACCTACTTAACAAAATTCCATAGACCACATCTTATGTTGAACTGAGCTCTAACTTTCCGAGCTTTCTTTTGGTGCTTTACTGGTTGTGAATAAAATATATAAAAAATAAAAAAAATAAAAGAATGAAAAAAAGTGAAAAAAATATTAAAAAAAAGAAATTGAGAACACTTGTTTACTGCTTACTCTTGTGGTGTGCTGAGTATAACTTTCAGAGGTGTTTCCTTTGCTGAGAGACTTGTAAGAGAGAGCATATTTCTTTTGTTTCCACTCTCGCTTGATAGAGGAACGTGTCTCTTCCAGCGACTGCTGCTTGTTCTTAGGCCATTTATTCAGCATTACTATTTGTTATTGAATTGTGTACCACTCACATATTTTTGGCGTTCCTAGCTCTACATAGCAACACAGGTTCTTGATCCTTGCAATCGCTGACTATGTCCTCCTGATATCCTTTGTTTGTTGGTAAGAACCTTATAAGAGTTTGGTAAAGAGCTCCATATTGCTGAGAGTTGTGAGAGGCACCACTACACGTGTGTAGTACATTATTAGGGATAACCTTCACTGTTTGTTCCTGTTTTGATGTCTACAATGACAGGTGAAGAAGGAAGTACTACTCCCAAGGACTTCAACGAGTGTGTGGGTCAGGAGCAACTACAAGTTGCTCTTGACAAGCTGCAGCAGAGATGAAACAGGCGATCACCAAGGCCATCACCGATGTGATCATCCAAATGAAGCTTGGCGAAATCATAGAGAGGGTGGACAGACATGTACCCACTCTAACCGACAGGGTTGCTGCGTTGGAAACTCGTCAACCAACCAATAAGGATGAAGACGTCGTGTATGACGCCCATGGTAATGTGGACGAAGCAGCTACACGGCAAGCACGACTTCGACGTCGTCTTCGCACTAACACCACGGGGATGGGTGGTGGACGACATCACCATGGTAATGACAATAATTGCGTTCACGATGATTCTTACGCTAAGGTAAAATTTACAATACCATATTTTTCGGGCCATTATGATGCTGTTCATATTGCTGACCTTTTTTCAAAGAGATTGTATGTTTGCATGGTATGTCGTCTACTATTGTTTCAGATCGTGATGCAAAATTTTTGAGTCACTTTTGGCGTACTTTGTGGAACAAGTTGGGTACAAAGTTATTGTTTTCTACTACTTGTCATCCACAAACCGATGGGCAAACAGAGGTGGTGAACCATACTTTGGGTACCATGTTGCGGGCTGTGTTGAAGAAGAATTTGAAGATGTGGAAAGAATGTTTGCCTCACGTGGAGT
>CM002485.1:9008741-9032008 GCA_000325765.3 Leersia perrieri
TTTGTATGATTTGGAGAATAGATTGCTACTTAATGATTGTATTATGATTAGGAATCATGGAGAGGGCACAGAGTCATTTGGAGGGATGCTTGGAGGCATGGAGTATCATCGAGAACGTCCAAGTCAAGGTGGAGGCCCAAACCAATTCGACTTCGGCCACGGTTCGGAGTCCAGGACCAGTCTACACTAAAACAGGCGTCCCGGTCGCATACATGCTCGGATTGATGCGTTTTTTATATGGTTGGAAAGCTAAGAAGATAACCTTTCCAATGGTTCTGGTCCCACATCCAAATTCCTTCCGAGTCAACAGGAATCGTCCAAACAAGTTGACGTCCAGAATCTATTCCGGTGCTGCGTCACCGTATTTGGGCCTTTTGGCCCATGTATCGTGTTTGAGTCCAATAGGGACGCGTCTATGGGGTCTTGCGCGACCCTAACCTATATATATCAGTAGCCGTCGCCTAGGTTAGGGTTGGGTTTTGCTTAGATTATTCTGCCGTTGCAGTTTTCGACGTTTAGTCGGTTTGTGAAACCCCAATTGTGAGCTTCATCTATATTAGCAATATATTCAGATTGCCTCTATCTTGTTCTTGCTTGTGTTCTTCGATTCGCATGCAGGGATTAGCCTTCTCGGTGAGGTCAACCGGGTGTTGGCACGGTTGATAACCAGAGGAGACATGGTGCTGTGATTGCGGGGCTCAAGAGCGTGTTCGTTCAGAAGCCGGATCGACGTGCGTTGCGACTCTGCCCAAATCGTCATTTATCTTTACCTATCGGAAGATCGGGACCTAACTCCCTCATCAGTGCGTGTAACCCTTCTTTCCATGGGCAGTCGTAGTATCAGTTCCCTCCATGTAAATCTCCATGTCCTCCACATAATCCATTGGAGTAATCTCATGTGTAAATCTGAGTAAGGCACTATATTTATAATTCTTATCAACATTAGAATGTAACTTAAAAAAGAAGCATACATCTCATGTTGGAGTTTCTTTGCATGATTTTTTGCTCATGTACCTTAATAGGCTTGTGCTCGTGTATCCAAGCTTAGTTGTGTGTAACTAGCCTCAACTTGTTTTTTTCACGTGTAACTGGAGTTAGACTTGAGGGATGGCAATGGGGACCCAAACCCCAATCCCAGGTGGGGAATGTCACAGCCCGGAAAATAGTTAATTAAATAAATCATTTATTTAATACATTTTTTAGAATAATTTAAAATACAAAAGAAAGATCATTTGTGCCTCGGCTGATTCCTGGACGAGGATAAACACACATTTCAAGCGTGCGGAATTTCGGATAGAAATTCCGGGCATTACAGGGAACAACTCCATTAGGGTATGCAAATGGGGGCATATCTCCCCACAGGACTATTATTGACCAAATTGGTCATCTGTCGGGTGAAGTGGGGCAGGGACGTTCATCGTGCCTTCTCCATGGGGCCTGACTTATTAGGAATATGCCTACTTACAAGGCCCATAGATATAAAGACCATTGAAACCCTAGCTCTACTCTAGATTCTTCCGCTCTTCTCTTCTCCCCCTCTCAGATCCAACCGGTAGGACCTAGGAGCAAGGCAGCTAGGCTTAGGGACCACGCGCCACCGTCGGGTGTCCAATGTCATGCAAGGAGGATGACGAGGGCAGCGACGACAACTTCACCAGTGGTGGCGGCAAGGAGAACGACTTCAATGGCGGTAGTGGCAACAAGGAGGATGACATTACCGGTGGCTGTGGCACCGAGGAGGATGACTTTACCAGTGGTGACTTTGGGGGTGGGGGACCCACAGGTGCCCCATACCTGGTGCGGGGATGGGGATGGGGGAAATCATGCCCCGTTCATGGGGACGGGGACGGGGTGCTAAAACCAGGTGGGTGCAGACCCGTTGTCATCCCTCTTGATGTACTGGTGCTGGTGTAATAGATGACACAATCATCATGCATTCAGCTTGCATTTGGTTGGGATATCCACGTTAGTACTTCAACAGTTCAACTGAGCAATCCTACATATTGCCATCTATGAATATGAGTTTTACATAATACTATGGCACAAATGATTTCTTCCGTGCTTTTAGAGAATTAAATTGTCGTCAAGTGTCATTCGTAGACCACTCAAAAAACTCAGTTTTACCACTACGTTGTAGAAAGCACTCTCCAAACTGGCCTTTACTCATATAGAAAATTCCAAGTTCTGCCATCCACAAGCATCTAGTTATAATTTTGTGATCGGCAAATGCTAGTTCTAAGAAAATCTATCATACAATGCCCCATTTTGCCCCTATGAGGATTATGCAATTCCAACTCAACATGAGAGTTAGTTCCTTACTAATAACATTTATCACATGATGGAGAAACACAAATAATTTGATTTTCATATACAAGATGTACATGTGAAGGAATCAATAATCATATAAACTTATTTATATACACCAGCCATCACAAACCAATGAAAAAGAAAAACAAGAAAGAGAAAAAGGAATCGGTCATTGCCCTCTCGTCAACAACTCGTGCCTCTCCAGCCGTCGTCAACTCTTACGCCCACCTGCCATCATAGTAGCTGGATCTGGCGCCTTTGTGCTCAAGCTTGCCAAAGCAGGCAACCCAGTGGCTAGATGGAAAGAGCGGAAGTGACAATTGAAGTGTACGGGGGTGGCCTGATTTTTCGGTGAGTTGAGATAACTACGATTTGTGGAAAAGACGTTGATGATTCGACTACAACCATGTAAAACGTTGTTGTGTTGCACCTTAGCGACTAATACACCTCTTCAGGGATTGTTGATATTGTCGGTGCATATCATCCTTACTCCTACAAGCAATCGTGAACAAGCAAGCACAAGATAAAATCAATATGGATTGCAAATAGGAATTAAGGCTCACGATAAATGATACACTTGATAAGGTGGGATTTTGAGCAAGTATCCGAGTGGTCTAGTCGACACATACGTGTACAAGCGAAGTAGCAATGGCTAAACTTTCAATTAATTTAAACCATGAGCTTCGCTGACAACGCCCTCCCGCCCACACTTCGGCAATGATGGTAAAACGTGGGGATGGGGTTGAGTGAGTGGAGGAGGGAGGAGGGCGGAGAGGAGGCTGCGGGTGCAAAGGCAGTGGCGTCGAGCTGCGACGGTGTAGACAATAGTGCCACAACTTTTGGTGGCGATGGGTAGCAGAGTAGAGGAGCTGCGTTATACAGTTAAGGAGACAACAAGCAAGCCTTAGTCGTCAAGCTAAAGCTCGGGCTGGGGGAGAGGAGAGGGAGAAGAACTAATTTGGGATTGGGGTTGGCGTTGTGCGACATGGATTTGGCGGCAACCCCCCTCCTCCTTGCTCAATGGCTTCGCCGCCACCGCCATCGCATCCCTGCTAGCACACTATGGTGATCACAATTAACTTAGAGGCGATGAGGGCCGCTGTGGCAGTGGGCCTCCACGAGCTATGGCTAGGGGGGCACACGAGGTGGCCACGGTAACGACGAGGATCAGAAAGGGGTGGAGGCAGTGGCATAACTGTTGACCAGGTGGCCTCGTCCCCCTCGACAACATTTTCGTGCTTCATTCCTCATTAATCCAACGCGGCGCAGCTCGTGCGCTACCACCTTACTGACCTCCACGCCACGATCTAGATTCTAGATCCGTCGAAGTCCTAAAGCATCCGTGAACCCTCCTCCGACAAGCCATTCGCCGGTGTCTGGCTTCATCACCTCCATTCTCTCTCTCTCTAAGCAGGGGGTTCGAGATTTAGAGTGGCTAAATGAAAACAATCATCCATTGTGGCAGGTTACGTGGGTGTTCATGTTGGATTTAATTAGGGTTGGACCCATTTAAATCTAATAATAAAATTTCAAAGACACACAAAAGTACAAATTATAAGCCAAAGGGATGAGTGGTCTTTCACTGGAATGTCCGGTAAAATCACCGGAACATCCGATAAAAATTCTCTATTGGATGCTGATTTTTACCAAACTGTCTGGTGGACTGTTTGGTGAGGTGCTACCGGAGTATCCAGTAGAACTACCGGAATATACGATAAAAATGTTCTGTTAGGAACAAAACTATTTTACCGGACTATCCGGCGATCTTACCGGAATGTCCGGTGGCAGGCTGACATCAGAGGTGTTAACTTTTAAAATATTTGTAGATTTAATGGCTGCGTTTATTCTTCATAAATAGGTCATTAGAACTCAATTAAGTAGCCATTCATTCACCCTTCTTCCTCGGCGCATGAGAAGTCACTCTCTTGTTCTCTCCACCATTGTTGTTGGAGTTCAAGCTCTTGCATTGCAATTTTTCTTCATCCTTGATTCTAAGATCTTGCGTACACAAGATATTGGAATGAGCAGGCCTCCGGAACTAACGCTGTGTCATGAGTACCTGTACCAGTAGACGGGTGATATAGTTTTTGGGGAGTGCTCCCGCGCGACTGCTAAGGTTCTTCCTCATGGCGATGGACGAGGCGAACGTCAACCTCAATGATAATGGAACTGGTGATGGATCGGGAGACAACGGAGGAGGCAATGGAGGAGGCAACGGAGGAGGCAACCATGGCGTATCAAGTAGATCGTCTACATTCAACTCTGGGTATGATCTCCTCATATTGATCATGAACATGATAGATGTTATCGTGTTCTTTTTAATACTGAACATGGTTAGTTCTACACAAGATCATTTCCTATTTAATGACACCATGATGTTGATTATTTTTTATCAAATTTATGGATTAAATTATATCAAAAATTGACTAGATTTCCAATGGTTCATACCCGGTCAATCGGTTTGGACCTGCTATGGTACATTAAAACAAGATGATGGACCTCAATATGTAATTTAAAAGATGATGGATCTAAATGACACCATCATCTAACTTTAAGAACCGGCCATATATTTTACAATGTGAAATGTAGGTGTTATACTGCAGGAGTCAAATGACTGTAGTTTGAAATTTTTTGGGCGGTTTTGAAAAATCAAAATTCCAAGATCATTTGAAACTCTACAAAGGAAAATAAACCGTTTATGATCTATAGGGCTGATATGATGTTACACCATTTTAGGATTTTATGGTGTGTTCGGTTCATCATCATTTGTGAACCAACTTTCTGTTTCTCTATCACTAAATTTTAGTCATCACCAGTTGTGAACCAACTCTTAGTTTTTTCATCACTCAAGTTTAGTAAATTAATGTATTTTTTTATGTGTTAACAAATTTTATAGTGTGCTAATTGTTGATGTTTCTAGAATTGCCAGGTTATTGTATGGTTGAGGTCTTCAAAGCGTGATCGGTTTGATAGTATTTTACAAAACACATGTAATAGGAGTATATATGAATGTAATAAGCAGCTGCACAGGTAATGTGGACTAGGAGGTTTGTCGGTCACTGTTGTGATTGTGCCCTCCATGTTCGTTGGAGGAAAAGTTAAATTGTTAGTTTCGATCGGCAAATATGCAATGTTAAGGCCATTGCGTCAATCAGAACAAGATCCAGGAAGTAGGTTGGCCTAACTGACGAAACGTGCGATGGTGCCCTCTAGTTTAGTTATGTTGATAAATTCGTACCGACGGGTTTCGTGTCAATAATATTAGGCGAAACACTTGGATCTGCCCGTCAATGATTTTAATTCCTATTTTTTGGGACTTTGTTTTGACAACAATTTCTTTTGTTCGCTTGGTGGTGATGGATTGAGAAGGTTAGCACTTTTGTCCCTGTTGGCTGCACTAGGGTAATATTTTATGTTGTTGCCAATCAAAGATGGACTGCTGTGTGGCTAGCACTTATGTTTTGATTGGGAAGATTGGTTAGCTCAACCGCTATAGCCAATTGTGAGTGAATCATATTCATTTTAGCACTGAGTAATAGTGATTACTCATGGTAGAAACCTTGATCTAGCTATCTTGATTCAGCAACGTCAAAGCTCGTTTGTCATGTCTTTGTTGTAGGTGTCATCTTAGGCTTTGAAAATAGTCTTGTTTTCTAATGATAATGGCGGACAACTTTATGATTTTGTCTTGGTTGTATTTGAGTAAGTTTCAGTAAAACGACGGGTTGTTTGGATTGTGACGAGAACATTTGCACCGTGGATACAACCATGGCATGTAACCAACCTAAACCGGCTATAGAAGGATCAATGACTTGAGCTTGTGCCCGTCAACTTAATTATTAGGTGAACATATTCTTAGGGTTGCATAAGCATGAATTACTAAATGGTATACTACTAAATTCTTATGATGATGTTATAGTACTCATGAATGGAGGTAAAGATGCAATGAAGTTAAAGGACGATGCAAGGAAGAGGATTCCTGTTCGGCCTCCTGAAAAGGCCAAACTTCCAACGAGCATTCCATTGATGTAGATGTTCGTTTAGGCTCCGCAAGTACTTGATGCAAAGATTTTGGAGTCTTCTTTCCAATAGATCCAGCCTCACCTCCAAATCATACCTAAGCCGTCCTCAATTTCCAAAACAGTGTGGGCATATTATTGGAAACGAAGAATAACGGTGTTGCGATACCTCCACTTGGGCCTATGGGCCTTGTACAACTTAGGGATTAATTTCCATGACCATGTCCCTAGGTCTCTCTCCTATGAAAATTCAGTCATTGCTTAAGTTTTCTTCGGGTTTTGATAGATCGAAAGTTGGCTATTTACTACTTTGCTTGTACACATTTGGCTAGAACTTCTTATACTTGTTCAGGACTCCACCTTTGTGATTGTATTTGGATTTGCTTGTTCAACATGCTCTACCTAGTTTTTGATTGCTTGCAAGAATGGGTACCCTAGTGGCTGGGTTGATCATGTTGTGATAAAGATCAGGAACAGTCTCTAGAGTTGATATAGCGATCACTAAGGTGCAACGTCTTGAACAGTTGTAATTGATTCGCCAAGTTCCTCTCCGTCAAATTGAATTATCCACACCCATCGAGAGATCGAGACACCTGAGAGCATATCAAATTGGAGTCAATTTTTTGACTTACCATTTTTTTTTTGCACTCTCAATTATATGTTGTAGATCTTTAGTTTTATGTTAGATTTGATTAGCACAAATTTCACCCTAACAAATTGGTAGTGGCTCTTCCAACATTTTGAATGTTAGGGCAAATTTGGCATCAAACCAATCAAGCCTAACATTTTTTATGTTTGACTTAATTTATGTTTTTTTTTTCTCAAGGCTACATGTAGCTTGATGCGGAGGACGGGTGATATTTCGTATTTGATGGAATTATTCCAATCATCTAAAAGCCAAACTGGCTGAAGTCTTGAAGTACACATATGTCAACTGGTTAGAGATACAGACAGGCAGGAGAATCTCCAAAGCGAAAGGGAGCCTTTGTACCAAGAGTGCTTCTTGTGGTCTGAACCGAAGGAGAATAGCGTGGACAAATAGCCAAGTCAGCATAATTAACAGCTAGCTTCCCTACAGTACAAGCTACTACTCCGTACCAGACTTCTCCAGAAGGTTTTCCTCCAGAAAGCAGAGCCGCTGCCACTGTATCGGCAAAGCAGAGCAAGAGGCGACGACACGATCGATGAGGAAGACGAGGTGGGTGAGGGCGTGGGTGCTGGGCGTCTTGGGCCTAGCCGAGCTAATCGTTAGCGCCGCCGTCCACCTGGCCTACGGCGCCTACATCTTCTTCACCGCCGTCGCCGCCGACCTCTCGCAGTGCCTCGTCGACGGCGTGACGACGCCGGTGGCCGGAGAGCTCATCAGCGAGGCAGTGTTGGACGCCGGCGTGCCGCCCATCGTGCTAGTCCACGGGATCTTCGGCTTCGGCAGAGGCGTATGTGTTCGATCGCTCTCTTCCTGTCCTGCATGTGCCGCTGCATGCCGTCGTTGCTCTGCTTCTCTGCACAATTAATAATCGATTAAAACGGTGCCATATCATAAATGTCATGGTGATCGATGGGTGCAGAGGTTGGGCGGGCTGTCCTACTTCGCCGGCGCGGAGAAGAAAGACGACCGCGTGCTGGTTCCGGACCTGGGTTCGCTCACCAGCGTCCACGACAGGTCATATATATTCATTCGATCTTATTGTGTAACAGTAATACTCCCTCCAATAAGAAAAAATTGAGGTTTTCTTCCAACGTCAAACAAATCTGACCGGAGGAAGTACTAACTTAGGGCTTGTTCATTTCATCCAAAAAAAAACCAATTTTGTAGGGAGATAATGGCAGTGTTCAGTTTGCTAGAATTAGCCATATTTTGCAACTTACCAAAATTTTAGCAATTCCAAAATTTGGAATGGTTGAGAATGACAACAATCTAAACAGTCCTTAACTCAAGCATCTTAGTAGGGCTGATAAGGATACAATATATAGGAGAAGTCTCAAGTCTACTTTCTAACGGATTAAACGGCATATGATTTGGATGTTCCAATCAACAGTGGCGGCAATTTTACGACTGATTGTGCAGGATGCAAATTAATGCAAAGGAATTACAATTTTTGAGTGTTTGTTGGTCATATGGCATTATTAGATGGTTTCCATCTATTCCAAGACTCTCCATAAGTTGACAAATACTTCATCTACACGGATTCAATTGTTTCTTGCAGATAAATTTCAAGATAAGAAGGTTTTGACTCAGTTCAGATTCGGTTTTGACAGCCTGAACATACCTATCGTAAAACGGTCGTAGATTTCACATACGGACTCCGTTTTGGACGTTTGAGTACTCTTTGGAAAGCTATTTCCAAACCCCACGCAATGGATATGGACCAAGACCTTGATTCTGTTTGGTTTTTTCGCACAAACTGAAGAAAACCGTCGGCAGATACAATAGAGTTTCTTTCTTTGTGTCCAAGTCATGTAATGAGTTTGTTTCTTGTTTTAGAGGTCTTAGATTTACTATATAAGTTAGATGTGTGCGTCCATTGTAGGGAGACTCGACATTATGAATAAAAATTAGCCTCTAACTACAGCCATATGAGGGTCTCGCCACCCGTTCTTCCTATGATTTGGTGCAGCCACATAGAGGGGAACTGGGTGATCGTATTAAGATCGTTCTTGTTTTCTCATTGGGGAGAGAGGGTTCGATAGTTATCTTTCACATCATGTGGTTATGCGAAGGCGGGATGAAAGGTGTACAACGCTGGTTGCGTGTTGTTCCTCCACTTTGTTAGCTACTTGGTGTTTCTGGATCCTACGTCGAGAAGGTCGGGCATCCCGTATCATTTGGTATCAGAGCTGGGCCCTTGTTAAGAAGGAGAGAATGATGAGAACATCCTCCACTATTACCCGCTGACAAAGACGCAACACACAACTGTCTAGTACAGTTAACGTCTAGTACGGTTGTAGTCGGGCGGCGAACGTGTGAGCCTCTGAATAATCCCACCTTGCTTAACTAGGGAGGAGGAAGCCACCTTAAAAGGGAGAGCCACCCTTCCCCTATCAAACTAGTCTTTTAGGGAGATTGGGCCTTTCCCCGAGTGGGTGTGCCGGAGTTGCGGTGCTAAGATTGCGGGATTCGGGGAATCCAGATCGATGTGTCGGGCTTTGGGCGTATGGTGCTAAGATTGCAGGATTCGGGGAATCCGGATCGGTGTGTCGGGCTTTCATCCAACCCCAGCTGGGCTGGACTCATCATTTGGTATCAGAGCTGGGCCCTTGTTAAGAAGGGAAGAATGATGAGGACATCCTCCACTATTGCCCGCTGACAAAGACGCAACACACAACTATTTAGTACAGTTGTAACGTCTAGTACGGTTGTAGTCGGGCGGCGAAAGTGTGAGCCTCTGAATAATCCCACCTTGCTTAGCTAGGGAGGAGGAAGCCACCTTAAAAGGGAGAGCCACCCTTCCCCTATCAGACTAGTCTTTTAGGGAGATTAGGCCTTTCCCCGAGTGGGTGCGCCGGAGTTGCGGTGCTAAGATTGCGGGATTCGGGAAATCCGGATCAGTGTGTTGGGCTTTGGGCGTATGGTGCTAAGATTGCAGGATTCGGGGAATCCGGATCGGTGTGTCGGGCTTTCGTCCAACCCCACCTCGGCCGATCCGTTAGAAAGTAGACTTGAGACTTCTCCCATATATTGTATCCTTATCGAGGGCAATACAAAATTAATTAAGCACAGTTAGCGTGTGCTTAATTAACTGTGCTGTGATCTTGATTAACCTACTAACGTGAGTAGGGCTCAAGACTCGAGAGCTGTTCTACTACCTCAAAGGAGGGCGGGTGGACTACGGGGAGGAGCACAGAAGGGAAGTACGGGCACTCTCAGTTTGGCAGAGCCTACGCACGCGGTGAGGCCTAGAAAATTAAATTACTTGTCTGCACCTGGAATTTTATTTTATTTACCCTCTGCTGATGGACGAGTTGCAGGGCACTACACCGTGTGGGACGAGGAACACCCAGTGCACTTCGTCGGCCATTCCGCCGGTGCGCAGGTCATCAGGCTTCTACAGCAGATGCTCCACGATAAGGTACAGGCAGATACTTCCATCCACCATTATCATCTTAATATTTTAATAATGGTCATTTTAAGAACTCTTAAGTTCACTAATATTTGACATTGTACAGTTAACTAGTGACACAAACAGCATTTCCAGGGAGAACTATATTTTTACCTATATATAACTACAAATGCTTGTAGGAGTATTTAGGAACGGAGTATTTGACTATTTGTTTTCCGTCTTTATCAGACAACTTTGACTATAATTTTTATTAGAACAAGTTTATAAATCTCATAATTAGATTTGATAATTATTGATGTTCAAATATAGAAGTCCTGCTGGGAAAAACTCAAACAACTTATATTTGTGTAAGAAAGAGTATCCACTAAATCCAAATATTTTCAGTTAATTTATTAATCAAAATTATCAAACATTGAAAAAAAATGGTTCGAAATTATGCCCATTTTAATGCATGTACTAGTCGTATATTAATTAATTAATGTCATCAGGCTTTTGAGGGCTATGACGACACCTCCGAGAGGTGGGTGCTGAGCGTCATCTCCCTCTCCGGCGCCCTCAATGGCACCACGCGAGCCTACCTCGACGGGATGCAGTGAGTAGCTAGTTGCTGTATATGCGCTGGTTGCATACACTACAGAAGAACACCTCGTTTGTGACGGTAGTAATTAACCTTAGATGCGGGGGATATATAGCTTGTCACTGATAAAGTGGTCAGTGATGAAGTGATGAGGAAACATCAAATGTGATGGATGACGGTTCTAAATTATGCCCATCACAGATGACCCGTCAGGAATGCCCATGGCACCACGTACACGAGCCTGAATATGACAGCTGCACCTCAGCTAGCAATGCATAACATTTGATCTTTTCCTTTCCCCGGACGGCCAGGAACTAATCTGCAATGCGCACACTACAGGGCGGAGGATGGCAGATCCCTGAAGCCGGCGTGCCTGCTGCAGATCTGCCGGGTGGGCTGCATCCTCTATCACTGGCTCGACGTGCCGTGGCTCGAGCGCTACTACGACTTCGGCTTTGACCACTTCCCTATGTCACGCCGCACCGTTGGAATGCATGGCCTGCCCACGCTGCTCGTCGGCGATGTGGGCCCATTCGCCACGGGGGATTGGATCTTGCCAGACCTGACGATCCAGGGCGCCGCCCGGATCAACGCGTCGGTGCGTACGTTCCCATGCACCTTCTACTTCAGCTACGCCAGCAGGCGGACGGCCAAGGTGTGGGGCGGTTCCGGCATTCTGCGGATCCACCCGCTGCTCTTTATCCGCGTCTTGCAGATGTGCCGATGGCGCCACCCCAGTGGCCCACCCTATAAAGGATACAGGTCAGTCTCTCTCTATGTGTTTAGTTACATGTTGCCCGTGTGCTACAGCGGATTTTTTTTATTTAACGTCTTGAGCCTAAGGTTCAAGTACCAAGCGTTGCAAGTATAAGTTCTATGGACTGGCATTAGAGCATCTCTAGCAGAGGTGCTATACGACTTGTCAATATCAAATTTAGCATATATGAGAGAAATAGCTCAATCCAACAATCTCTCCATCCTATTTGTTATGCCATTTGATTGGCCAAATCATCCCACCAGATTGCCAAATGTGGCATGCCTCCTTTCCTTGCAAACCAGGTTGTCAAAGAAGGGCATGGGCCCAATAAGTACGACCCACACATTGGAAAGCCAAATTGTAAAGTCTAAATTGGCAAAACTATTAGAATAGACAACAAAAATTTTGAAAGTTTTATTTTGAAAGCTTGTCATATAGACATTTGGAAAGTCTAAAATAGAATCTTTGTTGGAGATGCTCTTGCTTCCCCACGATGCTCATTAAAGGGAGAATATTTTGTTTTATCGGGACGTACTCTAAAAAGAGGGATTTTATATTTTATTTACATCACATGAAAAATACGGTTCTCTTAGTTTTTACAAATATTTTCAGCTAACGGCTGACAGGTGTACCTTTTGGCTCCATAATTTTTTGCAGGCGTTAGACACCTAGACTGTCCTAGCCTTTTTTTTTCCTTCAAAGAATTGTGGTTAGTTCACCGCTTGCTTTATTAAAGTAGTATAGATAAAATATATTTTCTGTGAAATACCTAACTGCTAATCCCAATAATTTTTATACCAGCGATTTGTGCATTATCGAACAAACAGAATTGTATATCAATTTGATGGCAGGGACGAAGATTGGGAGGATAATGACGGGGCTATAAACACCATCTCCATGACACATCCTCGGATTCCGGTGGAGCATCCGAGTCACTACGTCCAGGTTGATTCCGACTGTCATCCACTTCAGCCGGACATCTGGTTTGTTTAGTTTTTCTCCCCATTCTTCCTTGTTCGGCCATTCTCTTTCTCCCTAAAAAGATCAACAAATAGTCGTTACTTCTTGATCGGTTTCTGAAATTGACCAGGTACTACAAGATCGTGGAAGCGGATCACATGACGTTCGTGATCAACCGGCAAAGAGGAGGCGTGCAGTTCGATCTCATTTACGACAGCATCTTCCAGAACTGCAGGAAGCATGTCTTCAGGACCGCTCCGCCTCCTACGCTTCCTAATCAAAGCTGACCTGCTGACCTACTCTTACTGGCACCATGATTCAATTGGATTTGCTAATTGTTTTGTACAATCTGGAACGGCTTATGAACGATATTTACGCGTCTCGACAGTATATCACGAGATGAGCTGAATATGATGACAATATTATTTTCCTCGCAGCAAATATTCTTCGTACTTTACCGGAGAAAGCTGCTAAAGATAATATATTCCCTCCAGACGATATTTTATCTGCCCATTAGGCGGCACTATGCCGTCAACGGTCCACCTGAAAAAACAATCGTATTCACGAATTCAAGAAGCCCCTCAGACGAAAACTACTGCAATAATTATTCTGGTAAATTATAAGGGAGATGCTGATAATCAGCTACCAAATACAAAACGTTCTCATATCAACTGAGACAAAATTCAAAAGCACTTTGATAACTGTTTTGCATCTCCAATGCTTATTTAAAAGGGGAAAAAGAAGGTGCATCGCTCTTTCCGCTACAAGCAATTCTCTGTTGTGTCCGAGGGATTCCAGTCCGGTTGGCCTTAACCTCAGTGTTCTTTGTTCTAGTTGGCCTTGGACTCAATGACCCTCTTTGCAAAAGATGGCAAACAAAATGATGCTGAGTGGATCTGAAGAACAAAATAGTCAGATTACAGCACGGAATGAATATGCAACGGCAGTACCAAGTCAGAGCAAAGAACAGACCTCAGAATTGTAGAACTTTAGTGGTCCTTTAGATTTTGTTGAGTACTCATCATCCTCAATGTTAGAAACAGGATGCTGGAAATCAACAGTAGGGCCCTCCGTGGAGCAAAGCATAAACCCAATAACACCACTGCATTGAAAGCATATAAGCACGAGGACTGAAGGAAAAATTAATTCAGCGACATTTACAAAATCAGCATACCTAGGGTATGTTGGTACAGTTGTCCAGGCATAGTTCACCGATCCTTTAAAAACTTGGCGACAATTGGCTACAATATCCTCAATAATATGCATATGCAACCATATGCTCTCTGCCTGGGTACATACAACACCACCAGGACGCAAAGCTCTGGCAACAGACTGGAAGAAAGGCTTCTCAAAAAGCTCTTGAGCCGGGCCTAGTTAGGCGGGAGATTGTTTAGAATTATCAATAACGACAGGACATAAAAAATCACATATGATTAACATTAACAATCACCTATTGGATCAGACGAATCAACAATAACTGCATCATAAGTACCCTCTGGAGCATTTTTCAAAAAGGCAACACCTGCATGAAACTCATCAAGCATTTAATAAAAGCACAAATATGTTGCACAAAAATATTTATCAAACAAGTGAACCAGGCAATAGAAGATTAAAAGGAGTCTATTTTATATCAAGGGGAAGTTGCTTATCAAATTGTTTTACAGTAAGTAAATTTATAGCTAAATGGTCATGGTACAAAAAGCTCTAAAGTTGTTACCATCTCCAATGTGTAACGACACACGAGGATCTTCAAAGCCAACAGCCAAATGAGGAAAAAATTCCTTGGAGACCTGCATAAATTGAACATGTATTAACAAACTAACACGACAATACTGAATCAGCTTAATGAATTGTTTGGTTAAGAATTTATTTTGTTGTCTAGAAAAAAACAACTAAATGAAAACAAATTCCTTGACACTGCGCTAAGTACAAAAAACAGAATAAGGAATGTAAGGCAAGTGTTATCAAAGATACTACGATGGTTGACATGGTTGTAATTAGTACAAGAGTGGTCTCATACTGTCTTCACTGCCTAAGATTTACCAGAATACTGTATTCACTGAGATTTACTAGCAACTCCATTGGTTTTCAGCACCATTAAACATTATATGGAGGAAGAATTGGGCTGTTGAATATCATCCAAATAATTGCAAGGTTATTCAGCTGCTTGCTTGACAATAATACCAAGTTCTGAAATGATTAATACTCACTGGAATAGAAAGACTGGTAGGAATGCAAATTACAAGTACACTTTGAAAGTTAGAAACCCACAGCATATGCAAGGTGAGGTGCCTATCACACTTCGCAAAATTCATGTAAAAAAATGCAAGTGGGCTGTTCAAATGCAACACTTCTGATTATGAACTAGTGCAAATGCAGATAACAGAAAAATCAGAGTTTTTCATTTTTGTGCTCACAAAAATATATATAAGAAACAAGTTATTTCAAATCACTCATCTGTATTGGAAAATCACATCAATGGAATCACCATGCAGAAAACAACAGTGCAGTTAATGAGCAATGTCATCACAGTATTACAGTTAATCAGGTTAGGCACAAGGGAGCCAGGGTGAAACCCAGGTGAAGGCCTTGGAAGCCCACAGCAACAAAGTAGCAGACAGCACCAGTAAAATAGAAAAGGAAAACAAGTTACCCAATACATAAAACCCACCCACTGCTCCTACAGTTCATTTAGCCCAACATCCAACAAAGTCGCTCAACTATAACCAGAGCACTGCCTTCCTTTGTCTTGTGGCGATGTCTACAACTATCATGCATTGCTAACACAACACAGTGATAGTTTTGTTAAGTATAATCCTTGATATAGATTCCTTAGCTAGTAAGTTACTTCGATAGTAAACTAGCACTACTCCTTAGCCAATAAGCTATTGCTTACACCTTGTTCAGCAAGCTATTAGGTTTCCTTAGCTAGTAAGCATCATGCTATGTATATCTATATATAGAATGAATGAATCACTTTGCTGCCAAGCTTTTCAGCAGCACCATATATATGTTTCAGCTTGACTAGTGTAGTTTAGAGGTGATCCTACCACCAAGAAGTTTAATCCTGTAAGTCTCTCAACATGGATATGTTCATAGCCTTCCCTGTCTGTTCGACAGAAACAGTGATAACAACCAGAACACATACTGCTGTGACACAGTGATCGGTGAAGATGAATAGGCACACCCACCTCCCTTCTTATCTCCCTCCTCTCCATTATTTCTCCACCTTTTTCCCTTAGGGGCCTTCGAAGATTTCCAGAGGCAGCAGTGGGAAGAGGACTGAAAAGGTTGTTCATTCAAGGCTGAGATCCTTCTTTACCCCCTCTCCTCCATTCTGCCACTCCCAGTATAGAAGACACATTTTGAGTACCATCGGCCATAGGGCAGCATTCTTATAAGAAGCAAGGGAACCCACCCACTTCCATACGCCTAGGTCAGGGCATGAATCAATGCAACACCTTACACCCATCTAACCTATACAATGTCACTAAAGTTGTAGTACATACATACTCATTGACAATTCTTGAGGCCATGTGCCACTCATTTTCCCATTTCCAAAGCAAAGTAGAGGAGAGTGAAAGAAGCAGAGCAAAGAGGAGAAAACAGGTTCCTTTCCCAAAACAGCAGAGCAAAGCATGAAGGAAGGTATAAATACATGAAGGGGAAGCAGGGAGGTAGAGACCCTCGCTGGGTTACAGCGTCCAGGTGCCATGCACCCTCTGCTCTTCCCTCCCAACTCTCTAATTGCCGCACAGGACCACACACGCTCATGATTTTCCCCTTGCGTGGTTGTGCTTCCCCATGCGCGACCTCGACCATGTGGACCCACTCCTTGATTTCACGTGATTTGGACCATATGATACAGGTGACCATGACGTTTTGCTTCCCCACGGTACTCGGGACACCAGACACCAGACACCAGGGCATTGGTTGACATGGTCACAACATTGTTTTGACAGTAGCAGTGAATCTCCAAGCGCCACAAAGTTTAAATTTAAAATCAGTATACTTTCACTTATTTGGTTTTGCATTCTTTAATCCCTTCAGATGATTATTTATTTTATTAACTAAGGCTACTAGAAACATAATAAAAGTGAGATAAATATATATATAACACAAGTTTAAAATTGACATATATGATAAACAAAATCACAACATCAAGGAAATTTATCCTTTAATCTTAGGGCCAAGAAATAAAATCGATTCTGCACCCTATGATCACGAAATGCACAATTAAACAATTAACAAAGAAACCCTCCATTATTCGTACTTATGGTGTTAATGATGTACAGCAATTTTTTTTGCCGCCAATAGTATTTCTGAGTAGTTTTAAGAATAACAATGGTAAACAATGGGATAAATATTTTCTGTTTGGCTCCTATGCCCACTTTCAGTGGCTAAAGCATCTCATTACGTCATTATGGTTATTGGGAGAAACATTTTCCGGTACTTAACGTTCTAAAAGATGTATTGTACTTAACAGGAAATAATATTTAATTCTGGCTTCCAAGATCCTCTCTAATACAGTTCACATGTTAACAACATGAGTGATAGCGTGCAGCCGTGCACATAGATAGACTAGCACTAGGCAAATTACCAAATCATTCTAGAAATTACATAAATTCAGGAGACAAAAAGGATGCATAGAAAGGGATCATTTATGAGAGTGATCAAGCATATAGATAATGGATATGACGAATAGAAATCTAGATATCATTAAAACAGTTTGTTGAGGTCAACAAACTTTTACATTACCAGGATATGAATATCAATCAACAGTCCATTCATGCATGCAATGGAACCAAAGAAAGCCAGGGAAGTAGATAGTTCTTACATCTACCACCATCTTATCAATTTCACATATGTCAATTTGCTCCACGGAGGAATGACGTGAAACTTCACGCAAAACACCACCATCTCCACCTCCGATAACTAACACCTGTGCACCAATAGGAGATTAGAGACTAAGCATGCACCAAATAAACTCGATAAAAACATACTCCCTCCAATTCCAAAATAATTGACGTTTTGGACAAAGGCACAGCCTCCAAAAAACTAACATTAACTATATTTTTTCTATCATATACATGTAAATATATCAACAAATATGTTTTTTTTGTTGAAGTACTTTTCAAGATCAAACTATACAAATGATCTCTATGTTGCTAAAATAAATATTTTTGGAATTATTTAAGGTGAAAGTTTAAAAGTTTGACTGTAGTCCTCTCCAAAACATCAATTATTATGGAACTGGAGGGTGTAGGTTGTAACTATTTCATCGTTTCTTTTGATGCAGTCACCGGTTGCTGCTTTTTTTGCTCCAATAATGAATGGATATGCGTAGAATGATGTATCTCACATATAACCAATTGGCAGTGCCCTCTTTTGCTTCTATTTATAAAACTTTATACTCTTTCAGTTCTTTCTATTTAACATTGAGTTTCTTGTGGTCTCACAAAGGAACTTGGACAGGCACTTATTATTAGTTCATGTCATAATTCTTTTCTAAAATTGTATTGTCACATAATTGCTTATAATGATTTTCGAATGTAGTTTTCGAATGTTCAATTTGGCAGTCCTAATTCCTAGACATATTGATATTCAAAGCTTAACTGGACTAATGCACAAGATGAAAGGAGAAAAGAACCAAGTGGGTGCCTTATTTTATTATAGGCAAAAAATGGTATGCCCTTACCTTCTTGGGGTCTTTGATAGAGCAAAGGGGAAGGTGAGTAATCATCTCTTGGTAAGCACACTCATCCCTCTCAGTGACCTGAATCACTCCATCCAGAACAAGCACCTTGCCATACGTGGAGGACTAGAAAGCAACATAACAACAGTGGTGCATACTCCAATTTGAGGAAGAAGAATAAAAAAAATCAGCATTAATGCAACAAACGGTCTGTACCTGAAACACCATCACATTTTGGTAGTCCGACTTCCCTTGGAACAGTACCTTTTCGACCTTCAATGAGTGTGCCTCACCTACCATTGGCTCAAAACCATTATTAAAAAAAAAAGCTAAAATGTAGAAAATGTCATGTAGTGTGGCAAGAAATATAAATTATCGGCAAGTTGCACAGCTAATATTCAGTATAGAATTTTGTCAGTTCCCTAATTACGTACTTCGTCACAACAAAGCCCAATCAGAGGTTCGGCTATGTACTGGACGATTAGTACTGGAATAACAATTATTTCTTCTATCTATAAATTAAAATCGAAACATACATGGACTCCAGGCTGAGCGAATTTACAAAGCAAGAGATGCAGCAGCTGTGTAATGGTCGACGAGTGGGAGAGAGCGGAACGAACCAGGCCACATGGGGCTAATCTCGGAGAACCATCCAGGGATGACGGCGGAGATCCCCGCCTGCTCGCCGGCACCGGCCGCCGCCGCCGCCGCCGCTGGTGCGTCACCGCTTTCCCGCGCCCTCTTCGCCGCCGCCTCAGACTCCATCCCAAAACCTATCCCGCGCACAAGAGCCACAACAGAGCATTGCCCATGTCAGCACAACACTCGCCGCCGTCGGCGGCGGCGGATAAACACCGCGGCTTATACGGAGTTAGAGGGGGCAAACCGCAAACCTAGTGCACGGCGGAGGCAGCGAGAGGAAGAAGGCGAGCTCGGTGGCTGGCTGGCTGGCGGCGGGTGGGGAAGAGGAGAGGAGAGACGGGAGGAGGAACGCTCACAGCCGCGGCCTTGAGATTAGGGCTTTCTCCTCTCTCTGGCTTTTTTGGCGGTTTTGGGCTGCACGTCGCATAAATAAACGAGGTAGTCGCACCGGACCGGACGGACATATTCTTGACAAAGGGTGTGGAGGCACACGGTAGCCGGGCATGGGACGTCCATGACATGTGGGGACGGACCGCATGGGCCCGACGTGTCAGCATGCGGGGTGGCAACAACGGTGTCGTTTATTATACTTTATTCGGCGGAACGATGGGAGTAGGTGGGCTCCGCCGTTTGCGCGGCAGCATACGCTTTTGGAGTTTGGGGGCGAGAGGGGGGCGGCACACTACTTTATTCGATGCCGGATTGATTGGCCTCCTGTCGTGTTGGGAGGGAGGATTTTATGATTAGAGTAAAACCCGATCCCTGCGGTCCTGCCTGCCTTTCCATGTTTTCCATACCAAGTTTTTCTTTATTATTACTCGTTTGCTCATTTTTAAACACCGATGGGGTCGAACGTTAATATGAGTTGAGTTCCAGAGTTTTTTTACAGGTCTGTTATAGAAACAATAACTTTCTTGGCAAAAAATATATATAAAAAAAATCGTAGCAGTGCTTGAGTCCCATAAAATTTAATAGTCCAGATTTATCCGAGAATCCTCCCACCGACTGAATGACTGCGAGTACTCTGTTGGAATTATTAAGTGGGCTAAGGCCCATTTGAAGAATTATTCCTATAAAATCACAAAAGCACACCTCATGAAAAACACACATGTGAATTTTTAGTACCATCTTGCCAATTTTAAAAGAGTGATACCTTTTTAAATAGGAGAGTGCTCTCTAGTCCCTTGAGCAAGAGAGAAGTAGAGGAACACACGCACACGCTCGCCCTTTTCGCCGGGCATGGGCCTGGGGTAGGCGGCGCGTGTCCACCAAAAATTGGCTCCTTGTGCTTACGCAGATGCAGCTTCCTTTTGCAATTTTATTTTGCTGCACTAAACGGAAATTCTGGAATTAGTTTTTGGAAACTTTCCATGCGTGAGGTGGCATAGAGTTTGGGTTCGGTTCAGTTACGATATGGAAGACGTACTGATCACACGTCCTATAAATACCGAACCGCTACCTCCTTGCAAAGTACGTGGAAAACAATCTAGGGTTTGCCTCCTCCTCTATACTGCGCCGCCACCATAGTTGACTCCATCCCCTCTGCCGACGTGCACCGGCGATCGGGAGAGCAGGTCTCCAGAACCGTTGTCCTCGTGATATCCTGCACCGGGAGAGGCCCAAAAAGGTTTTTGGGAAGCGCTCCGCGCGACTGCTTGTTGTTCGTCCATCATGGCTCGTCTTCCTCCTCGTTCAGTTGCGGCTCGTCGTTATCCACATATTCCACCACAAGTTGTCCGCGCTACGCCGAATCCTTTCCTCCTCAGCACAACCCTCGGTACAAGTTCATTATGTTTAATCTAGCACTGTATCTGTTTAATCTATTCGTGTGTAGCTCTTTAGTATGTTTAATCTCGTTGATCTGTTCATGTTGGTTTATCCATGTGTTGCCATGTTTTTTCTTTATGCAATATCATGATTTATTTATGGGATAAATTAAATCATTATGTACTTATATTTTTAACATACTCTCACCCCTCCACATCGCATATGCCATCCCCTATTCCCACGTCTATCAACTGCTATTCCCACACCCGACGCAACCCCTCACGCCGCCCTCCTCGCCCCTCGTCCTCCGCCATCGCCACTTCGTCACCGTCGCCTCCGTCTTTGCCTCAGCCCTATCCACCCCTGTGATGCCGCGTTGTCCCCCTACGACGAGCTCTACGGCGACGAGTACGAGGAGATCTCGACTCTGAGTGTCCCAAGAAGGTCGGCCATGTCATCATCCCCGACGTCGAGGCACATGACGGCGGTAAGAACTAGCTCTAGGGTTTGGTCAAATTCGTGATTAAGTGGAAAGATTTAGCTATGTATGGTGTAATTCGTGATGTCTATATGACTCTTATCGCTCTATGGTGTATGACTGAGGAGGAGTGGTGAGGTGTGCACTCCATGTGAATACGACGCTGGCTCTTGAATCTTATGCGCCATTATACTGTGAAATGTGCTTTGTTTCTGATAAATTTGTTGGTTGCATGGTCACTACTCGATGCTATGAAAAGTGTTGTGTTTTGTGTGTCCCCTGTTATTGTGTTTTGACTTCAACATCATGATGGTCAGATCAATTTTAATTCTTGATTTCTGATGACACAGTTGTTTCACTCTCAAAGGTGTAACTGGTTTTAGCTCATTTGTTGGTTTCATATTTGTGGATCAAGGATTATCTTTTAGTTAGCCTGTAAATATGTAGTCTTTGGTGCTGGTGCAGAGTCTTTGGTCCTGCATTTATCGTTCTAAAGGTTTGTAAATGCTTTAATATGTGTGATCTGCATTTGTGCTGGAATTGCAATTCTTGATATGATTCTGAGTACCATATACCTCACTGACTATCTAAACTAATCTAAATCTAAACTAAGGATAAAAAAAAAATCAATCCTACCGCATCCTACTTTTAATCACAACCGTCCAATTTAATCCAACGGCGATTGATTGACTTACTTACGCATAAGCACCGCGTAAAAGTGTCTCCCCATCGCCTCCGCGTCAGCAAAAAGGAAAGAAATCAATCGCCCTCTTCTATTCCCAATCCAGCGACCATCAATCCCGTGCGCCGTCGCCGGTTCACGCTGAACCGCCTCACGCTGCTGCCGCCTGCTGCCACCGCCCTCTTTTGTTGTCGTCATCGTCGGTTCCCCTACTTGACCTCCCACACCCCTCACACCACTATAGCTGCTGCTGGATGCCGGGCGACTGGCCTCATCAATTGAAAGGTGTGCTCCAATCGCATCGGAGATCGGACTGTTGTATCGCTCCTTTGCCGACGACGGTCCGCCCGCAGTATGAACCGTCTACCGATCTCTGTGCATACCCCTCCGCCCTGCCTGACGAGCTCCAATGTGGAGACCAACGAGGTTGGCTATGTGATTTGCGTGAGGGAAGGAGGCAGAAGGCCGAATCTTTCTGTTGTTGTTGCTTCTTCCTTGCTATCTGATCGGAGCCCCGAGTAATATGATGCTTCCTGTGCACCCTTCCGAGATCTATTGCGATCACAGGTCTTTGATTTTAGCTGTTTTTCGTCATTCTTCTCTAGACTGATTTTTTTAATTGGTTCTTGATGCCCTGTGTGCAAACAAAATTGTTGAGGTCGAGAGAAAGAGGTATTTTGCAGTATGCAACTGACGATGCAAGATTGGCTCTGCCTCTGAAATGGGTAAATTTGTTCACCATGTTCAGCACCGACTGATTTGAAGGTATGTTGTCTGTTGATTTCTCAGTTGTGCAGTGGCTTAACTATTTCTTTGTCACAGTGATGACTGCTGATAGTACTTTCTTATTGATTTAAGGGGTACATGGCCGACATATTATCAGTACTAGCGTTAACAATATCTGCTGAAGCCCCGCAAAAAAAAAAAAGAAAAAAAATCTGCTGAAGGAGAAAGAGACTATGTTCCTTCCACAATAAAGCATTTTGTATGTATTAAGGACAGGATATTTCTTTGTTCCAAACTGCAGTGTTTTTCTCAGTTTTTTTCTCAAGAGACTGCCAACTAATGTTACTTTCATATTGCTTGATTCATAAGAGCTTGAAGTACTGTTCGTGAGACTTTTACGTACATGCCATTAAAAAAATTTGTGGTTACCTGTGTGCCACTAAAAAAATTTTGGACACCTCTATGCCATCCATCAAACTTTTATTTACCTACACGCCATTTTGAACGGATGGAGACTTAACGGTGTTAAATAGAGGTGTAAAAAGACAGTTTTGCCCTTGCTTATAAATAAATGTTAGAAATGAATTTAAAACAGT
>CM002485.1:9046501-9056859 GCA_000325765.3 Leersia perrieri
GCGGCTTTAAGGGAAATCGGAGAGGAGGTTGAGGCGAAGATTTTTCATGTTGGTAACAATCGACGAGGAGGCACGGTGGAGAAGATGAAGAGGAAGGTGGAGGTGGCGGCAATGGTGGAAGAAGCGACAGAGGACAAAGCTTCAGCTTCCAACTCGTTCTGTGTTTCTCTTCTCTGAATTAGGATTATTACAGATGAGGATGGAGCCATCTGTGTTTGCTGTTGTATGCATGGAAGCCACGTACATGGTGCAAGCAGCTGCGTGTGTAATTCTCTGGAAGAAGCACGATGACAGCTTGCGGCAGAATTTCAAACAGGAGAGATCAAATATCGGCTTACTGTGTTCATTGAGCTGACAAGGGCAGAAGCAGTTGGGCTTGCCTGGGCTTGCAAGGCAGGGCCAAAAGGAGGAAAAAGAGTTGGAGAGGTGGGCCGGGCCGAGAATCGGTTCGACGACGAGGAGGAAATTGACGCTCCGATCACAACACGGACGCGTCGGCGAGGGAGACGAGAGGGTGATTTTGCACTTTTGGGAGAGGGAGTAAAAGGAAAGGAGAAAAGAAAACTCAACGAAAACGTAAGTGACTTTTAAAATAGAACAAAATGGTAAACTCGACGTGACGGTTTTCGAAATTCACAAGAAAGAAAAATGGTTTTAAAATTTAGTGAATTTTTACGGCTGTCACAAAATATTGACAAGTACAAGTGAAAATAGTTTATTCTAAAATAAATATGCATCGCAAGCGTAG
Organism: Leersia perrieri; assembly: GCA_000325765.3. Lineage (NCBI taxonomy): Eukaryota > Viridiplantae > Streptophyta > Magnoliopsida > Poales > Poaceae > Leersia > Leersia perrieri. The sequence continues at coordinate 9,047,250 of CM002485.1, forward strand.
CTAGTTCTCCTTTATTTTGGTAATATTGACAGTCGAAAATGATCGATAATGACCGTCAACAATCCACTCAATTTTGTGAGTCATGGTATTTTTCTAAACCATAAAAATCGTAATGACATGAAACCAATTAACCAAAAAAATTTCATGGGATGCAATGCCTCCTAGGCTGAGCTATCTCAAACGTTTCTTTTATTTTTTTACCTGATAGGTAGATATGTCTTGGTGAACGATGCATTATGGAGGGGAGGGGGGTTGGTTTGGAATGCAGGATATATTCATATACTAGATCCCGGGGCACGCCAATGGCTCGCCACCTGTGGAGTACTGTTAGCGATAGAGGCCGGGGCACGCCAATGGTGTGCCTCCTGGCTGCTACCTCTTCATCTCAAGAAAACTTGAACATTAGAACGTGTATAATTAGCTTAAGTTTTTTACCATCAACCCTTAGTTAATCACTCATTTTACACAAAAAAAAGTTGGACGCAAACTCTCTTTAGTACACATAAATCTTCGAGGAAAAATAAAACTTTTACAGAAAACCTTAGATAGCACAATCATTTGGATCCTGAAATAAGGGGGAAAGGCTAGTATATTGAAAAGGAGTGTGCTAATCTTGTATAGGAGTATAAGCGGGTGATCACAAAACTTCATCTTGGAGTGCCAGATAACCTAATGAATGCTAATCTTGTATAGGAGTATAAATGGGTGATCACAAAACTTCATCTTGGAGTGCCAAATAACCTGATGAAAAAACCACTGAAATGACTCATTAAAAAAGGTTGAATGACTGCGGTGACAATTCAATTGTGTGTTGTTCTTAATGATTTTAAGACGGTAATTGCTACACCTGCTCTGCTGGGAAGTGAGAATCCAATTGACTTGAACAAAGAAGAGCCAATCATCTGTGGTAAAGATCACTTTTAGGCAGTATGTTATCCTGATCTTAGCAGTCATAGTGTTCCAATTCGAAACAATTCAATGGTTGTGCAAATTTTCTTTGTTCTTTGATGATTTGTAGTCAATGAGGCTTATCTTGAATTTTAATGGTCAGCCAGAAGCACTTAATGATACTATTGATGCATGTAGCAACACAGATCCCCCCATGGATTCTCATAACAGAATTGCAACAACTATGTCTATGTAAGGGGTTAGGCAATTCATGTTGCTCGATAAGCCTGGAAATCAATCCGATATGAGATAAATGTCATTTTAGGACAAGCTAAGACATAAGATGAAGCCATACCTCGTCATAAGGAATGATGATGGAGAAAAGGAGGGAAAAAATCATACAAATAAACATACATCATATCAGGATGTCCATGATTAACCATCTTGTCATCTTGATAACTGAATTAACTTTGACAGCTCCATGCATTCCAAAAAACATGAAAGGATATAGCCCATCTAGAAAAACAACTAAGTGAGCAATGAGAGAAAGCGCCAAAAACAATCAAAAAGTTACTTTAAGCATATTTGGGTGATGAATAGATCTTTTTTAGGTCATATTAAAAAGCTCGTTGTTGATTCTTCATAAAACAATGTATCGAAGGGAAAAGAAAATCAATATGTACCTGAGAATCCAAAAAAAAAAAAATTGGAGTGCTGACACTAAAATAATTCCGTGGCTGACGCAATATGAGAAGGCCTATCACATACCCGATCAAACATTTTTCACCATAGGAAAAAGCAAAAATTGTATTGACCCCTATCACAAGGACAATGGGATTGTTGCTGGCATAGAGTCCCTATTCTCTCATCCTTTGCTAGCTCTTTTGCATAGACAAATTTGTAGAAAAAATTGCATGAAGGTGAACAGAAAGAACAAGCAAAATGAGAGCAATCTCTTGTGTCCAAGGAGATCAGAGACAAGCACAACCTCAACTGAAGGTAATGGATCTAGAAGAAGAATAAGAAAAGCAGGGCCGCGTTTAGTTCCATAATTTGAAACTTCAAAAACATCACATCAATGTCACATCAATTTTTTGACGTATATTTAAAATATTAAACATAGACTAATAATAAAACAAATTATATATTCGGACTGTATATTGCGAGACGAATTTTTTGAGTCTAATTAAGCCATCATTAACACATATTGGTTATTGTAGCACTTATGACTAATCATGACGTAATTAGACTTAAAAGATTCGTCTCGCGGTGTACAGTTCAAATATGTAATTTATTTTTTTATTAGTCTACGTTTAATAGTATAAATATTGATGTGACACTTTTTGCCCAAAATTATTTTGAATCTAAACACACCCCAAGTCACTGAGACTTCTGACCCGATCTGAGAGAGAGAGGAAAAACCGAGAAGAAAATTTTGGATTATTTTACCTTGCTCTCTTACCTGCTGGAAGTCGTTCGTGCTTCTAGGGCTCTCGAGATCTACAGGCAAGCTGCAACAGTACCTACTTAGAAATAAACAATTTATGAGCATACAACAAGACCAAAGTGCCAATTACTTTGCTAAACGGACCACACAGATGGCAAATCAGAAATTTTGAGAAATAGAGCTACTCAGCTACTGACATCCAAAATGGGCAAATAAAAATAAAAATGTGATCTACTACAGAAACCTATGAGCAATTTTATATTAGTCCTATCAAATTATATAACATAGTTGTCGGAAGACCACCACCACGGCCATCTTACGATGAACAACTTAAAATATGTGCTATAAAGAATAGCAGGGCCAGTTTGTTTTTGAGCCAAACTTTGGCCTACCAATATTTGGTAATTTAAATAGTATTTACTTATGTTTGGATTGAGATCAAATATTGGCATGCCTTAAAAAATTAGGCAACTTCAATAGTAAAATAAACTACTTTGGCTTTAATCCAAACACCACTTGGCCTTATCAAATATTGGCCATGCCAAAACATGCCAAATTTTGGCATGGCCAAAAATTGGTAAGACCAATTTTGACCTTAAACCAAATCTGCCCTTAGTTCATTTGTGCTTTCCACATAGTACAATGCAAAATTATCCTTGCCCACCATATATGTCGGTCCCAAATCCCAATTGAACAGGATCATGTTATTACAAAAGGTGTAGCTTCAAGTGTAGTAGCGTGTAGCACAATATGGACGCTAAACTCCATAACAAAGCTGTAGTACAGTCTAACAGCTAGAAACAACACAGTTAAATCCCGAGTCTTGAGGGATAGTCCTGCAAGAGATACAGCAGAAACATATATTTTAAGATTCTTCTGAACACATACTTGTATCACTGAGGGTATGGTAGTGGTAACCATAAATTAGAGGTGCATAATAAAATCCAACCTATGAATGCCCCGGTTAGAAAATTGTACTTAAAATCCAACCTTTTGCTGCGATTATACTCAATGAGCACTGACTAAATTAGCACTCTAGACATTATGGTATGTAAACAATGATCCAAGTATACAACTCTGGACATTATGATTTGGTCAATCAATTCGCCTTTTTTATTTTTCTTATTCCTATGCCTAACATGTAAAAATGCTTTGCAATGTTTATAGTTCGATGCTAATTAAGCACCTACTCATATGTTGTTGCAAATAATAGGCTTGTATTATCAGGATTCAAACTACTACAGGTGGCGCGCCATTTGTAGTGATGATTTAATCTAGAAATTGCATAAGCTACAGTACTTGGACACATCCCATTGACCTGCATATAACAGTAAACAGCACCAATTTATAGTTTGGTCCCAAAGTGACAAATTATAAGGGCCAAACAGAAAATTATTATGACATTCACATATTTATAACAAAATACAGTATAAAGATATGCAATATACAGATGAATTTATACAATATACAATGGCAAAGAGTGAATAATTTTATGGTAGCAAAAACAATTTAAGTTGCATAACCTTTCCATCTTCAAAGTTTCAGGAGGGGACTAAAAACAGTCTTTCCATCTTAAGTTTCAGGAAAGGATTAAAACAACAAACTTTCTATCTTCAGTATTAGAAGGGATTAAGAACACCTTTTTATCTTCTAATTATACGTGTTTAACAACCACCACGTTACGACCAACAATAGAGACAGCAAAATCATTTACTGCTCTATATTTCACCAATGATATGATTATGTAGTTAATTAACTAAAGGCAGTACCAACAGAGATAAGAAATTGATATTGTCAACCCGGATTTGTAAGCCTAGTGTTTGGTTAGCCAAAAAACTAAATATGAATGGTAGATTAAAAAGCTGCATGATCTTTTACCTTCATAATCTACAATTCAATTCCATGATCTTCTCCCAAACAGTATACTTACTGATTCAACTTCAATTGCCATAATTTCTGCTGCCGTTTAGAGCAAAAAATGGTATTAGCAAATAGCAGACTGTATCGTTGAGCAAAAAATTAAGCGCCAACCAACCCCCAAGGAAATTGGTCTCTTTTATCAAGTTTGTGATCAGCATCACAATATGATGATCTAGCCATCAATTTTGTTCATGCATGTCAATGAACTTGTGCATATATGTGTTCCACCATGTTATTTTTAGTTCACCAATTAGTCAGCTGAACTGACAAGATTTGTCATTACAAAGAAAAACATAGGTAAGTGACACAATTAAGCAGTGGCATATATATTCAGATAAAATATTATCCCTTATAATTTCCATCCCATCAGAAACGGAATCTTACAATTTAGTTTCCGATAGGTTCTCTATCATGAAATTCAGTAACAGGTAAATCTAAAGGAAATAGAGAAGTCATGCACTATCACAATTTAATGCAAGAGGTCATCTTATAGTTCTAAGAGAAACTACACAAGACTTTGAACTTTGTTATGTTCCATAAAGTTGAGGCCTAACCTTCTCTTTCTAAACAGTGCTGTTTTTTTGGCGCATTCAGCAGTAGATAAGTTTATAAGATAGTTGGAGCACCTTTATTGGAAAGTAACATCTTACAATGATTTTTTCCCTCTAAATCACATCTTACAATGTTCAGGGAGTAAAAGAACTACAAAACTGAATATATCCAAATTTCTGGAGAAAAAGAAACACACCTGTGTTGGCTTCATCAAATCTGTTTCAGATCAGTATCACAATATCTGTTTCATCACTTGCAAGCAAAAAAAGATATCATATTCTTCAAGTTATAGAGACTGAAGTTCAAGGTGCTTCAGAACTATAGGTGTATATGTGTACCAACTTTGATAACCTGCCAAAGCATGCATCGTTCAACAACTCATCCTTAAAATTCAAGAGGGCAGCAATGAATGAAACACTTACATGCCTTTTATTCCAATATAACAGAGGCGTCATTCAATATATATATGACTTATATATTGGGGGTAAAATCAGCATGCTGCATTTCCTCGTATACTTCTGACATATATACAAGACAACAATCAGAATAACAACAAACTTCTGAAATTAATCACGGATTTAAGCGCATAGGTCATAATTCATAAAGCTTGATTGCACATATCTATCTTGGTTCTAATCTAAAATTTGATGTGCAAGATATGACTGACCTGGCCTGACTGAAACTCCTCATGCCCATCCTCAGTTTCTACAGTCTCTTCCAAGTTCCAAGCCATCGTCCCCATTGTAGTTGACTGGACAGATTTGTTTGATGGAAATGAGTTCCTCCTTGTAATTGACTGGACAGAGTTGGAGCCTAGGGAATCAGCTGTGGGGCAATGACTTGCACACCCTGTTTGATTACAAAATCAAATAGCCAGAAAAGCACATTTACTGTTTTACCACCTCTAATGCAAGCACAAGCAAAATAACTGCCACATCCCTTCTTCCTCCTATATAGTTCACCCACAAAACTAGGATTTCAGGAGGCCACGTCATCGTATTATATCGTCCGTCCGAACAACCCAATCATTAGCCGATCTACTGACACGTGTATACCACAAAATTAGATGTCACCCATTCAGCCCATCAGCCCACAAAGGCCCAGAAGCAAGACCTACTTCCCCGTCTCACCGCATCCACCGCTCTCACGAAACCCTCCCCCGCCGCCCTGCCGACTGCGCTACGCTAGCCATCCACGCCGCCACACTACTCCTGCCGGTGACCGCCACCCCACCGGATCCGTCCACCCCACCTGGCGACGGCGCCGGCCCCCGCCGTGGTCGCCGCCGCGCGCGGGTGGGGTGTCGCCGGCACGTCGGCCCCCTCACCTTCCCCGCGGAGGCCGCCTCCCCACCGGATCTGTCACTCCAGCTGGCCACGGCGCCGGTCACCGGCCATGGCGTCGTTGCGTGCTGGCCACCTGCCCCCTCACCTCCCTGTGGTTTGTGGTTTCTTGATTTCCTCAGTTTTTTTTTCTCTTTCTGAGTCTCTGAGTATCTTTCTTTGTTTTCTTGATTTCCTATTCTAATAGTGGATTTTCCCTTTCTTTGAGTTTCTGACTCCTTTGCGCCTAATTTAGCATAATTATATATGTTCACGATGTTTCTTACGAGTAATTTTTCTGCTGATAGAAGGACATCCTGTAATCTTCAATACAGGGAAAGGAGAACCAACGGACAGAATGGCTCTTAATCTCATCCTCCAGCAATGCCCATCGAGGTTATTTCTTTCTGGCTTCCAATATTGGGACTGTGTATTGATACAAGATGAGTTCAGAGATTTAAAACATAGCCATCGATATTTGCCATCTCCGCCTGCTATTGGTATGCTAAGACTGACATTGATCATGTGATCATCAAGTCTATTTTATAAACTGCTTCTGGTCCTCTCAAATGATCAGCCATCAAATTGGTTCACTGGCTCTTAGTTTTTCCCCAAACCGGGTGTTATTCTGCCTGGATGACTACATGGTGAAATCGATCTCTGTATGTCCCTTTTATTTCTTCATACTATTTACCTTCTCTCATGCTAGATTCATTTTGGCATATCTGCAAATTTTCGAAACAATCCCCTAATTTTAGCCTTAAAATTTGAGTATTACATATATTCCCTAACGACAATTCAGTTTTCATTCTCCAATAACAGCATTATGTCTCAAGAAATAAATTATAAAGTTGCACCTAGCTTTTCATTTTTTATCATGTTGGTAATATCATTGATGTTAAGCCAGTGACAGGCACATCCAGTGATCCTTTTTATCAGAGCACAAACGAAGACCATTTATAAATTGTAAATTTGAGGAGAATCAGGGACATGGTATATGTATTTTATACTCCATTTGCGTATCTTTTACAATAACATTTCTCTCCTATGTTCATGTCACTGCCATGTGGTTGTTTTGTATTTGCTCAACCAATGAAAAGGTGTGCAATATGATATGTTAAAAGTGTGTTTTCAGATGATTTCAAGATATTCAAGTCTTATTGAGTAAAGTTACAAAAAACATATCTTATGTACTTTTCAGACATGGATGTAACTACTTTGTGTTCAGGATCCTTCGCGCGACTCACAAGCAGTCAAGCGCATAACCTGTCGGTCTACCCACACCGCGACCGCAACAGAGGGTTAGCTGCTTGAATCCCCGTCTTCTCAATTTCCTTCGTCACTGCGCGGCGAGGAGATAGAGCTTCTGCACTGCAGAGAACAGAAGGTAGCGAAGCCCGCATATGATGAGGACATCGCCATCACAGATATAGCCACAACGATGTTTTACATAATAGAACTATAGGTGCAAGTTTTTTATGTTCGATTTACATTTTATATATTTGAGCAAAGGATGCTACACCATGAGTTGTGTGTGTTTTTATTTACAGAAGTGCTATCGTGGATAAAAGGAAAGATCACGGGCTCAAGAATCTTATGGATGATCAAGGAGGTTGATTGGGGACCAAGTCAAGGACTTCTCCAAGTACTTGCGTGGAAGCCAGTTCGGCCACCCGATGCAGCATCGACTTCCAACGGCCGCCAAATCATCATACGAACTCCGTTTTTGGCCCGTGAGTACTTGATGGAAAGGTTTCGGAGTTCTCTTTCCAACGGATCCAGCCTCATAGAAAAATTCCATACGAGTCAACGGGAATCGCTAAAACAAGACGCTGCATCGCCAATAATGGGCTGATGGGCCTGTAACTTCGTTGGGACCCTGGTCCAAGAGGGGCCCAAGTGGGGTGCGCCCCAACCTGGTGGAGCACGACCCTAGGGAACCGTAGGACGTCCTCCCACTCCTTTAAATAGTTAGTTACCTCTTTAGGGTTATTTGGGGTTTTGTTAATTGTAAGTTTAGCCATTGCTACTTCGCTTGCAGTGCGCGTGTCGGCTAGACCGTCCGTCTGCTTGTTCGGAACCCCATTATCGTGTATCAATTTATCTTTGTGCGACTTGTTTATTTAGCAATTCAGATCCTTGTTATCTTGTTCTTGTTTGTTCACGATTGCTTGCAGGAATAGGGTTGATCTGCACCGGCAAGATCAACAAATCCTTGGAGAGGTGTATCGATCGTTAAGGCGCAACACAACAACGTCTCGTACGGTTGTAGTTGGATCGTCAACGTTTTTTCCAATCGTAGTAATCTCAACTCACCGAAAGATCGGGCCACCCCCGTTCACATCAACATATGAGTTAAAATTTTCTTGGATAAGGATCTTATCTCAACTTTGGATAAGGATCTTATCTCAACTCTTTCAAAGTGGTACGTCATACGTGTTGCTGTTGTGTTCTGTGCTTTTGTTCACTCATACAAAATTGCCTAAGATTTGAAATATCACCCAGAATATCATAATGCCTTATATATTTGCTTGCTTACCTTAATTTCTTATTTTCGTTCCTCTCATAAATGTCAATGGATTTTTTTATCTATATCATTACAAAGTATTCGGCAGCAACGCGCGGGGAATCATCTAGTTTCCATTGAAGAATAAACCCTTCTGCCTTGTGTTTTGCAGAACCCAGTTCATTTATGTTTTTTAATAAAACAATACACAACGGTTAGATATAAATTTACCCAAACCACCAAACAAAGAGCAACAACCACTGCGTCAAGAACAGCCACATCACTTGTGCTGGAAGATTTCGCCAGCGACTGCAACAATGTGCGTGCTGGAGGAGCAGACCTCATCCATGTCCAGAATCTACTTCAATGCCTCAATCATCCGGTTCATGGGTTCCCTAACAATCATCACCTGCATTGGTAAGAACAGGGTAAAAAAAATCTCAACAAACAAGTAGATCCACGAGAAGTGGGGAATGCAAATCGGTAAAATCCCAAATTTGCTACAAGAAATCGAACCATACGAAATCTCTTTACCTCGAAGTCGGCAAAGCAGGACTGCTTCTGCTCGATGAGGTTATCTACATGGTCCAGCGCCAGCAGTCGCGGAGGGATGGCACGACGGTGGTGGTGGTCCAACCGCCAAATGCGGAAGAGGCGGCGCCGATGAGCGAGATGGGCGACGAGGTCGGCGCAGGGCGCGGCGAGCGCGACGGCGAGCTGCGAGCACTGTTCCTGCTCCTACTTCTTCAAGAACACGCAATGCAAAAGCAAACAAATGCAAAAGCAAAGGGAAAGGTGTGCACATGGATCTCTGTTGCCGCCGAGCGCCGCCCGCTGTCAGATCTGCGGCGACCAGAGCCGGCGCCACTGGATCCAGCCAACCCGCGTCGCCCGCCGAACCCCGTCGCCACCGCGGGGCTAGCACCTCGGATCCGCCCGCCATGCCTATCATCGCTGCTCCGTCCTCCGCCACCG
>CM002485.1:9056959-9090964 GCA_000325765.3 Leersia perrieri
AGGCGGAGGCGGAGAGGGTAGACCGGGAGAGGGAGAGACCGAGAGAGAGGGGCGGCGGGCGCGCTAGGGTTGGGGGTTGGGATTTTACCACGATATTTTTTTCTAAAAAACCCCTAAGTTTATATTATTTACCCATTGGTCTAGTTCAACGCATCATCTGGCTAGAATACTCCTCACCAAGGACCTAAACAGAATTACTAACAAAAGCGAGGGCTTTTTCACAAAAAAACCTATGTGGACAAGCCCACCGTCCGCGCATTCTTCCGGCCTTCTTGTTATCCGGAGCCGAGGCCGCTGGATCCAGCCGACCCGCGTCGTCCGCCGAACCCCGTCGCCACCGCGGGGCTAGCACCTCGGATCCGCCCGCCATGCCTATCATCGCTGCTCCGTCCTCCGCCACCGACCGGGGCTGATGGCGCTGATCCTGCCGACGCAGCGACGACCGGCCGCAGATCTAGCTGGCAGCGTATTCTCCCGGCCTTCTTGTTATCTAATAACGACATACGGATTATGTAAGGGTTAATTGGATCCCTGCCATTCCTAACTTGTGGAATTAGAAAAATGCCACTACTATTTATGATATTGGATGGATGCCATTGCGATTTTTCCAAATTGAAATAATGCCATTGCCGTTACCTTTTCTGTTAGTTTGTCTTGTCCGCTAGTCTTTTCTTCTTCCAAGCACACCACACTACCACTAACCACGGTGAAGGGAACGGACAACGCCGACGCTGTATTCTTCTCCCGCGGTCCTGCCGTGGAATAGAAACTACTGCAGCGGAGGCTGTTGCTGATGTCGCGGGATGCGTGCGGACAACACCGGTGACCGGTCTCGCGGAGGGAGATCAACGGCGGGATGGCTACCGCGCAGGCGGCCGATGGAGGCAGCAGCGGAGCCGTCGAGCTTGGAGAGGCAGAGCAACACGTGCATGACAGATCGACAGATTGAGCAGCGTCTGCCTCCTCTAAACTTGGCCTGCTGGCTGAGTTAACAGTGAGGCCGTGGCGCCCTGGCGGGGTGGACAAGCTCCACAACAGAAAGATGGGCTCATGGCTAGCTTTTTTCTGAAGATTTTAGCAGCAACAACAACAAAAGAAACAGTAAAGAACCATAGAGAATGAACAGCTTCGCATGAGAGGCTTGTGATCAAAATTCCCCTGCAAGAATCAGAGTTGATGGCTACTGATCGATCGATCTCTGACTGGGATCACTGATGCATGGCTCTCGCATTTGCGACCCTGTCCCTCATGCCTCAAAATAGCGCCGTGCAACATTTGTAGTTTTGCACCAGCTCGGCATGACAGCACCTTGGCGGCCTTCCTCCACTCTCTCCCCAGGTTGGCTACGGCGACGACTCCGTAATCCTCCCATCCCAACGACGACGAAGGTAGCGCTCATCCACCACGTTGCTGCCCTCTCCTCTTTGTTGAAGGGCACGGGCTGGCTGCCTTGCATGAAGGGTGCGGTCGGTGGCTGACGCTGAAGGACGAGAGCGAGCAAGGAGGGGACGAGGCTGAGCGGGTGGAGGTTCTCGTAGTAGATACCTACCATGCGGAGTGTGGAGCGGGCGTAATCGGTGGCCGCATCCAGGGATGCGGTGTGTGGACCTCAGTGGGGGGACGACGACAGTCATAGTGAAGGGGTAAGATCGACGGAAAAAGTACAGACAATAGGAAAAAACGTGGCATTGTTCCAATTGTTAGAAAGTTGAGTGGCACTCACCTAATAACCTGAATAGTAATGGTATTTTTCCAATACTTCAAATTAGCAATAGCATGTATTTAATTAACCCATTATGTAATGGATGTACTGTCGTAATGAGTCAGCTGTAATGACGCCATCACTGTATCGCCACGCCATGTGTTAACCGTCGTTTACAACTTTACGTGGTGATAGCTGCTCCTACGTACATCAATACCAACGCATCGCTACGTGTTGCACGAAGGTGGTGTCTTTCTATGCAATTGTTACTTCACCATTCATACAAAAGCATTGTGGTCTTGTGGAGGGGTTCGCAATTGTTACTTTAAAACATGATTTTTGTTTTTTCTACTACAACAGTACGGTCAAACTCAGATTGGTTTTGCAAAGTCCCCCTTTATTATTTAATAAATCAGCATGTTTGAGGTTAAAACAAAAATGGAAGCCACTAGCAAGGCTCACGTGGACCATCTGACTCCCGCATCCGCAGTCCGCAGACAAAAGACCTGCCGACTTGCCGTTTGTCCTAATCAACTCCGTTTCCTCTCCAGATCTCCATCCGTCTCGTCTCCCAGTTGACTAAAATCTCCTCCTCATCACTACTGTTCCAGCAAGCAAACAGCACATCCTTCGCATTAACTGCGCACTAACCCAACGATTAATCTCAAATCCCCTCCTCCTCTCCCAAACCTCTTTCAATCCGTCGCAATCCTCGGCCACAAACACAAACCGCTAAGCCAAGGCACAGAGAGAGAGAGAGAGAGAGAGAGAGAGAGGCGAAACCCTCGTCTCCTCCGCTCTCCGCTGCGTGACGCAGATCTCGAGCGGCCGCTCACCCCTCCTCCTCCTCATCATCGCGGTTGATGAGGTAGCGGGTGCCTGCTTGCGCGAAGCGAGCGAGGTTGGGCGCGCGGGGCTGAGGGCGTGGTGCGGCGCCAGGGATCGATGGGGTTGATCTCGGGGATGGTGATGGGGATGGTGGTCGGCGTGGCGCTCATGGCCGGGTGGAGCCGCGTGATGCAGCGCCGCAGCAGGAAGCGCATCGCTAAGGTTCGTTCGTTCGCCTTTCGGCTGGATTGCGGGCGGTTGCCGTTTTCGCGGTCCAGGGGTTTGGTTTTTGATTTTTGTTTTTTCTTAAACTTTTTCTACAGGCTGCGGATATCAAGGTCCTTGGTTCTCTCGGCAGGGATGACCTCAAGAAGCTGTGCGGCGACAATTTCCCTGATTGGATATCCTTCCCGCAGTATGAGCAGGTTTGTGATGATTCTACCGAAATGTTTGTAGTCTATTTTTGTTGTGTAAGCTACTAGTAACCCCTCAAACGGACGACGCTTCTCCATCCCTTGAATGGATGATGTTTTAGAACGGGAATAATTGGTACTATGAGTTTGTGACACCGTAAGTTTGTTATTCTAGGTTTACACCATCAAAGTTCGGGGTTAAACTTTAATACCACCGAAATTTGAGCAATTGTGATATTTGCCAAAAGTTTAATACACCAGCACTGCAGTCTTGGCCTACTGGCAAAAGTTTTTTGGTCACTGTTAACTGGATGGAAATGGTACAAAAAGGAGCATTGCAAATTTTTTGGTGGTATGAAAGTGTATTTTGAGCTTTTGATGGTATAAACCTTATGAATTTTGGTGTTATGGAACCAAATGTTCCTTTAGAATGCGTTTGGTCAAATCTTGAAATCTCAACTTGCTAAGATATGCAAAACTGTTAAGATTTGATTTGTAAAAATGACATTAGTAGATGTGCCATGAAAAGTACATTCTTGTAGAGTACTTAAATAATTTTAATATATCATTAGAAAAATTAATGATCAAATATGTGCGTAGGAGGCTGTGTTCGTGTCTTGAAAGACAAGTAAAAAAGAACGGACTGACCCGACCTAGTAACCCCTTCATTCACAGGTGGCAAAGTAAATTATAGTTTGCATGATGACTTTGTTTCGCTCTAGTTTTCAGACTACTAGATCAAATCATAAGGTTGGTCTAGGTATGTCTGGTGCAATTATTATTTTTAGATAAAGGTGCAATTCTTTTTTAGAAGCAAAGATATCGGAGCAACAAAATATCGCTAAATAGGGTCTAGATGGGCACATAGGTTGAATGTGTGGCAACTTGGCATGTTAGGGCAAGAGGGGAAAGGGACCTGGTGGGCGTTAAATGGGCTGGAATTAAGTGCATAATACTTTACTGTGGTGGTTGGCTGCATGTAATTCTGGCACATATCTTTTCCTATTCTATTTTTTCCCTATTCTTTTGGTTGTGTAAGGCAATGATTCGGCTTATGCCTCAAGGCTGTAGGGGTTAGGTCTCCTTGACAACCATTCCTGCAACTAGTGCTTCCCTGTGAGGGCTGATGAGTGCTGTAGCCCTTGGTGGCGGCAGCATATGGAGGCATTTAATGAAGTAGGTTGTAACCAAATAGATGTGTTCATTGTGAGTTCAGAATATAGTTGCACTGTTGATGATTGTTGATTTACAGCATAGCTTATATTGCATGATGGATTGAAAGGCTTTTACCTCAAAAGAAGTGGCAGATTAATCAACCCAATGGTGAAATTTTGAGAAATAAATGGCCAAAGTTATAATTTCCATCCATGGTTGATTGGCCGTACTGCCAACTGAACACTAGTGAGTTGAGGTGGTATAAACTACACCTAAAACAAACCATACCAAACTAAATAAAACTAGACCTGTATTGTCATATAAGACCTTTAGAAGCCTATACTTATTGAAAATTTGTAAGCTTGTGAAAAAAATAACTGTGGTAAACAGGACATCATAACAGCGACATGTTTCATTTGTTTAGTTTTCTTGCAATTTATCACCAAGTATTAATAATGTATGGCGATATTCGTGTTGTAATCCAAATATCCAACATAAACAACACTTGTTGATGCTTATTAAGTACGGTGAACAACTAATTTACTCGCAATTTTGATTTCTACAGGTGAAATGGTTGAACAAGCATCTCAGCAAACTTTGGCCTTTTGTTGACCAAGTAAGACAAATGTTTCTTATCTCTTTAGCTAACTGATAATAATGTAAAGTACTTTGCTAGTTGGGCAGCCCTACTGCTCTCGCTTGTTGACAATTATGGTATTCTGTTGTAGAAGTTTTTATTCTTTTTTTGGGTTATTACCAAATTTTTCATTCCTATGTGTATGCTGTCCCATCAAATTTCTTAACTGTTAATAGCTTTCTTGAATTGTCTACAATACTTGGTTGCATGTGGTAAACATTAAACATTTTAACTTAGATAGTCATCATGATGATCCTGTCACCCACGTTTAAAATGGTGAGGTCATTTTCTATTTATATGAATTCTTCTTGGTTTTTTGAAGATATATATTAAGATATTCCACCCCCCTCCCCCCCTCTTAAAATATGTACTTTTTTAGATTTTGGTTCTTCTGGGGGCTACTTAACCTTTTAGTTCCATTTCAGGCTGCCACAGCAGTAGTCAAGGAATCTGTTGAGCCACTGCTAGATGATTATCGACCTCCAGGAATAAAATCTCTAAAGTTCAGCAAATTCTCTCTAGGAACTGTTTCACCAAAGATAGAAGGTTTTCCGATTATAATCTCTATATCCTTCACTATTTATCTGATTGTTACTCTGATGTATGCCTCCTGTCTGAGTTCTCTGTTCAGAATTCTTATAACAAGAATACCAATCTTTGCATTTGATGTATACAGAGAAAGACTGCACCAAGTTGTATTAGGGACTGGTGACATGCCTTAAGAACTGAATGACTTAATTACATTGTGCATTTTACTATTTCATTAGATGGCTAGTTAGTGTATGTTAAATTGCAGGAACTGGCCATTGTGACTTGTAGTTTGACCTTTTATTTTGTGAATCCGATTATACACTCCTTTTGACACCTCTAATTGACTCTATTTTCTATCTTGGATTGGCCAACATTACCAAGTTGATGCTTTTCATTAACAGCAGCGATGCAACTAATAAACAGTTAATTGAGATATTTTTTTTAAGTATTTATGGATTGAGAATTTTCAAAATGGTACCTCTGATAGCTTGATGTGAAAAAGCTTCAGGTAGGATTTGTGAAGAGATAAATTCTTCAAGTAGATAATATATGGATTTTTTTGGCACAAGCACTGTACATTGGTGTTAGATTAAAAACATAGAATATTTGCCATTTTACCCTTCCTAACTGATAACCCGCTAGCATCAAAGTTCCATTGCCTACTAGTGTTTTCCCACCTTTACAGTTTTATGTGCTGTTAATTTGCTTCTTTACAATCACCATGCTCCAATGTTGACATGGCGCCAATGTGGGGTTACTGCTCATGTGAATAGTCAACGATTTATCGTGTAAAGATTTCACAAGGGGGTTTGTTACTTGATGATCTATCTCTTAGGTTGTTTGGTATCTTTCTAGTGTTTAGGCAAGTTTTTATTTAAATTGGTCCCATCTATAATTGTCAGGGGAGGAGTCCTCTACTCCTCCATGTAAGAAGTATGTATGTGAGTCCACTATATAAGATGTTTCTTGCAAGGAATAAACAAGTCTATGGTTTCTCCCCTGCCCTTCTGGTATAGTTGTATGACATTGTCTTGCCAATCTGTCCCGCTCTCCAGGGGACAGTCTTATGCACCTTTTCCTAACCATGCTCATTAAATATATGCCAATGACCTGATTTTACCTTTATATATGGTGTATATGAGTTCATGTTGCCCTTCTTAGGGGTGTCCACTAAGCCAAGTCTTTTTGTTTAGCATCTTGATCGTTTATGCAATACTAAGTATGACTGAGACATCACGTTTTGTCATGTTGTGTGAAGGTATTCGTATTCAAAGTATTCAGCCAGGCCAAATCATAATGGATGTAGATTTTCGTTGGGGTGGTGATCCAAGCATTATCCTTGCTGTTGATGCTGTTGTTGCATCACTTCCAATCCAGGTTTTCCTGTTTCTTTGTTCTTTGAAGTGAGTTATTTTTACAGAAATAAATCTCTCTTGAATCGGTCATAATTTTTTTTGCCAACCATCTCACAGCTCAAAGATCTTCAAGTCTTTACCATTGTCCGTGTTGTATTTCAACTATCTGAGGAGATCCCTTGCATCTCTGCTGTTGTTGTTGCTCTCCTTGCAGATGTAAGCATCTACCATTGTTTTTTTTTATTTCAAGGAAATTTTTGTTAAGACAATGCAGGAGATCTGCATGTCTTGAATAAGCAGGCACGAGTCTTGAACTAACAAAGTAGACATCCTATACATAGATGTTCGATGACAGTTATTTTAGTAACATTGGTTGCCCTCATAATTAGGTTGACACAGTGAAATTTCCTTGAGATCTGTTTAAAACTTTACATAGTGAAATTTCCTTGAGATTTGTTTAAAACTTTAGTAATCTCTTTCCTGAATTATTAATTGAGTTACGCATAACGCTCCTGCGTATTTGAAAAAAATAAATTACACAACGCTATTGCAAGCTTAATGAGGAAAAAGGCCAATTTCACCTGGTCCAGTTTTAATATTGCCTTGTATTGGATGATGAAATAAATGTTAATTGATTGGAAATTGGCTTGTTCTGGTGGTGTGTGCCACTTTTGACACTGCTTGTCCTTTTTATGGGCTATGTGCTAATGATGGTGGCTTTGCCATGAGAACCATCAACATTCAAGGAAAGACTGGTTGTTGACCTTGAGTATCATTTATTTATTTTTAACCTAATACGTCTTTCACACTGCAAGTTGCTATTAGATATTTCATTGGAAGGTGTTTAGAGATATTCTATTGAGTATTCAGTACATTTGACAGTAACCCAATAAGGATTTGGCTTATTGGTATTATCTATATATTATACCTGAAGTTTGGATCTTTTGCTAATTGGTATGGTTTGTTTCCTGTGGCATTTCTTCGGTGGGGTTTTTTGTACTTCAGCCAGAGCCAAAAATACAATACACTTTGAAGGCTATTGGAGGAAGTCTGACAGCTGTTCCAGGACTCTCCGACATGATTGATGTGAGATGAAAATATTTGAACATTTAATTTCTCCTAACAGTTTATAAAAGTGTGACCATGAATCTTCTCTCCTTTAATTAGGATACTGTCGATTCAATTGTTTCTGACATGCTCAAGTGGCCACACAGGCTTGTTGTTCCACTTGGTGTCAATGTTGATACAAGGTGACTTCTCTTGAGTGTTGTTGCCAGTTATAATCAATCCTGCTAATAGCTTTCCAATTGTATACAATAAATGCTACAATGAGCTGCTTTGTTGTGCTATATTTATTGGTTATGTAGTATCATGCGATTTCTTGAAAGGAACTTGTGTTTTTCCCTCATCATAGTAGTTCTTCATTCCTTTGAATCATCCAAGTTCAACATGTTCTTGATACATGAACAATCGAGCATACAATGCTTAAAAAGAGAAGTTAATTGCATTAATTATTACAATATTGGATCAGAAAATAACCACAATACTTAGAATTTAAAGTAAATTTCTTATTACTCTAGAACAATATTGCTCTAGCTAAATTGTCATCTTGTTGCAACAAACAGAATGTCTTGATCATTTAGTGAGAAATTGTGTAAGAATTAATCAGGAAGAAAGGTTGGGAAAAAGAGATGATGCAATTGGTGTTTAAGCGAACTAGTTCCAATTCATATATGCACAGACTGCTACTTAATATCCAGTGATTCTTCCAAATGTCCAAAACCTGGAGTGTTTTGCAATTTTGTGTTGATTAGGTGTTGTTCCCTCCCCAAAATATTTGACGTTGTTGATTTTTTTAGATACTTATGACCATTTGTCTTTTTCATTTTCTTTTGAAATATGCAAAACTATATGTCATGCTTAAAATACATTGAATCAAATCATATCAAAATAATTAATAATTACATAAGTTTTTTGAATAAGACGAATGGTCAAATGTATCTCAAAAAGTCAACGGCATCAAATATTTTGGGAAGGAGTATTAAATATTGCATATACCTGTTATATTCTCCAACTTGAACAAAATTGGTGGGCCATCTTTTCACTTGAGTGATCCAGTCTGTATCACACATTTAGATTTAGTATTCTCCCATACAAAAAAGTTGATATGATGGCAGCTTTGTTCTTGAGCTCTTTGAGAATATGCTGTTGAAATATCATTCCATCCAGGATTGCATCACAATCCAAAGTCCTTGTCCGGATATTATCCATGTCTTCTATGTATTTTTTTTTGTGATAAGTATATTTATAATTAGTAGTATGACTTTTTTTTTTTAAAATTTTCCTACTCTACTCTGTCTGCAGTGCTCTGGAGCTCAAACCTCAGGGAAGACTTACTATTACTGTAGTGAAAGCAACTTCATTGAAGAATAAGGAGCTGATTGGTAAATCAGATCCTTACGTGATTCTATATGTCCGTCCAATGTTCAAGGTCAAAACAAAAGTCATAGATGACAACCTAAATCCTGAATGGAATGAAACATTCCCTCTGATTGTTGAAGACAAGGAAACCCAATCTGTCATTTTTGAGGTAATTCTTCATTGCATGCTTCGTGTCCTTTTCCCGCAAGCAACTATGACCAAAAAGATATCAACGAACAATAAAATATGCATGATATATATAGTTTGGGGCAATTGTATTCTTGCCCCTGCATTTCAATCGAAACTACGTTTTGCCCCTATTCTGTCAAATCATTCTAATGGTGTTAAATCTCTGCTAAAAGGCATGCGTGCCCCTTTATAGTGTTGCACATTTGCTCTGCCTGCATTGGCCTATGCCTGATCATAGTTATTAGGACCGGACTGGACCGGCGGTCCAGTTTTTTTTACTGAAAAACCACTTAAAAACTGGTCAATTGACATCTAATAAACCAGACACGTGGCAGTGGGCAGAGCATAAAGAGCAGGTAGGCACGTGGCAGTGCAGGAGAAAGGAGAAAATGGTGGAAAAACGGCCCATATGGGCATGGGCGTGATGGGGATTCGAATCCCACACCTCCCTATTCCAGAAGCAGGTTCCCACCACTGGGCTAGGCATCTGGTGGTGATTTTGCAATAGATATCCACTTATTTGAACCGGAATGAACCAGTGGTCCGACCGAGCAAACCGTGAACCGAGACCTTGACCGGTTCGATGCCCGGTACGGTCTTAATAACTTGGTGCCTGATGCTTGCTGTGCTGCCCACTTAGCCAAGCACAGGTGCCTTTTGCCGCTTGGTTCGCCGCACCACTACCTCGCGCCACGGCTGCCACTAAGTCACCGATTGTTGCTCATGTCTAATCGCCTTGCCCAGCTGCCAAATCGCCTTGCGCAGCCGCCGTGCCGCCTGCTGCTCACCCCTCTGCTTCTAGTTGGCTCGTGTGCCGCTGCCACTGCCATGTCTAGGGTTGGACAGTTGGTTTAGGAATGGGGGGGATCGGGGGAATCAGTGTGGTGTGGGTCGATGGAAAGAGAGACAGTGGGGAGGCTGTTATTATCATTGGGGTATAATGGTCCATTGTTATTTTGTTAGTAGTTTTATCTATTTTTTTTCACTCCTTTATTCTAGACCAACCAAACACTCATCCAAAGTAGGGCCAGACGACAGCTTCTTTTGAAAAAGTGAGGGCTAAATCACAAACCCTAAAAGGGAAGTGTAAAATCATTATTGGATCTGAAAGTAGGGGCAAGAACAAATTTATCCCATATAATTTTGAGTCTGCCATCCTATCACCACCTTTAGAGTTGGTGGGTTCTTTTATGGTTGGATTGGAATTTGTGTATTGAAATATGTATAATTCTGAAGTTTTGTGATTGTGGATTATGATTTAGTTTTTGAAATCCATTTCAATGCATGTGTATTTTGCTACTACCTCCGTAAAATACAATCATTTCTAGCTCTGAATCTGGACAAGTGGTTATAGTTTGGGACAGGAGGTATTACTAGTATTTATGAGGTGAATTGACAATTTTATCAATGAAATATTTATGCTCGCTATAAACAATCTGCATTGGATTGTAAAGTTGATTGATGGCTGAATGTCATGCTGGCAAATGGCCTGGTTGGCTAGGCCCGAGCAAAACCTTAAGTTAAAATCATCAGGTTTATATCAAACCAGGTCACTTGTGGGCTTGTATCCTAGATAGTAATGAACTAGATATGGAGCTGAAGAATATTTTGTTCCATAAATGAAAAGCAAAGCGATAAACTATTGTAATCAATAATAGATATTGAAGTATGTGTAGATTGTCCTCCTTTTCTCCAATAATTCAAGCTCTTGGTTTGGCTGGTTAGATTATGAACCCCAACATGGTATCAGAGCTAGAAATCTTGACTTACACATCTTGTTAGCGTGTTGATGGTGGAGACCATGACTGTATTACGCCAAGATTGTGTTAGTTCACATGCTTAGATCTTCTAGCTCTGATACCATGTTGAGTTTTATAGCCTGACTAGTTAATCTAAAAGATTGAATTATTGAGGAAAGGTGAAGGATCTATTTATACTTCAAGTGATATTAAGAAATTTGTATGGACTCTACATGCTCATATGTATGTACCATTTTTCATGATACATATGTATGAATGTGTGATGGATGCTCTTTGATACATTAGTCATTGGTCAAGTTCTGTCTTAATGTTTTAGTCTTTCTCAATGTGTCCTTTGGCTCCATTCAAGGGTTACTATAGAACCATGTTAGTACTCAATAATTCAAAATATATCCGTGGGTGGAAATGACATGATCTTAGTAACCAGGTTATTTAATTTGGGTGGCGAACTAAGCTAAGGCTTTGTTCTTTAGTAATGTATTTTCAAAGTCCGAGGGAGGCAGGGTTTTGTCCCGTCGCCTCCTTTTTCTGTTCTATCTAAATGTTTTGGTCGCATGCCCTAGGGCAGAGGCTGGGGATACATCACACATTTATATAAAAAAAATTTCTCAGTACAACCATACAGTATTCAGTACATTAAAAAAGTTTCAGACTACGATACATGTATGTGGTGTACATGGTAATTCCATGCCAGCATCTGTCTAGTTTTCTGGATGATGGTGATTTGGCCTCATTTATTGAGATTTAGCCCCTAACAACTTATTATCTCTACTAAAAGAAGATATTTTTTCTTAGTATCCCTTAAACTAAAAAACCCGCCAGAAATCTTCTCTCGTCAAATCGTTATATCTAGCAGCATAGCACAACAATAGACACAACAACCAACTTGGGACGGCCAATAATATTGCACTGGTGCTAATCGTGCTTGAAGAGTGAGAGTGGACCACATATCTGCTTCTGAAATCCACTCAGTTCCTCTCCATTTTGTCATCTTCCTTTTCCATTTTGTTAATTTGTATGCCTGTTTGTTCTTCGGTGGCACTACTTGTATCCATATCTTAAGTACCACAAAAACATGTAATGGACCTAAAATCTTGTTTTCCTTATTTTTTGAGTTGTTGGATCCCCCTTGCAGTTCTTTCAGCTTATGCTAATCTGCATTGCTATTTGCATGTCTAAACAGTCATCTCTGGACATTATATGTAATCAATTTTTAATGGAAGAATATACGATGGTTGAAAATTTTCTCTTGGACTAAATAATTTGCCTAATTGAACGAAAAGATGACACTTTTGTGGCATGTGACATGTCTTGGAGTATTGGATTAAGAAAATCAGATGTGCTTTACGGATGTTTCACACCTAGCACTAGAACTGATCTAGTTTCATCAAAGTGCTTGGAAGGGGATGCCTGACACCCTGATGCATCGCTTGGTAGAAATGTTTGACTTCCCATAAGTTGTTCCTCTTTTGATTTATTGTTTCTTACTGTTAATATTATGATTCTATATGTCAAACTGCTCAATGTTGTACCCAGTCACATGCTGGCGAATTTTGCAGGTATATGATGAAGACAAACTTCAGCAGGACAAAAAGCTGGGTGTAGCTAAACTTGCAGTGAACAATCTTCAACCTGAGGTTCCCAGTGAAATTACTTTGAAACTTCTGCAATCACTGGATTCACTTAAAATTAAGGACACCAAGGATAGAGGAACATTACATCTTAAGGTTAGCATGGGACTTTCGTTTCCTCAGTTTCTACATGTTATGTATCTCAGTTCAGCTCATCTCAGCATGTGATACTACTGTCAATAATATATTGTCTTCAAAGCAAGCTAGAACCCTAGATGTATATTAATACATGGAAAAGGTCTATGTTATTTCTCTAAACTATTTTGATAGAGCACTAACTTTTATTTGGCTCATTTTACCCCCTACAATGCTATGGCTCTCTTCGCTCCATTATGACAGTTCTCACTGTACAAATTGTGTTTTGCATTGGAATTGTGGCATGGTAGATGGCATCATATATTATGTCCTGAAATATTTGGATTTTATATCACACTCTGCATAAGTTGTAAGCACCTACAGTTGATCTAATCTTTGATATGTACTAGTGTATACAAGTTGCCATGAAGAATTTTGAATTTGTTGTTATGTTAATATAGGTTGCATTCTGATCTATTATTGCACAAAATTTGAACTTAACTATAAGGACAAAAAAAGGTACATGTGATTAGATAGTGATGTGATGCGGAGTGTTTAGCTTTGGCTATGTTGCACCACTATTCTTGTCTCATTGATTTGGTTTCACGGTTGCACCCAAGCGTGTCAGATGAAACAATATCCAGTCCACCTAACCGATCAGCTTGGAGGCAATTATTTTGATGCTATCCTACACACCTTCAACTAGTGTAAATATTATGGGCGACAGGTGTAATTCAGCCATATGCTCATTACTATGTTTGCCTTTGGCATATTATCTCCCAAGTTTAATATATTTTATGTGCTCATCAAGATACCATATAAGTTTTTCCTTCTGTTAGCATGCACATATTATTGGCATTTTGGTAGAGGAACTAAGGAGCAAGGACATTTCTGATATTTACAGCAGGAATCTAATCTGCCGAATTGCTAACCTCCATGTTCTATCATCTTAGACAATGGATGGCTGCCTCTGATTTTTGTATTTAGGATACCTCATAAGTAGAAGTACACTTTTCTGGTTTTTATGTGCACTCCGCATGGATGGCTACACTTTGTAGTTACAAATTACGATATAAGTTCAAGGACGTGTTATTCTGGTTTTTATCCGTAGTCCATGTGGACATCAATTCTTCATGCCACTTATCTTGATGGCACGACAGGTGATAGCATGTATAATTCATATTTAAACATGTAGTTCCCATATATTGGATGGAAACATGAAGGTCTAATGGAGTAAATGACCCCAACATGTAAAAGAATGGACTGCACAAAACTGCAAAATTAAAACATTTTATGATCTTGATTCAGAAGATCATATGCACCAATTGTTGGCTTGTGGATTTGTGCATTTTAAAGGGTTAATAAAAGGGTATGTAGAAAGTTTGAATATATGTACTTGCACAATCGATGCACAATTGTGAATTTATACATGTTAAACTGTGTAACATGTTTTACAATTTTTCTGCAGGGACACAGTTTAACATGTTTTACATCTATATAGATTTTTATATGCTATAGCCTATATGTGCATGTTATATATTAAAAAATTGGTGCATTCGGTGTGCTTCCTAGTTTAGGACAATAATATTTGTGGTTATGGATGATGGTTCTGACATTTGGCTTTTCAGGTCATATATCATCCATTTACAAAGGAAGAACAGCTGGAAGCCCTAGAGTCTGAAAAAAGAGCTATAGAGGAGAGAAAGCGGCTCAAGGAGGCTGGGGTTATTGGTAGTACAATGGATGCGCTTGGTGGCGCTGCATCACTAGTTGGCTCTGGTGTTGGACTTGTGGGCACTGGCATTGTTGGTGGGGTTGGACTTGTTGGTTCAGGAATCGGTGCTGGTGTTGGTCTTGTTGGTTCTGGTATTGGTGCCGTCGGCAGTGGCCTCGGTAAAGCTGGGAAATTCATGGGTAAGACGGTGGCTGGCCCTTTCAGTATGTCCCGTAAGAACGGCAGCAGCTCAACTGCTCCCCAGCCTGAACAACCTTCTGCGTGACCTTAGTGCAGTGATAGCAATGTCATCGCATGTTCAATGTCGCTTTTATTCTGTTTGATAGGAACTTGTGATACCTACAATTATACAGAGTGCCATGTTTGCATTTCAGTGTTCTTCTGGCATCTATGGTGACAATTATATGACCATTTGTTGCTGCAACTATTTTTGTTCTGTTATTACCTGGGAGATAAATAGCGAGAAGATTAAAATGTAAATTGAACAGCCTCAGTATATACTACTATAATGCAATGGTATTGAAATTTGTGGGTATCTTCCCGTCTTGCAAAATGTTCCTATATATCCCGATCTTTTGTGGTGTGTTTAATTAATTAATTGATTGATGATGCATATGCATGTCTTACACGGTTGGGGTGAATATGCTCTGCGAGTTGACGCTGACTGTCGGTGGGCCCCTGCGCAGCGTAACGGTCTTCCGTCCAAAGGATCCTTATCCTCCTTCCTTGCCCAGCCAGAGTCTCAGACGTCTATTCTACGACGGCACTGCAGGAGCGCTAAATCGCCTCCTCTCCACCTCTACAATCGCGCTGATCGCATCAAGATCGAATCATGTCAATTGCCAGTGTCTCAGCCAAGCCTCTGTCTCGCTCTCACCTTGCAAAACAAGGCAAGCACACTGGCTCCTCCCCTGCACGTAAAAGAGACTATGGATATGTCATATGTGCTGCAGAGACAGTCAGTGGGTTTAGGAATCGCCGTCTTTAATTGATTCATTTTGTTATACATCTCTGAATATATCTTGCGCCTGTTTTATTGGCTGCGCTTTCAGGACCATCGAGGAAAGGTGCATCAGGAGTACGGGTTACGATGCTTAAGCAACAAAATCCGGGAGGGCAGAAGAATGCGGATGGAACAGGTTCAGGCGAGCATCTCTACCTTGGGATAGACTTTGGAACATCAGGTGCCAGATATGCTCTCGTTGATAGGCAAGGGGCCATCCATTCTCAAGGCAAAAGAACTTACCCGGATGTATGAGTTCGGTTCCCTCTCCATCCAACTCAGGCTAGATTAATTTCCGATGTGAATATTAATGGCTGTGAATCTCCGATCAATTTGCTCAGTTCGGCCTAAGAATACTGATGCACAATTATTTTGCCCAAATTTTTTTTTGTTGTCTTTAAAGCACATATAAGTCCATTATTTTCATTTCATAGGGTATCACCAACCCGTTGTTCACTTGTTCCCAACAAATTTTTTTGGTACAGTTGTGTGTTGATTTTTAGGAGTAGAAACTTGCTATCCGTCTGAGAGTTCGATATCCATCTTTATCTTCGTGATACTTTATAAGGTTCATTGAAATAAAACATGTTCACACTTCACATTACATTACATATTTATCAATATCACAGTGAACTGGTAGACCAAGACTGGTGGAAAACATGGGTGTATACTACTAGCAAGTCCAAGACAATGAAAGCTTAATTTCGGATCATGATTTATTAGCACCTAACGAGCAATCACATCCTTTTGGTTTGAGTTACTAGGCAGGTTGGCAAAGTAACAAATTGGGCAAGCTCCTGGAGAGAAGTTCTCTTCCATCTTCTTGGTGATATCCCATCCATTTACCGGCCATCCATCTCTTCCATTTCAATTGATGGGACTTCGGCTACCACTCTCATCATCGACAGGTCTCAAAATCTTCTTGAGATCCTTACAAATTCAACATTGCATCAATGCAGATTTAGTCAGAGTAATTCAAGTTTTAATTGCAAGTATCTGACCATGCATGTATGTATGCAAGCAGGAACAATGGAGAGCTTCTTGCAGGCCCATACCTCTACAACGAGAGCTTCCCAGACGCGCTGCCCGCCGTCGAATCTATCGCCCCGGAAAATCACACGGTGTGTTCTGGTTCGTCCACCCTGTGCAAGCTTGTGTCATGGTGGAATTCTACTTCAATAGGCTTGAGCAGCAGAGGTTCAGCGCTACTGATGCATCAGTCAGACTGGCTGCTGTGGCTTTTGCATGGAGAATATGGTGTTTCTGACTACAACAACACTCTCAAGGTAATATCATCCCCTTGCCATCCAAGTCAAAGAGTCTATAATAATTAATCAAGAACACACATGCATGCGCATAATCCTATTTTTCTTTTTAGGAAAAGAAAATGCATTTTACTGCAGTATAGGAATTGCTTCCGTAATTTTTTAGTGTTTTCATCCTACAGGTCGGCTATGATCCAGAGATTGACTCCTACCCAAGTTGGTTGATGTCACAACCATATGCATACATGTTGCCATCTGTCAGAGCACCCGGAGCCCCAATTGGGTCAATCAAAGAGGATGTACGAGCACAGTTTGGTACAAAAACTAATTTCTCTTGTTTCTCCCTTAGATTAAATCCCCTAGCCTAGTTCATTTGGATATTTCGACTAAAATGACATATAGACCGAGCAAAACTTAAAATGGCAATTAATGGCAGGGTTTCCCAAGAATTGTGTGGTCTGTACCGGAACAACGGACAGCATAGCAGCGTTTCTCGCAGCACGCACCACAAAGCCCGGAAAAGCCGTGAGTTGATCATTTCTGCACGACACAAATTACAAATTCACAACTCATAAAAAGATTTTATTTTCTTTTTTGTTATAAGAATAAATTTACGACACGATTAATTATCAGGTGACGTCGTTGGGTTCAACTCTAGCGATGAAGCTGGTGAGCAGCGTTCGCGTGGATGACGCGCGGTTCGGCGTGTACAGCCACAGGCTGGATGACATGTGGCTGGTGGGCGGTGCGTCCAACACCGGCGGCGCCGTCCTTAGGCAGCTCTTCACCGACCAACAACTCGTCGCTCTCAGCAAGGAAATTGACCCGTCAGTTTCCTCCCCTTTTGACTACTACCCTCTACCGAAGAAAGGCGAAAGGTTCCCGGTCTCCGACCCCAACATGATGCCAAGGTAGTAGAGTAGATTTTCTTTCTTTCATGAAGAAGAAGAAACGAATTGCATCTGAATTTCATCTTCTTTCCATGAACAAGTGATAGGCATCATGAAGAAGTTTCTTTTATAAAGAAATGAACGATATATAGGGCATATCTGATTGATCAGCTAATTTGCTGCAAGTTCTTTTTTTTTCTTGTATGTTGGTGTGGTCTCTCTATTGATTGTCAAGGCTGCATCCTCGGCCGGAGAGTGATGTGGTTTACTTGCATGGCATACTGGAGTCAATCGCACGTATCGAGGTAGCTCTTTCCTTTTCTCCCTTGAACAAAACAAACACTCTGCACTGTTATTTAGTGATATTGTGGATTTGGAGCATGACCGAATTCCTACTAAATAAAAGAGTAAGTAAATGGCGCAGGCCAAGGGGTACAATCTGATGAAAGAACTGGGCGCGACAACTGCGGAGGAGGTATTGACGGCGGGAGGAGGAGCACAGAATGACAAGTGGACGGCGATTCGGGGGAGGGTGCTGGGCGTGCCAGTCAACAAGGCGGAGCAGACTGAGGCAGCCTATGGAGCTGCACTGCTAGCACTCAAGGCCACTACCAGCACGCACTAGAAGAGACCTGCTGGGTGGAGGAACAAGGTTAGGAGTTTTAGTCACAAGTCAAAACTAGACAATATCCCTTCCTACATGTTGTTCTTGGATAAAATATGTATCCCATTCAAACTTGTGATATACATTAATGATATATATTTATACGTGCAATTGATGTGTTTAAATTTTAACCATCAAATCTCATTGATTATTTCGATTCAAGACAAGTGGTGGATGATGACATGTGGTACCAACCAGATATAACATGTCATCAAGTGATTACAAATTTTAACCGAATCAAGTACTAAGGAATCAACATTTTTATGTACTCCCTCGGTTTCATAATACTCCCTCCGTTGGGACTCCGTTGGGAAATGATAAGCGTTTTCTTTTGTAGGGGCCGTTCAAATTTAATCTTCGTATAAGCCGTGCATGCTCTTTACTTCCCAAAATTTGAAGATTAAAACCCTTATACCTACTCCCCAAAATGTTTGACACTATTGACTTGTACGTTTGACCGTTCGTCTTATTAAAAAAATATAAAATATGTAAAATTATGTGCTATTTTTAAAGTATATCTAGTAATAAAACAAATGATTGCAAAATAATTTATAATTACATAAATTTTTTAATAAGACAAACAGAAATGTATGCCAAAAAGTCAACGGCGTCAAACATTTTGGGAGAGTATTATGAAACAGAGGTAGTAGCAAACAAGGAATCAGGATAACTATTCAGAGGAATTCTCATTACTTGATGTGCAACAGCAACTGGCATACAACAGTGGTAGCACGGATGACTTATGCTCATCACTGGAAGCTTTGGCCATAGCTGATTTCCTACATGACAATCAAAGGGCAGCGCAGTAGCACACAAGGAGGATTCGGACAGAAATTAACAGGATAACACACCAATTTAAGTTAGATAGTTAAAAGCAGCATGGTTATCTTAATAGTTCTTAAAGTGGCTCTAATGCTTGCTCAAATAAGGTCTGGTCCATTCAGAAAGTTAGACTACGGGATGACAGAAAGGAAAACTGTAAAAGTAGACTGTCTGAACTCTAAAGCCAAGGAGCTGTAAAAGATGCTCTAGGATGCTCCAAAAAGCTTTTCATTGGATTCAAGATTAGTCTCATTCAAGCTCATAGCCTCAATACCAAGCTCATCTGCCAATGGCCTTCTGATTGCTCAGAAACCAGCCATGACGCATGGTGCACTGTCTGAGAGAACAACTAAATATACACTATTATTAGCAATGACAAAGACAGTATGGTCGTCATATAGAATTTCGGCAAGCACAATGCCCTCAAATGTTCATCAGATCATGAACAGAAATCTGGACAAAAGGAGTATTTGAAAGACAATTTTGACCTGGTTAGAAAATATACAAGTAAATGGATCCAATACATAACACTACAGTTCCGAACTCCAATACCAGCAGGGCATCATTGCCCTGAAAAACAATAATTTAGCACTTTTTACTCACAGTGAACTAATTCAGCAATTTATATTCAAACCAATAAAATATTTGACAGTGAACAACTCATATCTGGCCATTTAGTGAAATTAGACTTTCTGTAGATGAATATACTCCATACAGGATAATTCGCAGAAAAGAAACATACTGCATCGATTTTGACATGAAAGAAATTACTTCTTGTTACCTGTAACTAACAAGGAACATACATGGCAATGGATATTTGGGAATGGGAATATTTAAATAACATGTATCTCCTCTCAAAAAAAGAAAACAGGAAACTCGTCAATGGATGCAAAGCAAACAGTAATAGAAAAGGAGTATTGTCAATAACGGCCAAAGAGGAGGAAGGCCATTGTAACCACCATTGCAATCGAGTCTGACCTCTTCATTTTTTTTGTTATTTGTACTAGCATGCCATTGTTTTTTTTCACCGAAACATAGGAGTCTCCTACTGTTGATTTTTCATATATGAGAAAAAAGAAATGTACAGAGATATTTACATAGAAAGATAAACTGTACAAGGAATAAAACAAGCTAATTAATTAGCATGCCATTGTAGTCTAATCCAGAGATAAACTAAAACATATTTGGTTATAAATCTTGAATTTTGACTCCAAATTGCAGGGCAACATCAGATGTGTGTTTGACTGTTTGTAGCATGTATTTCCTCTGTAGACATCATCCTGTTTTATTTTTAAATTTTTGAAGCTTTCTTTTCTCAAGAAAAAATAGCTTTAAGATTTGTCGGAACTTGACAATCAGGCATCCTTATCCCCCATTAACTTTATGCTTGACAACAATTTGAGCACAACACTATGACAAAATGTATAAATCTGTAAGAAGTCTGCTTAATAAATAAGGACATTACAGAGGGATATGACCATCTGTTAACACTAACAAATTAGCAATGAACTTAAAGAAGAAATAAAACACCTCGGAATGACTTGGCGCTTACTGTCTTTTAGGCAGTAATATAATCAGTATCAACAAATCAGCTAACTATAATATTTCCTGAAATGATCATAGTTAATGCGCTTCACAAGAAATTCCCACGTCCCTATCTAGCCCACAGAGGCATTTCATTTTACAGATGATTTTCATCTGCAATATCAGAATAAAGAAATTTCCTAGCTTAGTGAATAGGGAACTTGAGTTAAATTTCAAACAGGTTGTGACAAGTAACAACATAATGGGGGTTTATTGGTCCAACACAACAACAAATATCTGAATCTTTCGATTTTTTATGTGGTGAATGGAGGCATGCTATGTCACGCAATGACTTATGTAGAGGGTAATATTGTGACCGGTTGCCAATAAGACCATAATACACGAAAGATGATACATATGCATTTCGTCAAAATATTTAAAAATAAAAAGGAAAAGAGAAATGTTGGAGTTGAAAGCTTACTTGTCATGAGCATTTGGAACAAATTTGGATTATCTTCAATATCTAGCATAATAGACATTAACCCTTACTTCATTACCAGCCTGCACTACAAATCAATTAGAAACTCAGAACAATCCGAGGCACAAGAATACAGCACAAGTTAGGCAAATTCTTTTCTCCTTAATATATTTCACCTGAGCTTCTTGGATAGTCCTGCCATCCTTTCTGATTGGGATGCATAATCTATTTTCTGATGGCAAACAGGATGGAATTAGAACTCAAAGACTTGTACACCCCAAACATCAAACTATGCAAGCATGCAACACTTCTCAACATAACATCAAGAGGAAGAAATCCTCACAAGGTAATGCAATCAGAGCCATACACCCTTATGAATAACCGAAGGCAAGATCAGTTACACCCTATAAATTATACAGGTACAATGTACAAATCAGTTCTACAAAAATTAAATAACATTCTTTTTCCATTGCTCTATTCTAAATCAACCTACATCCTGCATGTTATTGCTAAAATATGCAGGAGCAAAAAATTTTGCAGAATGCAACTTCTCAAAACTAAGAGGTACCTTCAAGAGTGAGAGGGGTGCAAGAAAATATCTGCAGATAACAACCATTAACCTCTCAGGATCATATCAATATAACTAATGCCATTCAGTTATTTTTTATCAGCACGCTGGTGATATATGTTCCTGAGATAACACTCCATGTGCTTTCTTGAAGAGAAGCACTCAAGCCACAGCTTTGGAGCTGCAGGATGCACATTGTACAGGTTGGAAATGAACCTCTTCTCTGAGTTGGCAAGCACAGTTGCAGGGGCTAATGTTCTTTTAAGAAGGCCATGCTCTCGGAGCCACCGAAGCATTGTATACCTTGGCTTTACACGGTTCTCCAAATCAAAGCACAGGAATGCTGGAAAAAACTCAAGGTACTCCACCGAGTATCCCAGCTCCTTAGTCATATAGTTCAACTTGTCATTAAGTATCTTCTTGCCCTGGTTAAGCACCTTTGGGAATACACTCAAGATTTGACACAACATCTTGTACTCCAGACCTCTTTCAAGGAGGTAGTCAAATCTCTCTTGAAGAGTATCCCGATTGCTGTGCAATGCAGTGATTATCTTTGTGGCCGTCTCATTCTCACCATACCCAATGGTCTTCAAGAATTCCATCTTGCTGTCAGCTCTTTTATCAGCCTTCAGCTTAATCATCCCGCCCAAGAATGCTCGCTCAACCTCAATATCATAACTAGTATCCTCCAACACAAAATCTGGAAATAAGTATCGCAAATTATCGCCACCACCAGAAATCTTCTCAAGGAACCGATGATCCAGCGCCATTGCCCGCAACACACCAGGGAGGTTCTGCAGCAGGTTCTTCCCAACAACGTACGGGTGCTTCTCCACGGCCGCGTTAACCTCATCCACAGCCAAACCAACTCTCGTCAGGTACTCAGGTATCGAAATGGCAAGATCACCAAATTGAAGGTAAAAAACATTGGGATTGGTAAGCAAGAATCTCCCGACCTCCTCCCTCACCATCCCCAGCCCCTTGAAGAAGTTCAACATCACACCAATCCTCTCCTCCTCAAGGTCAAGAAACACCCTCTGGTTGTTGGTGCCGACAAGGTCCCCAATGGTCCCGAACTCTGCGCCGGCATCATAGAACATCCGTGTCCTGCGGCAGACCCGCAAGAAAGCATCAATGTCATTGGTTGCCCCCGAATCAGGCCCCAACACTTGAATCAACACCTTGCCAAGATCCTCAACGAGGCGGCGGCCAGCTTTGGGGGATTTGGAGAGATCGAGATCGAGATGGTCCTCAAGGAGCGAGGGGAAGGTGAGGCAGGCGGCAATGATGGCAGCGCGGGGGAGCGGGCGGAGGCAGGCCTCGAGGGAGGCGAGGCGCGAGGCGATGAGTGCGGGCGGGACGTGGAGAATGACGGCAGGGAAGAGGAGGCCGAGGCGGGACCATGGGAAGCCGAAATGGGCGAGGGCGGCGACGGCGGGTAGGAGGGAGGGGTGGTCGGCGAGGAACATGAGGTCGGAGGAGGAGCGCGTGGATGGGGAGAGGCCGATGGACTCGAGGAAGAAGGGGAGCTCGTTGAGCGGGTGGAAGGCGAGGTGGCGGCGGAGGAGGGATGGGAGGGAGGAGGTCCGGAGTGTGCTGGGCACCGCCGGAAGGGCGGCCAGGAAGGCGTGCAGGGAGCGCGGCGACCGCTCGGCGATGGAGTCCGCGTGGGAGGAGGGGAGGCACCGCGTGGAGTGGAGATACTCGGACACGGCGGCGCGCGCGGCGGGGACGGCGGCGCGGCGGAGACGGTAGGGGAGGTTCCGGAGCTTCGGGGTAGCCGGACACGCCGCCGCCGCTGCCGCTGCCGCCGCCGTGCTGGAGAGCATACGATGGAAGAGCGGCATCGCGCCGCAGCCACTCCACGAGGGGAGGGGAGGGGAGGGGGGCGAGCGGATGATGCTGCTTTGGGCCACCGATGACAGACAGGTTTAGGGTTTTTCAGACCTCTCGTCATGGTTCGGTTCCGTCAAATTTTTCGACCTACGAGCACAAGTCTGAAAAAAATTCTTGCTACTAATTTCTTTCTAGGGTTTTTCAGACCTCTCATTCTGCGATTATGGTTCGGTTTTGTCAAATTTTTCGAACTACGACTAGTATGTCCGTGCTAACGCTACGGTGATAATTAATATTTCAAATATAACAAACCATTGGCATTGCAATGATATATATATATATATGTCAAAAATTAAGATCTACTACTCTCAAGATAATATATATAAATTTAATTCGACTTAAGCCTTTCAACCACCAATTATTTGATTACATTGCTGAAAACACACGAATTATTCAGCTGATGGTAGATTACAACACAATAGTCTAGTTAGGCTCATATAATAGATTATGGATTACATGACATATATTGACATTTTACCTATAGAAACAAAAGTAGCAAATCTATTATTTGTGGACGATCACTGCCATAGTACCATCTTCATCTTTGTGGATAAGAGGCTTCACAATGTCGAAAGTTCTGCTTATGTCATATAAGATATAATACATTGGAGCATTCCAGTATTAGCACCATGATCAGTTAATTCTCATACATACAATGCATGTGTGGAGCAACAACTGTCTGTAAGTAGATAAGTTAAAAGGCCAATTACATTACACTTTTGGCCATGGGCTCACTATGATCCTTCTATTTAAAATTATTACAGTGAAAGTCACAGTTCCTACAAAATTACTTCACTGTAGACTGTGCTCATTTGGAACCAGGAAAGCTCACAAATACGTTTAGAGATTTTTATATTCAAATATAAAGTGTATGCTGGATTGTTGAAAGGTTTACAGATCATGCAATTCTTTATACCACAAGATCACAAATGAAGTTACTCACCATCTGAATTGAAGATTTTGCTCCTGCAAACAGCTGGCAAAAGCTACAAGTTAACAAGAGGTGTGCCATTAAGAAGTACAACATAATTTGTAAATCTCAACTTTCATATCAACTGTGATGGAAAAGGCTGAAAAAAATTAATGCTCATGAAAGCTGTCATATCAGCAATGCTCTGTGACAAGCCATCTTAAACCTCTACAGCCTGCATTAGACAAAGGGATGAGATCAAATAAGTGCTGGAATAAGATTTGTAGATCTCAGAACAGGTATAGTAGGAACAATATTCACATAAACTCTACAATTAGCATGATTAGTGGTATTGGTTCCAGTATTACTGATATGTTTTCAGTCATCATATAGGCCTGAACAATTTTGTTTTCATTTAAATCACTTGGATAATCTTTGTCACAACAACGAGTTAATGAAGGAAATAAAAAGAAAAAAATAGTTTCCTCCTTTTCTTTAGGCCCAGCTCATCTCTCTCTCCCTTTCCCTCCCCTCCATGGCGCCCAAGCCCACAGGGCCCAAGTGGCCGGCGCCCTACCCCTTTCCCCTCTCTCAAGCCGTCGCCACCTCGTTTGGGCCTAAACCCTAGCCCACCTGATGTGAACAGGGCTGGCCCGATCTTTCGGTGAGTTGGTGATAACTACGATTTGGGTGGAGAGGAAGTTGGTGACCCGACTACAACCGTTCGCGAACCGTTGCGCCTTAGTGATCGCTACACCCACTCCAGAGGGTTTGTTGATCTTGCCGGTGCAGATCAACCTTACTCCTGCAAGCAATCGATAACTAGCAAGAACAAGATAAAAGTGAGCAACTGAATTGCTAGATGAATAAGTCGCACAATAAATCGATAAAAAATAAAGTTGGGGTTCTGAACATGTAACCAGGAATCCTAGCCGGATGCGTAGTTATAAGGAAGTAGCAATGACTAAACTTACAATTAATCAAAACCCGAATAACCCTGAAGGGGTCGCTAACTATTTAAAGGAGTGGAAGGACGTCCTAGGGTTCCCTAGGGTCGTGCTCCACCTGGTTGGGGCGCACCCCACTTGGGCCCCTCTTGGACCGGGATCCCAGACGAAGTTACAGGCCCATAGGCCTATTACTGGTGATGCAGCGTCTTGTTTTCGTGATTCCCGTGGACTCGACAAGAATTTGGCTACGAGGCTGGATCCGTTGGAAAGAGGACTCCGAAAACTTTCCATCAAGTACTCACGGGCCAAAAACGGATGTCGTATAAAGAATTGGCAACCGTTTGAATTCAGTGATGTCTCTACAGGCCGAACCGGATTCCATGCAATTACTTGGAGAAGTTCTTCACTTGGTCTCCGATCAACTTCATTCATCATCCTTATGATTCTTGAGCCTGCGATCCTTCCTTTTATCCATAATAGCACTACTATAAATAAAAACACACACAACTCATGGTGTAACATCCTTTGCTCAAATATATAAAATGTAAATCGAACATAAGAAACTTGCACCTTTAGTTCTATTAAGTAAAACATCGTTGTGGTTATATCTGTGATGGCGATGTCCACCTCATCCTCTCCTTCTTGACGACAAAACGTCCTCGGTTTGTTATTGTAAGAGCAATTGGTGATATCCATAGAAGACTCTCCTTCCTGAAAACAAACATGTTTCTTCGGACAAAAACAAAACAAACTAGAGGCAACATCAGTAGTCCTAATACTCCTGTCTAGGTTACAATTTCGTTCAACCATAACTAATGGTTCCCAATTTGAACAAATATATACTTTGTGCACCAAATAAATTCCTTTATCATTATATTTGCCAAAGATGTGAAAAATAACATTACGAAGACATGGCATATCAGCATGAGCAAATATTTTCTCCTTCAAACAATTGAGCTCACAAGAATCATCAAACATAATATAGCCCAAAGTATTTAAAGAAGATTGCAATTGAAGTTCATCATTCTCGCTAGACGTGTGAATAACATGCTTATATTCAGTACATGGATCATCAAGATTAAAAGTAGCATGTTCATTTACTAGTTGTGGAATGGATATAAGTGAAGTACTATCACACAACTCTTCTTTATCACAAGGAACATAATCAATATCAACTTGTGACAAAGGCATATCAGAAGTAGATCCC
Source organism: Leersia perrieri (assembly GCA_000325765.3). Taxonomy (NCBI): domain Eukaryota; kingdom Viridiplantae; phylum Streptophyta; class Magnoliopsida; order Poales; family Poaceae; genus Leersia; species Leersia perrieri. The sequence goes on from CM002485.1 coordinate 9,083,569, forward strand.
ACTAAAATTTGCTCTAGACCAGCATGTAAAGTGGAAAGATGTACTTCGTCGGAAGCACACTCATCTTGAGTAATTTCAGCACCATTTAAGTTACTTTTATACCTTCTTCAGATAATATAGGTGCATCAGCGTTCTCCTCCTCCTTAGCGAATGATGGAAGCGACATCACGATCATACTGTTCTTCTACTTTTGGGGGCTATTCTCAACTTCCTGCAAAATATCAGCGATAGGAGGCACAAGCATAGCTTGTCTCTCCATTGGATCTTCAAAAATTTTACGCTCAACATTGCAAGCAAGCATGAACAATTGGCCTATATGATTGTATGTCACATTAACAAGTCCAGCCTGAATATTGGAATTAAGTCCTTTGAAAAATCTACCAATTGTGTTTTCATTGCACTCTTTTAGATCACTCTAGATGGTACAAACTTTAAATTCATGGATGTACTCCCTAACAGTTCTATCACATTGCTTTAGATGTTCTAATTTCTCACGAAGAGTACATTTGTAAAAAGAGCTCACAAAACGTTTTCTCATCATGTTTTTACATTCATCCCAAGTATCAAGCTTATTACCCAAAATATACCACCAAAAAGATGCAGAATCGGTACACTTATTACTAGCAGCATTAATCATTTGAGCATTAGAGAAATCATATTCATCAAACTGTTTGTCTACTGCTAAGCTCCCAATCAACATAAGTAGCAGAGTCGTACCTCCCATCAAAAGATGGCAAAATAGACTCTACTCTTGCAAGATTATAATCATGTACCTTATATGTGTCATGTTCATCACTCCTCATGACTCGACGAAGATGTCGATGTTGAGTACAATTATCCCCAATTGTCTTGCATATCCCTGTCATTGTTAGTAGAAAACAAGAAACATATACAAGAATATATACGTTCCTGTCAACTACTAGGTAGTGGAGGCTCAAATATCAGACACACTCAAGCCTTATATAAAGCTCTTACAAGTTCTTACCAATGCAGCGGAATGGTGCCCACACCGACTCGACCAAGCACCCGATGGAGTTGGATGTATCGATGCTTTGGCACACACGTTCACAATCTATATAGCTGCAGTCAAATCTGTGTAGCTCTGGGTAGGCTTAAATATGTAGCAAGGATGGCAGATGCTCAAATCAGAGAATGCACAGTTAAATAATTATTCAAAGTCAAATATCGTGATGGTTCTAGGCTAGAACGAACTATAGACGCGAGCCTAGACACAAACGATACCACAAGATAACACTAGAATCAACTCAAGCATAACTCTGATATGTTCAAACAAGCTCAAAGATAACTGAATTTGTTCCTTTCTTTTTTTTCTTCTTCTTCTTTTTTTCTCTTTTTGTGCGGCTTTTCTCTTTTCTATTTTTTCAGCACCTTTCTGCCTTTTCTTTTTTTTATATATTATTTTCGAATTTTTTTTTCACAAAAACTGACAAGGGACTCAAATGTAAATAAGAAAAATTATAGGGACCTAAACAAAAAATTATCACCCAAAAATTTGATATATACAAAAATGGAATCCTGACAACACGACGATTTCGTTTTTGCAAACAGATCGCAATTCCGACACAAAACAAATATTTTCCAAGATGTTTGTGGAACAAATCTGGGAGGTGGAAGGAGGGAATTCGTAATATTGAGGGAAGAGTTCGATGGAAAGGGGGGGATCGGCCGAAGAAAGGAGGTGGGGGTTTCAGCCAGAAACTTAGTGGGGGAAGGGTGGAATCGGACTTGGAGGGAGCAATTTCGGTGGACAGGTGGAAGGGAAACATGCGGAGGAAGTAGATCTGCTAACTAACTCCGCAAAAATAGGAAAGAAATCTCGGTCAATAATCTGTTCGGTCTCTCCTTCCTCCTCACGAGACAAAACCTCCGCAATGGAACTTGCAAACCCTAGATGCAACTGACACAACTCACAAACTGACCGACGAAAATTGCTGCAAACTATAAAAACAGAACGCTAGCGGCAAACCGATTCCGTTTTCGCTGTTCCCAGCGACAACCAACATGGTGAAGACGATTACAAAGGTGGTACTAAACGTGACCAGAATTCGAAACTCTAAACGAAACTAACGCTAAGACCAGCAACCGACTCAACAATGCAACGCAAAACTCAATAATGTAAAAACTGAAAAGAACAATGCAAGGCACAGAGATGGGTAGGAAGAATCACTCTTTTTTTTTTGGCTATTTTTTTGGTTTATGGGTAGATGAAACTCACCGATCAACGAAAGCTCTGATACCACTTGATGTGAATGGGGGTGGCCCGATCTTTCGGTGAGTTGGTGATAACTACGATTTGGGTGGAGAGGAAGTTGGCGACCCGACTACAACCGTCAGCGAACCGTTGCGCCTTAGCGATCGTTACACCCACTCCAGAGAGTTTGTTGATCTTGCCGGTGCAGATCAACCTTACTCCTGCAAGCAATCGATTACTAACAAGAACAAGATAAAAGTGAGCAACTAAATTGCTAGATGAATAAGTCGCACAATAGATTGATAAACGATAAAGTTGGGGTTCTGAACATGTAACCAGGAATCCTAGCCGAATGCGTAGTTACAAGGAAGTACCAATGGCTAAACTTACAATTAATCAAAACCTGAATAACCCTGAAGGGGTCGCTAACTATTTAAAGGAGTGGGAGGATGTCCTAGGGTTCCCTAGGGTCGTGCTCCACCTGGTTGGGGCGCACCCCACTTGGGCCCCTCTTGGACCGGGGTCCCAGACGAAGTTACAGGCCCATAGGCCCATTACTGGTGATGCATCGTCTTGTTTTTGCGATTCCCATGGACTGGACTGGAATTTGGCTACAAGGCTGGATCCGTTGGAAAGAGGACTCCGAAACCTTTCCATCAAGTACTCACGGGCCAAAAACGGATGTCGTATGAAGAATTGGCAACCATTTGAATTCAGTGATGTCTCTGCAGGCCGAACCAGATTCCTTGCAATTACTTGGAGAAGTTCTTTACTTGCTCCCCGATCAACTTCATTCATCATCCTTACGATTCCTGAGCCTGCCCTTTTATCCATGATAGCACTACTGTAAATAAAAACTCACACAACTCATGGTGTAGCATCCTTTGCTCAAATATATATAAAATGTAAATCGAACATAAGAAGCTTGCACCTTTAGTTCTATTAAGTAAAACATCGTTGTGGTTATATCTGTGGTGGCGATGTCCTCATCATCCTTCCCCTATATATAGTTGCTGCCCCCCCTCTCCACCTAAATCCCAGCCGCCCCTCTCCTCCTCTCCTCTGCCGCGCAAAACCCTAACCCTGGCTGCGCTGCTGCTGCGCCGCTGCCTGTGCTACTGCTGCGTCGCTGCTTGCGCTGCTGCTGCCCTAGCCGCTGTTGCTGCTATCCTAGCTGCTGCACCGTCGCCCTGTGCCGCTGCCGTGCGCCGCGCACAAACCGCCGCCTCTTCCCCACTGTAGCCGACGCTGCTACCGTCTCCTCTGTTTGGTCGCCGTCGCCGGAGCTTCGCCGTCATCACCAACAGCGACACAAGCGCCGTCCCGTCAACTGGCTTCGTCCGTTCGTTGTTCCGTCGAAGTATCGGTAAAACTGCCAACCTGATCGTCTTCGTTCGACGTCAACACCTTGGTAGCCGCTGTTCGCCGTCGATGTCTACACCGCCGTCTTCGTTGTTTGTGATTGTCATCGTCTTCTCATCGGTCGTCAACCTTTTCTTTTCCGGTGAGAACTCCCGTCTTCGTTTCTTTTGTCTGTTCTAGTGTTGCACTACTGTGAGCCGCTGCCGCCGGTAAGTCCTGGGTACCACCGTGTGGTTATTCCACGAGGTTACTGTGTGAGTTCCGCGTGCTGTCCGTAGTTGTGCCGCTGTTCAGTGGGGTACGTGACTGTGCCGTCCCCTGTTCTTCCTCTGTTAGTGTTTAATTCGAATATAAGAATTTATTAATTCGCCATTACATAACATCTAAATTTTAAATGGCTATATCTTGGTCGTCTGGACTCGGAATTGACCCGTTCAAATTGCTAATTGTTTTTTATAACCTAAAGAACCCTTTTATGTGCTTTTTATGTACTGTTTTTGGGTGTTGTTTAGCTTTTTAGCTTAGTTAGTGCTTTTCGTGTAGTTTTCCGCCGTTCGGAGGTCGTTCGTTGTGGAAGGTTGTGTTCATTGAAGGATCGTCTGAAGACCGTGTTGTCGACGTAGGCAAGTCATACACCTTTGAGATAATTGGACCCATGTTTATAAATTCTATTTTGTTTTAGTACAACTTGCATATGCTTCTATCCAATTGCGTACATGGTTACTGTTTTATTTAGCTACAGATATACTATGCCTATCTATCCTTGTCAATTATAGCCTTGTTGTGTGTTGATTACCTTGATAAAATCTTTGTATCCTATAGGCAAAATAAATTTTGATGGTCTGATTAGTCTTATAGTTTCTGCTTAGCCCTACTTAGTTCTTAACTAGTACTTTTTCATAAAGGAGAGTAGTTTCTAATGGAACTAAAATATTGACTGGGTTTGAAGGATCGGCCGGGTGGCTGATGGTGACATAAAGGGATGGTTTTGAAACTAAAATTGTTTTAAAATAGTGGAACCTAACCTAGGTGCCGGATGAGTTGCTGGATGGGCACTTAGGAAGGTTAAGGACCAGTCCAAGAGACTCCAATGCAAAGCCTTACTCGTATGACCACTTGTCTCTTATGGGGGGGGTCCTGGTCTGGACTGTAACGCGTTACCAAGGGGATCCCTCTGGTCGGGTCCTTTGTACTTTGGTACAAGGGTCTACACCAAACGACTGCAGGGCCTTGATCGTCTATGTAATTTGGTACATAGCTCTGGTCTGGAAGGGCAATGCGGGGCCACTGCCTTGGGACGGGTTATAGGAAGGACCTTGGCACGGCCTCTTCGGATATTGTGGTGGTATGCGACGCATCGCAACATGTGTGAAGGAGGTGCCTTGTGGGTAAAGCTGTACAACCTCTACAGAGTGTAAAACCTATTCGAATAGCCGCGTCCGCGGTCATGGACATGCTGAGCAATGGTCTTAAGGTTAGTTTTGTGTTTTTGAAAACCTTGCTTTGGTTGGGAAACAAGGACTGGGATTGGTGATAAAGATCTGGGGAGTCCAGAAATGGACTAGGTTGTACATGACATGCAACTTAGAGGAGGTATAGGTGGAAATACAAAGTTTAGAATAGACTCGTGTGTTTTAAACTTAGCTTTGAACTAAAATGAGTTTGAACTGCTCTGTTTAGCAAAATAGCCCTATAAGCCTTTATCCTTTGAGAATCTTGTGCATCTATTATTGCATTTCCCGTATGGCTTGTAAAGTACTCTCGAGTGCTCACTCTTGCGTTGATTCTCCTCTCCAGCAACTGAAGTTTAGAACCGGTCTAGAAGCTTAGAAGGTGACGTTCTAAAGGTGAAGCCAAGGCTTATACCCAGTTGAGCGTCTGTGAAGATGGAGCCTGTCGGTGATATGGATACGGGGGTATCCCATATGGTTGGAGAAAGTCGCCCCGAACCAGCATGGCACGCCCTAAAGGGGGTTGCGCCCGGGTTTTGGACATGGGCTTCCTTCAATACCAGGTTTGGGCCACCCGAGGCCACGTGGCACACCCTTGGAGAGGGCGCGCCCGGGGGCTTGCGGGGAGGCCACGCCTCGCATAAGGGGGTTTGGGCACCAAGCGGCCACGTGGCCACCCCGAGGGGTATGGCCCGAGGTGTTACTCGGGGGCTCGCCTCCTATAGAGCTAGGGTTCGGGGACGCCCGGACCCCCGACGTTGCTCACCCGCACTTCCCCCTGTTAGAGGTGCGGGGAGCAAAACCAAACGCCAACCATCGCATTCAATGCCCTTGGATAGAGAGGGAGGTCTGACGCCTGTCCCATCGCATTCATGGCAATGTGAGGCGCGGCTGTCAGACCGTCATCATCACTATTCACCTTCTTTCCCTTGATTCGAGGGAAAGGGGGGTGGGCGACCAAAGTCTTCCCTCGGTGACAGCGCGTTGACAGCGCTGTCGCCGCGGGACATCACGCCTCTCCGCCCCGTCTCCGTCGCATTTAATGCGATGGGCGACTGCGTGGCAGAGGGGCATGAGTACTCTACTCTCTACTCCCTGCCTAGGCTAGTCAGTGGGACGCTGACAAGCGGGCCCGCTACTGGTTGGGTAGGATGACTTCCCCAAGCACCAAATCTTCGGTGACCTCTCCGCCTGTTTTCTTCGCCGACCACCGCGACGTGGCAACAGGGGAGGGAGACATGGCCCTGGACAAGATAAAGCATTAGCTGCTCCCACAATATTAGCAGTAGAGGACCACTGTGGTGTCCCCTTGAACTATAAAAGGAGGCCCTGGTCCTTCGTAGAAAAGGGAGGCCGGTTGGACCGAAGAAATCGATACATCACCTCAACTACCAGCTCTAGCACAACCAGGGAGAGAACTCCTTGTAATTGATCCTTCACCACATAGTGCAAGAAAAGGAGTAGGGTATTACGCTTCCCTGGCGGCCCGAACCTGTATAAATCTTCCTGTGTCATGCGTGTTTAGGGGGCTTCTCTCCTGCCCACCTTCTTCTTCCCCTCAACTCAGGCCTTGGCACACCGCACCCCTGTGCCAAACCAAAAAGGGGGTCCCCCGGATCCCCGCGTGTCGTAAACACGCATCGATAGAGCCGTTGTCTGCTTAGTCCGTTGTAGTTTTTATTGTTTATCTTTTGTTGTCAGGTTTAAAATGCCTTTGTAATAAATGTAAATATTTTCAATTAATAATAAAGATGTTTTTTTATACTCAATTTGTTATGGTGTACCCTGGCTTTTTCCTGGGACATGGATTAATACACTAGCATTCTAGGAAAATAGGCACTATTTTAACGGGGTGTCACAACTTTCGAAGGCCTCACGCAAGCTATTACAGTTGCACTTGCGGCTTCTCGGATTTATCCTTTCAATACCTTTATGAAAAGTCCAACAATGTCCCAAACAAACACCAAATACGAAAGTTACGGCCGTTTTCACTGGGTGGCTCATCCAGTAGGCAAAACATTTAAGACATGAGAAGTGTTGAACTTTGGAAGGCCTCGTGCAAGCTATTGGAGTAGGACATGCGATTTTTTGGATTTATCCTTTCGATAGCTTTATAAAAAGTCCAAGAATGTCCCAAACAGACACCAAATGCGAAAGTTATGGCTATTTTCGCCAGGTGGCTGATCCAATAGGCAAAATGATGTGAACGGGGGTGGCCCGATCTTTCGGTGAGTAAAGATAACTACGATTTGGGTGGAAAGGAAGTTGGCGACCCGACTACAACCATCCGCGAACCGTTGCGCCTTAGCGATCGTTACACCCACTCCAAAGGGTTTGTTGATCTTGCCGGTGCAGATCAACCCTATTCCTG
>CM002485.1:9124085-9143564 GCA_000325765.3 Leersia perrieri
GTTGGAAAGTAGACTTGAGACTTCTCCCATGTATTGTATCCCCATCAATCAGCAGCTGCACTGCTCGGTGTGTCGCCCGTCGCCGGCTCGTCCTCACGCAGCACATCATCACGCGCCGGTGTGCTGTCCCGCGGGAAACTGCATGGTGTACGAGCATGTGACGTACTGTCACACACCTGCATGTCGCCTGATGCATTTGCATGTATGTAGTCACGCGAGCGCCGGAGACATCAGCCGGTGTATTGTCCCTTGCATCACCCGATGCACCTGGCTGCTCAGCATCCATCTCTGCACTATTTTCTGCACTGTTATCTGCAACACTTCCAAACAAATTATCAGTAGACTGAGGAGCATTAGTCATATGGTTATCTACATGTTCGTTCCCATTATTTGCTGGAAGTGGATTCAAAAGATGAGATGGCAGGAGGAGAATTTCAGATTTTAATTTGGTACCGGCATTGGGACAAAGTTTGGAAAACGGAAGGATGGTTTCATCAAAGATGACATCACGTGAGATGTACACTCGTCCTGACGCTACATCAAGACACTTAAACCCCTTGTGCATATTTCTATACCCAAGAAACACGCATTGCTTGGATCGAAATTGCAATTTGTGGGAGTTATATGGACGAAGATGAGGCCAACAAGCACACCCAAAAACTCTAAGAGAGGAGTAATCAGGTTTAATACTGAAGAGGCGCTCTAAGGGACTGAAATTGAGTATGACTCGACTAGGAAGTCTGTTAATAAGATATGTGGCTGCTACAAAGGCTTCATCCCAGAATTTTAGAGGCATATGCGCATGAGCAAGGAGAGCAAGCCCAACCTCAACGATATGACGATGCTTGCGTGTGAGGGCATGAAACATGGTGAGTTATACCAGTCTTAGCAAAGAAGGAGTGGAGTTTTTGATATTCTCCGCCCCAATCGGTTTGCATTGTGATGATTTTCCTGTCAAAGAGTCGTTCAACAAGGGTTTGAAATTCAAGAAATTTTTGGAACACCTCAGATTTAAACTTGAGCAAATAGGTCCAAATAAATTTACTGAAATCATCAATGAAGCTAACATAATACTTGAAACCACCAACAGAAGTGGAGGCAGGACCCCATACATCTGAGTACACAAGTTCCAAAGGAAATTTAGACTCACTAATAGAATTTGAATATGGTAATTGACGACTCTTAGCCTGTTGACAGGCATCACAAACAGACTCTTTATTTAACTGAGCTAAACAAGGAAGTTTATTGCTAGTGATAACTCTAGTGACAGTAGGAAAAGCGGGATGCCCTAAGCGACTATGCCATCTCTCAAAGGGTAGCTTTATTGTGTTGAAGGCTTGCTTGGATGATATGGTTGGAGGCGTCTGCGGGAGCGGGTACAAGCCTTTGCAACATCTTCCTTCAAGGAGTGTTCTCCTCGTGATCAGATCCTTTATATAAAAAAAGTAAGGGTGAAGCTCTAAAAAGGCTGAATTATCAAATGCAAGACGGTGTGCAGAGATAAGATTTTTCTTAGCCTTCGGAACATGCAAAACATTATTAAGATATAAATTTCTATTGGGAGTACGAACAATAGATTTACCAATATGACTAATCTCCATACCTGAACCACTTGCGGTGTGCACTTGTTCATTTCCCTTGTACTTGTCACGCACCGTCAGCTTCTCAAGTTCTCCAGTGATATGGTCGGTAGCACCGGTATCTATGTACCAGTTAGTATCTACCCCATATGAGTTTGTGGCAGCGGCTGCAAATTTCTCATCTGAGACATACTCTTCTTCAAACCTGTGATAGCAATCTGCAGCCGTGTGCCCAATCTTGTAGCACACTTGGCACTTGGGGCGCCTGTTGTCACCATTGAAACCACCGCGCCCTCCATTGCCTTGGCGTCCACCAGCGCGACCACGGCCACGGCCACGGCTGTTGCCGTTGCCGCGGCCACGACCACCTCCGCGGCCTCCCCTGTTGGCGAAGTTCACAGAGGATTGGGAGGTTTTCTGCTGCAGCTCTAACCGGCTCTCAAAGTTCAAAAGCTGTGAATACAACTCAGAAACAGTAATTGGTTCTACCGTAGTAATAAGAGCAGAAACAACAGGATTGTATTCCTCATCTAAGCCGTTGACAATGTATGCAACCATGTCTTCATCATCTAACGGCTTGCCGGCAGCCGCCATGTCATCACCAAGGGATTTCATCTTGCCGAAGTACTCTGCAATGGAGGATGCGCCCTTGATCGTCGTCGTCAGCGCAAGCCGCACATTGATCGCGCGAGCTCGCGTCTGGGAGGAGAACATGTCTCCTATGGCCTTCCAACCTTCAGCTGAGGTTCTTGCCACAGCGACTTGTGTCATCACGTCCTTGGACAGGGAGGAGAACAGGAAGCAAAGGACCTGCTGGTCCGTTGCCACCCATTCTTCATAAGCCGGATTGCTCTTCCGGACTTCCTTGCCATCTTCCTTGGAGACGATGGTGATCTCCGGCGCCGCTACTTCACCGGTGACGTACTTTTCCAGCCGCGCGCCCCGTAGGGCTGAAGAAATCTGCACTTGCCAAAGGATATAGTTCTGTTTGTTTAACTTCTCGGAGACCTGGAGGCCAACGAGGGGATTGGTGGCTACCGAATTGGATGAACTCGCCATGGATGTGATCTAGAGAAGAGGTATTTGCTCTGATACCATGTGGAACCGTATAACCCTGTAGGGCCGGGTGTACGTGTTAATATAGGCCATCAACCGGCCAGGATTACAGAGGTTGTTGCATACGGCATGATATGAGGAGATAAACATCTAAGATTACATGTTAGGTAAGATATCCTATAACTACTCCTCACGATAGACAAGAGGCCCATCTGGCCATCTCTTGGTCTTGCCTGACACCAAACTACCGAAGTGCCCTAGCAAGTTTGTGATCGTGAGTTGGCGACTATTCATCTGTTCATATTCGTCTCTTCATCTCCCATCCGCAACACAGGCACGACGCCAACACCTGGCTGCAACCATGCGAGGCCGGCGGTGAGGGACGAAGGCAGTGAGTGAGGCACGGTCGCAGCAGCTAGCCACTAGCACACAGGGGCCGGTCGGCTAGGGAGCCACCCCCCAGCCCCAGCCGACGTCTAGTGCAGCTGCGCGTGTGGTAGCGCCTAGCCCTAGCGGCATCTAGCGGGCACGGCAATGCCCTAGTGGCAGGTTGCAGGCGCGCCCGGGCTGGCCGGCAGTGCACCGCAAGGGGCGAGCCCACGACAGAGACAACAGTGCGATGGTGGCATGGTGCGACTTGCGATCGACGATCGTGTCAGGCAATCGCAATCGGTCTCGCCGTGAGGTTTGACTTATCTGCATTTATAATCTTTTTATAAACACCTAGGGCCCTAACTTCTATTTCGCACCGAGGCCCCAAATTTCTATAGATGGCCTTGCAGATTCGATAGGGAGCTGATGGTCTAGCGCCTGGCAGTGAAAATCGTGTTGGTACGCTGCAAGCCTCAACAATTAACAGGAATGCGTTCAAGTGAATTCTACATCCAGGGGGCGTATGTACAACCAGGCCAACGCTGGTGGTGGTGAGGACGAGCACAGGGCTAGGCTGTGACGGTAGCGTAACTGCGCAAGGCTGGTGGCAATAGGAGCGCGGCACCAATGGAGGGAAGTCAGGGAGCAACAACGACGGTGAGCACAAAGCCAGCATCTACAGGACCGCGGTCCCGACGATGACACGCAGGCGAGTAGCATGGCGACCAATGGTAACGAGTGGAGCTGTGGAAGCCAATGTGACAGCGTCGACCGGATGATGCATTCTTGCCGGAGACACGCAGGCGCACGTGGGCTAGTGCCTTGCCGCATGTGAAGAACATCAATTGGGAGTGCGGGCCGATGACGACGGGAGCAACAGATGGTTACCTAGAGTTTAGAAGGGTAGTTTGGTTGTTTTGGGAATACCGACAGACTGCACACACAAATCTAACAGAAAAACTAACGACAAGGGTATGTGATGGATAGAAGTAAAAACTTAGAGATACACAAGGAACTGAGTAAAACTCAGGGACAAATAAGGGATAGGGCTAATTTTAAGGGGCACACAGGGAATTTGCCCGTTCTTCAAAGATGCAAAGGTAGTCAAAGGAAGAGAATCATGTGATCAACCAACAGCCTTACACACGTATGACTCGTCGTAAACAGGGAGCATGAAGCAAGGCTTAGTCAATCAGGTATTAGGTGAGGGCACAATGCAGTGCAGCCGTTGCATGCAGGTCATCACCTAAGGCCTTCTCCAATGGTCTAGCTTTTAGCAAATAGTTCATAATAAAAATAGCCACACATGTCATTCTCACTTGTCATCCTCACTTTATTGGAATGTGTACAAAAGACTAATTATATAAGATAGCTTACAGATACCTGGCACCCGTATCCTGTGAACACGAGGGTGTTGGTGTACTCATGCACACGCGCACCCGCAGCCATTCGATCCACATCCTACGGGCAGATCTTCTGGCGTGGAAATTTTACGTTTAACCGCCCGCCTCCTCCACTTTACTTTTGCAAAACACCCCCTCACAACCATCCTCGTCCCTAAGCCATACCTTATCTGGATCGACTACAATCACAAACTGGTCAACGAGGAGCCAAGGCGGCAGCGACTCTTCGGCTGCAGCGGCGACGACGCGCCGGCGGAGATGGCGACCTCGATCACTGCCGCCGCACGGCGTAGAAACGGAATACTCAACCAACGGCTCGCGTTCGTCGGCGGCGATGGCAGCCTGCCGGGGGCAGAGACGACAACCTATTGGTGGCGGAGATGGCGGCGATGGCACAGCTCCGGACATGGCAACATCAATCAGCGATGCCGAGGCGGCGAATTCGACGTTCTCTGAATGTTTTCTTGCCGACATGCTCTTTTTTCTTTCTATCGCTTGATTCTGCTCGCAGCGAGGTCGTGAAAGTGTGGAGAAGCAGAAAATGCAGTCAACGATTTGTGTAGTTTCAGTTAATGGATTTGAATGAATGGGTTCAGTATTCAAATTGGATCAGTATGTTTCCGGTGGCAGTGAATATTTAGATGATTGCCATAGCTCATCTTGCAATATTTTACTAATGTAATGGTCACAGGTTGTCAAATAAATCGGAAAGAATTGTGGCAGTACGACTGCACATGTCGCTATAAGTCATCTTGTTTGTGTGAATTGACTGCAGAACTTTTACATAAATATTATACTGAATAGAGATTGGACCAAGCAATGGCACTCAATATAGTTTGAAGCTTCTCAATCATAAGAGCAGACACGGTATAACTAAATTAGTTCGAACTTTGTTCATATATGAACTTTGCACTAATTAACAATATTTTTTTGGGACAATTACGGCTATCATGAAACACCATCTGATTGCAAATCTTTCACTTGTGTGGTGTTCGTTCCTTGCCACCCTGCTTCTTACTTTTATTATCATCCTTACTTCTTCTTATTCTTTTGATTCTTCCCCTCGAATGGACATCAGTTGGTGGGAGTATGTCAACCTCAGTAGGAATTTCACATCCAAGAAAAGCCTCAAACTCCTCCTGTCTAGTATGTTTGACAGTAGAGACCATTTGGTCCAAGGGTGCCTCCAGGTTGAACACACTTGATGTTAAGAAGTCAATGCCCTCATCTGAGTGCTTAGCCTTTTGAATGAGATCTTCAAACATATTGCGTGCAATTGAAATTTTCTTTCTCATTGCCGCCTCCAAAGGGTCAATTGGCTTCTCTTCTGTAAGGTTTCCTTGTTCGTCATGCACACTCTCCCTAGGATAATGATGTGGTTAGGCAACTGATTCAAAAAAAAAAAAAAAACTGAATATATGCACACAGTACATTTTCACTCTTTTCTCCCATCTCTTCATGATGTATGCAGTTGGCAATTCATTTTGATTTTCTCCTCTCAACACTAAAATAATATGGCAGCCTGGGATTCCATTGGACTCAAATAGCTTGCACGAACAACTTGCTATCATTGTCGTTGTATTGCAATTGACTGTTCGAAGCTTGTGAGAGCCATCACTAATGGTCACAGTTTTAAACCCATCACCTTGTGCAATGTCTTTAACACAGCAATGATCTCTGGCGGCTATAATCTCTTCTCGATGTTTCTCAAAAACCTCATGTGTGAACACAATGCTACCTTGTGTCTCCATTGCCCAAGGAGTTATAGGTTTGTATGTTGTGTGGATCCATGTGTTATCTGCCTTCAACTCTTCTTGGCGTTGGCATTCTAAAGATGTGACAAACCTAAGCCAAAATTCAACAAGAGCAAGTTTGTGATGAATGAAACGGTTGAAAAATGAATTTGCACTCTCCGACCTTGAAGTGGTTCTGAGAATTCCCGCCAAAGATATGTCCATAAAATATGCTGGGATCCATGATTCACGGATGGCATACCTATTTGACGGCCACTCATTGTCCTCTAAGTGAAAGTCCAGAATAATAGAATTCCACCTTGGTTCAAACTCAATAGCAGTTTCTGAATTCCAAACACATGATTTCATCCTTTCCCTCAAGTCACGGTCTTCTCTCCATAGTGGCCCGATCTTTTCTGAAAATTTTTCCAGATATACACAGCCTATGCACTGTGTTTGGAAAAACTTTTTCGATAGCGGCTTTCATACTGCCATCTTCATCAGTTATGATTAGTCTAGGGGCTTCCCCCCCCCCCCTCCCCCATTGCTCTTAGGAAGGTTTCAAACAACCAAACATATGCTGGAATCTTCTCATTGGCTAGGAATGCAGCACCATAAAACACACTCTGCAAGTGATGGTTCACCCCGGTAAACGGTGCAAAAATCATGTCATTTGGTTAGTGGATACGACATCGCCGAAGTGACTATAGTTCTTCCTGCTTGTGGCATCTGCCCAAAAACATACTTCAACCTGCCCTGTTCATCCACATCGAAATCATAAAAAAAAGATGAATTGACCTCATGTTTTCTACATACTGGGCAACAAACATTTGAGCATCTGCATTCTTAATTTTCTTTCTTAGGTCCCGATACTAATTCTGCAAGTCTCTTTTAGTGCATCCAACATTCTCAAACCCCCCATCACTCACACGAAGGAGCCTGTATACCTGGGAGGTTCCTATGCTTGCTCTGCTACATGTAAACAACGTAGTTTTTGCCCTTTCACTAACCGCACGATTCGATGTAATCAAATGCAATTTCTCTGGTGATACAAGTCCATGGCTATGGTTCTCGATCAGTGAAGCTATCTTGTACTTGTTATCACTGCATAGCTTCACGTAAATGTGGGCATCACATCCACATCTAGTTTCTTTCAACTTGATCTTTTTCTTCTTCGATGGATCAACAATCTCCTTACCATTCACAGATTTCCATAGTTGTCTTGAGCACATAAAGCGCTTGCATTGAACTACGTTGTCCAACTTCTTTTGCTGCCCAATACGGACTGATATCCCCACTGTATGTGCATATGACTTGTAGAATTTTTCTATAGACTCAATATCTTGAAATATCATCCCTACCTTAGGCCTTATCTTATCATCACACTCTGGTGTGGAAGTGGAACCCTGCAAAATTACATATACAAAGCAATTAAGCATTTTGAAGCATATTAATTAGCAGATATTTTTAAGTTGTCATCATACTTACATTGAGTGGAATGGTTGATTTTTTTTTTTTTGGTGTAGCGATGTTGTCATCCTCTCTCAGTGGTGAGGTTATATCATCAATCGATTGGGTATCTGAGTTATCTTGCACATCCAAACTATTTATCTCCATCTAAAGAAAAAAAGACAGAGATTAAACCTTTAACATCCTTAAAGGAAAAACTGTGCGGGTGCTCCCTACCAAAACCTGCATTGATTTGTTAAAATCAACACAAGACTAGCGAAAATGCCCGTGCGTTGCACCGGGCACAGAAAAAGTGTGGAGCAAAAGAAACATGTGGGACGGAAAGGAAAGGCAGCAAGGTTGAGAAAAGGGGTAATTGTGATTTTGCCCATGTTTTTTAAAATTGAAACTTATGTTTGCCCTTGTTTCGTTAAGTGGTGTTAACGGTGTTAAAAACTAAGTTAATACATGCTTAAAAATCATACCAAGTCTATGCTTATCTAGTTTTCAACAAATTAATCTATAAAATATCATGTTAAAACATAGACAAAAATAATATCTAAATATTTAATATCCAAACAGGGGCAAAATCACAAAGTACTTAAAAAGTAGGGACAAATCTGTAAATAATATACATAAATTTAACACCGTTAGGTGAATCTAATGGAATAGGGGCAAACATGAACTTTATTTTAAAAAAGTGAGGGAAAAACACAAAGTTGAAAAAGCAGGAGTAAAATCACAATTAGAGTTAAAAATAAGGGTAAGAGCACATTTATCCCAATATATATTTATTACCCATGCGTTTCTATAGGGAAGATATATTTTGGGTTATTTTAGTTATTGATCAAGATATATATTTGGTTTTCTATAATAATACAAAATAGTATATCCAAGAGTGGTAGCACTAAATTTTGCCAAAAATATGGCTACAAGCCTACAATCTAAAACACTCAAAACATACTATTGAAACTTTCGCAGAATTGGTAGCTGACTATGACTAATCACACTGATAATTTGCGCGTGGGGCAAACACAACCCAAAGCGATATCCCTATGTAGAAAGGCAAGTGTATCGTTATGATATTGTCTTGCAAATAAAATAGGATCAGATTTTTTCGCCGAAAAAAAAATCAGAAACGATTGCCATGTACAAGTTTGCTTGGAATAAAGCCTCTAATTTAGGCCCACAAGAAACAGATATGGTTTCGATGCATTACACATATTTTTCTTGGGGGCAGCGATTATGCATATTTGTTATGCACTTGATCTAATCCGATTCTGATGATACTGCTTATCCTGCGACTCGGACACACAGCGGTGGGACGGCAAGGCTACGTACCAATTACAAGTGGGCCGCAGGTTGATGGGCGCAAGGCCCAAGCCTAGGGAGAAACGAGGCTTTCCCGTTCGGCCGTTCCTGCACATAGCGAGCAATACGGGAGTGATTACAAAACGGATTAGCGTGATGACGTAGGCACGAACGGACGAAAAAAAACAAAGACGATTCATCTTAAACTTTTATAATAGGTATAGGTATAGATAAATACCAGCTTATGGAATCTGTAGGCCTGAACATAAATTAGTACAATCTGACTTCGATGGATGCAACATGGAGCACCATCAGACCTAATCATCCATAGGAACAACATGAATGACAAAGAGTTGAGACTTAAGAATACCGTGGCATCATTAGGGCAGATCGATCGTTGGAGCAGAATGATTCGAAATAGTAAGGAGATTTGGCTGAACAGATGACATCCAGAGAGCAGAAACAGTTTTGCCGGCGGCGGCGCAAAGCTCAGCCGGCGAAAATTGTGAGGAGTCGAACAGACGCGTGAGGATCCGAACAGGTGCTCGGAGATCAGCCGCCGCGACCGCGAGTCGTCAATCGTGAGCTGCGATGAACGAGATTAGCAAAACGGACGCCATCAGAGGGGGTGTTTTGCAAAAGTAAAGTGGAGGAGGCGGGCGGTTAAACGTAAAATTTCCACACCAGAAGATCTGCCCGTAGGATGTGGATCGAATGGCTGCGGGTGCGCGTGTGCATGAGTGCACCAACACCCTCGTGTCCACAGGATACGGTGCCTAGCTCCTCGGCTAAGTGCAAGTTTAACAGGGGATGGTAAGTTGGCTATAAGCTTATATGGAGGAGAGAGACAATGAAAAATAAGAAAGGTTGGCTAACATGCAAGAGCTAACTTTACACATATCTCAAGACAAATATATGTAAGAGAAAAAGATAAAATGAGAAAACTATAGCCAATCTTATAGCTTACCTATTATATATATTGGCTATAAGTTATAGCAAGTTAGCTATATTACTAAACTTGCTTTAACAACACATGAATTGGAAACACAAAGTACCGACTGGCCAGCCCTGTGAAACACGAAAAATTGACGTGTATAGAAAATACATGGCGTGCACATAGAAGGTGTAAAAAAAATTTTGAAATAAGGAGGTAATTGGTACATGTAAGGAACTGCTAATATCTCTATATATTCCTCCATGTGTTAATATTTTCAAAATGTTTAGTTTGCGCTCTAGTTTTGTGATATTTAGTCTCTCGGAATCGAAGATTTGTCAGTTGCCTGATAAAAACGAATCTATCAGTCGAATCTGTGAGAACCATCCGATATGAATCCAACCGACGATTTACATCAAACAACGATCAACCCCTGGTCTATCCTTAACGGGCCCGCCAAAATCCCCATAACGGGTTTGGCCTAGTAAATTTATTGGGCCACAAAGAAAAACATACTACCTACTAGCTTTTTTATGATTCCTCTTGGTCCTTTAGTCGCCTCGAGGCTCAAGAGGCTGTATGATTCCCTCAGTTTTCTAGTGGGCCCGTCTTAATTATTGATTTATGCAAGACCTTGTACCGATTTATTGATTTTTTATCTTTCTTTTTGAGTGAGATTTTTCTTAGGTTTTTGACGGTTGTAGGTCTTTAAATCTATTTTGTTCTGATCTACATATATAAAATATTTTATGACGTCATCTTTGTTGTCCAAATCGGCATTGCAACACACTTACGTTTACGTCCACATTTTGTATCAGTTGAATCTAAAACTGAAGTGCCAGCGGCTGCTCCGAAAAGATTAAAAAAAAGCGGTCTTCTGAACAAAAAAAAAAGTTTGCAGACAGAACTTCTAAAAGCTAGACAATACATCAATATTTTACTATTTGTTTCTAGATAGAAGGTTTGCATCAGTAATCTTGAAAATAAATTTGTAGTCCAAAATAAAATGATCGCTACTAACTCAGTCAGTAGAAATCGAAATGCTGTTCCAATGTACATGAGTAGTATATATAGGTAATTTGATATTTTACATAACAAATAAAAAAGGTGACAATCTGCAGGAGGACGTTCAGGTCGTCAGGTGAGACAAACTTGCAAAAACCTGCACTTAAAAAATATCCACTTCTCCTAATCTGAACCATAGAGGTTAGCAAATAAATATGCTAAGTCTGACGAAAACAAAATGCAAATTAAAATTAAAAGGGGTTGCTTTAGTGGTAGTAATAAGTTGCACAATCATGTGGTTGAAATTGTGCTTACTGATGTGCAATTTGAATTCATATTGGTGCAGGAGTTAAACATTGTTCGTTGAAAAGCTCATGTATGATTTACTAAATATTGGGGGTGCAATTTGAAAGTTTATTAGTGCAATTTGAATATAAGGGTGAAAGCTTAAGGGGATTAACTTCTAGACAATGCATCCCGTAACAATCCTTATGAACCAGCAAGATTATAAAATATGCCGCAGCACACAAAAACAATTCTACAAAAATTCATAGCAGCCATCAGCACATCCTCCCACTGTCCCACACTGAGAGGCCGTCGGTAATGCACGTCGCATGAGCACACATACAGGTAGCAAAGCACATAGAACAAGCCACCTACAAAAAATTATTACAACTAATATTTCTGCAGGGATCAGCAAACACATACTCCCTTCGTATCAAATCATTACATACGAAACATTACAACAAGCATGGATTAGATCTAATAACCATTGGACCTCATTGGAAATTCGAACGGAGATGGAGAGGTTGAGGTCAAATCATTGGAGCTCACTGCAACACGTGAAGGATATCTGTTGCCGATCTGCCCATCGATCTCGGCGAGTTTTGCATTGACCGATTCCAAGATCTATCACTCCATGCACAAAGATGAGGACTATCGCCGCCGAGCCCCTATTGACAAAACTTCAGAAAAAGCAACTGGAAGACCACCACCACTAGACCAAACTCCATGGCAGTCGGATTGACGGAGACCAACCAACACGGACGCGCCGGGGCATGGCAGAATTGGAGTCATTGGGCGCAGATTGAGGGAATATCCAAGGCCAATCGCCGATGGGTCGCCATCCCGTTACAACGTCGGCGCAAGAGATAGATCTGTCGATTTCATCGCCTTTGGATCTGTCTCGCCGCCGGCTATGGGAAGTTCGGAACCAGCCAATTGCTCCAATTCCCCTCCGTCACTCCTCGCTCCCTCTCACTCAGCCCGCATGGTTTAATAGGTCGAATAAATGAATCAACCCGTTCCAGACACTACTGCAGAACCCCTAATAGTTAGCGGCTCCAAACAGCTTTGTTTAGGAGAGAAATATCGTGAAGATTTCTCTGCCCGAGGAGGGTGCGTGTGCCGGCGTGCCAATGTACCTAAATACACAAAAAGGAAAACATCGGGAATGTATGCTTTATTAATCTTAAAGATTCATAAGTACACACACAATGTAAAATGTTGTGCGCCGTGCAGCCTGCCGTTGGGCAGATTTGACTCGTAACGACGTGGTCTTCTGGTTCCTGGGGTCTCGAAAGACTCCCAGTTAATTAACTCCGCAGGGCTAGAGTCTGCAGAAGAACCTCCGATTGAGCTTTGCTTGTGGTCGTCTTGTCGTCTTCGCTTTGCGTTCTCCATGCATGATGAGATGGGTGTTGGTGTAGATGTAGACGCCGGCAGCATGTCCACGGCCTCATCGGTCCATAAGCCGGTGTTGGTGATGTCGCCTTTGCTTCGGCTTCATCTGCCCTCGTCGGTCTTGAACGCTGTGTTGGTGTAGATTGTTGTGGATGGCATGCATGGATCTGTGCAGCTTGGATGGCTCGACGTCACAGCAGCATCGTCAGGATTAGATGAGATGAGATCGGAACTTGTCAAAGTAAGTCGGTGTAGACATCAGCCGGATTGAACATGGCTGGGCACCTCCTTTGCTTGACGAAGCTCCTTGGTGAAGAAAGAGTCGATGAAGACGGTTGGAGCGGATGATGGCCGGAAGAACATAGCCTGGGGAAGCTCCATCGTCTTCTCGTAGATTAGATGGGTTTGAGCCATATGCGTAGAGAGCATGTAGCGGCTTAATGAATTGAGAGTGTTGGTGACGACGCCATTTGGACTCTGATCTCGGGTGGCTTGATGGGCAGACTCCGATCTCAGGCGGTGACGTTGGGTAGATTGGATTGATCACGATCAACTACTCCGATGGTGATGGTGTACTGTCTCCGGTCTTGGGCTACGACGGTGTGCAAACTCCAATCTTGGGTGGCGACGGCATCATGCGGAGTGGGTTCGGTCATGACCAGCTTCCTTGATCATCTCCATGGCAAGGTGTCGATGTTGACGGCGACAACGTGCACGGGACTCCAATCTTGGGTGGCTACTGCGTTATGCGAGACGGATCACGGGCAGCTCCCTCGATCTCTTCCACGTCAACGTGTTGGTGGTGACGTCATGTGATCTTGGGCAGCGATGATGCGCGAACCCCAATCTTGGACGGCTACCGCGTCATGCGAGGCGGTTTGGATCACGGACGGCTCCCTCGACCACCTCCACTGCAACGGGTTGGTGACGACGTCGTGCGGACTCCAATCTCGGGTGGCGAAGATGTGCGCGGGACTCCGATCTTGGGCGTCTATGGCATCATGCGAGACAGACAGGATCACGGATAGCTCCCTCGATCTCCTCCACATCAACGTGTTGGTGACGACGTCGGGCGATCTCCAATCTTGGGCAGCGATGATGCGTGAACTCCAATCTTGGATAGCTACGGCGTCGTGCGTGGCGGCCTGGATCACGGACAGCTCCCTCGATCTCCTCCACGGCAACGTGTTGGTGACGACGTCGTGTGATCTCCAATCTTGGATGGCGATGGTGCGCGAACTCCAATCTTGGATGGCGGCGAGGTAGCAACGTCCTTGATCTCCAACTTGACACCACGGACAGGTAGATTCCCCTAATGGTTGGCACCGGCTTGACAGCAACGCATCGATCCATAGCCACGTACAATAACACGAGCAGGAACCATGCATGCACGGGCGTATAACCTGAAACAAAGAAAGAAGTAGACTAGGGAACGATACCCATGGCAGTAGATCGAAACGCCGTCATCCCGTCCTCTCCGGCTAACGTCTCCTCCTCGACGCGTGCGTCCTCCTGCTGGACGCCTAGATGGTCGCCTTGGCCGGCGGCTTGATGCAGATGGATGGAGGGATGCGCATTTCGTGGACGAGAGAAGATGCGAGCTATAGGCTGTTGGCTCCTCTCTGCGTCCCCGTCAGTCTCTCGCGTCTCGTCTCTCTTCCCGTCGGGGGCGTGGCCATGTATTTATAGGCCAGGGAGGTGGTGGCTGCCGTTATGATTCCCCTGTAGATAAGAACGTCATCAAGGAGATAAAAACTCAGTTATCATTTAAATTGATCGAGATAAATCCTGATTATCTTGCTTTCTTTCTTGTTGGCGAAGCATAACCGGCGCACGCGTACGCGGTTGGTTCATTGTTCTGTTTTGTTGAGCCCAACCAGTGAGAGTCCGGCGGCCCACGATTGTTATACGCGTAAATATACGGCACGTACAGCGATAGCAACGTATGCATGCAGGATTACCATACGTCATGGTCTCATCATGATGACGTAGCTGCCAGGATACAAATACGTATACAGTCTTGATCGAGAGCCAAAAGCCCAGGCCGGCCCATGCAAACATCCATTGTGTTAATTGCCTTGTCACTAATTAATCAAGCATTCAATACGTATGCCTGCATGCTGCAGATGCACGTAGTTTCTCCCAACTGCATGTAAGCTTCATCCTTCTGCTCTATCAAATAATATATGTGATCAAATCTCATCGGTGTGTACAAAATATCACCACACAAGCTTGGCGGTGGCGGTTTTAGAACCGCCACCTATAACCTACAAAAACCGCCACTTATGATTACTATAGATGGCGGTTGTCAACTACATGGGTTACCTATAGTTAGTTATAGGTGTCGGTTTTGGCTTTGGAGCCGTCATCTATAATCAGTTGAATTTTAAAAAATGCCAAAAATGGCTGCATTCAGCTTTAGCGTGGCCACTGATTCTACGTGAAGTGCTCAAGAATATGTTCCAACTAGTAGTATTCATTCATTGGTTGAGGTTAAAGAAAATAAACTAGTACCACCAGAAAAAGGAAAAAAGGAAAGTACATTCCTTTTTGAAACCAACAAGAAAAATATACTATCAACAACAACAGCTAAAACTTGAAATGTTCAACAAGCAAAATAACAATTTCACAGTACGACTTCTATGTCCAACATAGTACATAGCTTTGTAGTTCAACATACAGAACCATACCGAAGTTGTTCTTTTGTATCTCCAGATGTTACCACAACAGGTGATGAGGGATGTTAGGTCCCGATCTTCCGATAGGCAAAGATAAACAACGATTTGGGCAGAGTCGCAACACAAGTCGATCCGGCTTCTGAACGAACACGCTCTTGAGCCCCGCAATCGCAGCACCACGTCTCCTCTGGTTATCAACCGTACCAAAACCCGGTTGACCGCGCCGAGAAGGCTAATCCCTGCATGCGAATCGAAGAACACAAGCAAGAACAAGATAGACGCAATCCCAATATATTGCAAATATAGATGAAGGTCATAGTTGGGGTTTCACAAACCGACTAAACAGCGAAAACTGCAACGACAGAATAATCTAAGCAAAACCCACCCTAAACGGCGACGGCTACTAAGTATATATGAGTTAGGGATGTCTTAGGGTTGCCCTAGTGCGCACATCCCCTTGGGCTAAGCCCACGACACAATTGCAAGACCCAAGATCCAAATCAGATTCAGACTGGATGAGGTACGTGACTTGTTTCAAAAAATCCCGTTGACTCGGGACGAATTTTGACGTGAAACCAAAGCCATCTGAAAGTAGACTCCATAAGCTTTCTAACAAGTACTCATGGGCCTCCAGAAGCCTTCTGGATCAACAGAAAAGTCCGTTTCAAGTTGGTGCTGTCAGGAGGAATCAAACCAGCGAACAGAACTTGAGTTGGGTTGGACTCTTCACCCAAATACGATGTGGTGGAGTTGGAAAAATCTTGGAAAAGTCATGCATTGGCCCCCAATCAACCTCCTTGATCATCCACAATTCACTTGAGCCTAGTACCATCTCTTTTATCCATGCAAGCACTTCTGCAAATGTAAACAATAACAAATTATGGTGCAGCATCACTTGTTCAAATATATAGAATGTATATCTAATATAAATAGAGTGTACCTTTGGTTTATTTAAGAATAATGTAGTCATGTTCATATCCTACTCGGTCGTGTCCTCATCAACAGGAGCAGAGGCATGCAAGCGTTGTTCATGTTGGTTGCTGTCCGGAGTAGTTCTAAGCTGCTTGCTGCTTCTACCAGGAGTATCCATTGATTTAAATAACTATAAATCAACAAAGAAAAGAAGGACTTAATCCCTTGTTCAGTTGAATCACTGTAAATCAACAAAGAGTGTTGGAGTAAAACAAACTATACGATAAAGCCAAGAAATAGCAATTGATTAAAATAATACAATTAAATAAAAGATCGTGACTTTAGAAAAATCATAAAAAAGAATCATCAAATTTGGAGTTATTATGAGTAAGAAAACCAATTACAAATTTTGAGTATAGGTGGCGGTTCTTTTAAATAACGGCCACATATTGTCAGTACTATAGGTGATGGTTTTTGTTAAGAAGTTTTTGTTAAGAACCACCACCTATACTATAGGTGACAGTTCTTTTAAATAACTGCTACCTATTGTCAGCACTATAGGTGGCGGTTTTTGTTAAAAACCGCCACCTATACCCGACTATAGGTGACAGTTTTTAACTTTTCAATCTTCCATAGGCGGAAATCAGTCTATAGGTGGCGGTTTTAGGGGAACCACCACCTATACTATAGGTGACGGTTCTTTTAAATAACCGCTACCAATTGTCAGCACTATGGGTGACGGTTTTTGTTAAGAATCGCCACTATACTATAGATGACGGTTCTTTTAAATAACCGCCACCTATTGTCAACATTATATGTGGCGGTTTTTGTTAAGAACCGCCACCTATACTCGACTATAGGTAACGGTTTTTAACTTTTCAATCTTTTATAGGTGGGAATTAGTCTATAGGTGGCAGTTTTAGGGGAACCGCCACCTATAGAGGCGTCCCCTATTAGGTGTTTTGTAGCAGTGAGAGCAGACCGGACAAGCGCATGCATCGTGAAGCAAATCCGAAGGTGGAAAAAATCGACGGACAGAATGCCAATTTCTCAGGCACCTGACAAATAGCAAACCCGGTCTCTTATTAATCCAACACATATGTAAGGCCAATATATGCCCCGTATACAATTGAAACTTCAAAGGCAGGCATGCAAGCTGCATGCAGCACGGCCACATGCATCGATCCTGATCGATCGATCTCCCAGCTTCCTCCTTCCTTCAGTCGCGGTTGCTTGCCTGCAGGTTTCTCGCCAAGATCCCCTCGAACGTGATCCCCGGCCCGAACGCCAGTATGAGCCCCCACTCGCAGTCCTCTCCTTCGGCCGTCTCCCTCGTCTTCCGGCTCTCCTCCACCATGTTCTCCAGGACGTAGATGATGGTGTTGCTGCTCGCGTTCCCGAAATCCCGGAGCGCGCTCCGGCTGGCCCGCAGCTTCCCGCCGTCGAGGCCGAGCCGCCCCTCCATCTTGGTCAGGATCGCCGGCCCGCCGGGGTGCACGGCCCAGAACATGTCGCCGTAGGTGATGGCCGCCGCCTCCGGGTGCTCCTGCATAAGCTTGCGGCAGAAGGCCTCCACGTTGGCCTCGATGATGTGGGGTAGCTCGCGGCCCAGCTGGAACTTGATGCCTTCCTCCGTCAGCCGCCCGTCGATGGTCTTGTCGGTGTCGGGGAGGAACCGCTGCAACGCAGAGTGGAGCTCGAACAGGGGACGCTCGTCGAGTGTTGGGTCGGCGCCGACGACGGCCGCGCCGGCGCCGTCCCCGAAGAGCGCGACGCCGACGAGGTCGTATGGGCGGTCGGGGCTGGGCGGGCGGAAACCGACTATGGTGGTCTCGGAGGTGGCGAGGAGGACGCGGGAGCCCGGGCAACTCTCGGCGAGGCCCTTGGCGACACGAAGCCCCGCCACGCCGCCGGAGCAGCCGGTGAAAGCCAGCATGACTCGGCGGACGTCCGGGCTCAGCCCCAGCGCGCGCGCCAGGTGGAGGTCGCCGCCCGGGAACCGCGCCTCGCTGGACGACACGTACACGAGGTGGGTGATGTCCGACAGCTCGCCGCGCCACGAGCGGAGGCAGGCGAGCGACGCCTCCGTGGCCATCTGCGTCACCGCCTTATTGGAGATGTCCAGCCGCTGCTTCATCGTCGGCCGGCCCTCCTCGGCCAGCTCCGGGTAGCTCCTCAGGATCTCCTCCGACATCACCACGTACCTCGTCTTCACGGTGGTCGTCTTGCCTTCGATCGATATATATGCCATGCATTCAAATGAGCTCAGATCGATATCTACGTACGGATATATATTTGGTTTGTTACATGTGTCTGCGTGATGAGCTAGGGAGGCACGTACAGAGTCTGGTGAGCTTCTCCTTGAGTTCCGGGTCGTCGCAGTTGGTGTTCCTCATGAAGCCGTCGACGACGTAGTCCTGCATCACCAGCTGCTGCGGGAAGGCGTGGCCGAGGGCCAGGATCGTGGCCTTGCCGGGGTTGGGGGCCATGGACGACGTCGACGACGCCTGCTTGCTCGCCGTCGCGCAGCTGTTGCTCACCATTGTTGTTTGTGACGAAGACTGACTGATTGATTGATCTGTAAGTGTTAGTGACAGCCAGGAGGTTTTGAGGCTATATATATTGACTTAATTAGCTGGTGCAGTTGACAGGCAACAAATGCATGCAAAGAACGGTTGGTGAAGAGCAGGTAAGTTGTAGTTTTGTCTGTCTGTATAAAAGAACTATATATTATGTTCCCCTCAAAAATAAAAAGAATTACGCTGCTATGTATTTGTTCGTTTGTCACACGATCTATCAAAAGTTCAAGCTCCTATCTTACACAAAAAAATAATAAACCCACTATATGTATATATTTTTGCATCATTTTTTTATTTAGACAGGGAAATGCAACTTGGGTTAATGTTTGTCGGGGTTTCTTATCGTTAAAACATTGTTATGATTAGTATTTTACGATGAATAATTAGCTCTACAAATGACAAATTAAATAAAAATTGATTTGAAAATATCTGATACCCCGAAGACCATGTTCGACTACATCTTGAACCGAACTATTCTTCCTTGGCATCCTATGAATTGAGCTAATAAACCCAACACACACGCTTTGCATCCATAGATTGAACCCATGATACTTGATGTGAACGAGGGTGGCCCGATCTTTCGGTGAGTTGAGATAACCACGATTTGGAAGAAACGTTGACGATCCGACTACAACCGTACGAGACGTTGTGTTGCGCCTTAGCGATCGATACACCTCTCCGAGAGTTTATTGATTTTGCCGATGCAGTTCAACCCTATTCCTGCAAGCAATCGAGAACAAGCAAGAACAAGATAACAAGCAACTGAATTGCTAGATAAACAAGT
>CM002485.1:9143664-9156471 GCA_000325765.3 Leersia perrieri
AGCAAGGATGGCAAATGCTCAAATCAGAGAATGCAAAGTTGAATAATAGTTCAAAGTCAAGTATCGTGCTGGTCCTAGGCTAGAAAGTACTAGAGACGCGAGCCTAGACACAAACGATACCACAAGATAGCACTAGAAACAACTCAAGCATTACTCTGAGATACACCCAAAGATAAATGAATTTGTCCTTTTCTTTTTTTTTCTGTTCCTTTTTTTTTCTTTTCTCCTTTTTTTTTGGTGCGGCTTTTCTCTTCTCTATTTTTAGCACCTTTCTGCCTTTTTTTCTATTTTTTTCGAATTTTTTTCTCCAAAACTGACCAGGGGTCTAAATATAAAAATTACAGGGACCTAAATGTAAAATTGTCACCCAAAAAATTGATATATACAAAAATGGAATCCTGACGACACAACGATTCCGTTTTTGCAAACGGATCTCAAATCCGACACCGAACAAAAATTTTCCAAGGTGTATGAGAAACGGAACAAAATGGGAAGTGGGAGATAGATTCGGACTAGGGGGGATCACGACGGAAGTTGGTGGGGAGGGATTTCGGACTGGGCAGGGGAAAGGAAAACTTGCGGAATAAGAAAGGAAACCAATCTGATCTGCTATCTCCTCTCCCTCTTTCTCTTCTCGGCAAGAAGAGATCTCTTCGGTATTTCTTCCTCACGTGAAGATGGTGGCAAGCAGAACAAAAACCCTAGATTGAAACCATGCAACTCCTAAACAGACCAACGAAAAATTCCAGAAACTACAAAAACGGAACGCTGGCGACTAACCGATTCCGTTTTTGATGTCCCCAGCGACAACCGACACGACGATGACGACAGTGGTGGTACAAGGCGTGAACAGAACTCAAAACTCTAAACGAAACTAACGCTAAAACCAGCAACTCACTTGACGATGCAACATAAAACTCAACAATGCAAAAACTGAAAAGAACAAAGATGGCTAGGTAAAATCACTCAACTTTTTTTTTTGGCTATTTTCTGGTTTATGGGTAGGTAAAAACTCACCGAGCAACGAAAGCTCTGATACCACTTGATGTGAACGAGGGTGGCCCGATCTTTCGGTGAGTTGAGATAACTATGATTTGGGAGAAACGTTGACGATCCGACTACAACCGTACGAGACGTTGTGTTGCGCCTTAGCGATCGATACACCTCTTCGAGAGTTTGTTGATCTTGCCGGTGCAGTTCAACCCTATTCCTGCAAGCAATCTAGAACAAGCAAGAACAAGATAACAAGCAACTGAATTGCTAGATAAACAAGTCGCACAAAGATAAATCGATACACGATAAAGTGGGTTCCGAACAAGCAGACGGACGGTCTAGCCGACACGTGCGCTGCAAGCGAAGTAGCAATGGCTAAACTTACAATTAACAAAACCCAAATAACCCTGAAGGGGTAACTAACTATTTAAAGGAGTGGGAGGACGTCCTAGGGTTTCCTAGGGTCATGCTCCACCAGGTTGGGGCGCACCCCACTTGGGGCCCTCTTGGACCAGGGTCCCAACAAAGTTACAGGCCCATCGGCCCATTATTGGCGATGCAGCGTCTTGTTTTGGTGATTCCCGTTGACTCGTATGTAAATTGGCTATGAGGCTGGATCCGTTGGAAAGAGAACTCCGAAACCTTTCCATCAAGTACTCACAGGCCAAAAACAAAGTTCGTATGACGATTTGGCGGCCGTTGGAAGTCGATGCTGCATCGGGTGGCCGAACTGGATTCCACGCAAGTACTTGGAGAAGTCCTTGACTTGGTCCCCAATCAACCTCCTTGATAATCCATAAGATTCTTGAGCTCGTGATCCTTCCTTTTATCCACGATAACACTTCTGTAAATAAAAATACACACAACTCATGGTGTAGCATCCTTTGCTCAAATATATAAAATGTAAAACGAACATAAGAAACTTGCACCTGTAGTTCTATTATGTAAAACATCGTTGTGGCTATATCTGTGGTGGCGATGTCCTCATCAATACTTCCAGAAGTTCACCGTCACTTTGAATCACTCAAAGATATTACCACAATAGTGCTTGCTCTTATTTTTAGTGACACACTTTTCATATATCTCCAATATACAAACCCGCATATCTCAAATACTATACTGCTAGTCTTAAAAAAAATATTGTACTACCAAACATAACCACGGCCTCCATCAAAAGAATTTGACCAGTTGTCGTCCCGATCATCTCTTCAGTTCTGAACTAACTCCATACATCCCAACTACTTGCTGAGTCTCGGACATATCTTGTCTTGTCAAACAATTTATAAGTGACCTGACCGGCCTGTCGCCATCAGAATACTTGCCCTTCACACCTGCAAACAATGTTCCGTAGATACCCTTCTTCTAAATCCGTTCACAAATTCCTATAACGAACCACCGTCCGCTACCTTACGGTCCAACTACCCAAGCTCTGCAATCTAACCACTCTGTTGGTCTGACCACCCTGCTGGCCTAGTCCACCCGTCCTACACGCACACCCTTCTCGTGAGCCATACGCTTGCTGCACCACATAAATCATCACATAGTTGCACCATATATGTCTCTTTGTGGCCACGAGTCACCTTTCCAAATCATCGCCTTGCACTAATCACCAAGTTTTAAACGTCAGGTAAATTTGGTCTCCAGTCCATGTCGTACGAAACCGAGTTAGCTCGTGTTCCGTCTAGACGTCTTTCCACTACAAAGACCCACCAATTTATCTAAATTCGTCTAACTTGTCTTTTTTTACCTTGCTTGATAGCCAGTGACTCCATTAGACAATTAATCCATTGTGCTAGCTCTTCTTATCATGTCTTCACTATTGGAGAAACGATTTTTGACGAGTGGTAAATTATATGTACTTGTATATAACATATGTACTTGTATGCGTTACAGTCTATGCAGGTAAACATAATTGCAAGGGTAGGTTGACACACAGATTAACTCTAGCTAACTTCTATATTTTCTAAATTAGACTAAATGTATATAGATTAGTTATTGTACGATCGTAATCGAATAAACAAACCAATCAGAGGGGTGAATGGTTGGAATACCCAAAACCAGCAATTTTTTGCGGAATTAAAAATTACCTTCCCTCTATCGAAATCCGGGCTGACCGCTGGGTCTAGGCTAGTCTGACCGCGAAGCCGGTGTGACCACGCCTATGCCTTTGGTCTGACCGCGCCGCCAAAAACACGATATCAAAAAACTTGTAGATGTAGATCAACTTTATTACTTTAATATGTATTTACAAAGTGCAACAACAACACTCCTCACCAAAATCTCGAACTAAACTCGAAACCCTAATTTTCTCTCAACTTGTGTTTATTTAAAAACCGATACATGGAGGTCACACCCTCCCTCTCTATTTATACCAAATATCTTCTATTACTAGTAGAACTCAATACCAAAAGTCCTACTCTATTACAATTTCCAAATTAAATACAATTTTCCAAATTGTATTTATCTCTTCCGTTCTCTACAAATCCGGCGTCCATCTTCCGGACCTTTTCCATATCGGACTCCAACGCATACTCCTGCTCACGTCCGACTGCCTGGCCGCCAGCAAGCACCATACCGAAACCAAGCCAGCCAACACATGCATGTATATGTTGATGAAGTCAACACACACACACAAATGCACATACCGATCAATGCATCGATCGATGACCTCTGCACACCGCACACACAGTACATATACGCATGCATGTACATCCATCCATATACACTACACATACATGCACACTGCCATGCATGTGCACTCAAGCACGTCAGTGCATCGATCCATCTCTCCAAACTTCCTTCACAATTCTTTCGGCGCTCGCACATACAACTTTACGAGACCCGTCACGAACAACACCCACACGGTGTCCCTCCACCATGTGTCACACCTTGCGTCAACTTCGTCACCCGTCATCCTTGACCATTCTGGACCTCTAGTCCTCCCTGAGTATAGTCCCGATCCCGTCCTTGACCGAAGTTAACTCACAAGACAACTGACTTTAGTCCAATCTTGTCACATGGCCTCCTGACTGCTCCAGATCTTAGCTCCTCCCGGAACCTAGTCCTAGTCCTCGCCATTGACCAAGCATTGGCCTTAAGTCACCTACGCACAATAGACAAAACAACCATTTCTGGGCACAGATATCGCAACCTGACCCACGTTAGTTATACGCACTCACACCAACAACCTCAAAACATTCCGAACCAATTTTATTTAATTTATTATTTATAAAGCCAATTTGTTTATCACAAAATATTAATCAAAAGCTTAATCTTATAGTTATGTTCCATCCTATACTTCTACTACAGAAGACTTAGTGTTGGTAATTCTTATCGTCCATAGAATAAATCTGCAAGCGAATGGAATACCACTGTAGCACTTCCCCTAAGGAGTATTCCTAGGGTATCGAATCCATAGGGAACATAATCCTACTCTAGTTCACCAAAGGACACAAAGCTAATGGTAGGCCAAAGGGTTAAGAGGGTTTACTCGTAAGAAACAGTGTCTACAGGAAGATTATTTAATCCTAGCCAAAATACTTCGAGCAATGTTGACTCGCTGCCCCAGGTTCAAGCGAGCTACTACACACCTGGACAGAGAGGACTACGTGATCTTGAGGGCTGTCACCACCTCTACAATTGCCTCAGGCTAACTGCGGGATGTGTAGCAATTACTGGAAATTAACTATCTAGACACCTTGCCTAAGAAGATTAATTACTACTCAAGTGTTAATTAAGCACCCAAGCAATTGCTATAAGTGTGTTGTTTATAGTAAGCAGTAATGTTGTATTCGATTAGGAACTAACTGAGAGATAAATCTTTCGAAAGTAAACTCGATTACTCAGAATAATATTTCTATTAAAGCATGAGTATTTGACAAAGTAAAAGTAAGAAGGAAAAGTTACCAACAACTCCGGGACTCCTCCTTCGACTTCTACTCCACTCTCTCCATAATCTAGTATACAATAGTGTACAATAGAGCCTCTTATAATTTAGCTCAAGATTTAGTGTGTGTTCTAAGTGTGAAGTGAGCTCTATTTATAGCCTCCAAATGACTGTTGTGGCAGTTGGAATTGTCGGCAATGCCCTTGGTAACCGCCATTGGGGTGCAATCCTGGACGTCCACGTGCAAGCTGAGGATGTGGTGGCGCAAGGTCGGTTCGGCCGAACCACATGGTTTGGCCGAACCCTTGGCCTGGCCCAAACTCCTCTGGCCTTCTTCCAGGATCTTCCTAGTGGGCCTAGTGGGCCATATCATCGTGACATAGCCTTTCTTGATGCATTTCTTCTGGATTTATGGGCTTGACACTCCATGGGCTTCACCAGAATTGCAACTCCCACTTGGTAGCTTATTTTCTCTCCACTTTCGTACATTTTCCTGCATTCAAATATTTCATCAACACTTGTGGAAATGGTTAGAAGTAAACCCCTACCACTATGTTGGATCATTTATTTTATATAAGCTTTGCAGGAGTTAACGACATAACATGTTGCATTAATAGCCGTCAACACTTAGTACATTCTAATTAGTATTTATCATGTAGCTATAGCCTAAGCTTAGCTACATCCTCCCGATGCATCGCAAGACTACCCCGGGTTGCGAGTTCCTTATGACAACCTTTCATAGCCATACGGAGATGTATCCAACCCTAGGAAATCCTATGCAGGAATACATACTACGGGGGGACTTCCGTACTGAGCTGTCACTTTCAGTGGCCTGCAAATCACCTAGAGTACATACTCCCAAATAATGGTGAGTCGTAACCTAAGCCCCACGCTCAAGTTACTACTCACTACTCTACAGTCTTGCAGTTGAAGTAGAGTAACTAAGTCCTGAACCCATGTCCCTTGGCTTAGCCTAACTAGACTATGAACTCAGTAGTTAGACATTATACCAGCATCAATACAAATCCCAGAAGATTTAGCTACATAACTTATACTAATTAAGCATAGACTAATCATGGCATTCATATTCTATGATTGGAATATAACACCAACTTGTATAAAGAAGAATATTATATTAATAATTAGAATGTCTTACAAGAAGAAAGGAAAAGCTATAAGAACTTTTACCGAACTCTTGAAGCCTCCGCTGGACTTGGAACTATACTAACTCTATTCCACATGTACTATACTAATACTAACTTTATTGAGTAGCTAAGAGCCTTGCTTGAGTGTGTGTTGGAGAGTAAGTGAGGTCCTCTTTATATAAGGCTTGATGGCGGCAACATCCCATGCAAAATGTCCATCATGCCCCTCAGAATCGTCATCAGCGGTGCATCTGGAACGTCCACGTGGAAGGTCGGTGGGAGAGGCGGCACAGCTGGTTCGGCTGAACCCCTGGTTCGGGCGAACCAGGGTGGCCTCCCACCGACCTCTCCTTTCTCCAGCTGGATGACAAGTGGGGCCTTATGATAGTTTGAGGTGCGATGAAAGGTATCTTGGCGGTTACACCTGCTAGGCGGCCCTCTCATCCACAAGATTGCTTCAGAGTGAGGTTTCCTTCACATTATCTTCTCCATTTTGTATTATTTTTCCTACAAGCAAATATTTGCATGTACAAGTGGAAATAGAATATTCTGAAATAAATATGCATTGCAATCATAACTAGCTCTCCTCTACTTTAGTAACACTGACGATCGAAATTGGTCGATAACAATCGTCAACAAAACCCCCCAAGCTTGAACCTTTTCTCGTCCCGAGTATAGGGCAAAAGGAAAACAAGACATGGTTGTTGATCTGGAGTTGCTACAATGTCATATATCTCAGATATACAAGTTCATGGTATAATATTCTCTCTTAAGCCTAAACAAGTTTGCACAAGCCTTACCTTCTCACCTGTTGGTCATGGGGTAGCATAACCTTTCTCCTCATCTTGGGCTATTGAGAGACATAACAGTTCATAAAATACCACTCACCTAGTCCTTGTCCAATTTTTATTCTAGAGTTTTTAAAATGAGAAAAGAAAAATAAGTTCCTCAAGTGATTCACTCGGCACTCAAGTGTATAAGTGTTTATTTCCTCACCCAGAGATTGCCTCTTTTATAACTATACTAAGGGTTTATATGTGGATCTTGGTATGAATCAAAGTGGGTATACTTGCATTCACATTTATTACTAAGTCAAAAACCATGACTAAAGCAAATAACTACCCATACTCAAGATCAAGATCATGCAAGTGTGTGGAATGTATATGGGAGTGGAAATGGAAATGAAATTTATTTAGCTCATTTTGAGATGTCTCTCCTCCTTTTTGAAAGCCTTTTTGTGAGGGAGTATTTTTGGCCAACATTGTTTTATTGGAGGATATTTTTGGAAGAGTTTATCACTCTTAATTTTTGGTAATGGGCCTCTCTCCTGTATTTTTGGGTTTTGGCTATTGGAGTAAGAGCATATATTTTTGTGAAGCTTTATTTGGTGGATGGAATGGATGCTGCTTCCAGTGTAGAAGTCGAGCATGTGCATATGTGGGTGTTTGATCTCGATGATAGTGCATGGAAAGTATCTACACAAGTCACAGAGTTTGAAAAAGTTCAATGGAAGTACGAGCAACCAAAATGTATAAGGTTTTTCTATGTCTATTATATTTTGGCTATGGTGGGTATTCATACAAAAAGTGAAACTTTTTATTTTATCATTTTGAAAAAGAAATTCATCCAGAATTCAAGTCAGATTTTGGAGCAGGTTCATAGTAGCTCAACTTCACTATATCATATCTCACAACAGCCTAAACTTAGATCAGGTTACAACTAGTCCCATTTAGTTGCAGGTTTTTTAGGTAAAGTCTGGCTACCTTATTTAAAGCAAGAGAGAGCATTTTATTATAAAGCCATATATAAGAGATATATAGACAGAGTAACTATTCGCCATTTTAACAAGGAGAACTAGGTTGTCTTACCTAGCATAGGGGAAAATCTAGCCTATATTTTTGGTATTTTCTGTTCTGCAAATTTTTATGTTGTTTTATATTTTTAAGTGCAGTCCGAAAGCAAACATGCAATTTGTTAAAAGCAAACATGAGTGATACAAGTTACATTGGGGGGAGAGACCCCAAGCTTGCTTTTCGCTCAGGGACCCTGGTATGGGTTGTACCCCTGAAAACATAGTAGAAAAAAACCGGCCCGCCCAGCGGTTCAACCAGAAAAACCCGGAACCAGAGGTCAGCATGATTCGGTTTAGTTGAAAGACCAGACATGCATAGAACCTGCGTTGAATCGGATGAACCGGACGGTTTTAAGTCAAACTGGTGATTAAAACGTATCGATCGAACCACTTTTGCCGTCAATATGCTGTTATTGGGCCAACTGAATGGGCCTTTATTCATGGGGGTGGTGTAATGGGGGTGGTTAAACACTGCTTTTTTTTTGCAAAAATAACAGAAAATAGGTGCTTTGCTAGGGTTTGAACCCTGCCCACGTGCTTGAGGGCGCGACCTCCTAGCCATTTGGCTACTACGCATGTTTCTATACTAGGAGAAATATGCATGCTACATGTAAGTGGCAAATCGTGGTTCGACCGGCGACCCACCGGCCAGACCGACGGACCAGTGAACTGAGAGGTCGGCCGAGTCACTCACTGGTCCGGGTTTTTTTACTATGCCTGGAAATGTGTAATGTACCAGGAAAAAAGAAATTGGAAAACGAAGAAAACAAGTTGTAATTTTTACTAGAATTTTGAACTTTTTAAGTTAATGACCTCTGTCGATTGAGTTGAGGACCAAAGGACCTTAACTATGGTGAGTTTCTTTTTTAAAACATAGGGAATATATGACCAAGCTAATCAAATATGAATTCACCTTCCAAAGCTCTCATTTGGATTGTGCTTGACTTGCTTGGAATGGATTTGGATTTTCATACATTTCATTTTTAGCTTTCCATATAGCTTAATGACCAATTAGTGATTACTAAAATAGAAAGAGGTAAAGTTTAGAACTTACAAGATGTGCATAACTAAGTCAACTAAAGACCAAATTTAAACTTTAAAAGAACACTCATCATGTGTCTGCTTGCTTTGCCTTCTTCCATTTTGGAGTTCTTGCATTTCATCTTAGTGCATTTGCGTATAGTGCAACAACCAACTAATAATTACTAAGCCTAGAATTAAGGATCTAAATATTATAGGAAGATTCCTAAGGTACATCACATGAGATTTAAACATATTAACTTTAATCGGTAAATTAGATCACCTTTCAAATGTGGATTAAAATAAAAAGTAATGTACATGTATAATATTTTATTAAAATACTATATTATTTATCATGAACAAATATAATTTTTCTAGAATTTTTCTCAACAGTTTTAATGCCCTAAAAATTCACTTAACTCTCGGCTAGGGTATTTTTGTGTGAAATACTGTACATAGACCACTTAGAGTTTTTTGGGTGAAACTTTCAAAAATGAAACCTATAGGTTTAAATCTATCATCATATAAAATTTGGGATTTTTCCAAGAATTATTCCTTGCTCAAAACGAATTTTCAAAAAGAGGGAAGGAGATAACTCTGGGAAATCCTGGAAATTCACTAAATCGATTTACACTCAGAGATCTACGCAACCTTTCACCTAAACCTCACTCTCCACGCCCAGGCCCCACCTTCCAGCGACCATGGGCCATCTCCACCGCTGTTTCCCTCTGTCCTGCGCATAGAAC
Source organism: Leersia perrieri (assembly GCA_000325765.3). Lineage (NCBI taxonomy): Eukaryota > Viridiplantae > Streptophyta > Magnoliopsida > Poales > Poaceae > Leersia > Leersia perrieri. The sequence continues at coordinate 9,153,307 of CM002485.1, forward strand.
TCACCAGGACGAGAGAGATCGAACCGACGACGCGTGCACAGTCGCTGCCTGCGTGTCCTCCTCTCCTTCTTCACCGCTTTTCCCTTCTTCCTTCTTCTCCAAACTTCCTGGACGAGTCTCCATACTCCTCGCTTCCCTTCCAAGCCAAGAAAACAGAAAAGAGAGAGAGAGCTCTCCCTGCCCTGGCTGCCCACGCCGCCGTTGCCGGCTGCCGGGAAGATCCCATCGCCGACGACGACCAGGTCATCATTTATGCTCTTGTCTTTGCGTTCCCTGATCACCTAAGCATACCGTGCCTCCTACTAAAATTTCAATCAATTCCATGTATCCAATCGTCAGGAACGCGTCCGTCTTCCACGGCCGCCGGAGCGCCGCCGCGACGTCGAACCCATGCTCGTGCTTTGTTTCCCCGCGGCTCTGGACCACCCCGAACCTTGGTGCTTCTCCAGAAGATCGAACCCATCGTCAGAAGCAAGATCCCCTCAATATTCACCCCGATCCGAGCTTCATAGGAGGAGAACATCCACCACCTTTCCAGATCGCCATCGAGCTCGCCGGGACACCGGAGTTCACCGTCGCCTCCGCGCCGTTCCATGAGTAGCCGACGCCGCCTGGACCTCTTACACCCAGTTCAGATGTTCAGTGAGAATCTTGGATCCCTGTAGAGTTCATATATTTTGCATTCATGGCCACACCGAGCTCCACCCAAGACATGCATGGCCATCCAAAGAATCCTCTCCACTGTTCTTCAACATACAAGAGCTATAGTTGACCATTTACATCAAATACACCTTAATTTGATCAGAACCTACGTGGGACACATTTTATATTTTGACCTCGGTGCCATCTGAGCGGCCGTTCGCCGCCGGCGAGCTCGAGATCGAGCTCGGCCATGGCAGCCACCTGTGAGATAGAGGAGGGACTCCATGCGTGAATTCGATTAGTTCCAGGGTTCCCAATGCAAAAACGACCAAGACTGATTTCATTGTGCACTGGACCTACTTGTAAATATCATAAACTTTGAGTACTCTTAATGAAAACCTACATAGCACGTGCTGAAATAGCTCGAAAATGCTCCAAACTTCAAAAATCCATAACTAATTCATCTTAACTCGTTTTTGAATGATTAAAATTTCTGTAGACTTATAAAAGCATTATCTTTAATGTTATAAAATAAAAATAACCAAATTTTGTATAAAATTGTGCTGTAAGGTTTTTACTTAGCTCTTAGGTGTTATTTCAATAGCTTGAACTTTATAAAATCCTAGAGAATTCCTGGGAACTGATAAAAAGTTGAAACTAATTTTAGAAGTATTACTCGTATTAACTCTTAATTATCATGTAATTAAATTGTGAACAACAACTACTATCCACATGTACACCAAAGTATTACATAATAAGAAAGATACATATTCTATACCTAGAACTTCTAAAATTCTTATGAAATTCATCTTAAGTCCAAATTAGGTCAAACCAATTTTGTTAGCTTTATAAGATTATGCTTCATTTTACTGTAGTATTAAAATTGGTACTTTCTTTATAGGAAAGATCCCTAAAATTTGGTTTAGTAAACACTTATGTTAAAATATGATTTGAACTTGTAAAATTCCTAGCAAATTCATGCTTGCTCCAAAAATAGTGAAACCAATTTTGCTAGTCTTCTAAAATCATTCTATGGAGGATGGTAACAGAAACCATACCCATACTTCTGAATAAAATGACACATAAATTTAATATAAAGGATTGGTTCTAATTAAATGTGAGGACTTGTAAAATCCATAACCTACAAATGAAATTTGATAAAATAGAAATCCCTTGACCCCAAACAGCCTTAGACCAGTACCAATCCACTGAACAAACCTCATACATTTTCATGCATTTTTATTGTATTGCTTCTTTTGTATTTATTCACGTAGCGTTAATTTATTTAGAGGTCGATACCGTTGTTGAGAAGGTCGTTGATTGTGTTGCCGATCTGAGTGAAGTTTTTGCTGAGCAAGGCAAGTCCGCCCTCTCCTTTGAACACTTCCCAACCTATGATTTAATTGGGCAAAATGTTTGTATTGCAAAATTGCATACGATAGCTAGTTACGTGAATAAAACTATATGAAATGGGAAAATGCTAAATATGACATACTTGCTGCATTACATTTTGATCCCTTGCTGGTTGTAACCCTAGATTGGTTGGAGTACATTGCTTGTACTCAAATGGTTATGTATTTACTCAATATGACGCTATATGCTTTGCCATGTTTTGTAAACACTAATACTCACTTTGGACAAATGATACTTGTGAAATTGATGATTTTAAACTTGCGGACCATGGAGTGTCCACTGAATATTTGTGAACTAAATGGAAACAAGCTTGATTTGTTGACTTGAGACTTGGGCAGCAAGTGGTACGCATATGGTGTTAGTTGCGTGCCGATAGGGGGTGTTCGTCCGAGTCGATTAAGGACTGAACTCTATGCCATAGACTATTGTATACCATACAACCACATGTGTTAGAATGGGATGGTCATAGCTAATTAAGTTGCATGTTGTCTGTCCTTGCATTAGGAGGCCATAGTAGTAACTTGTGAGGTGCCAGCAACAGTATTGCGTGGCTATGTGTATGACTTGTGAATATAAATGAATTGTTTTGAATGTGGGGAGCAACAATATAGTTTCGCCACCTGTGTATTGAACTTGGGCAACTGTATCCCTCTCATGAGGGAAATATCGTATCGTTTCGTCTCATGTACAACGGTGAAGTGCCTCGTGAGGTGACACCGTATCATCCTGCACGGCGTTAAGGTCGGTTGGCCACTTATCCTGACGGTGTGAAGTTCTAGGCTTACGGCCATAAGTGCTAGGCTTAGCATGGACTCCCACTCATCGTGCTCATGCAAGGACTACGCAAATAGGCAATGTAAAGGCTGTGTTGTGACCTCTAGGCCGCGCTCAACGTGCAGAGTGTGGGTGATGCCAACGGTGATAAGGATACAATACATGGGAGAAGTCTCAAGTCTACTTTCTAACGGATCAAACGCCATATGATTTGGATGTTCCAATCAACAGTGACGGCAATTTTACGACTGGTTGTGCAGGATGCAAATTGATGCAAAGGAATTGCAATTTTGGAGTGTTTGTTGGTCATATGGTATTATTAGATGGTTTCCATCT
>CM002485.1:9156571-9176940 GCA_000325765.3 Leersia perrieri
TGATGTGATCAATGGTTGTATCTGTCGTAGCCATGGTCACATCATCTGGTTTGTTCCCGACTTGCCGGTACATTATTTCGATAATGTGCAGAGCCTTGCTTTCATTGTTGTTGTTGCTAAACCTTTGCTGCAGGTGATGATTGCTTGGATGGTGAGTTTATTGCAGCTTGTGATGCAGGTTTCTAGGACGTTGGTTCTCACTTGGGTCTACCCTCGTCGGCACTGCCTGTGGTCTGGTAGACATGTTTGCCGCTGAACCATTTATATCTGGCTTGAGAGCCAATGTAATATTGTAGTCTTATTAGGACTATTTATGCTTATGCTTAGCACCACGTTAAATTTCGATGTCATTGCTGGAGATGAATCGTGTGGAGCTAGTTGCATTCCTGGGCAACTAGCACATAGAGGATGGGCTTAGGGTTTACGAGACCGTTGCGGGGTAACGCTAGAGTTCGAGTCCCGTGAGGCGTATTATCACGCCCGGAAAATCGCCTTTCCGAATGCTAGTGTATTAATCCCCGTTCCAGGAAAAACCGGGGTACACCACAGCAAATTGAATAAAAAAACACATCTTTATTACATCGATAATATTTACAATATTATAAAGGCACTTTAGGCCTGACAACAAAAGATAAACATATAAAACTGCATCGGACTAGCGGGCCTACGGCTCCATCTTCATATGTGCTCAACTGGGGAATAAGCCAAACCTCACTTAGGACTTCTTCTTCTTGGCTTCCTTGCTGTAGGGGGAGAAGAGAGCAAGATTGAGTACTCCAACCGTACTTAACAAGCCACACCGGCAAATGCATGAATAGATGCAACAAGTCTAAAAGGATATGGTTCTTTTGCCGGAAAAGAGCAGTTTATAACCATTTTATTTTCAAGACAATTTTAATAAATACACGATCCTATGTCTAAACAAGATTAAATTATCATGGCGACATACCCATGTCGACTGGCCTTAATTCCCAGGTTAAACTACCTGAATTTTAGCACCAAAGTTCCATCAAATTTTAATTAGAGAAACATCTAACTTGGGTACATTGCTCGGTTTGCCCATGTCCGAGGGCTCGGCTATTCGAATAGATTTACTCTGATCAAAGGTGTACACTTTCACCACACGACACCACTCCCTCACGTGTACCCCACGTGTCGAATACCACCACGGTATCCCGGACGAGAGCAGTGACACAACCTTTCGCTCCATACTAAAACTAAATGATTGGACAGACACAAACCCCCGTCGCCGGCCAGTTCCCTGGGACAGGGCGACATGGTTCATGCCCCCGGCATCTCGACACTCAAACCCAGAGGCCTTCATTTGCCGAGATATCAACCCAAACCAGGTTCTCTACCTCATCCATGTCCTCCCATTTACGTCTAGTACAGAACTATGGATCATGCGTTGCCCACTCTGTATGTGGTTGTACGGTAGTGCTTTGCAAACAGAGGCTCGAAGACTGGTCCTTATGGTGACCGAGGTGCGACTAGCAAAACCATGCACTCGAGTCCTACCGAAAACATTTTAAGGAATTTTGAATAGGAAGGGTGACAGTAACCATGAGTTCCATCATGTGAATAGCATCACAAATATTATAATGTGAACAATTCCCTATGTCTAACTTAATTACAAAACACTACACTAGAATTTTATAAGCCAGGCTAAACATAATCCTAGAATAATCAAGTTAGCAAACATCACATAATAATAATGTCACTAAATGGTTTTGGTTACCTAGGACCTTATACACAATAAGGCCATAACAAGGAATTGAGCATATGTATCATTAAATAAAATCATGAACATAGGCATTTGAATAAAGCATCATGCATAATTTGAATCAAAATAATTTTGTAAATGGGATTGACAATATGTTCAATGAATGGGTGTGACTTGCCTTGCTCAACACAAACTTCCAACAGCTTCACTTCGCTTCAGGAAACCTCCGAACGAAAACAACTACACGAGAGAAACAAAACTAGACTAAAGCTCTAAAGAAACAATACATAAAAAACATACATAGATTCTTTAAGCTATAGCAAAAACAAAGAGAGTTAAACAGGTCATTTTGGAGTTCGGATGCCCAAGATATGACCATCCGGATTTTATATGTAATTCAAGTGGACATTTCCGAATTTTCGAATTGTTGTATTAATTTTCCTTTAGTAAAAACATGATTAACTCGCCACCGAGGAGAGAGGGCAGTGAGGAGAGAAACCTCACCACATGAACGACGAAGGCAGAGGCGACAAAAGAAGGTTGAAGTCGACCTTGGCAGCAGCGACGGCCTTCGGCTTGACGTGATCGGAGTGGTTCCAGGATGGCTTCGGCGATGAACTTGAGCTTGATCTTGGTGATGACGGGCTGTCACGGCGGTCTTCGATTGACTAGAAAACAGAGCCGAGCTTGATCTTGATGACAGGTTGCCGAAGTGAGAGGCGGTGCAGCCGGGTGACGATCCGCGGAGTCTTCGGTACTTGGTGTTGAGGACGACGTTCCCGTTTCCTTGGAATGGGCTTGACAAGATAGAGCTGATTGAGAGGACGGGGACTTCGGGGGATGGAAACAGCTGCGCGGCGACATGGCAGCAGCGAGGGTGCAGCAAGACAGTGGCATGGCTGCTGCTACGCAGAAGTTAAACACCGGCGGCAGTGGTCATGATGATGTTGGCGCGACATGGATGGTGGTGGTGGCGGTGCAGTGCTGCAGTAGTGCGTCATGGTGGTGATGTGTGGCGCGACGGCGCAGCTATACAGTAGCTGTGCAGCAGCAGCGGCGGCGATCTTGGTGGTGGCCGGCAGCGACCGAGCGGTGGCGGCAACGAGGTGACGCAGCAGTGTCGCGACGCGGCAACGATGATGCATCGGGTGGCAGCGGCACGCTAGCAACAGCGGCTGAAAGACGGTGGCGGCAACAATGCTGCAATGATGTTGACGTGGTGCAGCAGGACTGCTATGCAGCGGCGGCGCAACGGTGGTGGCATCACAGCAGTATTGGTGGTGTGGCAAGCATGGCAGCAACAACGGTGGCACGGCTGGTGGTGGTGCGGCTGACACGGTGCTCCAGCGAAAAGGACGACAGCGAGGTGGTTCGGGAGGACAGATCAAAGCAGCAACGACGATGGTGGCGACGATAACGATCGGCAGCGATCTGGCCACTCCGGAGTGGCTACCGGAGAGGAGGTCGGCGCAGCTGCAAATATGGTGGTGTTGATGATCATCAGTGGCGATCCGGCAAGTCCGGAAGGGCTGCCGACGAGGATCGCTTCACCGACGACGACAAACAGAGGGTGCAGCTCATAGCAGCGACGCCGGTATAGGAGGAACGACGATGGGGAACTCCCTGGCCGGCCGTCCATAGCAGCAGCTTGCCGGAGAGGAAGATGTGTCCGTTTACGGTGATCAAACCATCAATTGGAGGGGAATTTGTGGGGGATTTGTTGAGGGAGATGAGACGAACCGATTTTTGGCATCAATTGGGATAGGAATCAGGAACTTGGAGAGATCATGGACACATGGTTTCACTGGAGAGAGATAGAGGAAGGGGAGGAGTCGGCAGAGCAGGAGGCTCGGCAGAGGAGAGGAGACGACCTCTCCCTGGTCGGTTCGGTGGGAGGGGAAGGGGAAGGGGTGCAGCCAGATTGGGCCAAGCTCAAGAGAGGGAAGGTAGAGAGGTAGGGGCGCATGGGCTGAGCCCAAACCGAGGGGAGGAGATATGGGAGGAGTTGGGCTTTCAGCCCGAGAGAGGGAGAGAGGACTTGGGGTCCAGATTCGACCCAAATGAAAAGGAGCAGAAGCGGACTTCGGATCAGCGGAGAGAGGAACTTTGGACCGACTTTTGGCCCAAAAGAGGAGGAGGATTTTTTTTTAGATTTTTCATTAAAAAGCTCCGACATTAGGTTGTTGATTATTAAACTTTTCTGGTGCTCTGTAAATTCGATTAAAAATTGGGGAACGATTTAGAGCATGGAGAATTTAAGAAAATTACTCCAATGCTCGTTCGAATTTTTCTTCGACATATTTTATTGTTTGATGATTTTCCTTCTATTTTTATTTAACTTCTATTATTCCAATTGAAAGGCGATTGTTAACATGATTTATCGGGAAGCGACACGTATCGTTTATGGTCTCCATCGAGCAGGTGATGGCGCGTCTAGTAGTAGACTAGCAAGTTACCCACGTCGATTGTCTCGCAGATCCTCTGTCCGGGCATTACAATTGGGTTGTTGAAAAGGTACTCGGCCATCGCCGCGGTTGCGGGTGGTCGAGCGGCTATTTTTGCGTGTATGGATCCCGCTCGACAAATATCGCAAAGGTCCTTGACCGAGTCCCTCACAACATCTCAATTGTGGTGTTCCACAAAATGAAAGTAAGCCTTCAGGTCATTGTGCTGCTGCTGCATCATGTGCTGGAGGTTGGTGAAGCGTGCATCAGCGCTTTGCTGCCACTCCTGCATCTATACCATATGCTCCTCGAGGTTGTGGGTGATCTCACTCGTCTGAAGCTCTTGTGCATCCATCCTTCGAGCAAGCTCTCCCAAATCCCCGCGAGAGGAAGTGGAGCGCCGGGCTCAGAAAGATGGTGGCATGCCACAGAGGGCCCGGCGACCGTCGGCCAGTGCCCAGGCTCTGCCGGCGTATACATCAGTGGTGCAGATAATCACAATGCTAATTACGCTGCACGCACTAGCCCATTGGCCATCGCTGGCGCTTGGACAGGCTGAGTTGGCTGTGACCAGCCGGGTGCATCCCCAGCAGCCACCCAATCTGCCTCGCTTGGCGGTGCCGGTGTAGAGGAGGTAGAACCTTGGTGATCATCATGCGCCCTCTGTCGAGTACTCCTATGTGCTGAACCTGCAACGGCTTCTCCCAATGTCTGTAGGGGAATGGTTAGCTCATGATAGTTATACAAATGATACCCCGGTTAGGTAACGGGATCACATTTGATCCAAAGGAGCTACCTATTGACCCATAATGGTAGTAGGCGTCTAAGTTTGTCCAATACAACAATATCGTGCCTCGTAGGGAACTCGAGGGTTGCACCTACGGCACTAGGTTTGGTGTGGGCCCGCCCCCTAGCGGCGCTACCTTGCAAAGCAGCGTGGGTTAACACGTATTGTGCTGGTGCAAGGCTAGGGCATCGAGTGTGGATGTTGCGTCATGGGCATCGAGACCCTATAACATTGCCTTCAGGCTTCTATCACATCGCGTGGACTTGTACAAACTCTGCAGTCTAAATCTACCCGGGATAGCCGTGCTCACGGCCATGAGCAACCTAGTGACATGTCATGAGTATAGACTTGTGTTTTTGAGCAATGATTTGTGAAATGTGGAAACTTGTGCTTAAATGTATATGTGTATGCTTTGAAATGATTATTGTCCCTATGCTTCAAATTATATTGCAATATCATGCAGTACCTCTTTTAATTACATTTCTATCGAATAAGCGAATTGTGACGTGTTGGATTGCGAACCAACTTAGCTTTCCGCAAATCCTCTCTTCCTATATAGTTCACCCACAAAGCTGGATTTCTACGAGGCCATGTCATCGTTAAATCACAGTCGTCCGATCAAAACCGATCAACTATCCATGTGTTGCCACGTCAAGCCCAACAAGTGTGCTTTATTCAGCCCGTCAGCCTAGCAAGCAGATTAAGCCCACAAACCAACCAGACAAAACCCTAGGTCAAGCGCCCCGCCGCCGCATCGGCTCTCGCTCACAGCTGGCTCTCCTCTCCCCGCCGACGCATGGGAATCCCCGGTCCACGTCCTAATCAAACAAGGCTGGCGAAAGACCAAGGCAGAATAGATCGGCATTAGGACGACGGTTTGGCTTCAGCCACGCGATCCCGCAGCCGATTCCCCTTCACTTGAAATCAATCCCAACAGCTGAAACCGTCGCCATGAAAAGAGCAGGTGAGAGGTCGCGTTAATCTATTTTATTTCTTTATGATCGTTTTCGATCTGCTACTATATATACAAGCATTCCAGCAGCCATCACCGCTGACTAGGTGCCAACGTCCTATATATGTTAGAAAATCAGCTCCGATATAGACCTCGAGAGCTGACCACGGAAGCACAAGATATACACCATAGAAGATCCAAAAGTGAAGACGGCACCGAGGCACGATGTTTTTTAACGTGGTTTGAACAAGCCTACTCCACGGGGCACTGATTACGGGCGCTCCTACCCAATCCAGCATAATTACAGCTTACAGGGTATCCAACGACCACACGGCCAGTCGGCTATGCCGCCGACGGTCGTTCCCTATGCCTACCTATGCTAAAGTCGCCTTGCGGTTACCCTCGGTATGCCTCTCTATTTAAGAGAGCCTAGGACCGATACACATATTACAACTACAAGTCCTAATTGGTAATCGACTATGTACACATATTCGACACAAGCTCTAACAAACTTCACCTTGGTGAATATGCCACGCCATCCTAGATCTTGTCCTTACACGAACCTCCGTGTACCCGAACTTGAGTTGGTTCCTTTTGCAGCTCTTGCCAAGCTACCCGACAAATCTTCACCAGACTTACCGTCAAGAGATTCCGCTATCTTCCCGTAACGTCTTCCTCTAGACTCTACCTGCAATAGTGCTCCATCTTCTCCTTCTATCATCATAGTCGTCTTGCCAAGAGAAATTGAATTCCTCCCTAGTTGGCCAGGCTAACAAATCCAATCATCCACACTTCCGCATCTGTGACTAACTGATACCGAGAAAATCACCATCGCACCAGTCCCATGAAGAATTACCATAATAGCCCTCTCTTTGCCTTCAGTGACGCAATTTTTATACATCCCCATCTCACCGACCTGCGGATCCGGATATATCCTGTACTGCCAGACATCACCGTTGAACATCATCAACAGAATTTTACCCGTTGTTGACCGGAATTTTTTCAGGTGACCCGCTTGTTGTTTCTGCCCGAGACACACCTTGCTGAAATCACCATTGCCGTTTATCACATGCACGGTCTTGCATAAACCATGATCAAAAAATGTGACAGCACGCACATGGACAAACATGCATCATGCATGCACACGAGGCCAAATCCATATGTGTATACATCCAGTATCTATCCATAAACGCAGTACGGTCACAACCTTCCTCTGACCAAGTCCCAATGCCAGCTCACATGACACTACTGGAGAAACGATCTTTGCCCGGCCATCTCTAGTCTCGAATAAGAGCAAACTAGGACCAAATATAATCTTTGGTCCCGGTTTGAAACCTGACAGGCCATGTTAGGGCTCTAGGAGCATCTTTGACACCGGTTGGTGTTGGTAACACCAACTGGTACCAAAGATTATCTTAGGCCCCGGTTGTGAAGCTATGAGGAGGTGTCGGTGGGCTGTGTATCTTTGGCCCCGATTTGTAATACAAACCAGGACGAAAGATGCTATATTTAGCCCCGGTTGGTTTTAATAACCGGGGGCTGTTTTTTTTAGCCTGGGTTTGTAACACCAAGCGGGGCCAATGTTCCATGCCTTTATCATCGTCTTCCTCTAGCGCTTGAGTTCTGCCTCTCATTTCTTCCTCTCCGGCCAACCTCATCTTTCTCAACGCCTCTTCAACCGGGGGCGTAATTTCTTCTTCTTGTTATACAATTTTATTAGAGCTCATTCTATGCTTTATATTTAGGAAATACGAGGTTATTTACGGAGTATTAGTTCTTGAGCAAGAACTAGGTAGCTTATTTATTTGAAATGATTTTTTTCGAGCTTAGTTCGTTGACATTGGATTGAGTATGACTTTAAGCTAGTTTATGCCATTTATTCGAGAAGTTATCAATTAATTTTCTTATATATGGCGCCATATAATCGATAACGGTAAATATGTACCATATAACATTCCAGTGCGTCGTTGTCGACGGATTAGGTTGTAGTCTTTGTTTTCTCATTAACATTTATTAATGAGACGTCGAGGCGACAAACACTACCATCTATTCCATTGAGAACGAAGCACTGGAATGTTATATGCTATATATTTCTTAGGCTATTTCCTAGTGTTGGATTATCAAGTCATCGTAGAGTGTGAGGTTCAAATGGGGTCACGGTTGGTCTGTTCGGGACTGTGAATGCGTGGAACTGTCCAAAACAACCGCACACCACCAGAACCTCATATTCTGTCATTTCTTGATAATCAAGGAACATCACATGTGTTAGAAAATTTGGGGTTTTTATATCACATTAGAAAAACTAAATTAAAAATGTCGTACGTTATCAAGTCATCACAGAGTGCGAAATGCTTGGGCTTCCTGTTGGTTTGTTGAGGGTTGTGCATGAACGAAACTGTCCAAGACAACTGGAAGCTTTCAAGCATTTCATACTCTGTCATTTCTTGATAATTACAGAACCTTAATAGGAATATTCTTCATGTTGGATTATCAAGTCATCACAGAGTGCGAAGTGTTTGATCATCCAGTTAGTTTGTTCGGGGTAGTGCATGCACGGAACTGTTCAAGACAGCTGGATGATTTCAGGCACTTCATACTCTATTATTTCTTGATAATAAAGGAATATTAATTGAATCCTTTTTGTGAGAGGTGCAGAGAGTATTTGTCCACCAAATTATTAAACTATAATGTTTTGTACCCTAGCTAAAATTTTCGTGATTTCCGTACATTGTTCATGTTGGATTATTAAGTCATCACAGAGTGCGAAGTGCTTGATCATCCAGTTAGTTTGTTCGGGGTAGTGCATGCATGGAACTGTTCAAAACAACTGGATGATTTCAGGCACTTCATACTCTGTCATTTCTTGATAATTAAGGAATATTAATAGAATCCTTTTTGTGAGAGGTGCAGAGAGTATTTGTCTACCAAATTATTAAACTATAATGTTTTGTACCCTAACTAAAATTTTCATGATTTCCATACATTGTTCATGTAGATGGATCGATAATGGATGTACAACGCGGACTGACGGTCGAAAGAGTTTATTGATGGCATGCATTATTTTTTGAGTGTGGCCAAGGCTAAAAAAGCGAGTGCAAAAACGAGAAGGAGTATTCTAAAACAGGAACTATTCATTTTCATTTGTTCCTGTCGGGGTTTATGCCGAGCTATAATTGTTGGACCTCGCATGGAGAGCTAGGTGTTCGAATGGAAGAAGATGAAATAGAAGACGAGAACATTCCGGAATGGGATCATTGTGCTGGATTTGAGAAAGACACAACAGTGGATACGGAGGGGGGTTTTGAAGATAACGTAGTTGTGGATGATCTTGATCAGATAATTCAGGACGTGCAGGAGAACTGTGAAACTGAATAGGAGGCCCGACAATTAGAGCGTATGTTAGCGGACCACAGCAAGTCGTTGTACCCTAGATGCGAACAGGGGCACAGAAAGCTGGGCACCACGCTGGAATTTTTGCAATGGAAGGCAAAAAATGGTGTAAGCGACAAGGCATTTGGCGAGTTGTTGAAGCTTGTTAAGAACATTCTACCGGAAGGAAACGAATTGCCGAAATCAACATATGAAGCTAAGAAGATAGTTTGCCCTCTAGGGCTGGAAGTTCAGAAAATACACGTATGTCCGAACAACTGTATCCTCTAACGTGGTGAGTACGAAAACCTAGACGCATGTCCAGTTTGCAATGCACTACAATATAAGCTCAGACAAGATGATACAGGTGATGTCGATGGACAGCCTTCCAAGAAGAGAGTTCCTGCTAAGGTGCTGTGGTATCTGATGAGGACATCACTTTTTCCGATGCACACAATACACCTCCGTTGGATGTTCAAGGTCCAATCACTAGAGCTCGTGCACGACAATTAAATTTAGAGGTGAATTCATTCCTATGTTCTTATTTGTATGATTTGGAGAATAGATTGCTACCTAATGATTGTATTATGATTAGAAATCATGGAGAGGACATGGAGTCATTTGGAGGGATGCTTGGAGGCATGGAGGATCGTCAAGGACGTCCAAGTCAAGTTGGAGGCCCAAACCAATTCGACTTCGGCCACGGTTCGGACTCCAGGACCAGTCTGCACTAAAACGGGCGCCCCGGTCGCATACGTGCTCGGATTGAGGCGTTCTTTATATGGTTGGAAAGCTAAGAAGATAACCTTTCCAATGGTTCTGGTCCCACGTCCAAATTCCTTCTGAGTCAACAGGAATCGTCCAAACAAGTTGACGTTCCGAATCTGTTCCGGTGCTACGTCACCGTCTTTGGGCCTTATGGGCCATGTATCGTGTCCGAGTCCAATAGGGACGCGTCTAGGGGGTCTTGCGTGACCCTAACCTATATATATCAGTAGCCGTCTCCTAGGTTAGGGTTGGGTTTTGCTTAGATTATTTCTGTCAAGAACAGTTTCGCCGTTGATCGGTTTGTAAGACCCCAACTCGTGAGCTTAATCATTCATCTGCAATTTTGGTTGCTTTCTATCTCGTTCTTGTTTGTGTTCTTCGATTCGCAAACAGGGATTAGCCTTCTCAGCGAGGCCATCTGTGTTCCGGCACGGGTGGTAACCAGAGGAGACGTGGTGCTGCGATTGCGGGGCTCAAGAAGCCGGATCAACGTGTGTTCCGACTCCGCCCAAATCGTTGGTTATCAGAACCTTTTGGAAGATCGGGAACTCTAGTCTACATCAGTATCTCCCTATAATACCACGGATCAGGCGTTTGTTCAGAAACAAAGAGCATGCAAGAATGATGTGTTGGCACGCAGATGAACGTCAATAGGACGGGATGCTGATACACCCCGCCGATGGGTTGCAGTGGAGAAACATCGACAAGACATTTAAAAGCTTTGGAGAGGATCCACGTAACATACGGTTCGGTTTAAGTACGGATGGTATGAATCCATTTGGAGAGATGAGTAGCGGCCACAGCACTTGGCCTGTTACGATGTGCATCTACAACCTTCCTCTTTGGCTATGCATGAATCGAAAGTACATCATGATGCCGATTGTTATTCAAAGACCAAAGCAACCTGGTAACGACATTGATGTATACCTAAGACCATTAGTCGAAGACCTTTTACTGTTGTGGAGAGAGGATGGTATCCCCGTATGGGATGCATACAAAGAAGAGAAATTTAACATACGAGTGTTATTGTTCGTAACGATCAACGATTGGCCTACACTCGCTAACCTATCCGGACAGTCAAACAAGGGGTACAAGGCTTGCACCCACTGTATGGAGGAAACTGAAAGTACCTATATGAAGCATTGCATGAAGGTTGTCTACATGGGCCATCGTCGATTCCTATCTGCAAGCCATCCTGTATGGAAGAAAGGGAAGCATTTTGATCAGACGGCAGACCGTCGTACAAAGCCTAAACATCGGAACAGGAAAGTTGTATTTGCTATGGTGAAAGACCTGAAAGTAGTATTTGGAAAAAGACCTGGCAGCCAACCCATAGAGAACGAAGAAGGTCACGCGACGATGTGGAAGAAGAAATCTATTTTTTGGGAGTTACCCTATTGGGAAGTCTTGGACGTACGCCATGCAATCGACGTGATGCACCTTACTAAAAACCTTTGTGTCAACCTGCCGGGATTCCTAGGTGTATATGGGAAGTCAAAAGATACAGTTGAATCACGTAATGATCTCAAGAATATGAACCAATGCGACGGCCTTCACCCAGAACCGCAGGACAAGGGAAGTCAGTATTTGAGTCCAGCCAGCTTCACTTTGAGCAGGACGAAGAAAGAAAGTATGTTTGATTGCTTGGATAGCATCAAGGTCCCATCTGGGTACTCCTCGAATATGAAGGGAATAATAAACACAAAGGATAAGAAGTTCACAAACTTAAAGTCTCATGACTGTCACGTGTTGATGACACGGCTTCTTCCTATTATAATTCGCGGTATCCTTTCTGACAATGTCAGGACAACAATAACAAAGCTATGTGCATTCATGAACGCAATTTCGCAGAAGATTATCGATCCAGACAGATTAGAGGCCCTTCAAAATGATGTGGTTCAATGTCTTGTCAGCTTTGAGTTGATATTTCCACCTTCATTCTTCAATATAATGACACATCTTCTCTGTCACCTTATCAAGGAGATCGGTATTCTTGGGCCTGTGTACCTACACAACATGTTTCCTTTCGAGAGGTATATGGGCGTTTTAAAGAAGTACGTTCGTAACCATTCTCGTCCGAAAGCAAGCATTGCCAAGGGGTATGGAACAGAGGAGGTCATTGAGTTCTGCGTAGACTTTATTGAAGACTTTGTCCTATCGGGGTGCTCGAATCACGCCATGAGGGAAGACTATGTGGGAAGGGGACTCTTGGAAGGAAAGCAATAATGACTTTTGACCCCGATTTATTCCGTAAAGCATATTTCACGGTTTTGCAGCAATCTACGTTGGTGGCTCCTTATTTCGATGAGCACTTGACGATTATTCGCTCCGAAAACATCGGCAAGTCCGATGCCTGGATTACATGCCATCACAACGGAACTTTCTCTGAGTGGCTGCAAGAATATCTCATGGGTAACGAGACAATTGACCAACAATTTGCTTTCTTGGCGAGGGGACCTTCTTGCTCGGTCACGACATTCAAGGATATGAGATCAATGGATATACATTTTACACAAGAGCCCAAGATAGGAAGAGCACAAACCAGAACAGTGTTGTTCGTATCGATGCCATGAGACATGATGGTACAACTAGCATGTACTACGGTTTCATTGATGACATATGGGAACCGGACTACGGACCTTTAAAGGTCCCTCTATGTCGGTGTTTTGGACCGGCAATAAACTTTATTGGGTTACGCACAGACTCGAAAGCTAGATGGTGATGGAACACGAGGATTTATACTGGTTCAGGCCCTCCAATGGAGTAATAACCTTAATCCAGTCCAGAGGAAGTATTCCGCCGAGTTTATGTGATTGAATATGTTGTATGATTTTGTGTGTCTCGATGACCTGGGCCCCTCCTTATATAGGAAGGGAAGACCAAGTCATCTTAGGAATCCTAGCCCTAGGCGGCTTAGGGTTTCCTTATTTGTTACAATATCTACCCGGCCGACTGCCGTGGAATACAAGGCAAGGCCCAACCGGGGGATTTATCTCTTTACATATATGAACTCCGAGTCTATCTATAACTCGGGATATGTCTTATCTCTTGGATTGTGCCGTGGGAAACAAGGCACTGATGGGCCAGGCTTCTTTGCCTTCCATATATTAATCTTCTAGAATACTCCCTCTTTGTGGGCCCATGATGGTCCGAGTAGGTACCCATTATCCATATTCTCCACACTCTATTTCGGTGCCAATGGATTAGGCTGACTGGTGGAGGTGTAACTATTGATGACTGTGGGATGACAACGGTTGAGCTCACCAAAGTTTGATATTCAGACGAACCATTTGTCCTAGCCAAAGATGTAACACAAGTGTTTTACGTGAAGGACATGTCGAGCAAACAGAAGAAGGGTAAAGGGCCCGACCAGCGTAAGCGGCACGTGGTTCTCCTAGGGAAAAGAAAAATCGTCGGAGTTAAGGACAAGACCGATGAAGATTACAATCAGTTTGACGGGCAGCCTCCGTTCGTGGTGAATGTGGACCTGAGCATCCTGCTGGCAAATGAAGACACCCCTTACTTACGGAACGCTCATAAGGAAGGAATATTAGTTAGGAGGAAGTACGTGAGGTCGAACATTACTGATGTTGCAGATCAAACAGACAATTGATGGCTAGGTATTGGTTTTTCATCTCTAAACAATTGTTGTCTAAAATTAAGTTTTCAATGAAACTAAAACTCATGTCTTCCAGGATCTAGCGACAGAGACTACAAACACAGTGTACATGTTGCAGAAGAAGAAGAGGCCACCTCCAATTACTGCAATTTAGTATCGCGATTTGTAGTATTTGTTTGTGACAAGATCATGTTGTTTTATTCTATTTATTTTGTAATAACTGTGAGCACAGTTTGATAATGTTGTCATTACTACAATTTTATTCATATTTTATGCAATTTTTAAAATATACTATTAATTTAAAATTACTACAATTTAACATAAATTTAAATCGTATTTTTGTAAATTATACATTTTTTATGTACCACATGAGGTATATTTGTAACATAGCAAAACTTTTCACAAATATCCAATTCAATCCTGTCTACCACGTGTTTACATCTTTGACCCCGGTTCTTGACAGGAACCGGGACCAAAGTTATTTTATTCATTTATTTGTATCGACGAAAATTGAACAGTCTGCCAGTGGCAACATCTTTGGCACCGGTTCTTCTCTAGAACCGGGGCCAAAGCTCGATTCATGGGCTGACATGGGCATCTATGGGCCAGCAACTTTGTTTTTCTTTCTTTTTATTATATTGAATCATTGTAAAGTAATACACAAAACTAATTATCATGCATATAACATTCTAATTTTAGATAGTAATGTAATATGTACATGTTATCCTGTAGAAATTTTAATATTTTTGGAGCTATTTTACTATATTCTATGTATTATTTGAATTTCTAGCTGGCTTCTCAAGTTAATTCAAAATTGAACTATGCGTGCATCGAGGAAGATGCCTAAAATTCCATAAAAATATATTTAGACTCCTAATGTCCATTGTAGCCCAAGTTTTTTATTATGATAAAAAACTATATTATCTTCTAAGGTCAATTAATATTTGTATCTCTGAATTAACACATGATAATTACAATAATACATAAAATTTGTCAGAAAATTCTGAAAATTTGCATGACAACATATTCTTGGTCAGTACGCTTGGCATAAAATTTCCAAATAATTTTAATAAAGTTTGACTACACATTGTTCACAAATGGACACATCTCTCACGTAGCTTCTTATAACTCAACAGGGATGTGTCACATTGTGAACAATGTATGGGCCCACATTATTAAAATCAATTAACTTTTTTTTGCAAACTTATAGACCAAAAATATGTTGTCATGCCAATTTATGGATTTTTTTATCAAATATAGATATTATTGTAATTATTATGTCATACTTTATGTATAAAAGTATTTATTATGCTTAGCAAATAATTGTTTTTCCATATAACTTGAAGACATACGCTAAAATGGAACACATGAGCCTCAATATATTTTTTCTGAATTTTTTGGGCCCTTACTCGATGTACATGTAGTTCAGTTTTGAATTAACTTCGATAACAACGTAGAAATTCAAATAACATATAGAAAATAGTTAATTAGATCGAAAAATCATGAAACTTTTTTAGGACAGAGTTAACATATTCCTTTATATATTAAAAATATATTTATATACATAAGATGATTATTTTTGTGTGTTACTTCACAATTGTACAATTAAATAAAATAGAAAAAGTAAAGGAATAAAACTAGGCCCATAGCAGCCCAATCAATCCAGCTAACCCTATCCGGGATCGAAATATTTTTTGGAAAGAGCGGGAAGCCTTCTTCGGCCCCGGTTGGTAGCTACAACCGGGGGTGCTTTCACCCCCGGTTGTAGCTACCAACCGGGGCCAAAGATGGGGGACTATAAATATCCACGCTTCGTCTTCCCCAGCGCATTTCCCCCATTCGCCCCTATACTTAGCCGTTGCCATCGATCGTCGCCATCGTCGCCGTCTCGCCGCCGTTGCCGTCGCATCTCCGCATCGCCGTGCTCGTCGCCGCCGCCTCCTTTTCCACCGTTTCGAGCTAATCAATCTAGATCTGGCACCTCATTTCGCCGCCGCCGCCTCCTTTTTCTCTCGGCCACCGGCGCCGCCGGCGCCGGCCGGTTTTCTTTGCGCCTCCTTCGCCGCATCGCTGGCAACGCCACCGGCCATCTCCGCTGCCGGCCGGCGGGCCGGCAAACACCAATTTTTTTATTTGCACATTTTTTGTTTGTAAAATTTAAACTTAGACATTTTATTTTTCGGAAAGACTTAGACATTTTTATTTTGTAAATTTTAGACTTTGACAATTTTCTTGTGAATATTTTAGACTTAGACAATTGTATTTTAGACTTAGTCAATTTTAATTTTAAACTTAGACAATCTAAATTTTAGACTTACACAATTTTAATTTTAGACTTAAACACAATTTTAGACCATTTTCTTGTTTGTAAATTGGAATTTGTATATTATATAGCGTTGTAAATATTGTACATTATTTGTTGTATATGAAAAATTTTATATTATATATTGTATATTGTTGCAAATTGGAATTTGTATATTGTATAGCGTTGTAAATAGTGTATTATATATTGTATATTAATTGTTTTATATGAAAAATTTTATATTATACATTGTGTATTGTTGCAAATTGGAAGTTGTATATTGTATAGTGTTGTAAATTGTGTATTATATATTGTATATCAATTGTTGCATATTGTAAATTATATATTGTATATTATTGTATATTGTTTCAAATTGGAATTTGTATATTATTATATATTGTTGCAAATTGGAATTTGTATATATATTATATAGTGTTGTAAATTGTTTATCAGTTATTGCATATTGTAAATTATAACTTCTATATTATTGTATAAATCTATACTCTGCAAATGACCTATATTTGTTGAACAATCTTAGATGAATGCCCGAGAAGTCGAACAGATCCTCTTAGACGCAATTGCGTCTGGCAGCAGCCAATATTGGGACGACCCCGAGATCGACCAATTCATTAACACGAAGGAGGACGCAGGGGGGAACGAGGGGAGGAACATGGAGGGGAACGAGGATGTGTGCAACGAGGGGTCAGGCGAGGAGGACGCCGAAGCTAGTAACTCATCTAGTCAGAAGAGGCGACGTGGAGAACGTGGTGCCGCGAAAAGGATCAAGGGACGACATGTAATAACCGAGGTGTCACCGGTACGTGAGAGTACATGTGTATGAATAGTTCAATAACATGCCATGACTGGCAATCAATTCTAATATCGACGTGCATGAATTTTATTTTGATTAGGACGGCAAACCAATCGCCCTGGACACCGCAACATAGGTATAAGTACAGCACTGCGGTTGGGTCGTCAGGGATTGCGTGCCCATCAAGATCATGCACTGGCGCAAACCAAGTGCAACGAACACAATGCCAGGACCGCATCTCACCGACACAGAAAAGGAAATGTTGTGGACTGAGGTGCTCGTAAATTTCACTATCGCAGAGGAACACAAGCTGATAGTGAAAGATTGGACTTTGAAGAACATGGGTGAACTGTTCAAGGGGTTCAAGCAATTGCTATACAAGAACTATGTGAAGAAGGGTGAACATCCGGCGTGGAACAAATACCCCAAGTTGCAGGCACATTGGGAAGCTTTTGTCGATTTCAAGCTAAGCGAGGTAGCGAGGAGATCGGAGCAGAACAAAGCCAATGCCACTCTCAAGAAGTACCATCACCACCTAGGGTCAGGTGGCTATAAAAAAGCAGTGCCGAAGTGGCAGCGAATGGAACAAGACTTAAGAGATAAAGGGATTGTTCCGGGCACAGACAGTTGGGAGAGTGAAAGGGCAAAACATTGGTTCTATGCTCACGGTGGATCCCTGGACCCGAATGAAGGCTCACTGGTATGGTCTCCAGATATCACGGATGCAGTTGCCCGGCTGGAACAAAAAAGACGTGAAAGGGCAGAGATAAAGACGAGCTCACGTACGCCCTGCAGAATCTGGAGCACCCTGGACGGACACGAGGAAAAGGCGTGGTTCCTTGGAAATACGGATTCAGAGATGACATCGACACGTACAGAAGCCGGGAGAGGAGCAAGAGGGCTACTGAGGCTAAGTTTGCCGATCTTGAGTGCAGACTCTCGAGCTACGAGGCAAGGATGCAGGAGGAGGTGACAAGACAGGTGGAAGAACGGTTGGCCAGACATCAATCCACAGGTACACAGCCAACCGTTAATCAAAGTAGTTGCGCATCAACAGAGCAGGTTGGATCGCAAAGCGTTGAGACAGTGGTGGGGGCAAGAAACGAACCCTCATGCTCCGATGTTGAAATACCTCCGAATATGGTGTGTTAGCTGCATATTCCTTTAAGGAACCAGTCAATTAAGGTACTCGTAATTTTGTGATATGTAGTAAGTCATTTACATTTCGAGATGGGTTGATTACTAGCTAATACCGTCAATTCTCATGAAGGTGGTTGCCGCCTTGACCATCGCGACGGACCCTGCGGGAACATTCCACTGTAGGACCATTCCAGCTGGTTTCTCAAAGGTCAAAGTCGAGCAGGTGGTTGACACATACGACGACCTTGAGTTGGAGATTGCAGGAGGTGAAGGTGAGACAACACTTGGAGAAGCGATACACAATATCATTCTATGGAACAAGAGGAACATAGTGATTCCTGGTCGTGTAGCGGGGTCCGTTCCTCCGCCACCTACGCCGCATCCTTCGCCACCTCCGTCTCCTACCGCTCCTATGCCTGGACCGTCTCCTTCGGCTACTGCACCTGGAACGTCAACCTCGGCTCCAACACCACCTGATGAAGAATCTCCTGCACTGACCTCAACTACTGCAACTTGTTCACCTCCATCAGAAAAGAGGATACGGGAACAGGGGTTGTGCACCGACAGGGTCCGATCCCCACTCAAAATGAGAGATCCAAAAATTCCGGCCCTCAAGAAGCTATCATACAAACTGACTCAAGACAAGCTGGATGAGGTCATGGTGGAGGAAGTGAGAGAGCACTTCAAGCCAAAGGAGAAGAATCCGTTCGACACACCAACTGACAAGGCCAAGCTCAAGAATTTTAAGGATCGGGATCTTTCCGAAGAGGCCAAGAAAAAAAATGCTCAGAAGCCACCACCAAAACTAGCATCTGACTACAATAGATCACTGGGTAAGGCTCGCCAAAAGGCAAAACTCGCAGCCAAAGAAGTGGCTCAGCTCGAACAACAACCACAAAAGGAGCTCGACCAGACTCTGTTTCTGTCAACTGAGGAGCAGCGGATTCGGTCATTCATGAAAGATGTGGGGATTACAAGGGCCCAACTAATGGATCAAGACAATATCCCAGTTGCAGAGGCGAAGCCGAAACCTGATTATGTCCCGAGTGAACCATTTCTCCCACCTAATGAGTTGAAGACAGTCGGTACACAGATGCACTGATTCCACGAGTGGTACATGAAAGCGTCAGCGGACGAAAGAGATACAATTGGAGCGAAGATTCACTCCGTTGACTAATTTCACAAACACGATGACTATTTCTGGATCCCATTCAAGGATGTCTTCGATTTGTACCAGCTTGACGCCCTTGACGTCTCTATGGTCACCGCGTGGGTCATGTAAGTATGATTTAAATATATTGCACTTCCTTCCTTAGCTCCTTGCATAGCTAATAAAAAATCTTCCTATATATTCGTTATAGAATGGAGATTCAAAGGGCCCTCAAAAAAAATTATAATCATGCTGCATTCATGGACCCTCGACAAATTAACACATCGATGGTTCAAGCCCAACCGCAGTGTCGAGAACAGTATTCCCACATTCCTGGCGCAAAACCATCATAAGGACTGGATATATCTACCGTACAACAAAAGGTGAGTTAATTTCTATTGCCTTTCGTGCGATACAACGTATATAGTCTCATAAATATCATCTCACGCTATTTTTACAGCTTCCACTGGGTCCTCTTTGCCTTCAGCGTGAGCCACTCCACCGTCCTTGTCTTTGACTCAATGGATCACGAGGCCATATTTTTCACACAAATTGATGTTATAATAGACTGGTAATACCTATAATATATAACGTTGTCATTACGACTGTTGCAATTGCTACTACAGGGATCACGAATATTAATTAACATACCATGCTACTTTACACAGGGCGTGGGATATGTTCCGAGATATAATCAAGGGGAACTACAAAGAAAAACTTGAACAGATTTATAATCTTAAGGTGAGTGCATCCTTCAAAAAAAACATTGACTCCTTAATTAACAATGTATTAAACCTCTCACCGTTTCTACTTTAGGTTGATAAGTAGCAAACCGGGACCAACTTGTGCGGCTACTATGTATTCGACTATCTTCATAATCTCGCCCCAAGACATTTTCTATGATTTCAGAGTACGTCAAAAGTCATTCATACATTTATTATGCCTCGATTTCTTGTAGATTTCATATATTTATAACTTTTTTTTCCAAATGATAGTATATGGATTTCCGGGGCAAAAAACCACGTGATGATATGTTAAGGGCCATGCAAGAACAATTGATGGTATTTATCAACGAACATATTATTATTGATCCCACAGGAGAATTCTACGTCGGCGACTAAATCGTAGCGTCGGCACTTCGACTCGAAGACATAGAATTCTAATTTTCATAGCAACAGTCCTAGGAGATTTGTACATATATATGTACATTTTTATATATGTAAAAAAATTACTCAAGTGTAAATATAAATGTTGGTAATATATATAGATATATATTTAGCCAAGTTCCATGTGTCTACTATTTG
>CM002485.1:9177040-9189920 GCA_000325765.3 Leersia perrieri
GGGCCCTTGTTAAGAAGGGGAGAATGATGAGGACATCCTCTACTATTACCCGCTGACAAAGACGCAACACACAACTGTCTAGTACAGTTGTAACGTCTAGTACGGTTCTAGTCGGGCGGCGAAAGTGTGAGCCTCTGAATAATCCCACCTTGCTTAAATAGGGAGGAGGAAGCCACCTTAAAAGGGAGAGCCACCCTTCCCCTATCAGACTAGTCTTTTAGAGCGATTGGGCATTTCCCCGAGTGGGTGTGCCGAAGTTATGGTGCTAAGATTGCGGGATTCGGGGAATCCAGATCGGTGTGTCGTGCTTCGGGCGTATGGTGCTAAGATTGTGGGATTTGGGGAATCCGGATCGGTGTGTCGGGCTTTCATCCAACCCCACCTGGGCCGGACTCATTATTCCGATTAGGCATTGATCCATACGCTAGGATAATATTTCTTCAAGTATTTTCCGTTGAGCGCTCTTCCATAAACCTCACCAACATTGGACGGAAGTGGTGAAGACAATGATCTTGCCCTAGACCGCCTCAGGACTAGGCCGCCCGGGTTCGCGTTCCAGGATTCCCACTACTGAGAGCGATTCTTCCTTTTCCATCTTCTCCAAATCGGCTTGCTGGATGCAAGATCCGCCCAATGCCATTTAAGCATGATTGGGAGGATTTGAGTTTAAAAGTGGAAAAACAAGGAAATTATGGCTCTTGAGAAATTTGGGAAAGCTGGATAAGTGAGCTAGCAAATTCAAAACAGATATTATAACTTGAGTTTATAGCCTAGCACCGAATTCTCTGAAAATTCTGGCAGGAATTCAGTAAGAAATTACTATTCCCAAGATAGATTAAACCTTCTCGAAACTCTTTAACTCTACTTGAATTTTTTAATTTGACTATAAACCTACACGATAAAAAGTGAAAAAATAACTTTCTCGTACATCAACTGTGGGTAATATCCTGTGGTTTGATAATAGAACACGACAACACATCCTTTTGACTAGGTAATGATAGTTAAGGAATCATTTGCAATAGAGTTCAAAGGCAACTTTCATAGTACTCGGTAAAGGGTACCCCGTATTATCATATATATGGTAACCGCATATTCCGAAGATCTTTACTAATACAGAGAGAGGCCCACCAAGTATGTCACGATTAGGAAAGGCTAGAAAAACTTTCTATACTGGAACATACAACCCTGATAGCATAAGGTTGATTCCTTCCTTATCCTACCATACTT
This sequence comes from Leersia perrieri, assembly GCA_000325765.3. Lineage (NCBI taxonomy): Eukaryota > Viridiplantae > Streptophyta > Magnoliopsida > Poales > Poaceae > Leersia > Leersia perrieri. The sequence goes on from CM002485.1 coordinate 9,178,268, forward strand.
CCTACTCAGAACCCCTAAGTCCGATTTGGCTATGACATCCCTTGTAGGGGTATAAATTTAGAGGACCCTAGAGGTCTAGTCTAAAGACTTGCAATCCGTTGGATCACATCGAAGAGCTCGAAAGCGCCTCATCGACAATCTCGCATATTCGACTAGCCCCGCATATACATATATAACCATATACATATACTAGTCAAAATGTTAAGACTACACGTATATGTATATAGCCATATACATATACATACTCGGTGACACACCTAATCTTTTGATTAAGGAAAACAGGCTACACGTCGACAGAAATAAGGTATTATCCTGACGAGGGTCTGAACCTATATAAAAATTTGCTCTCAGTGTGTTTGTTTCGTATTCTTTCCAGTCTTGGTATCAGCGAATCCCTTGGGTATAATGAATCATGTATTTAACTTGTCAGTGTATGACAACATTCACCTGTGGGGTGGGAGGGACGGAAGGAGAACAATGAAAAGGATATGGAATGATTAGTCGTGCTCCCTGGTGGGTGCGCGGCGACCTGCTTCGTCCAGCATGTGTCCCCCATTTCTTCTCTTGTTTTCCATTATACCCCCTCCTCTTTTTACCTTTTCTGTTTCTGGGATGGATAAGTTTAAAGGTATAAAGTTTATGTGCCATAAAGTTTATGTGGTATAAATGTTTTATATATTGTGTGGTATAATGTTGTACCATAAATATATTTATGTGATATAAAGTGTGTATAAATATTTTGAGATAAAACTTTTTATGAATATATTTTATTTTTTATCTATGTGGGACCCACCACATGAGATCCACCCACGTGGATACTACGTGATAACACAAACGTTGGGAGCACATGGTGGCCCGGGCTCTAAACCAACCGCACGCTGGGATGGACATATGGCTCGTTGCCACCCATAAGGGAGAGACACTGAGGGAGAGTAGAGTATAAAAGATATGACAGACATGGGTCCTACGGAGATAGTTGCCTCTTCTTTTGTACCGGTTTATATTGATGTTTTGTGGCGGGTATATAAATTACCCGATACTATTTATTTGGACAATACTTTTGTGTTGGATTTTTTTATTCTTTCTACTTGACACAAATAGGATATTATCTATGCTGGTCTCTATTTTATTTTGGATGTACTAGATGTCTATGAGATTTTTAGTGTCGGTTTTATCTTAAGCGGCACTGATGTACCGTTCAATATGACCACTTTGGTGGTAGTGCACGTTATGCGTGCTTTCTCTCTCCCTTCTTTTTAATTAATTATCCTTTATGTAGTTAATATTTTACTAGAGGTAGGATAATTATAAGGTACATGCATGTATAGAACCGACTTTGATTAATTAATTTAAAGTTTCTGGGCCATATGGGTGGGGATTTTGTCTTAGTGCGACCATACGGCCAAATAGGACAAAACCACGGATATGAAACCTGCGTCCGTGTCGTACGTGTGTGCCTGCCTGCCAGCAGCCAGCCAGCTGCACCGCGGTACGGGACCTGGGCCTAAACGGCCGGCGGCCCTGCAAACCGGCGAATCGGCGATCACACACACCGTACCAACACTGATCTCCGTTTGCTATCGTTCTCCAATCGCACCGCGCGCCGCCGGCCGCAACGTTACGCACGCACGCACAACCGTACATACGTACGTGCGTGCGTGTGTGTACCTATATCGGTATATGGCTCTCCGCGCTCCCAAAGGCGGTGGGTGGGCATGGAGCGCACGCGCGGGCACGTGCATCCTCCTTGACCGTCATATTGCCGAGCAGGTGCATGCACACGCGGGCCCTATATATATGCCTCGCGCGGCTCCACCACGCAGGGTCACAGCCCCCACACTTACAGTACAGGCCGTTGTAGGGTCGGGTCGTCGGGGTACCGAGGTGCCGACTTGTTTGCTGGTGCGGCATCACCAAGACTCACGTATGCCGGCCAGGGCCGTGCGTCCTGGCAATGTCATCGTAACCGGGCGGCCGTGGTTTGATGTGAATCTTGATGATGCTGCATCGGCAAAGAGCCGGTCATTCTTCGTCTGCTGTTTCGGCAAGATATATGACATGCATGTCTACGTGCAGGTACGACGGGCTGCTTTCGGTGAGGTTTTTCTTTTTTCGAAATACGATACAGACGTATGGGCATGTTTTATATGCACGCGCGCAGGGACTCTTAAAAAAATGTACTTGCATTTTTTTACTTTTTTTTTTTGAAAACAATGTACTTACATCTTGTATCGTATTTCGATACGTGCATGGTCCCATTCATACTCCTGCGTTTTTTCAAAAGAGCTGGTGTACAATGTTAAGTACTACCTCCATTTGATAATGTAAATTTTGGTTTTTTCTTTGACCATTCGTTTTATTAAAAATATTTAGTGTAAATATAAAAAATATAAGTCATGCTTAAAATATTTTGATAATAATGTAAATCAAGATACTTCCATAATTTTTAAATACGATAAATGATCAAATTACAAATAAAAGATAGAAATATCTTACACTAGAAAACGGACAGATGTATATTGGACTGCCCTTTATTTCTAAAATCTAATTTTATAAATAGTTACTATTTCCTCCATCCCTAAATACAAGATATTTTACTTATATATTTGCACATAGAAAATCCAGCTAGCATTTGAGACGAAAGCGAGTAACCTGTTGCCAACTTCTATGTATGCGTGTTCATCGTGGAGATTCCAAGAAGCAATTATTGTCGTTGGACACATCCCACAATATAGTCTATAGGTATGTGGTCAGAATGCATGCGGCAGTATATCCCATACCGATGACACCACAACCCCCCAAAAGGAAAATGCATTCTCTACGGTTGTGCTACTGCTGGCTACGGCCACGACATTCGGGCAAGATTGGTGTCAGCTAGCTAAAATTTATTGTAGATTATTCAAGAGACTAATTTGCTGGGTACGAACATCTGCAGTGTACTGTCTTCCGTACACAATGTATAATGCGGTGCAATAACAACACAGTCCCTACAAAAGGGTGGAGCGAATATTATGCAGACATTTTATTGACAATGTGAAGTGTATTTGGAAATTCATATGAAGCTGGCAGTGCAGACATCCCGATTGAACGGCAAGATCGGTGTCAGCAAACGTACCCCTGGACCTTGGTGATGCAGAAAAGGCTTTTTTTTCGAGAATACGCCAGAATGCGTATCTTTCGTATTAAGAAAGAGAGAAACAATGCCTTACAACGCATTACAAAACTATAACCTGACATAACCGACAGAAAAGGCTATAATCAGGGAAAAAAAGACACACCACACCATGTGCCAACACCACCACCATACTCTAAGGAAGCGACCTAGTAAAAAACAGCCGCCGGAGCAAGCCAAACATCACTGGGACTAGAACAGACCACGGAAGCCTCCAAAGCGACGCCTTCAAGAAGGTTGCGACGCCGTAACGTCGTCATCGCCCGTCCAAAACTGAACCTAGAGGATTGAGTGGGAGGAAGGTACCTCGACAGCGCCCTCAAGAGGGTAGCGAATGCCGCTGCCGGCCAGATAAACCTGGCTAAACTTTCGCTCGGACCTGCCAAAAGCTCAAATGCCACGACCTCACAACAACCACCTACCAAGTAAGCACATGGCAGCCAAACCCAGTGCCCCTCCACCGGCAGGCCAACGCAACCTCAACTGCTATACAAGGATACAAGCCATTAAGCGTTGCACGTCGCCCCAACCACGACCATCCGCCGCTGCTCGAAGGTGACCAGTGAACCCCTTCCATCCCAAGGAGGCAAGGAGGAGCTCGAAGGAGAAAGAGCCCTGACACCACATCGAAAACGCCGGCACACAGAACATCATGCTTCAGCAACCATAACCTTCCCAAGCACGCATCAAGCTCCCCACGACCAAGACCGGCCAGAAGGGGAGGAACTCGTCGGAGAGAAGGAAGACACAACCGACGAAGAAAAGAAGGTCCATCTCCACCGCCACGATGCCGAGCAGCCGAATCAAGGCACAGGGCCCCAAATCCGGCGGCAGCTCCGCTGGCCATGCCTGCTTCATCGCCGCCGACGCTGGCTCCCAGGTCCCAGGTCCCAAGGAGGGGCGCCAGATCTGGCCGAAGGAGATGGATCCTGGACGAAGAGCCTTCGCTGCCACCCCGAGCGCCGGTGCGCGCCGTCGTCGCCGCGCCGAACACTGTCGAGGCGCCGCCGGGCCAAGGCCACGCCACCGCGCTGAACGCCGCCGAGGTCACCACCAAGGGGGGCGCCGGATCTGGGCGAATCCGGGACGAAGCGCCGATGCGCGCCGTCATCGCCGCAGCGGGACGCCGTCGAGCCAAGGCCGCACCACCGGGCCGCAGCTCCCACCCATCCGCTCCACCTTGCCGGTCGGCCCCACCCGAGCCCGCACAGGGAGCCGCACGCGTTGCAGCCCCGTCGCCGCCGTTCCTGCTCGCGGCGCGGCTTCGCCGGCTGCTCGCTCGGGCGGACGGCGAGAGGAAGGGGACGGCGACGGCTAGGGTTGGCCGCCGCCCCAGTCGCCCTATCGGGAGGACGACGTGGGGAAAGGGGAAAAAACTACCATGCAGAAAAGGCTTACTATGTCCCTTCATTTTGATTGGCACTAATACAGAAAAAACTACCAAAACAGCCCTGGATGGTCACTTGAGAACCCTAATTTAGATGTTATAGGTTGATCTAAAAGCGACCTATAATAAGGCGGAAAGGATATCATTGCGCATAGCAATTTTTTGACATGGCCATTTTTTATTGCTCGTTCTGTAGCCGTTCAGATACTTATAGAAATACTTTTAAAATCAAAAGCTCTCAACATCTCCATTTGGATGATTGATTAGATCATTCGATCTCCTACCCAACCCAAACTCTAACTCATTCCAAACCCAATTTTTATCTTCTCATCCAGCAACCGAGCGAACTATCGTTGATGTTCTTTCTCTCTTCCTAGCACAGTACAGCTGCTTTCTCCATTTTGAGTGCCATATCCCTCCACATCCACCCTCCTCCCACAAATTTGTGGTGTGCCCTTCAACCTCTGCCGCACTGCTCCTGTACTTGCCCATCACCTCCACCATGAACCGTCTCATTTCACATCAAGATCCGCCACAGTTTGCGTTCTCCTTAGCTCAACCACATTGGTGACAAGATTTGGACTCATGGAAGACTCGACAACAGTGACAAAAGCAACAACGCGACCTTGGGTGCAAGCGGGAAATTATACGTTACAAGCATCTAATCTGGTGAAAACTTAGGCGATCAAAATGTAAATACCGTAAATAAAAACATCAATGTAGTCGCATTGTTGATGAAAATGGTTTAGGAGAAAAAAAGTCATTTGAAAGAAGGATGAGGGAGAGATAGGCCTAGCCGTCGGTGGCAAGGTATAGTAGGCCCGCTTCTATGCTGTTGTCCAATCCTTGGCCTCGCGCCGGATTCCCGGGGTGTTGAAACATTTTCCTTGTTATATAAGGTGATGGCGAGTTACAAGATGAACTCTTTGGGTGAAAATATAGTGTTGGCGATATTTTAGATGTCATAATCTTCTAGAGAGTATTGTATTCGAAGTTCATGTGCCATGATATCCTGGTCAAATCAAATTCATTCGATGGTGGTACAGCTGTACCAATGACCGTTTAGAGCATAGATAATCCCCAACATTTCTTCCCCTTCGCTTTGAGAATGCTCATCAACAGCATACAATTGATATCCCGTGACGACGATGGAAATGCAAAAACACCTGATACATGAGCGTGATAAACAGCATTGCTGCCAGTCCACGGGAATAACAGTTACATGGTAATTGACAAGAAACGAACAAAAAAAATTGAGGTATCAGTTGTACATTCAGTTGTGCTTAGCAGAAGTGATGGCAACGGGACAGGTCAAAAAAAAAAGTTGATCCAAGAACATCAGTTATAAGCTGGCGTAAAAGTGACTGCTATGCATGCACCTTCCTGACCTCGTGTCAGCAAATCAAGCGAGTGATAACAGAGTAAAACCGTACATATGCCAATACATTGTTCTTTATTCAGTGATGAGAAACAAACCTGATCTGGCAGTGCATTTTCATGGATCTACCTCTCGCGTTCTGCTTTGTTGTGCAGTGAAAATCAGCCATTCCTGGTTGGAATACAGCACCTAAACTCAAGCCTCCACCTTCTTTGGTCGCCGCTGCACGGATCCCTTCAGTCGCTTCTGCTTTAAGACTACGCCCTTCTTCTTGGGGTAATAGTGTTGTTTCCTGACAAACACGTATTTGCGTGAGCTTGAACCGCAACATATAAGTCAAAGCATCTATCATTTCTAACCAAGTAATATATCATCCCTCTATTAAAATTCGTTTTTTGCATCAAACAGGAGAAAATTCCCACATTTCGTCTCTAGTGGACCTTACTGAGGTTGCTGCTCCCGCACTGACCCTTAACTCTCAGTTGTCGACTTTTGGTTCTGGATCTGGTGTGTGACTATCATTAACCTCTCTAATTTGTTGTTTAATCCAACCCTTTAATCTTCACTACAAAAAAACATATGGTGACAGTGGATTCAATTCATGAGTCAGTAACTATGCATTGCTAACATCACCCATGCTTTACCATCCCACTCGTGAGATTCAAGGCATGTGTGCCTCCATTCGTCAATGCCTGATGTAACGCTCACCCTTCCCAGCCTCAGCAGTCTAGCCCGATGTCTGATCCCCCTTCCTTACCAGCCTCTACAACTACAACAAAGGGGCCAGGTGCACTCGTGACCTCCACGCGCTCCCTCTCGGCTCTCACCACCAACAATCTGCAGCAAAGGCACCGGCAAGGACCCAAATATGCATTCCCAGCCTCCATGTACTTCCCCACCCCTCTCGGCCTCCAAGCCAAAGCTCTTTGTCTGCTAGGATCAGATGTCATCTATGTCTTCTATAAATTATGATGGACAGCCATCCACTGCCCAGCATGCTGGACAGGGTTGCCATCGGTTCATCGCACATCCTTTGGGCGCTGCACTGCATCCCTCTCCAGTTAGAACTGAGACACAGCTTCAAAACAGTGAGCTATAATAACTCGTGTCAACATGGTGTCAGTGTTTTAGGTAAAATTCAGTGACGGCTTTCTGGATGCTTCTGAGTTCATGCTGCAAACATCATGTGGGTATTGGTTGCTCATTTTTCAAACGGATGACTGTAGTAGCTTGAACAAAATATAGCCGCAACTTACTAAAAAGGAGAAAGCATGAAACAAATTGTGCCTGGATACAGATCAAGATGGGACTTTCCATGCCTATGTAGAAACCAATGTGAATTCTCTAAAAATCTGTTGTGTTTTATGCGTAACCTAATGCATTGGTAGACAGGTTAAAATTGCCACTACAGTATATTCATTGTCCAGCCATCCACATTATTTTTTTTCTTTGATTTCTCATTGCAACATGGCATTCTAATAATTTTTTGGAGTTTCACCACTATTAATGGATGCCAACTCGCAAGTTTTAGCATTCAAATTTGAAGCCTTTTCAGTTGACTATGATTGATTTTTGAAACTTATGTTTTGGAACCAAATCATCAAGACGGTTTTGTTCAAATTGTGGCAATGGTTTACACAATCTATATTGAATGATAATTCCATAGTCATTTTCATTTATAGCGGCAGATTTGGGTTGGTTGATAGTAATTAGTCGGTTTACTGGATGTGATCTTGGCAAGGGCAATGGCAGTTGGGCAGGCAAGGAGGAGAAGCTATATCTGAACTACTGACTCAGACATAGATGATGAATCTAGTGAAGTGGTGATGAGATGAGAGCTTACTAAAGTGGTCATTTTTCAGGTACTCCGGTACCTCGGTACTCTTTTCATAAATTATCTTACAAAACATTTTTCCTTTTTAGTTTAGGTTCAATTTATCCTTGATATGCAGGAGACATGCATATCATTGTATGAATGAAGAAGAGATGGGAAAGAAACCCCAAGTTCAGAACAAACCCAAGTTCTTGATTTATAGAACTACTCATGTTCCTTTGACATATACATGTTTCACAGAATTCTGCTCAATTTAATCTGTTTTATATCGATCTGAACAGCGTGTAGGCACAAAAATACTGGTGAAGAACTTTGTTCTCCCATTTCATTCTCCTTTTTTCGAATTTTCCTATCAAAAGGTGAATGTGTTGTAGTTTAACAAAAGCACTGATCATTTCACTGGTGATCTTAGGTGATATATAAATGAGAGGTCATTTATGTAAAATCATGATATGAAGTTCAGAACTATTACTCTTTTACTGTAGTGAAGGTCAAATCAAACTCTGTTAGCTAATTATGACATATAATATTATCTAAAATAATGCCACCAGAAAGCAAGGAACTATATAGTTGTTTGTTTATTTTTTCTTTTGTTCCCGAGATACCATGCTTTATTCGGCATTTTTCCAGTATGAGCAATTAGTAGTTTTTATCCTTTTGAGAATCGCTTATAATTTTGAAAATAGCAATCCCCAATTCCTGTATTCCAGTGTCAGACTTCTTTTGTTAATCATTCTTTACATTCAGTCAGTGAACAGATAATCAACAATTTCATCATGGACTGTCCCATTTCTGCAATTTGTTTTGCAAATAATCATTGAAGTATGGACTCCCGAGTTGCTCCTATGCCTTTTTTACTGCGTCAAAAATGTTCAGCCCATACTAACCATTGCTTTGACCTTGTTGGAATCTCTAAAAGTGCATATGAGCCTACAAAGTCCATTTCTATTAAATTTGGTTATGACAATGTTTTATTCTGTGGGTTTGATGCCATAAATGAAATCCAGTCAGATCAAGGCTATGTGTGATTTTGGTGTCAAAGGGAAAATTGACCTAATTACGGTTTTCTCATTCTTCTCATGATGGAATCTTCGAATGATGCATGTATTGTATAACTGTATTATACTCATAACAAGTGTGACTTTTCAACAATGCCTTTTTCTAGGTTGCATACTTGCAGATTGCGCTCATAACTGCAGTTCTCTTTTAGGATATTGATGGCATGAATTTGGCTGGGCATTTTTTTTCTTCAGAGCAGCCAATTGGACCTCCAGTATATAGATAGTTCATATTGCGCGGCAATAGTTATGAAGAGCTTCTACTAGCTGGATGCCTGAATGTATTTGTAGGATATTTATATACTGTAGATATGGTTTAGCATTTTGTGTATATCGATGAAAATATCAATGATGAAACTGCTCAAGTTTGCTGCTACTCTGGAGGGTGTGAGTAGACCAAATAAGAAAAAGGCATCGAAGAGTTTGCACAGAGAAGGCATAGAGAAGATATTGGTATGATTTAGCCAACTCTCAATAGAGGAACGGTTGTGCAACATATTAGAGGAAATATAGTAAAAGAAAAATTGGAATTTATGTGCAGTTCTGCAGCTTTTCATTGTCATAAACAGATCAGAAAGTAAGAAAGATCAACAAAAGTCGATGAAACATTCATTCTGCAGATGGTTTCAAGATGATCAATTCTTTTAGAGTCATACAGAATTTTAATTTGCAAATGCTTTTAAATTTCCACTTATAGTGAAGCCTTGAAGCAGCATAGAGGTGACACGGAAAATGTGATAAATTTCTGATGTGCAACACTAATAGGATGTTAATTATTTGTAACACACAGGTATATCTAAAGTACCATTTCTATATCATTATTTGTAACAATATTTTTATATCAAATTATCAATATATCATTACAACACTGCAATTTTCCTAACAACAAACACATTATACTAGTTTCTTCTACCATCCACTCCACAAGGCAAGCCAACAGGTGGTTCTTTAACAGTAAAACAGGTTAGAAACTACTCGAGTAATCAATTCCACATGAACAAAACTAGATTAACTTACTAAGATCTGAACCATTGCAATATCAAAAATTGGGTAAATGGGACCGAACGCCTCACCTAGCAGGTTTCTTCTCGGTAGAAAGGCCCGTCCCACTCCATGGGAATTTCTCATCCTCCTCCCCGGCTCCAACCTTGAGCTTCTCACCTCCCGTCCTCTTCTTCCCCAGCCTCCCGGGGTTGCCGTACACCACCTTGCCGCGGCCAGCCCTGGAGAATCCCACCTTGTCATCGTCCATCCAGTGCCTCCCTTTCCCCTCCCCACCTTCCACCTCGGCGCCCTCCACCGCCTTCCTCCTGGCGGCGGCGGCGGAGGCCTTGCGCTCCCTCTCGGCGAGGACGACCCCGATGGGGAATAGGTCGGGGGAGACGGGGAGCGGGGCGCGGAGGGTGACGTAGGCCTTCTTGTAGTCGGGCTTGGCGGCAAGGAAGGGGCCCCGGCGGAGCTTCTTGCCCTCCATGTTGAGGGTGCGGACCTCGGCGACGGAGAAGCCGTACATGGACTCGAGGCAGCGGCGGATGTCGACCTTGGAAGCGGAGGGGACGGTCTTGACGGCGAACTCCTGCACGGAGGAGAGCGGGGCCGGGGGGAACATCAGCTTCAGGGGGAGGTTCGCGAAGTGGATCACGCGGCGGCCCAGCCGGCTCCCCATGGCTGGGTGGCTTGGCCGGCGACGGCGGCGGGTGCTGGGTGGCTTGGCCGGCGGCGTGGAGGTGTAGGGTTTAGAGATCCGACTCCTGTGGGCTCTTGTTAGTCACGGTGTCATAGTAGCCTATATCCACCGTTCGCATCATCCGACGGAGGACGTTTCTCGCTGCTACTTGGCCTCCAACGCACCCCCGGAATTCACGTGGGCCTGAAGGGACTAGTGGACTACTACTGTGGAGGATAACTCTCCCTCCAACGGTAGGTTAATAAGCAAGCTATTTTCATATTCATATTATTATTTATTGGAAATAAAATCAAAAATAGTAACCCTAGAATAAAAATGGTATCGAGAAATGTAGGAATATCATAAACGGAATTATTCGATCTGAAACATGTCGTTAGAAGACTCTAAACTGATAATTCATTTTAGAAAATGAACTACAAGCATATTAAATTTATAATAAGTTCAAGAATTCAACGATATTTAAGTGATACGCCCATAAACCACAATAAAACAAGATACACAAATTAAAAAATCCGTAACATAGGATAATACATAAGAGACACACAATCTAGCTTACGGGTTGTGGCATGTGAATTGTGCCTTGTCTTGTCACCTTGTGGGAAGAGCAATAGTTGAGTAGTTGGGTATTAGGATTTGTTGTGGACCTTGGAAAGTTTCAAATTCTTTAATTTGAAAGTTTTAGTTCTTTTCAAATTGAAAGTTTCAAATCTTTCAAATTGAAAGTTTTGAATAAGATGTTTTCCTTTCTATGTGAAATTTACATTTTCCTTTTGAAAGTTCCCTGTTGTTTTCTTTGTGAAATCTTCCATTGCCGAAACAAAAGGAAAACGTTTGATTTGAAAAAATGGGGATTCATGAGAAAAAAAACTCTTAATGAGAACTTGACGGCGCAGGGACAAAATATCCGAACGCCACTTCGCCCGGATACGGAATAGTCGTACCCAAAAATAACAAGCAATTGGACATTCACCTCTCCCAGCCTTGGTCGATCCATAGCAACTCCGTCCCAATCTCCCATCACAACGGGGGTGCTAATGCACACCTAGTTGCGCGGGGGTGAGGCGCGCAACCACCTCCACCCCTCTTCCTCTTCTCTTACTCTTTCCTCCTCTTTTCTCCTCTCCTTCCTCCTCCTCC
>CM002485.1:9190020-9204587 GCA_000325765.3 Leersia perrieri
TCCGCCCTTGCCTGCCGCCTGCCTATCCCTCTAAACCCGCCGGTGAGCCCCCCTCCTCCCCCTCCTCGGCCCAAAACCCTAAATACAGATGCCTCTGCCGTCGCTCGCCACTTTCGTCATCGTCTTCGTTGCCGGCATCATCATCGTCGTCGCCAGCGTGGCCCCCGTCGCCGCTTCCCCCTTCTTGCCTCTTCTTCCGCTCCAACCGCCACACAGGGGGGACACGTGGCGGACAGGGACCCCTGGTCCCCCCACGCGGTGTACCCTCCGCGCGACATGTGCCCAGATGCGCGTCCGGGTCGGCATCGAAACGAGAGCTCGATAATTTGTAAATTCGCGCCGAAAGTCCGGGCCTTGTGGAGTAATCAATCGCACTGGCAGACCTACCGCGGACCTAAAGATCAACTCGGTATAGTTTGGGGCCGGATTTACCCATCCTTTAATTTACAAACACGCCGAGGCTAGGTCGGCCCAAACGTCGAACCCTAAACCTTGAAACCCCAATCCCATCCTCACTCCCCTGATCTCCTCAGCGCCGCCGCCCAACAAGACGGCTGCTGCTCCTCCGAGCCTCCCCTTCTCCATTGTTCTTCCCTCTCTTTACCCTGAGTCAGGCGGAAGCTGTAGGAGGCGCAGCCACGCGACCCTGCCTTCTCCGCAAATCTCCTAGCGCTCTACCCTCAGATTCGCTTCCTCCCGCGACCCTCCTGCTAGGGTTTCGCCGCCATGGTTAGTCCCCTTCGCCTTCCCCCCGTCCCCACCGATCTGGCCTTCCTCTGTTCCAAGCTCCTCCCGTTGCATCCACGAGTCCTACCGTTTCGTTATCGCTCTCGAAATTTTTATTATAGATTTTTCTGACGATTTTTTTTTTTGCCATGGACGTGTTGATTGCAGCCGCAGGGAGATCATATCGATCTTCACCGGAAGCGCCATGGACGGCGCTTGGACTACGAAGAGCGCAAGCGCAAGAAGGAGGCTCGCGAGGTTCACAAGCGCTCCAGGGATGCCCGGCAGGTGCTGACTGATCCGACAAATACCCCCTCCTTTTCCTTTTTCTTTTCCGCTTTGCGTGTGTTCATGTTCAAGTTGCTGTCTCGCTGATACGCTCGCGTTTGGTCTGTGGCAGTTGCTTGGTGCTAAGGGTAAGAGATTCGCCAAGAAGCGGTATGCTGAGAAGGCGCAGATGAAGAAGACGTAAGTATTTGTGTGATGTTGCTGTCAGGTTGCTTGTTTAAAGCCCTCAAATGTTCATATTTCTGTTGATTTGTTGTTTGCATTGATAGGTGATGTGTGTGACCTCTGGAATGCTTATTGCCATAGTTTATACGTTATCATGTTTGTTTCTATGGAGTACTATTTCTTTTCTGGTATTGATATGTTGATTAGGAGACGTGAGCGTTATAATTTGTTCCTGAGTGTATAATTTGCTTATGTAAAGTTTATTCACGGTTGATTCATTGCAGCCTAAAAATGCATGATGAATCAACTTCTCGGCAGAAGGTTGATGATGTTCAAGAGGGTGCTCTTCCTCCATATCTGCTGGATCGTGATCAGACACAACGTGCCAAGGTTATTTGCTCATATTTTTAGGCAGCTAAACGCTAAATGTTGCTATGCTCTCATTGTGCTTATGCAAGCCAACCTTCATTGTTTTGATCATTGATGCCTTGTGACACATAGGTTCTCAGCAACACAATTAAGCAAAAGAGGATGGAAAAGGCTGGAAAATGGGATGTTCCTTTGCCAAAGGTAATTAATTATCTACACTCTACACAAACTGAGAAAACCTGGCAATCGATGGTTTTCTCCTATCTTGACTAAGCATTGTCACAATTGTCCTTTCAGGTCAGACCAGTAGCTGAAGAAGAAATGTTTAAAGTTCTGCGAACTGGCAAGAGAAAGAGTAAGTGGTCATAGTAGATGTCACTAAATCAATACTGGTTCAAATTTGGTCTTTATGTTTAACCGTGGGGGCCTCCCTCACTGTTTTTCAAAATTTGGTCTTTATGTGTTCCATATACTGCAAGTATATTTGTAGTTCTCTTAGCTAAGTGTTAGAGCAGTTTTTACATGTCATATCTGGTAGTGTTTTGAGGAAATGCTAAGACACCTGATTTTTTGTACTTTGTTTCATCTGAAGAGGTCATATGATTCTTTTCAAGTGAACTGAACATCTTTTTCTTGGTTTATGCAGCCAAACAGTGGAAGAGAATGGTAACTAAGGCCACCTTTGTTGGACCTGGTTTTACAAGGAAACCACCAAAGTATGAACGGTTCATTAGGCCAACTGGGCTTCGTTTCACTAAAGCACATGTGACTCACCCTGAGCTGAAATGCACTTTCAACCTTGATATAATTTCTGTGAAGAAAAATCCAAATGGTCAAATGTACACTTCTCTTGGTGTTTTGACAAAGGGAACAATCATTGAGGTATGCAAGGAATTTTGCTCCTATATGATGATGAAAGTAGTCTCATACTCTCATATATGTTGTATTGGCATTACAACCAATACTGATGATGAAACCGTTAGTTTTTTTATGGAATATATATAGATGTTGAAAGCATTTTACTGAGAGAATCTTTGCATTAGTATTGCACTTGACAACAGATGCTAGAACCACATTAGCTTTAACTGTGCTGGGTGCTTACAAGTCTTCTCTTTTCAGGTGAACGTGAGTGAACTTGGTTTGGTAACCCCTGCTGGAAAAGTTGTTTGGGGTAAGGCCTCGGATGAATGTCTGCATGTTTTGCTTCTAGTTCTCCTTATAACTTGTTTCATAATGCAGTGTTCTTGTGGTGCAGGTAAATATGCACAAGTCACAAACAACCCAGAGAATGATGGCTGTATCAATGCTGTCTTGCTCGTGTAAGGATGAAAAACTTCACTCTTCTCGTCATGCCACTTCACCCAACCTGTACCCGTTCAAGTGGGTCATTTTGATCGATCCTTCAAACAATCACAGTACCGAATTGTAAACTGTGCTCAAGACTCATCTGTTATGCTATGTAGTTCCTGCTCAACTTGTTTGGAATATGTTTTCAGTAGTATATTGCGGGGAGAGCAAAGATCTGTGTAATTCCAGCCTGCTGTGAGACTTGAGACACGTTGTTTCCAGTTAACTACATGTATTGAGTAACAGTGTATCTGCTAGAGTATGATTTATCCTCAGTTCTGACTTCTGAGCAGATGATGTTTACTACTAATAGATGATATTTTGACTTTTTATTTGTAATGACTATTCGTATTATTTAAAAATTTAATGCAAATATAAATACGATAATTCATGCTTAAAGTATGTTTGATAATAAAACAAGTTATAAAAATAATTAATGATATTTCTATAAATATAAATTTTTAAATAGTATAAGTGGTTAAATGTTATAAAGAAAAAGTTAAAACGACAAGTATTTTGAGATACAAGGAGTAGTTTTGCTAAAGCTAGTTAGAAATTTGTCCTCGTCTGTGAGACAAGGGACAACTCTTGTTGCTTTCAGATAAGGCCTAGTTTAGTTTCTTCTTCAACCCTATTATATTATATTAGATGTTTGGATACATGTATCTATAACTATTAGGGCACCCGTAATGGGGCCGTTAAGCCCTCTATAGTGCTTCCATGTATGTGAGAGAAGGCAGGAGAGAGATTTAGCTATCGCTTAACCTGGCGAGACCTGCTAGCGTCGTAGCGCGCGCACATGCAAAGCGGACCCACCTCTGCTACTCGCTACTTGGCCACCAGTGCTGGTTAAGAGGATTAAAACTATTTATAGATGAGACCTACTATTTAATGCTATAGCAAATGTGTTGAGTGTGTTATCTATTTATATTCTCTATAGCTGATGTGGACAAGATTACATAGAGCTACTATCTATAACCATTACAGGTGCCCTTATAAACATTCAAGTTGTTTCCGCTTCGTCACATTGTCTCTTCGTCCGTCGTATGATGTCACCGCGTGCGTGGTTTGGTTGCGTCAAACAATCATCACTCCGTTTCCGATTTTGTGTCATCGCGAGGGCTGTTCCCGATTGTGTCGTTCTGTGTGTCGTGCCTGCCTCTGCATGAATTCTCTTTTCCTTCGAGCCCACGGGAAATACCTCACGATCCAATCAAACATCTCACGAATGTACGCGGCGGCGGAGGCGCTGTTGAGTTATCGCGACGACGCCATGGTACATGGAGATCTGCAGCTTCTTTGTCACAGATGGGTATATGATCGTGGCGGAGTGGGAGGGATGACCGGCAGGCGGCAGCATCATGGCCAGGGGGACGACCGCACGACCATGTCGGGTGGGCATCGGGCCATAGTTGGTGTAGTCCTGGTGTTCTACGAAGACGAAGGTCTCCAGTTCTCCACACTGGAAACACGCAGAAGACAGAACCATCCCCAACGATCGTCTTGTATGTTTCTGTCAAATTGATTCCTTATGAGTTAGGGCCCTTGGGTATAAAGTTATGTTGTATCTTTCTTTGTTCAGCTCTCATGATCACTCAGACTGCATCGATGTTAAGCATCATTGACAAGACAACTACATTTTTGGATTACAAGGTTGCCCATCCAGAATTAATTGTCGAGCCAAAAGGATAAATTTAGTCACTTTAGATGAAGTAATATGAGTAATTGTTCGTTGTTTCAGTATGTACCGATGGTTAAGGTAATGCCAAACAAATTTAAATCCAATTGATGTTTATCGTCAATTTACATTTTCGCCGTTGCAACGCACGAGCACATAGCTGGTACAACTAAATGTACATAAAAAATAACTAAGTGTACATATTGCATGTATTTTGTTAGATGATTTTTTCGAGCCTAATTAATTCATGATTAGACAATATTGTGCTGCAGTAAATATATGCTAATAATAGATTAATTATTCTTAATAAATTTGTTTCATGGTTTACACGCGAGTTCTATAACTGGTTTTTTTATAAGTATCCGAAATTAAACATTTACGCCTCTGGAACGCTGACCCGCTGCTCTAGCTTTTGCAGGTAGAGGATGAAAATCCTGACCGGGTCAACCCAGCCCAGCAACTGCTCTCCCAATCCTGATCGGCTCTGTGTGGTAAGAATTAGTCGGTGCGACAAAAAGCTAGTGGCTGGGCTGGGTTGACCCGGTCTGATTTTTTTCCCTTTTCTTTAGAAATGGTCGGTCTGATTCCAACAGTGACTAACTTAATCTTTTGCAAAGATCCGTATAGGACTTTTTTCCATATAAACTCATCATTCAAAATTTGTTCCAAAAAGAATTTTTTCTCATTGAGATTCAATCTTTCAAAAATCATCCAAAATTCCTTTTGTGAGAAGGATCTTAATATCTAACACAATGTAAATCACTTTAAAAGGTCTGCATGTTCCTTGCTTCCCACACGGAGACGCTCACAAACCCGAAGGTGCTTATCTCAATAAACACCTACTGAAAAAAAATTAATATATAAATATGAGCATTTATGTCAAATCTACAATTTAAGCTCTGATGGGCAGTCCCCACTATAGACCTAGCCAATTGAGGTAGGTTCACATTGCATGTTAGTTCAGCCTTTAATTCATCTTTTTTCTGTTCATGTCCATTAACCCACCATTAAAACTGACCTTTTCGTTAATCAACTTAAAACTGCCATGTAGTGATCTCGTCCGTCCGATCGGTACAGCGATCATCTTCCATCACAGATCCGTCATCAGAGGCAGAAGGCCTCTCCCGTTCTCTCGCGTCTCTCTCGCTCCCTCCGTTCCCCACATTTCTCTCTCCTTCCAGATCTGGACGTCGTCGGAGCAGCGCCAACCGCTCGTCCCCGCCCGGACTCGCCGGAGCGCCGTCCCGTGCCACACCGGCAGCCGGCTCTGCTGGCCTCCTGCTCTTCCTCCTCAGGTCAAGGCAGCGCCAGCTCGCCTCGCACTCGCCTCGCCGGGGGCCGAAATGTCGGACGGCCCCAGCGAGGATCTCAGCGACAGGCAGAAGAGGGAGATCGCCGTCTGGTTCCTCTCCAACGCACCCGCCGGCGAGATCCACTACGTCGCCAAAGGCAATCATCCCCCATCTAGCTCTGTTGCCCCGTCTCCGTTCACAATCTAGCTCTCTGCCCCGTGTGGTAGTTTGATTTCCCCATTTCGGCGTGGGTGCGCAGATGTGCGAGCGCTGCTGGAGGACGATGCGGTGTACGAGGCCGCCGCCGCGGAGGCCTTCCCGGAGTACAACAAGGCTCACCTCGTGTCCCTCGAGCTCCCTGACCGCAGCGGTGATGTGAGCACGGCGCATCTCCTCGCCCGAATTTACGTTCTCGCGTGCTCGAAATGTAGTGTTATACCTACAATTTGTTTTTTACTTGTTGCAGTTCGTTAATCAGCGGTTAAGACTTAACAAAATTGGCTTTTAGACAATTAATTGATAAATCACTTGTGGCTATTCTGTTTCTCTTTGGTCTGGCATGAACCTTATTATGCCTCAACACTCGAGGGTGCTTGCTGGCTAGACATTTCAATTGTGTGTCCATGCCTGCAGATAATTATCACGACTTATGGGGAGCTTGACAAGAACAATTATCTGGATCCTAGGACCGCTCAAGTTGCTACAGTGGATCATATTAAACAGGTAATGCTGCAGACTTGCATCTGCTTATTCTAGCTTTGGTTCTTATGCCAACTATGCATATGAACATATAAATTTTAAATAAGAGTACATATGTAACTACGGAACAACATAGGGTCATCCAAACTTATAATCTGTGAAGAAGTTGTGTGTCTGTAATTAATATGCACTGTATCTTGAGCTTGACGATTTGAATATTCTGATACATTTGATAAGCACTAAATGAGAAATGGATTTCAATCACTGGATATTCATACTGAACAAACAGTATCTGAATAAGAACCTGTTGCATTGAATATAGTCCACATAGATTAGTACTGTCACTGAACTCTGCATGTCGAAGTTTGATCTCACATGTTTATACCTTTCTTTATTTACAGTGTGAACTGAGGAATAAATGATGACAGCAACTATTAATTTTCTGGACATAGATTAAGTTACCTATTTTCAATGGAATAGCATAGATGTAGGGTAAAGAGCTTTTCATTATACCTCAAATAGTACATCCAGCTGCAGATATATTAGGCTTCAGTAGCAGATATATCACAGGTTTTTGCCCGATTCATTTTGAATTAACTAGT
The DNA here is from genome assembly GCA_000325765.3 of Leersia perrieri. Lineage (NCBI taxonomy): Eukaryota > Viridiplantae > Streptophyta > Magnoliopsida > Poales > Poaceae > Leersia > Leersia perrieri. Next base: position 9,197,187 of record CM002485.1, read on the forward strand.
GTTACCTCTAGTCAATGGCTGCCACTCTGTAACACCAGTTCTCTAACACCAGGAAAGATTGAGATGTTTGGTAATGCTTGTTTTGAATGTGTATATTCTGCAGTTTCCTTTTTTCATTGAAAATTGATGTACCTGTATTATTTTAATTCACCATATTTTATCCTTTTGATGTTAAAAGAATTGTACAAAATTGAGGCCGGCTGCTGATGAGGAACTTCCTTCCGCATACATTGAAGAGTTCAGGTACCTTAAATTATGTTGCCCGTTTTCCAAACTCTTTGAATTCAACATTGCATCACTAGTCAATTTATGTTCTGTACCTTTTGCTATGGGTACAGGAGTGCTTTGGATGTTGAATTATCCAAATATGTTGGTGAAGCTTATCCAAAAGGGGTATGTGCCGTTTATTGTACCAGTGGAAAAGATTTAGAGGTACCAGGAGCTGATTTTGGTTTGGCAGCGGTCATTTCTGCTGCTAGACGCAGTCCACAAAACTTTTGGTATGTTATCTGGATCTGCAACTCTCTGCTGTCAATGATGCTTGTCTCCAATCTTCAACCTGTTTCTTTTGGTTCCATTTTCTGTATCTCTTCTATACATTTGGTATTGTCATTGCAGTTTTGTATCCTATGCGAAACTTTAAGTGGATCATGGTTTTGCAAACTTTGAGTGTTTAAATTTTGATTCTCCCTCTAAATTAATCATGTGGTCTGTCGATATACTCGTTGTCATCTTTGCACAATATTATGGTTTGTTTGGTGCTTGTATGCTGCAAAGGTTTAGGATTGTGCTTTAGCTGAATCCTTGCTTCACATAATTTGCAACTAGAGTGGCTTAAGTCCACTGCTCATAGGTTTGATATATTTTTGGTTTATTTGCTGATGGAGACAACTTCATATTGAGTCATCCAGCAACGGCAGTTGGCGCTCAATTTGGACTCTGGAATTCAATGATGGGTCGCAGTTTGTTGAAATTAAAGGGAAAATACAGGTTAGCTTTTACTTAGCTGGTGCTAAAATATGGTTCATTAATGTTATTGTTATTGTAGTTGATAACTGATTGTATCGATGCATGTACATATATACCAGGTAGGTGCTCATTATTTTGAAGAGGGAAATGTGCAGCTGGATACTAACATCGATTGCAAGGATTCCACCATATTTCAGGTTAGTTCATACAATTATTTTTTAGCCTAACATGTTACTATATGATAAGTTGATGGCATCTGCTTCTTCTGAACTCGTCACAGTAATCTGTGCACTATTTCATTGTTTGTCATTTTGCTGGTTTGTTTGCTGAGCCAGTTCATCCAACAACAATTTGTTTGCAGAAAATTTGGTATACATTTGCCACTGAGTTTTAGATGATAACTAGCCTATGAAGTCGCGCATTCGTGCGACTCTAACCATTCTGTTATAATTGCAATTTGTGCAACTATAACCACCCTATCTCTATATGTTATTTAATGTGATTTATTCTTTTATTGTTTTAGATAGTGAAATTAGCGAAAAATTTAGTAAAAAATACAAAGAAAATGATCTAGATATGTAATAAGAAATATTATTATCACAACAAATTACTACTATAATTTATTGCAAAATGTATATTCACATGCTAAAGTAAATTTATATAATTTTATTATTTTCCACCACATCATGAACTCGCATTTACTTCTTATTTTCCATTGGTGTAAACTCGGAAATAGGAGACGAAGCAATTATCAATAGACTCCATCCATTTCATAATGTAAGACGTTTGACTTTTTCCTTGCAACATTTGACCATTCATCTTATTTAAAAAAATTATGAAAGACTTACTTTATCATCAAAAGTACTTAAAAGAATAACTTATCTCTATTTACATTTACACCAAATTTTTGAATAAAACAAATGGTCAAATGTCGTAAGCAAAAGAAAAAGTCAAACGTCTTACATTATAAAATGGAGGTAGTATAAATTATCAATGCCGTGCTACCTTCAAATTATTATTAGTTTATCATCTAGTCCCCCCTTCTTCATCTAGTAAAAATTTATATAATTTATTGCAATACTACTTTATGGACTATATTTTGGGTTATAGATGAAAGTTAGTGGGATTTCAGCATTTTTTAACTTGTTGTATTTGCCTAAATAGGAGCTAGTCAAAACCATTAAGAAGCAATAACCAACCATTGGCCATGTTTGGATACTCTAACTTGGTTAGAGGTTAGAGTTAGAATCTAACTCCAATTAGCACCTCTTGGAGGGGCTAATTTTTTTGGGTGGGTTAGATGCAACTAACCCCTATCTAACCCTCATGTTTGGATTCTTTAAGGTTAGTTGAGCCCCAAATAGCTCAAACAAACTCTAACCCTTGGATCCAAATTAACAGGGCCATTGGTATCCAACTGTTTTCCTCTCAGATGTGTAATATGAAAGTTAATGCTTACTGCAACATACTTTTTTTTCAAACCAAATTACTGTTGTGGAATATTTAAGAGGATGGCTTGCACTCCGGCTAGTGGAGTTGCACTGCTAATGATTGTCATATCTTTTTTCGTTAGTTCTTTCCCCCAAATACGTGTTGTTGCCTGGTGTTTATAGATGCTTCAGGAGGCTTCCATTCCATGTTCCATTCCCACTGTTGATTGAAGGAGAAGTCTTTCAGCTTCTTTTAATCCTATGGCTCTGGTTTCTCCTATTGTTTTGTCTTTCTCTAATCCAATGGTTCAAGTTTTCTTGCTTACGTGGACCATCCTGGTTGAGTTTTGAGATTCCCATTTCAATGATAGAGATGCACATGCACGCAAGTATGTGCTCTGCATTCACGTATGAAGTATATAGTGTTTGTTCCAGCTAGATTTTCTTAGAACCATAAAAATGTCATATACGCTATGCTTGATCATGTTGGGTTGATGCCTGATACTTTGTTTTGTTGTGGATACTTTTTTTTATGCAATGTGTTAAAACAAAAGGTTGAAAATTTATTTATCCTTTTTCCTTTCTGGGGTGAACTGAAAGGATCAACTTATGATTTCCATTCCTTTTACTGGATTTCCCAAATAGACTAGCAGTTTTTCTTTACAGGTTGTAGATTTTTCTATCTAAAAAAGAAGTGATAACTAGATTTTGCCCTTTTTCCGTTTTGATTGCAAGTTTGTGCATGTCCATGTGGGTTTTTCTTGTGTCCAGAGCATTTGTGTATGAAGTGTCATGTTGTGTAGAGCTGCATTGAGTATAATATCTTTTCAGCTTCCTTGCTTTGTTTTTCCTTGTATTTAGTGTTCACCAGGCCTAGAAACGACAAACCCCTAACTGTTCTTTTCGTTTGCTATTGCTCTTGTTTCAGTCTCCTGAGGACTGTGCTGTCGCGATTACTAATATCATTCGACATCATGAGTCTGAATATTTGTCGTCACTGGAGGTTGAACCCTGTCTTTATTGCTTGTTTAAGCTTATGTGTTAGCATATTGAGTAATGTTACTTATGTGTTAGGCTGTTAGCATATTGAGTAATGTTATTCCTTCTTATTTGTGAACAGGAATCATACTTGAATCTGTCTGATGCAACCTTCAAGGTACATCACCGTAGGTTGTACCAAATTTACAATTTGCATGATAATAATAATGCTAGTAAATTTTGCAGCTACCTTTACCTATCCTCTGCTTCACGTGTGTTATAGTAAGTTATAACTAGCTATATATGTGTCTACAGGATCTTCGAAGAAAACTTCCAGTTACTCGGACTCTTTTCCCATGGCACAACACACTAGCCCTCAGCCTCACAAGAGACCTCGCCAAAGAACTGGCTATAGGAAAATGAAGCTTGTAGAGGTCAGGTCATTAGATAGGTCGATATGGAATTTTTTTTATCTCCATGATATGTGTTGTTCTGTAGACGGTTAGCTTGCTATTCTCTTCTTTTTGTGTAAATCAAGAATATTTTCTTTTTTTTATGAAGTTGCATTTCAAGAAAAGATATAATATCCATTCAGTTGTTAACTCATGACACCGTTCTCATGAAATATGTACCGAGCAAACCTAAATCGAACTTTATCGATCGGTTAGCGCACCCAGGGCTCTAGGCGTGGTTGATGCCACACCGATCGAATCGGAGACTTGTAGAAATGCTGAGTTGCATTATTTGCTTCCGAAATGGTAGGGTTACCTGCCAAAATTTGTGTTTTTTTCCAAATTACAGGATCTAGGAATTAGCCATATACTGCTTCACCGCCGCACGGTCATACCTCCCCGTTCTCCAAGACTCAAGCCCCTTTGTGATGACGGATGAGTAGGCGGCAACAGCGAGTCCCGCTCCCCCGAGTAACGGTGCCAATGGCCGCCTCCTACGATCAGAGCGCCTGACGAGGAAGAGAGCACGGCGCGACCTCGCCGATCCTTCACAAGAACTCACCCAAGATTTTTTACATTATAGTCCTTTTAGAAAACTTATTTTGTAAATAGACTTCTTAAAAAACTTATTTTGGGAATGAACTTTTTCGCATGGTAGTCTTACGGCACGGCGCAGGTAAAATTGGTGTCATACCACATGCCTCCATGGTCATGAAAATAAAAAATTGATACCTCATTCCAAGGCTGCAGCCTCGTTGGTTGCCATCCCCTTCTGTGATATGCTCTTAGGTGTCCCAATCTTTCGATGAGAGTGGATAGTTCGATTGGATGAAGAAGTTGACGACCCGACTATAGCTGTCCATGGACGTTGTGTCTTAGCGATCGCTACACCAACTCCAGAAGTTGTTCATGATCTTGACGAAGCACGATCAACCCAACCACGAGGGTACCCGTTCCTGCAAGCAATCGAGAACTGGCAAGAACAAGTTGAACAAGCAAACCTGAATTAACTCACAAAAGATGGGGTTCTGAACATGTAACCAGGAATCCTAGTTGAATGCATAGTTACAAGAAAGTAGCGAGTAGCTAACTTTCAATCTAACAAAAGGGAAACTAACCCCAAAGGGGTAACTAACTATTTAAAGGGGTGGAGGAGGTCATCGGACGTCCTCCCTCTGGTTGGGACGCAACCCCCCTTTGGTCCCACTTGGGCCTGGTCCCAGACGAAGCAACATTCCCATAGGCCCAATACAGGTGACACAACACCTTGTTTACGTGATTATGGATGACTCTAATGGAATTTTCTAATGAGATTAGATCCGTTGGAAAGAGGACTCCGAAAGCTTTCCATCATGTACTCATAGGCTTGAAACAGATGCCGTACGAAGAATTGGCGACCGTTTGAAGTCCGTGCGGCATCAGGTGGCCGAATTGGATTCTAGAACGTGGCGGCCTTCGTCTCCATTTCTGCATGTACCATAGGCGACATGTTCATATTCCATATTTCGCTCCAAATATTATTTGCACTCCTAAAGAAAAAAATGTATATAGTCATCATTACGTAACGTCATGTTCATAATGAACTCAAATTGGAGCTTTTTATGAAACGAGATCACCTATGGGTATATGATGTGATTAGTGGTTGTATCCGTCGTAGTCATGGTCACATTTTTCTGTTAGGCAAGGTAAGAATTGGTAAGAGCATGTAAACTAGGATGAGAGCGAGTGCTTTGCCGTAGCCACTTCCTAGTCCTAGTAGCTGCCTTGAATTTTGTTTTACCTATTGGTTTGTTGCTTGTGCTCTTCTAACTGTGGCCGGTGAAGATAATGATCTGAGTGCGTCCCACTCTCCATGCACCAAAGGCTCACACAACATTTTGAATGGCAAGTGAAGCAGCACACAAAAGGTATTGATGCAGATTTACAAGTGATGAACAATAAGATTGGACAATTGGAGGCCACACAAATCGCCACCAACACCAAGCTTGCAAAAGTTGGAAGCCTCGGTGGCTCGTATCGACACCAGCCTTGATGCCCTTTTAAGGCATTTCGACGACCGACAAGAAAGGAATAAAGGTGACATTGATGGTGAGAACTTCACAAAAAACTGGGGTGATGACTACACCGCTGATACTGAACATGATGAGAATGTAGGCCTCCGTCGATGATCGCCACGATATAATCATACAGGTAACTAATGAGGATGATTTAAATAAGATCAAGTTTAAGATACTTCCTTTTAATGGTTAATATGATCCTGATGCATATATTAGTTGGGTGATTACTTTTGATCAGAAGTTTGTATGTCACGAGTTAGGGTTTCTACTAGCGAGTTCACTGATTTTATGTCTGTTAGTGGATCGAGCATAGAAAGAAAAATCATAATAACATACCACAAATCTGGGAGCATTGAAACGAGTTATGAGGGATAGATTTGTTCCTTCTTACGTTGCACATGATCTGTTAAATAAGTTGCAACAACTAAGACATGACACTAAAAGTGTAGAAAAATATTATCAGGAATTATAAATGGGTATGGTGTGTTGTGACTTAGATGAGGATGAGGAGTTTGCTATGGCTAGATTTTTGGATGAATTGAATGGAGAGATTCAATAAATCATTTCTTAAAAGAATATAATAATATCACTTGTTTGTTTCATCTTGCTTGTAAGTTGAAAGGGAAGTGTAGGGACGACATGCTAGTGCCAAGACTCATTTTTTTTGAAGAGAAAACCTACATCATGGCAGTCACGAGGTACTACCCTGTGGCTACATCAAGCCAAACAATACCTTCTCCATCTAATGACAAGCCACGTGGTCTTACGACCACTTCAACGACAAAGACTGCTTCACAGCAGGCTGCAAGTGCATCTTCAATTGCATCCACCGGCAAAACAAGAGATGTTCATTGCCATTGATGCAAGGGTTTTGGGTACATGTAGTGTGATTGTCCTAGCAAGCATGTTTTGGTAGTAATAAAAGATTGTGAGTATTCCACTGCTAGTAAATTCAATGAAGATAAACTTGCTTTACTTGCAGTTGATGATACATGAAATGAGAGCCACGGCCTGAGGAGCTTATTGAAGATGACCATCTAGATTGCTATAAGAGCCTCATTGTGCAGCGTGTGCTTAGGACCCAAATGAAGAAGATGGAATAACATCAACATGTTGTTTTCAAACAAAATTTGTTATCAAAGAGTATTTCTGTCACATGACCATTGATGGTAGTAGTTGCAACCTACGATACCTGGATACGGCACTGAAGGTGTGTATCCGTATCAGATACTTTGTCGGATACGGATACTCTCTGATACATATCTCGTATGTATTCGTGACTTTGCAATTTCCGAATAAATATGATAAATCAGGACACTCTGTCGATACGATCGATACAGCTTTGATACTTCCTAGATACTTACGAACTCCAAAGGATCATTCTTGAAATCGAATGGAGTAGGAATCAATCCATAGCCCACACTGATGTGAACGGGGGTGGCCCGATCTTTCGGTGAGTAAAGATAACTACGATTTGGGTGGAAAGGAAGTTGGCGACCCGACTACAACCATCCG
>CM002485.1:9204687-9245687 GCA_000325765.3 Leersia perrieri
ATCATGCCATATGATGAACAAACACTCCCAAATTGCAATTCCCGTTCATCAATTTGCAGCCTGCGCAACCACTCGTAAAATTGCCGCCATTGTTGAATGGAACATCCAAACAATATGCCGTTTGATCCGTTAGAAAGTAGACCTGAGCCTTCTCCCATGTATTGTATCCTTATCAGGGCCGGGGGCGTTCTTGCCCAACCCGACCCCGACCCACCCTGTTGCCAAGCCTATCCGACATCACGTTGGCCGCGTAGAGATCGGCATGAGGCTCTGCCGTAATTTCTACTGTTATCTATGTGAAATTCTAGCCATTCCGTAACAAGCACACATGGCTAAATTAGACGTCAAACAGTAGTATACTCGCAGCATGAAGAATCTGTGATCACTAAGCAACGTAGTACATGCCACTACTTAAAAAACGTTTTTGCATACAGAAAAAAATGTTTTTTCGTACGGGCAGCAACCTCTTTTGCATCTGGGTGTCCTGCCCTTATGCAACACTCGGTATGAGAAAAATAGGGATTTTTGTATACAAGCACTTAAGTGACTTTTATGAAAGATAGCCCCCAAACCCTAGCTCCCACCATCGCTAGGGTCACCGCCTACGACGGATCCGTCGCTCCCGAGCTCCCGGAGGTGGAGACGGAGGCTGACGCGGTTAGCGGTGACAGAGGAGACCGGAGCCACAATCAACAACAAAAAAACACCCAGAATTCCCAAAAATCCCCTGAAATCGTAGTTCGCCTCTCACCGGGTCGTCGCCGCCACGCTTGCTGGAGCCAATGCAGTCAGATCCACTCGTCGCCACCGCCCGCATGTCGTTGTCATCGCTGCATGTTGCCTCAGCACAAGGGGGCCTCTGCCGCCGGATACAACTGTCGCTGCCGCTGTTGTCGTCGTCTTCGTCGCTACCGTCATTGCCGTCACCGCCAGATCCGGGCCCTAGTCGGATCCGCATGCGGGGGTCGACCATCGTCCGATCCGCGCACAAGGGCCCTTCACTGCCGCGGGGGCCGACCCTCACCAATGGGGACAGGCACGATGGCACCACCCACCTCCGTGCCTGCTGCTGCACTGACACCGCCGAGAGAGAGAAGTGTGTGCAAGCTAAGAGAGAGTGACTAAGGACTTTATCTTATTATCTATTTTTGCATACTGTTGACACCAGAATTTGGTTAATTGATGAGTCAACGCCAAATTTGGTAGATTCTTTACTGGATTCGGTCAAGCAATAAGCTGATGGAAAGAAGAGGCCGAAATCGGGAAGGAGTCGTGAAGACCGTGGATTGTCAGTTTAATTCTATATATTAATTAGGCATGTTTTAGCTATTTTCTTATGTAACTAGGAAGGTTTTGTTAGTTTCCCTTTCCTAGCCGATTAGGACTTCTATGTTTTCTTTTCTTGTTCGGAAAGTTTTATCTCTAGTATCATATTAGGACTCAATAAACCCAAGGGTATAAATTATGTACCAGGGGTCCCTGTAATAAAGCGCCACAATCAATACAACAATTTCGGCGCATCGCCACCCTAGTCCGCTAGGTTTACAAGCTACTCGACGGGTTCTCGACTGTTCTATCGGGGCTACATATGTTCACTTTAAAACCTTTGTAAGATTACTCGAGTACGAGGTCTTGGTACCAAGTTGGGCTACATCGGTTAGGTCCGACTTTCGGTGAATTTCCGTCAACGGCGTTTGTATCAGGGAAGATTGTTACTTTCTCGGTTAAGTCGACGGCGTTGCCTATTTGATATCTCAATTCTATTTCTAATTGCATTGTGTTTAGAGACGCATCGGTTTAGTCGGAACTGTCTCGATTAGGTCTGATCTTTTGTCTTAGCCAATATTTCTCTACAATCATAATGCTGTTCTAAATAGATTTGTACATACTGTTAGTTGGTTCACTTAAATCGGTTAGCAATAGTCTTGGTGCAAGCTGTCTTGACCCCGCTTGATCCTTCGGACTAAGATTAAAGCTAATCGGTTTAGATGCATCGACTGCCGTGTGTAGTTTCATTGGAGGGTTAGCCGATGAGTTATCCTATGAGTAGATCTAAGTCTTGTATCGGCTTCTCATGCCATATCCTTTATTTAGCCAATACTATTATTGATCTCACTTGTCTATTTAATTACTTGTATCTATGTCTAATATACAACCGATTGGTCTTCAATATCTTATCGACATCGGCTAGAAGCGCACCATCATCGGTTGATCAGCCGATCGGCTCTTGGACCATCAACACAACATCATTAAGAGACGCTACATCACATCGGCTTGATAGCCAATCAACTTTAGGGAGATCAACATATAACATCTTGTCAGTTACAGGATCAAACTGACTGGCACGCCCGGAACCTCAACATTTAGGACCTGCACTAGAGCTAAGCAGATCTCCCAGACCTTCGTGTGTCCAAGCGCGGAGAACTCCATCGGCCAATGAACCTGTCAACAACACTTAGCGGCCGGTGGTAGAATTTTACGTCAACATTGTCCTCTATCTATTGTTTATCTAGGCTCTTTTTTGACCCGCCTGTGGAAAAATAGGTTATTTATTTATTAGGGCTCCTTTTTGACCCTCCGGTGGAAAAATAGGTTGTGTATATAAAAAATATTTTTGTCGTAGCGTGCATGGTGTCATGAAAGGTACATACGTCCAGAACAGACAGGAGGGAAAGATTTATCTTTTCATTCACTATACATCCAGAATAGACAAAACGAGTCAAATGATATGTCATGACCTTGAAAAAAGAAAAAATGATACTCCCTCTGGACATTTATCATACAACATGAACAATCCTTTTCCATCATGTACAACTCCGAATACCAAAGAAACAAGAGCCACCACAAGCTCGTGTGCCACGCATGCAGAGAGACGCGCCGGCCCGGCCCGGCCTCGAGATCAAGAGGTTACTTTTCCGGGTAAGGATCGGCCCACGATGCGTCCGCCGCCACGGCCTCCTTCCACCTCCTGTTGAATATCTGCATCTCCGCGTACGATCGCCGCCTCACCGCGATCCGGCTGGCCGATGCCGACCTCCCGCCGCCGAGCGAGGGGACGCCCCTGTGCAGCACGTACTCGCTGTCCACGACGCCGACCTTCACCGTCCAGTCTCCCCCCGCACAGTACCCGAGCTTGTAGTCGAGCCCCCACCCGTGGACGAGGTCGTTCTGCACCATCCCCCACGCGCACCGCCACGCCGCGCGCGAGAACACCGGCACCATCATCTCCACCCAACCCGTGCACGGCGGCGCCGCGCTCCCCTCGTCGCACCTTGGGCCCGCAGCCCGGTAGAACCGCCGGTGCACGTCGCCACCGTTCAGCTGGCGCGCGGTGATGCCATGGTGGATCTCTGACCCGCGGGCCAGCGCCGGCTGCGAGATCTCCAGGCCTTCCCTCCTGACGACGTCGAGGTAGCGGAGCGGGTCGAAGGCGTCCACCTCGACGTCCTCGTCCCAGAGGAAAACGTGGTCGTACTCGGCCACCACGTCCGGGTGCAGGAACCGCTTGGCGAACCACCACTTGGTCTGCCCCGCCGCCGCCACGTGCACCACCGCGCGGCCCTGCAACGATTCCACGTCGCCCCACTGCTCCACTGCGCCGTCATAGTGGAAGAGGATCACGGCGAACTCGTCGGCGGGGAACTTGGACACCAGCTTGTCCACGGCCGCCTTGTTCTTGATCCCTACGGGGATCGCCAGGAGGCTCTTCGTCTTCTTCTTCGTCGTCGTTGGTTGTTGATCCTTCTCCGGGTCGCCGACCATGGACTGCATCTCGAGGTTGGACTTGCCGTGCACGATGCCCCTCGGGAGAGGCTGATCGCTATGGCCTCCGCCGCCCGTTCGGTCGTTATCACGCAGCATCTTGCGCGACAGGGGCGTGGTGATCTCCTCGGCGGCAGCCGACGTCGCGTCCGGTGATTTCGAGGACGGGCTGATCCTGGTCGGCCGGTCGTTGTGATCAACCGTTACGGCCCCGCCGGCGACAAACAGCAGCACGAGAAAGACAAGTGATGCGATCAGCATGTGCGCAGAGAACCGCCTCTTTGGCTGTGGCGGCGAGGAGCCCATGGTTGTCAGGGATCGTCGCTTCTGTCTTTGCATCGTACGTGCTTCCTCATGCATTCTACTTTTATACTGGGGGAATGGGGCAGTACGTAGGCCGACTCCGAACTGGACAATGGGTACACGAATATAGTGTCGGATTAGGATTCCTCGATACATTAAAATTAATAATTAATTAACTGGAAATTAGATAAACAGGTAGTACGCAGTAAGTAATTACAAAATTAGGTTCCTAGGACTCAGATTGGGAGATGGCCGTTGTTTTCTAGTAGAATTTTAATAGAAGATCGAGGCACGTCGATCATATTTGCAAAATACCGGACCGTGCTGTACTGTATTGCTTTGTATAAAATACTAGAATTTAACAAGATTATTTAAAATGTTTCATTGCTAGCTAAGCGACAAATTCATCGTTAGATGAAATTTATATCAATAAGATGTAACATCAAGATCGCACTGTGTGCAATACCGAAGAAAAATATATATAATGTATGCAATATGCAACATTCGACCAAATACATTGTAACACAAGAAACGGACATCAACTAAACCTCCAATCTCCTCTATGGAATTTCTTGGTAAATGAACTATACCCTAAGCTTAGCTCATTCAATGTAGCCAATTTTTTTTCTAAAATATCGCAACAGTTCATTTTGGTATGTAACACTACACTTTTTTTTAGATAATGGAATTAACCAGCCTTGACTTCAAAAGAAGCTTCTGAGCAATTTTATTTATGCATGATGTATTTTTGTTATCTGAAATCCATTTGGAGAACATGAGAGCATCTGGTGGTCGCAAATGGTTTAGTTTTTTTTACATTAGTTCGACAATATTCATTCCAAACAATCAGAAAAACCGGTGGAAACATTCTCAATTCCACACGTTTATCCGGTGATTTGTCGTGTGCCAACTTTAGTGATTTATAGGAACTTCCCAGTGATGGTTCATAGGTGTTACTTTCATGATGGTCATATTTACCACACAATATGATTTAATTGGTGACAAGTTTATCCAATACAATGGTGTCATGTGTGTTGGGGGGGGTGGAGTCTCGTTTAGGCATCATCCATGGGTTAGGTTAAAGCATGGGCCCACTACCTAACAATGCTAATAAACTCCTAGCATGGAACCACACATATCATGCTCGTGCAAGGCTAAACAATAAATAATATAATTATCTTATGACCTCTAGACCGTATTCAGCGTGTAGAGTATGGTCTACCGACGGGTGCTGAATGAACTAGAGCGAGTCATATCATATGAGCTTAAAAGATGTACAAACTTTATAGAGTATAAAGCTAATGGATTAGCCGTGCTCACGGTCATGAGTGGCATGATGAAGTGTCATGAGTATAGTCTTATGGTTTATAAATGCTTGTGAACTTGGGATATGGTATGTGTTGTTTATTTGTAAACTTATGGATATGATGGATGGTGGATGATAGATGATGGAGTATGGTGATATTACTGCCTTGAGGGGTACATTATGATTATTTATAGCTGCAGATTTGTAGCTGACCAACAAGTTGGCCGACGGTGATTGCGACAACACCTATGCTGTTGTGTTGAAGATGCTACCCATCAATGAGCACATGCTCTGCATGTGTTGGAGAAGATCAAGCACAAATCATCATAAGCGGACATGATCTCCACAACAGAAAGGAAGTGGTGGATGGGGGATAGATAGGGATTTCACCATGGTCGACGAGGGAGATGAACACACCTTGGGTCGCCGTGGAGGAAGGGGCAGGGGCGTTGCGGCCTAAGTTGTTGCCGTCGTTGCCGGACTTGGGGGAAGGGGGGATTTGCGGAGGCGGATATGGGTGGATTTGCGGAGGCGAAACAACGAGCTCGATGCAGCATCGCCAGAGTTGGATGGCGCACCAAGCATCGAGAAGGAGGCAGCACCATTACCGGAGTTGGGCGCTGGGTCTATGCTGCAGTGGTCGCCGTCGCTGAATTCTGTGGGAGGGGATTTGCGGAGAGGATAGGGATAGGGGAAGGGGATTCGGTAGAAACTGAAAAATATCTCTCTCTTATGGAGAGACGTGTGGAGATGTAGAGTGCATGGGGCACATGTCGACTCCCACTCCCTAGTGTGTTGCTGGTTAGGACGGGATGACGACTACTCGACAAATAGATATTTTATTAAATTAATCCTATAATAATTTCCGAGTTTCACACTACCCATCGGATGATCAACCCGATCGGCATTATCCATGGACCATGAGAACGAAAGAGAGAAGGAATAAGTTCACTTTGCATTCCTCAACTATACATCAACTTTTATTTTCATCCCTCAACCTCAATACCAGAACTGATGCACTCTAAACTCCTAAATTAGTTGCAAAACACTATCCCAAGGCAGTATTACGATCAGTTTTTACTGACGTGACATCCCAATCAGCAAAAGCAATCTTAAAAAAAATAATTGTGCTAACATGTCCGTGGACACATCATCTCCCCATTCAACCCCTCTATCTCTCACTCTCATTCGCTGTCGATAGCTTGGGGAGGAGCGGCGGCCAACCTTGTCATCGGCCAGTGAAACCCGTTGAGACCCCCTTCCCCTCACGCTTGGCCCGGTGGCGTCGGCAAGATGTGGAAGTCAAGGATCCCATCACCACCACCGCGTGTGGCCGGAGTGCCTATGGTGTGGTTGAGGCGACAACCACTTCCTTTCTTTTTGTTGGCATCAACATCGACGTGAACAAACTGGATGTCGTGTCTCACCACCCAGCAAGTCGGCGGTCCTCGCTCTGCTTGCATCCTCACAAACGATTTTGATTCGTAGGCAGTCTTGTCGTGGCCAGCACTACCTGCGTAGATAAATCTGGCCGCGCACGGCAAGGCACCTATCGCTGCCGAGCTCTAGACTATATTGACCACCGTGGGCTGCCGGCCTTTGGGCATGGTCTTCACCATCAAGAACGACGATGATGATGCCCACCCCGTGAAGTCCTCTTCCACGAGAAGGACCCTTCATCCTCTTGATGTGGCCTCGCCATGTCATTCCATGCCCTCCTCACCTGTCATTAGGCCTAACTCCCTCTGTCACTTCTCCTTGCCGTCGACGGTTCAGCCGCCGTTGCCGCCACCCTCTAACTTCGCTCCCGCTCATGTGCGCTCCCCCAGCCATGGGGGAGGATCTGAGCCTTGTTGATGTTGAGCCATGGATGGAGCCGCTGTCATGGACAGAGTTGTCGCCACTTTTAGATTCCCCTCCTCCCGTGTGTTTGGGCCCGCTAGCTCCCCTACCTGTCATCTAACCTTATTGTGCCAATCCCCTCCACCGCCAACATAGCATTCTCGACCTCTCGTGGTCTGGCTGAGCGGGCAAAGAGGAACCCTCTCCACCGCTGCTGGTTTCGCTGGCCATCCTCGCGTGTCACCGGCCTCGCCGACCCTAGAGAGAGAGAGTGTAGAGGGAGAAAAGAAGAGTGGAAGGAGAGAGAAGAGAAATGGAAAGTGAAGATGACATGTGGACGCCACTTATTTTGCCATGTAGATGTCTAGTTAGCACAAAAAGACCCTGGTTAACTTGTCATGTCAGCAAAACCACTTCATACTATCGAGGGATCTATTTTAAATTGATTTCACAAGTTTGATGTCCAATATTTCTGTGGTATTTAGGTTTATAAAATATTTTAAAACTTGTTAACTCGAGGAACTTAGACCCTGTTTGGTAGAGCTCCAAATCTTAAAAATAACTCCAGGAGTAAAGGGTGGAGTGGAGTTGTGGAGAGGCCTAAATCCAGCTCCAACTTTCTAGTTTATTTTTTTAGATTGCTCCACCCGCTTCGCTCATATTTTTTACGGACCTGAAATCGTTTGGTTGGTCTCCAGTTCTAGAAGCGGTGAAGTTAGAACCAAACAGGCCCTTATTCTAGTAGAGCCAAACAGGCCCTTGTTCTAGAAAGAAGCAGGGGGCAGGACGGCTGTTATTCTTCTTGCAAGCTTTCTTTCATTCCTTTTCGCAGACTCGGACCAGCCCACTACTGCTCCTTTGCTCACCGCCTCCTCACGGGTTGTCACCAGCCGCAGCCGCCTCCTCCCTTCCATTCTTCCCGATTCCCCAAGCCCCAAGCCCAGGTCCCAGCCGCCGCCGCGCCCGGCACCACCACCGCCACCTCCTCTCCTGGTTTCCTCCGCTCTTCCCGGTGCCATCTCTTGCCCCCCGCCGTGCTTGCCATGGAAGGGGGCGGCGGCAGCCAGCGCGAGAGCGCTAGGCACTCGGCGGGTGCGGAGGCGGAGGAGTACCACTGCCGCGACTTCGAGTGGGAGGGCCTCCGGGCGGAGGTGGAAGCCAACCCTGCCTTTGCCTACCACCTCTCCCCGTTCCCCACCACCACGGCAGCAGCTACCTCGCAGCCGCACCGGCCGCCATTCTCGGAGGCCTGGAGGAACTTCCACCGTCGCCACACATCCGGCATGTTTTTCAAGGTTTCATTCTCCAGCCTTCTCATAGTTGTTACGGTGCGCAATTGCTTTGGACCTTGCATATGATTAAGAATTAGGTATGCAGCAGGGGATCGAGGGAGTACCATAATATTGCAACCTCTTGCATCTATTTATACGATGGCCTGTACATACTCCATACCTTCGTTACCAAATCGTCCATATTTGTGTTATTCATGGCTTCTGGGGCATATATCATCATGGATGGTAAATCCATTTCGTTCCTTTCCTCAGCATCTTGTTGGTTAGGGTGTGTATTTCATACCACAGGGTTGCTATTTAAATCAATCAATCATATTTCCCATGTGTTGTGTGATTGAATGTTTTCTGTCCACATTTTCCAGTTTTCTGCTATCAAGCTTTGGTTTAATCATACCACTTTTAAGGAAACAAGGTCGTTGTAAGTACTTTCACAAATTATGCTAAACCGATCATCTCACATTGTTAGGAAAGGAGGTATTTGCTGAAGGAATTTCCAGAGCTTCTTAACAGCAAAGATAGTGCGAAGCTTGTAGAGGTGGGGTGTGGAAATGGAAGCACTGTTCTTCCCATTTTACGGTAATTTCCTTCAAAACATTGTTCTATTCTAGTAAAATATATACCTCTTGTCGCAAACATTTTAATGCTTATTTTTTGTTTTAGAATAATTGAATCTACAGAGTTATAGTCATAAATATCTATGGTCATCAGAGTAAATAATTTAGATAAGAAAAAAAAGCATTTTTTAACATGCAGACTGGTGATCAAACAGCTAAGGGCACTGGTTTTACCGGTTAAACTGCCAATATACCTGTCAGACATCTTTCTTTTGATATTTTTATTTATTCAGTGAGTACGTAAATTTCCTGCTTGTTGCAGATCCAATTTCCAAGTTAAACATGTGCATGTTTTTCATTTAAGAAAATATTTAATCTAGCACTAAGACCAATATACTTCAATCCCCACTAATCCAGCATAACATCAAAGCAAATCAAGTGATATCCATGTCACCATGAGATGCTTTTAATCACCTGTTGCAATTGGTATGCAGCTGATGTGTAGTCTTTGGCTCTGTATTTTTCATAGTATAACTGTGTCATGTGGGGAATTCTGTTTGAACGACGTCGCAAGAAGTAGTCCGCGTGTGACATGGCTAGCGCGAGTGGCGTGTGAAGAAGGCGACACTCTTTTATCTCTCTAGTTTAGTATTCATATTAGACAAAATATTAGCTGAGTTTGTTAGGGATTTGTTAGCCGGTCAATGTCTATTTAAAGGTCCTGTAATCTATTGTTAAGCAACAGACAGAATTAATCCAAATATTCAATCTGTGTTCTTCCTAAGCTATGTTCCTCGAGTATCTCTTTCTCCCTAGTGCACCCTCTTCGCAACTGCACATTCTTTCTTTCTTCTACCAAATTGCTGCCGTGCCTTGTCAAGAAGCTCGTCCTTGGCCGGGGCTGGTTGTGAACCACAATTACAACCTGTGGATGTTGCCGGGCCATGAGCCTGTGACAAACTGGCTATTCTGTACTGTTTAACACTTATGCTTAGCTGGCAGTTGGTTTGTAATTTTTCGTCTTGATGTAGCTTTGATGATGAAAGGTTCATAAGCATATGGACTTTTTATAACTTTTCCTTTCATTTACGTCTGCTTCTGAACTTCCATCTGTCATACTTGATCGAGTGTAGAGTTTTGTGCTTCTTTTCTTTCTTTCTTTCTTTCTTTCTTTATAACATCAGACGATAGTGTTAAGTTGCATGCACCGACCAGTTGCACCCAAAAGCCTAAGCTGGTGGGAAAAGGTAGACAATTCATTTTATAAACTCCAACACTCCCCTTCACGTGAATATTGTAGTGGGCTGCAATTATTTTTTTAATTGTGGCCAGCCAAGATTTGAAGTCAAGACATCTAGCTCTGGCACCGGCCAGTTGCACCTAAAAAGCCTAAGCTGATGGGGAAACACGATCAGTTCACTTTATACACTCCAACACTCCCCCTCAAGTCTCAAGTGTGGAATATTGGAATGGGCTGCAATTATTTTATTTAATTGCATGCTAGTCAGGATTCAAACTCTAGTCCTCTGGCACTTATACCATGTTAAGTTGCATGCACCGTCCAGTTGCACCTAAAAGCCTAAATTGATGGGGAAAGGCGGGCAATTCACTTTCTGCACTTGTTTCTTCATATTTATCTGTAACTAAACAAACTTAGTAGTTTCTGTTTTTTCATATTTTCTCCCCTGAAATGTCTATTTCTGGTTTGCCATTCTCACAACATGCTGTTCTATGCCATTGTGCCTTAGTAATCAGTATTATCTTAAGATATTTTTTGGCAAACTGGATAAAGAAATAATGCTTTAAACAACCACTATAATGTCTTCATTTAAGTGATGCATAGTTGATCAAAGTAATGATCAATCTGTACCTCATGCTTGCACTTTTTAAATTAAAGTAATCTCATGATAGCCTAATTATGTATTTATAATTGTGTGAAGTCAAAAGGAATAGAACTACTGTTATAGCAATCTTCTTTGAGTACATACATAGGAAGGAAGTTGGTGAAAGAGCAAAGCGGACATGCTTGTCATAATTTCAAGTTTATGTGATTTTAAGAGATTGTCTAGTAGTAGTGGTAGAAAAGTAGTTGATACACTATGCTAACACAATAGGCTCTAGGTTAGGAGCAACAGCAGTATGTGAGTAGGCCATGGACTATATCCACCATATGGTTTGTAACTAAATGCAGTTGTATGTGCTTGAACTTTCTCAATTTGGAATTATTTTTGACACTACTTTTCCCTTCTTTCACTTCATCTGGAGTATATTTCTGGTGATGTTAACTACTAGTGATGACATCATCGCTATGTCTTTTTTCTGCAGATTTAGTCCAAGCATGACTGTCTATGCTTGTGATTGTAGCAAAGAAACTCTGGAAAAGGCAAATGAGATTGTGTGCAACACAAAAGGAGTTGATGTCAAGGATAGGTTCCACCCTTTTTTACTGGATGTTTCGAAAGAAACTTTTCCAGATTGGTTGTTCTGCAAATCCTGTCGTAGTTCACGTGGAAATGATGTTGACCTCTTACAAGGTTCGTTATTTTCTTTCAGATACTCTTATCTGTATTTCTCTTCACATAGCATTGTTTTCACAGTACCCTTTCCTTCCAGGTTCAAATAATTGTAATCTGATAGCAGAACAACCTATCTTCCCTGGAGACAAACAAAGATGTGTTGGTGGTGTAGATTTCATCACTATGGTTGGTAGCACTATCCTTGCGTTCTTTTTGATCAAAGCACTTTTATTAGAATTAGAATGTTGCCTGGTGAGTTCTGAATATATTTTGTAGGAAAGCCAAATCTTCACTATTTATGCTCTTGTTTACACTGGGTTTGTATGCCTTCAGATATTCACATTATCAGCCATACCTTTTGACATTATGCCAGCTACACTAGAGCGTTGTGTATCTGTTCTAAAACCAGGTGGACTTGTTTTGTTTCGAGATTATGGTAATGCTCTGACATACTATTGTATTATATGTTATGGTCAACAATATTGCTGAAAGTTCTTTATTTTATTAGGACTCTATGACATGACAATGCTTCGTTTTTTACCTCACCAAAGAGTAGGGTTCCGGGAATACATGCGCTCAGATGGCACCTTTTCATATTTTTTCACATTAGATGCTGTGAGAGAACTCTTTCGTGCTTCTGGACTAGTAGAGGTAACTTGATTGCTTCAATATATTGTTGGTTTTCCTGCTATTTCGAATTTCCACCTTTCTTTGCCTTCCAATGCAAGTATGCACGATTTTATGAATTAAAAATGTATGTGTTAGTCACAATTATTTGCTCCCTTATTAGAACTTCTACCTACATAGTAATAGTTACTCCCTCTGTTTCAGAATGCAAGAAGTTTTGGCTTTTTCAAAGGCAAAACTCAACTTTATAGAAACATGTAGCAACATTTATAACATAAAATTAGTTTCATCAAATCAAACATTGTATATATTTTTCTAGCATATCTGTTTTGTGTTGAAACTATCACTATATTTGTCTATAGTTTAGATCATATTTAAGAGTTTGACCTAGAAAAAGTTAAAATGTCTTACATTCTAAAATGGGGGGTGTATTATATTAAATTGCTACTTATCAGTTTACTATAATTTCCGTTCCACTCCAAAATTATCCTGCTCTATGTGATTAAAATCGCGAAATGCTTTTCCATTGCATTTTGCTTCCTTATATTTGAGGTATAATGTTCAGTTGAAACAAGCAAAGCCCTTTGTTACATAACCAATTTCCCCATAATTTCTGTTCCTCTTAAACTGTCCTGCTTCACATGGTTAAAATCATGAAATATCATTTAATTTCATTAGTCTTGTATTTAAATCATCTGGGTACTTTGATTCAGTTTTCTTATGTGTCTATAACTTATGAAATTGTGACTTGCATTTGCGTACCATTATGCAGTTGGATCTGGAGTACTGCTGTGTTATATCAGTGAATAGAAAGAACGGGAAGAAGATGCAACGGGTATGGGTGCATGGGAAATTTCAAAAACCCAAAAGTTGTTAAGTTGATATGAGATGATTACCACCAGTCGATGTAGTGATGTAAAGATTGTGAGGGTTTTATATCCTGCCGCTTGTTTCCTATGGGTCCTCCTGGGGAGAAATCATGGTCATACATTACATTTAAATTCAAAATAAACTTAATTGAAATTAATAAACAGTAAGTTACAAAGCTTGCACCAGGTTTTTTTTTCCCTATAGACCAAAAGGCTGTATAGGCCTATAGGGGAGCCTCCAATTGAGATATATCAGCAAGAACGAGTTCGAGAAGGAGATCGACCCTGATCAGTGATTATTTCCCTCCACATGTAAGTAAGTCGTGACATCAATCTTGAGGCCAACCTCGACAATCGAAGTTCATATATACAAGCACTTTGTTAATAAAAAACATTATATATAGGTATAACTTTAGGTATACAAACTTTGGGCATATAAACTTTAGGTGTGTAAACTTTGGATATATAAACTTTAGGTGTACACGTCACGTGGTGAGAATAAAAAACATGTCTAGATGGAGAAAAAAACTGCTAAAAAATAGCCAAGAACCGAGGAAAAACCAAAAAAAAGGAAAAGGAAAGGAAACAAATCTCATGTCTCTCGCTCTTCCGGCCTCATGAGCCAACGTGCCCTGTCCCCACGCGATGACGCGAGTCCTCTTCCTATCTCCACGCAAGGCGCGTTTCCTCCTCTTCCTATCTCCAAGCGACACGTGTCTGGTTGTGCATCGATCGAAGAGCGCAACTAGGTGCGCAGTAGCGATTTCGCGACGTCGCGGCGGCAGAAGACACTTAAAAACACAAGATCTCTAAGGATGGAATGTGTTTGGTTGGTGGGATAGAATTTAGTTCGTGGGATGGAACAGAATGAAATCATTTTTGTTGGTGTTTAGTTCTAGGATTGGTGATGATTGGTGTTTAGTTCTAGGATTGGTGGGTTGGAGTCGTTCCAAAAAGTAAATACTCTCTAGATCCAGAACACAGCCATTTCCAAAAATTTGCCAAACCAGCTGGTTCATTGTGAATAGCGTTCGCTTCGTCTTCTTCTCTTTCACTCACCCATTCCCGCTAATGCAACTGCTCGAGTTAGCCAGATTCTCTCGCCCGCGCGCCCGCCGGAGTTCGCTGGTGTTCTCCTGCCTGCGCGCCCGTCGGAGCTCGTTGGTTCTCCCGCATGTGCACCCGTCAGAGCTCGTCGGTGTCCTCCTGCCTGTGCGACAGTTTGAGCTCGTTGTCCAGCGCGCCTTGCTTGTCGAGCTCCTCTGCCCACGCGCGACAGTTGCCGGTCGCTCGAGCTCCGCCTGAGCTTGCTGCTGGTCGCCCAAGCTCCACCGCCGCTCGTGTCACCAGGAGTCACTGTCCCTCCGTATACCGTCGGATCCACCATTGCTGCTCGCGTTGCCGTCATCGCCGAGCTCGTCTGTTCATGTGGCGGCGTCTAGATTTGGCACGGGAAGAGCAGATGGCGGCATCAGTTGACCGACGGGGGGACACTACGCCCCGCGGCCCCTTCGCCACACAACCCACTGCCCCCGGCCGCCACTTGCCCCTTTGCACCCCCAACCGCTGCTGGCCGTTCTGCACGTTTGAGATGGATGCACATGGGAGGGAGTTGGCGCCTGATGGGGCTTCGGGAGGGAGGGAGTTGGCGCCTGATGGGGCTTCGGGAGCTAATGGAAAATAAGCAGACCCTACATTTTAGTCCATTCCATCCCATCCTAATCCGTTATACCAAACAAAAAAAATTAGAATGATCCCGTTCCAATAACCAAACTTACAACTGGAATCAACCCATCCTAAAATATTGGGATGGGTTAGCCCATCCCATCCGGTACAGAAGCCAAACATACCCTAAATCAACCAACAAAG
The DNA here is from genome assembly GCA_000325765.3 of Leersia perrieri. Classification (NCBI taxonomy): domain Eukaryota; kingdom Viridiplantae; phylum Streptophyta; class Magnoliopsida; order Poales; family Poaceae; genus Leersia; species Leersia perrieri. Next base: position 9,219,628 of record CM002485.1, read on the forward strand.
AAGATGATGAATATGGGGCTAGCGGTAGCACCCAGAAAATAATATATGCTCAGGACAAGACAGTAGTACTCTATTTTTCTCAAAATACTAGTATCATCTAGTATAATGAATAAAGACAACCCTATGTGAAACATCACATCCAATACTAGATATTATTATTTTGAGACAGAGGGAGTGGCCAGAACTATGTTGTCAAGTCAGCGCTCACGATCAGGAAACACACGATGCTGCGACAGATTGATTATTACTTTCTATGGTAACATTATTCTAACTGCTTTTGGTAACAACTATAGTACCAAATCGATTTCGAATGAAAATTTTGTGTTAGGTGTACTGATCTTAATATCTACTACTCCCTCCGTTCTATAATATAAGGCGCGGTCAAACTTGGCACAGTCTTCAAAACTAATTTCTAACATTTAATATCTACTATATTATAATATTTTTTATTACAAAATTATAGTCATTTGAAAGTAGATTTAAATGTCATTTTAATGATGTCATTTTTATCAAATAAAGTTTAAATAATAATAGACTAATTGTTGGTCAAATAGTTGAAGAGTTGAATCTTAAAAAGCGTGCATGCCTTATATTATGGAATGAAGGTAATAGCATATTGCTTGTGCGCTGCAAGAGAAAAATAGAGTAAATTTTACATTGGACCTCTTTTTATTACCATGGTATCAATTTGGACCCCATTTCACCTATATTTTCACTTTGGACCCCCTTTTTTTTACCATTTTGATTCACTTTGGACCCCCTTTATCACCCTCAGCTTACCTATCGCATCTATTTTGCATCCTCTTTAATCTTGATGGTTGAATACTATCATTCTATCACAATAATAGCATCGATCAACCCACGGAACTTTGCATGGGCTCACTGAGTCACTGTGTTGTTGCTCACGAGCAGCGAGCAGCGGTCCAGCCTGTTGCAATCACTGAAACCATCACGGCCGATTGGCGAGCAGCACGCAACTGACGGAAGTGCCTAGCTCGAGGCCCGATTCAGCGCCTGCGGCAAGCACTCATGTTTATTTGCATCCACCACATCAATGGTGATGCAAGCAAGCAAAAGCGACTGTGACTCTCTCAGCCAGGAAGGCAGCGGCGTGAGGGGTATGCCCAGGTTGAAGATGGGAAGAAATGAGTCTAAAGTGAAAGAAATGGCAGGAAAAGAGGGTCCAAAGTGAAACTTATGGTTTAGCGATGGTCCAAAATGACACTTTGGTAACTACGAGGGGTCCAAAGTGATTTACTCAAAAAAATATATGTTAAAATTAGGAAAAGTGAAAGTGTGGTCAGCGGACACCTGAGTAAAATAGTTGGATATTCCAATATACAGTAACATGAGTGTAAACAATTTAGGCATATAGTATGTTGCTAATTTATCTCAATTTTCTCCATGAATTTTCTTGCTTTGTATATGATGACCAAATCTGAGAGGCACAACCTTCTAGTTCCAACTACATGTACCTAGCTTTATCCCCACTTGTCATCATGCATGTGTATTCATAAGGGGTAGCACCAGATGTGTTTCATGCGATCAGTTTCCTGAGCCCTGTCTTTCTTTTTCTTAAGAAAATTCAAGCTTCCGTAATGTCAGAATTACAAAATTAATTGAAAACTGGAAATTTTTAATTAAACATAATAAAAAATTCAAATTGAAAGTAATAAAAATCTTCATTAGAAAGTAATAAAAATCAATTAAAAGAAATAAAAAATTCAAATCAAAAGTAATAAAATCAGTTGAAATAATTAAAAATTTGTTCTTTTAATTGAAACTTTTGATAACATTCAATCAAAATTTCATCCAAATTTTCGATTGATTATTTAATATAACCATTAATGCGAAGTGAGTGTAGCTCAATTGGTACCCATTGGGGAACTAGCCAACATGTGTTCAAATCCTAGATTTGATATGTGTGCTCGCATTTATGCCTAATATTTTTTCAGTGATTGGCGACGTACCTATCGACAGCGAGACGTGACTTCGTCAATCTTAAGATATACCGGCATAGTTTTTGGAGGTGCTCGTAGAGGTAGGGTTTGCGTGTGTACGTTCATAGGGTGAGTTTGCATACATTTTTAAACGCATGAGTGTGCACTGTGTTTCTGAAAAATACGTGAACCGATTGCGGCCAGCGAACCCCAAGTAATGGAATTTTTAACACCGCTAAAACGTCACCGCATCATCATACAGATCGATGGATGAGCGCATTCATACTTTTTTATACTACTGAAGTACTACCATCAATACTGTGCCTACTAATATGTATGCGTTTAAACGTAGATTAATAATGGTTAAAGAGATTTACCTCCAGTTGAGTCTCCAATCCGGCAGGGCTCAGTTTTTCCCCTCCCTCACCCCTCATTTTTTCTGGATTTTTTCGGAATAAAGTGTGAAGATCATGCTAAAGGGGAGAGTTTATAGGCGGGGCATAAATCGCACTCTTCTAGGATAGTTTATGTAGTTTCGCAAAATTACCCACCGGTAGTCACTCCCCACAAGATGCCCCGTGCTCATTTTGTAGATGGCCCCCTCGTAGCTATAAATCGCTCCTCCGTAAGGGGTTGTTTGTAGAATATGCATGATCTGTAAAATGTGCATGACATGGTCAGCTAACATGAGCCAAGTCACTTTTCCCACCTTATGGTAGGACAATTTATACACCCCACAATAATATAGGGCGGGAGGAGTATATTTCTACAATACTCTAAAACAGTGATTTATTTTTTGAAAAACTTTAAAAGACATTTATAGGAAGAATAACTTTTGGTAAGAGTTTTTTTTCAGTGCCTCGAGCATGTTGCGCATACTCCAGAGGAAAGGTAAGGAGTCTAAAATGGCTTCTTACATCTTCATGGCCCTGCCCGAGGTGAAAACCCCTACCCCCACCTCGGATCCAGAATCCCCTAGAGTTGAGGGCAACTCCACCAGGTGGGTTTGGAGAGATCTAAACCATCCTTGCATTTCAATGGATGAGATTTTCTTTCTTAATACATCTTTCCTAATAATTTGTGACCACATCCAACCATCTAAAATTCTTTTGTTTCTTTAGAAGTCACCCAAGCCACACCGTATATTTGAAACTTTGGATATATGTACAATGTTGACGGATGAACACTTTGTTAGAAATATGCCTTAGAGGTAATCATAGAAATGATCATATTTCGTTGTATACATGACATTTATCTATATATGGAATATCCATGAAAGGCAATTTGTGTTGATTATCAATTATGTGAATTGTTCGTGAAATTTTTTACTTGTATGGTTATTCTAAAGTTGTCCCTAGTCGAAGTTAAGGACTAGCACATATATTAGTTGATGACTATATTTCACAAGTCATGGACATGGAGATGTCAAACTAATAATGTGGATATATGTATGACATGATGCTGGACCGACCCAACGTGAGATATAGTAATCTCTTTACACAACGTGTATGCTATGTCCTTAGACCTGAGATTGTCGTATGTTCTCAAGATGTGAATCGGCCTACTCAGGGGTTATCAAACGCTACTCCGTAACTGGGTAGTTATAAAGGTGCCTTTTGGGTTTGTCGTGAAGCATGCTGTGAGACATGGTCAATCAAGATGGGATTTGCCCCTGTCTATATGGGAGAGATATCTCTAGGCCCCTCGAGTGACCGGATCAAGAAATGCATGGCCGTGCTAGGTTAAGTGTTAACCTATTTAAGGATCCGACTCATAGTGTCGAGAAAGAGAGGTCAGCTTGGAGCTAGACCAAATATCGCGAGGCAAAGAGAATACATTATACATAACGTTGTGACGGTTCGTCTGATATGATCTTTACGTGCGCATAGGAGTTGACGTGTCTTGCTAGAGGCCGCTATCAACTATTGGACCGAGTAAGAGTACTTGGGCCATGTCTATGTGTGCGTGAACCCATAGGGTTGCATGCTTAAGGGGCTGGAGGCCTAATTCGGATATGATCCAAATTAGAGAAGGCTTAGGGTTCCTAATGGGCTTCGGATTCGGAAGCCCATTGGAACGCCTATTTAATGAGGGGTGGGCACGTGGATTAGGGTTACCCCTTTGGCAGCCACTATTCACCCACGCCCAGGCACGCCTTCGTCGTTCCCGCGGACCTAGCAGTCTGAGGCGCGATCGTCCTCCTCAGTGTACGTATGGATACCTCGGAGGTGCTGCATCTGGAGCACTAGGAAGAACCGCATGTGAGCTGATCGAGGAGGAGACGTTGATCAACTGCACAACACTGCAACCATGACGCGTTCGTCTACATCGAGACGGTTTCGCATCTTCTACGCTAGTGGTAATCCCGTGATCTTTAACAACAGTTAGTTCTTGGTTTATAGGGTAGAAAATTTTGAATTGTGCTAGCGTAGCCTCCCCATAACCCAACAGTGGTATCAGAGCCGTTTTGCTGCCATGTTTTAGGTTCGGGATGTGTGCATATGGTGATATGCGTGGATGCAGATAAGTCTCTGATCGGTTTCGTGTCTATTTTGTGATGGTCGTGCAACGATCTACTCCTACCGGTCGGTTTTCCACCATCGGAGTTAAGTGATGCCGTAAATCCAAGTCGTAATAGACGTAGATCAATGAGAGTGATTGAATTGAAACAAGGATCAAGTGCCATGCGTATGAGATGCGTAGAGGTTGCAGATTGGATCTGCCACCAGGCTGAGAAAGGTGCAAAAATATGTTGTTCGGTGAAACAGCCATAACTTTTGCATACGAACTCGGATTGAGACGAATTTTATATGAAAATATATCTACGAGAAATGTCACACATGATTTTGAACCCCTTTGATGTTTTCGGCAAATTTAGATTTGCCAAAATCGGCCCGGAAGATAGAGTTTTCGGCGCTTCAATTTTGGATGTTGGATTGCCTAACTTGTTTTTGCAGAATTCTTGTGATCGGTATGGCCCTTATGTGTATGTGATGCATGTATGTAATAAATTCATGGCCTGCGTGTCGTGAGGAAGGCAATACGGCTGGAGCCATATGTGTTTTCTATTTTATGTAATGGCCTGCGTGCCAACTTGTGATGATCCAAGACGCGATTATGTAATTCACTTTACGTTAGATAGTAGTTCTTGGAGGACTCATCACTGGAGGATGGCGCACATGGATCATGAAGATGGAGATCATCATGATGGACAACCAATGGAGATGGAGATCACCATGTGATAATGGGCCATACCGTATCACTATACTGTGTGCATGCTATTCTTATATGTTCTACTTTTACATGCGATAATTGTGNCATGTGATAATGGGCCATACCGTATCACTATACTGTGTGCATGCTATTCTTATATGTTCTACTTTTACATGCGATAATTGTGTTATTTTATGCATGCCTTGATAGAAGTAGAACGATCCCTCACGAATGTTTAAGCTTGCATGTCCCCCCAAACCTTGCACCATCTTGTCTCGTACGATCAGTGGTGGGTCTATGAAATTAGGGCGCCACTGGTTTTCCTTGATGTGATGGGTTTGTATTAGATACTTCCTCGCACGAGGTTTGGTTACCTTAGACAAAGTCATCTTAATAGTTAAGGACTTTGGGACATAAAGGTTGAGCGCCAAGACATAGAGATGTCACCCAACAACAGGAGTCATATGTGATATGATTAGCAAGGAGTTGCTTACCGATCTACCATGTCTTCTAGCGATTATGCTAAAGCTCACTAGTAGACTTGTTAGTTGTGGGTCCTGAATCACTAAGTATCAATTGAGGGATATTGATTTTAGTGGGAGTAGATTCAGTTAACAGTTTAATTTAATTTACTCAGTCATGTATACGTTGTCTTAGTATTTTGTATATTATTTTGTTGTAGATCAATGGCACCTAACGCACCACCATTCACTTTGCGTTGACAAGTTGAATGGAACAAACTATGTGGATTGGATCCGCAACCTGAGAATTGTTCTCAGGGCTGAGAAAAAGAAAGAAGTTCTAGACACCCCACTACCAGATGAACCCAGAGAGGGTGCTACTATTGCTGCTAGAAATGCTTATTTGAAAACATTAGATGTTGATCGTGAGATAAGCTGCCTTGTTCTTGCTAGTATGGAGCCCGAGCTGCAGATGCAGTTTGAGTCCTACCATACACACGATATGATCGTGGCACTCCAGGAAATGTTCCAGACTCAGGCTAGGACTGAAAGGTTCAATGTTTTCAAAGCCTTTGTAAAGAGTAAGATGGCAGAAGGTTCAGCAGTTGGGCCACACGTGACCAAGATGGTTGGTTACACTCAGAGGTTGGATAAGCTAGGCTTCCCACTCGGCCAAGAGTTGGCCACTGATTTTATTCTAGCATCTCTTCTGCCTAGCTATGGGAACTTCATTTCGAACTACCATATGCATGGGGCGGAGAAGGGCTTGAATGAGCTGTGTGGCATGCTTAAGACGGCAGAGGCTGACATCAAGAAGAATGGTGGCCATGTGATGGCAATCTAGAACAAGCCTAACTTTAAGAAGAAGGACAACTGGAAGGGAAAGGGCAAGGTTAAAGATGTGATCTTCAAGCCAAGCTCAAAACCCAAGCCTGGACCAGCGCCAGACAAACCATGCTTCTTCTGTCATGAGAATGGTCACTGGAAGAGAAATTGCAAGCTGTACTTGGCTTCTTTGAAGAAGGGAAGCAATGGTGCTTCCACTTCAGGTACACTTCATGTTTATATTACATGTAGGTGAGGGCTCATCTGTGGTCGCAACAGATGAGATGGTGAAGCAAAAGTTCCGCCACCCCAAGCTGAGGGTCGTGACATCACCAAGGACAAATGCATGTATTGTGGTGAACTTGGCCATTGGGCCAAGAACTGTTACAAGGCGAAGCGAGATCGGGCAAACGTCGCTCAAGATAACATGATGCAAGCTCATGCTCCCGATGGCCCAGGTTCATGAGCTTTCTCCAACATAGGAGATCGAAGTATGTGAGCTCTCTCCAACACAAGAGATCGAGCATATGGAGCGCGAGTCATCCTAAAAGAAGAACACGCTTGGATCCTCGACGCAGGCTCCTCAAATCACATGAAGGGTGCCCACAATGCCTTCACCAAGTTTGACACAAGCGTGCACGTCACGTGAAGTTCGGCGATGCCTCCAAGGTGTGCATCGAGGGATGCGGCACCGTCCTCTTCGACTACAAGAATGACAACCACTACTACCTCACGGGGGTGTACTGGTGTACTGCATCCCTCACTTGCTAAGCAACATTATCATCCTTGGGCAACTTGATGAATCGCTTTGCTAGATGGAGTTCCAAATGGAGTTTTGACTCTGTGTGATCCATAGCGACGACTGCTATGCAAGGTTCGCCCGGGATCATTAAGACTCTACACCCTCAATGTCATGCTGGCGTAGCCGGTGTGCCTTGCTGCCAAAGGCATAGAGGAATCCTAGATCTAGCATTCTTGCTTCGGCCACCCAAACATTGACACACTTTGCAAGCTTCCTTGCCTCGGCATGGCACTAGGCCTGCCGGAGCTTGAGAAGATCAACCATGCGTGCGATGGCTGCTTAGTTGGCAAGCAGAGGAGGTCATTCTTTTCGGCGGATCTTCCTGGCGACCCATGGAGGTAAGAGATACTTCCTACTTCTCATTGATGACTTGACAAGGTACATGTGGCGGTTCCTCCTCTCATCAAAGTGTATGGCACCGGCCACAGTCAAGTGATTCAAGGCGGGAGTCGAGGTAGAGATAGGTTGCAAACTACAAGTGCTCTGACGGATCAAGGTGGCGAGTTCAGCTTTGTTGAGTTTGGCTTGTACTACGTAGAACATGTTATCAAGCGGCATCTCATAGCGCCGTACTCTCCCCCAACTAAATGGCATGGTCAAACAGCGCAACTAGACAATTGTTGCCATGGCACGCTGCATGATGAAGACCATGGACATGCCTTGTGAGTTTTGGAGAAGGCAGTGACAACTACTGTCTTCATTCTTAACAGATCACCAACGAAAAGTATCCCCAACAAGACTATGTATGAGGCATGGCATGGTCGTATAACTGTTGTGCATTATCAGTGCATATTTGGGTGCATTGCTCATGTCAAAAACAAGAAGCCACAACTGAAACAACTTGAGGACCACAACAAGCAAATGGTGCTCCTTGGCTACAAACCAGGCTCCAATGCATAATAGGTGTACGACCCGGTGGATAAGCGCGTGTGTGTCACATGCGATGTGGTGTTCGACGAATCAGCCAAGTGGAATTGGAAGAGAAAAGGTGAGTCTGCAATAGCTTTTCCCGAACGACTCCTTACTGTGCACTACAAGGTGGTGCCAGAATACTCTCGCCAACGGCAACATTGACCCTGTCGCTGACAATTGTGATCACGTCGACACCGATTCCACCGAGGATAGCGATGCCCAGTGTTGAGTTTTTGTCACCACCATTGCACGAGCCCGACGTCGACAACGACTTCGACGCCCATCGGCGATACATGAACATTGAAAACATCTATGAGGCCACAGACCGGTGGAGCTCGATTTGGACAAGCTCCATCTTCTTGATTTCAAAGAGCCAAGCACCCTGGGAGGAGCTAAACAAGATGAACAATGGTGGCGAGCAATGCTAGATGAACTGAGCTCGGTCAAAGAAAACAACATATGGGACTTTGTCGACCTCCTTACTAGCAAGCACCCCATAGGGCTCAAATGGGTGTTCAAGCTCATGAAAGACAAGAAGGGAGTCATCGTCAAACACAAAACCTACATGGTCGCAAATGGGTACGTTCAACAACACAGAATCGATTTTGAAGTGTTTGCTCCTGTCACCAGAGTAGAATCTGTTCGTGTGCTGCTCGCATAGCTGACTAGGAGAGATGGCTGATACAACACATGGATGAGAAATCAGCATTCCACAAGGGAGATTTTGAGGACATGTTCGTCACACAGTGGCCAGGCTTTGTGGATGGCAAACGACCTAACAAGATGCTACCACTACAAAAGGCCTTGTATGGACTCCGTCAAGCACCTTGGGCTTGGAATGCCAAACTGGACTCCAGTCTTGTGAACCTGGGCTTCACATGGAGTCACTTTGATCATGTCGTGTACATATGCGGCACAGGCGAGAAGCATCTCATCGTTGGCGTCTACGTCAACCATCTCATCATCACTAGAGCATGCAAACAAGTGCTGACCGAGTTCAAGGGGGAGATGCATTCCCTCTTCCACGTGAGCGATCTCAAGTTGCTCAGGTACTACCTCGACATCGAGACGCTTCAATGAGAAAACTTGATCACCAACAACCAATCAGCATGCACGTGCAAGATACTTGAGAACGGTGGAATGATGGGTTGCACTCCAACTTGCGTGCCCATGGAGGTGAAGTAGAAGCTAACCAAGCATAGCAACAGACCACTGGTGGACGTGACCATGTACTGCACATCGTGGGAAGCTTCCGACATTTGGTACACTCTCGACCGGACATCGCATTCGCTATCCCACGTGAGCTAGTTCATGGAATCACCCTGAGACGATCACTATGCCACCGTCAAGCACATTTGGTGCTGCATTGCCGGTATAGTAAACTATGGTTGCCATTTTGTCAATTCTGGGGTTTCACAAGCTACCCTGGTGAGGTAGTGACAGTGACATGGCTGGTGACATCAACAACCGCAAGAGCACCACTGGTGTGTTGTTCTTCCATGGGTGAAGTTCAGTTAGTTTGCAATCCCAGAAGCAAAAATGTGATGGCTCTATCTTCTTGTGAGGCCGAGTACATCGCTACAACTATTGCTGCTTGTTAGGGAATCTGGCTAGCATGGTTGCTCACCGTGGTCCACGGCTGCAAGATAGGAAAGGCTCTACTCCGAGTGGACAAGAAGTTTGTGATCTCTCTATGGAAAAACCCAGTCTTTCATGCAACAAGGGAGGTTGAGTACGTTGAAGTGGAGTTCACATCTTCGGATGAGCAACTCGCTAACATCCTAAAAAAGCCTCTTGGACGCGCTAGATTCCATGAGCTCCACACAAGGATCGGTGTTGTTGAGATTGTCCCCAGGCATCACGATTAGAGGGAGATTCGTTGCGTTTGGGGTAATGATCCTATGCTTAACTTCTTTCTCTAGGTAACCTCGGGCTTTATTTTCAGCCACATGCTGCACGCTCACATCCAAGAGTGATGTGAGCATCAGCTTCTTAAGATTAATAATTATACGTTGCAATGTGGGGTCATAATGTCCATAACTCTTTTAATTTTCTATATAAGTAGAAGAAAGAATGCAAACAAGCTGCACCATTTCTAGCAGCAACTAAAACCACATGTTCATCCATTTGTCTAATTTTTCAAGTTCGTGTTTGTGTGAGTCGTATCGGCGAGTGAATCCCTAGCACGTCTGACAAAGGAGGCAATGGCGATTTCCTCATATGAGCTTGATGCGGCAGTGGATCCTCCAGGCGAGGTCAATTCAATGACGATGGTGGTAGAACTCGATCCTCTATCATCTTCTCAAGGCGGGGATGAGAAACAATGTTGGCGCTCGGTGGCGAGGCTAGGATCCCACACCATGGATGGGGAGCTATTGGTGTCGTCATTCCTCTAGTCCACCTCCACAACCACAAGGTCGTTTATTGACCACTCCTGTTCGGGTTCCCTCCACGTCGTGTGAGATGAGGAGCAGGGAGAGGGGGTGACACAAGATGAGGAAGAGGAGACAAAGGATAACATGACCATCTGCCACTGCTGCTGCCATCCTCATTGAGCCCACACACTTCCGATTCACTTCCTCGCATCCCTATTCGACGATGCGCTCCCGAGCAATGATCTCCTCTCATATGAGGTCACACACCATCGCCTTTCCACTTGCTCGCATCACCGGCTGCTTTGGTTGCAAGAAGTATGGAGCAGGGCTCATCTCTAGCATTGCTGGTATTGGTGGCTTCGTCCTCCACACCAGCAAGAAACGCAAAAGGGAGAGGTGGTGAGGCACTAGGACCCTCGTAGTGAACTGCATGATGCCGTTCTCACTGGTATGTGGGCCTGAATGACCTAGGAGCCCACATGTCAGTAAGAATTGCATCGTGCAATCCACTTCAGACGATCCGCTTCTACGTGGTGAGAGTAGAAGAGATGTATGGCTGACATGTGGGCCCTTGTTTTATTTTGCTGATTAGATTTGCATGTATGGGAGGTGCAAGAAACAAGTCTGAAGCTTTTTAGGAAGACTTGTCATCCTGAATCCAAGGAATACAGGTTCTTCTGATCCGAAGTATGAAAATGAGGAGCAAATATCACAACCCTTCAAAGGGAAGCATATCCTTTCAACAGGATCCTGTAACTTGGTCACTAACATATGGGCCCAAAGGATAATAGGCCTACAGTCAATGATAGTCTCTCTAAAGAGTATCTGCTACCCTCCAAGGAAGAAATTATGGATGCTTATTCCATTGGAGCGGTTCTACCAGCACATGTTAGCTCGATAAATTCTTGTATTTTTTTCATACAAATTAACACAACCACCATTTGCCACAGTAACATGCATGCATGTTTTCCAATACAAAAGCCAGCACCATTGCTGCTAATAAGTTACTACATCAATGGAGTTTTGGAGTGGAGTGGTAAGCTAGGTGTATATTCCCCTGAGCACTAGCAATGGCTAGTTATTTTTTGGAGTACATTTTACTAAACTACATGTTTTGTGATCTAAGTTGCAGAAAACTATATATACTTTAACACTTGTCACTTAACTACTATGGTATTAGTGTTTCACAAAATTGCACTCAGTTTCACAAAACTACATAATTAAAAAAAATCCTTAAATAGTATAGTTTTATAAAAAATAGTATAGTTTTTATAAAACATGATATGTGTAGTTAAGTAACAGGTATCAAAATATACGTGGCTTGCTACAACTTGAACCATAAAATTTGTGGTTTTGTAAAATTTACCCTATTTTTTAAATTTTTTTCATAATCTTACTTAACAAGTAAGCACCAAGTTCATAAGTAGGGAATTAAGACAATTTATTATTGTGTTTTCCTTTTAATTCCTATTCAACCCTCTCCTATCTTTAGTTTATACAGACGACAATATCATCAATGCTGTTTCAATTTATTTTGACTCTGGGAGAGTACTGCCCAAAGTGGGGCAAAATAACGTGCTAAAATGCACTGCCTCACAAATAACGCTAATGGTGATGAAACAGCATGTCAGACCGCCAGACAAATGCCTGCCATGTGCGCACATTGCTACGGAAATAAGGCTCCGTTTAGTTCCAAAAAATTTTCACCCAAAAACATCACATCAAACCTTTAAACTCTGGAGCACTAAATATAGATAAAAAATAAAACTAATTACACAGTTAGGCTGTAAACGATGAGACGAATCTTCTAAGCCTCATAAGTACCACAGTAACCCACATGTGCTAATGACGGATTAATTAGGCTCAAAAGATTCGTCTCGAGGTTTAAAGGCTAGCTGTGAAATTAGTTTTTTTATTCGTGACAAAAACACCTCCCAACATCTTAGTCAAACGTTTGATGTGATGGTTTCGCAAATTTTTTTCCGGAACTAAACAAGGCCTAAAGCAAACAGTCAGTCAAATGCCAATGGCATGAGCGGGGGATTACTTGTGCCACTGACGCGATGCCCATATGCAACATTCCCAAAAAGGGATCATCAACGAACAGACTTTTTTTTTTGCGAGGTCAACGAACAGACATAACCTAAGTACCTACCTAACCAGTGGATAGACACATCAAAAGCGGAAGGGCAGCAGGGTAGACTGCTGATACCAACAGAGAAACTTCCACTATTAATTCTACTCCTACCTAGTCTTCCTTTCACCTTTTGTGATGGAATCTAACCTTCAATAGGAACTGCATCTTAACCTGCCAAAGACAAATTTCATAAAAGGAATGAACGTATTTCCCATGAATAGAAAGTGCACAAAAGAGTAGGGTAACAATTTGACTGAACCTGGGATGTATTATAGACAATATATTCATTGTAAAGAAGCTCAGATGCCTTCATAGATGCTGGCACTGGCTTTCCACATGGCACGACAACATCATCCCTCCATTTCGCAAATTCAGACTCCAGTGGCACAGTTTTGCCTAAGCCCTTGGTCGAGTGCTTCCCTCTTGGAGGTTTGTCCATGGACTGCAGCAGTAAGCCAGTAAGTGTGCTGCTAAGCCATAATAAACATGGGAAAAAAAACATACTAGTCTCCAGTTGCACCAAGTGCTAGAATACATGCATAGGATACATGGGTGCATAGATGTTATTTCATACGAGTAATATCACAAAATTTAAAACAATAGCAAATAATTTGACCACCCAAAGAAAAACCACCACCACCATGTGGGTCTGAAAAGTGGCCCCAACTTGCAATAGGACCCAGCCACTTAGATAAATGAAAGGCTTGTCATGTGCAAGGGAATTACTGGTCATGATGAAATCATACGACATTACAGCAGGCTTGTGCAACCTCTTAATGAGGTCCTATCTAGACTAGAGTACTGCAAATCACTGGACATGCATGGTAGTTAGCTAAGGTCTTTTGTTTAATATGGCCTACATGCCGCCAATATTGTGCTCACTGGACATAAGTGCCAACTTATTGAACTTTTCCTTATTATTGTGTACACCAAAGAAATGTGTGTCTCAATAAAAAGAACAGGAAAGAACTACTATGGCCAATTCTTTAAAGCAGGATCATATTTCAAAGCAAGGATAAAGGTTCAAAGCTAATGTTAGAATTATAATTTCCCTTTTAATACTAAGAAATTTTATATCTTACCATGGCTTTCTTTAGTTCATACATGTCACCTAGAGCAACTTCGGAAAGAAGCATCAAACCTACTGGATCCTTCCTATCCACATAACAATATTGTGCACTCTTGCTTACTAAATCTGCAAAGTAGAGGCCTTTGCCAAACTGTTGAATGAAATGAAAATAACATAATCAAATTCGATCAATCTTTATCATTTAACAGATGTTCCATATATAGAGTGAAGAAAGACCAAACCATGTAGCCTGTCACGGGAGCCTCAGGAGGTGCAATTCTTAATCCTTGACTAAGAATTCCAACAAAATTTGTCAATCTTGACCCTGCAAAATAAATTTCGGAACCGTGTAACCATTAACATGGTAAGAAGGAAAGAGTTACTCACGAGGAGCATTAAAGAGATCTCCAGTACAATTAAAAAATGTGCCTAAATACTGCCTCCGTTTTAGACTGTAAGGCGTTTTGACTTTTGCTTTCAACATTTGACCATTCGTCTTATTCAAAATTTTTGGGCAAATATAAAAACTAATAAGTCATGCTTAAAGTACTTTTGATAATAAAGTAAAATACAAGAAAAATAAATAATTTTTTGAATAAGACGAATGGTCAAACTTTATAAGCAAAAAGTCAAAACACCTTACAATCTGAAACGGAGGAAGTACTAGTATAGCACACCACATAAGTCGACAAGAATAATTACGAAGGTAAATAAGCATTTACAACTGTTGGATTGCCTGTGAACCCTCTGTGCACCTACACAGTTCAATGGTAAAGACTGACTGCACTTATATACATACATATATACATACATATATATATATATATACATTTTCCTATATAGGAGCAGGATTTTATGACCATATGTGCATCTGCACCCACATGGACGCGGTGACACGTGTCCCTAGTAGATTAGAGAGAAATCATCTTTTATGTACCTAAAACGCGATCAAAAAAGTTAATATTCAGATTATAATTTCGAAATATAGTTTCGAAAAGTATAGTTTTGAAATATAATTTTGAAAAATATAATGTTCAGATTATAATTTCAAAAAAATATAATTTCAAAGAATATAATGTTTAGATTATATAATCTCAAAAGCATTCATTTACTCATTATAAGCTACACTTAACACCAACGGTCGAGATCTTGATTGATCCCATATCAATGGTGCAAATTGTTGGTGCACACATATGATCATTTTTGCATATATATATATATATATATATATATATATATATATATATATATATATATATATATATATATATATATATATATATATATATATATATATATATATAGAACTATTTACAAGAGAGAAAGAAAAAGAAAAAAGTTACAAACTGTTAAGCCAAGAGTTACATAGATCAAAAAGATGTCCTTTTACTCTATGCAACAGAAGAGCAAAGTCTTCTTTGAAATGATGTACCCATATCTGGACAGAGGGTCCAATATTTTTGAAGATTAAATCATTTCTCATTCTCCAAATATTCCACAGAGCTATAGCCAGAACTTCAACAAAGAAATCCCAACTGAGAGCAAAGACTAACTGCACATGGATAATAACTTTTATCTCAAACCTAGATTTTGGCACGGTACTGAGAGCATAAAGGTAGCAGAAATCCCAACTGTTGAAGATAAAACTTCTCAAATATAAGAGCATAAGCCCAATGTGTTTGAATTACTTGGAAAGATTGCTTACCATGCCATAACAGCATTTTGTTATGGAGATTATTCTTATATCTTGAGTACTTCGTGAATTCTCCATCTCGATCAAGCGAAAATACTTCCTCTAATTCCAGTGACCAGTCCTTCAAAATAGATTTAAAAAGAAATATGTCAACACCCATATAAAATAGAACAGAGAAATATGTCTGTATTGTGCAATCTACAAAAAAGAAAGATATTAGTCTTTTCTTATACAGAAGAAAATCATTGCCTTGTGGGTAGGAGCATGAGTGTTGAGAAGATACTTCTCAACTAGCTTGTAATCGTCACTATCATGAGGCAGTGGGGTAATGGCACATCGAAGTTTCTTGTATTTTTCATCAAGAGACTCATCATTATCATTATCAAAGCCAACAAGTTTTGAAGCAATTTCAATATCTTGCAGAGCTTCAAGCATTTTTACCTGCACCAAAATTACAGTAAATTGAGCATAAGAAGATATCTGATCGCAGTCAAAAAAAAATAAGAACGGAAGTAACACAAGAATAAAGAGAGCAATTAGGCATAAAATTGTGGATATACTAAATTGATGGCATTGTATCTAACAGCAAGGACCAAACATGTGAAGAACTGAAGGAAAAGGAAAGGAAATCATAATATCCTCTTTAGTCTGTAATAAGATTCTCTCAAATCTTTCCAAGTATGACCCAGAATGAGAGTCATTAAGAACTTGCACCTACATAAAGGTAGTGTAAAAATATTTTTTTTTCATTTCAATAACATAGTTTGTTTGAAGCCAGATTTATATCTGGCATAATAAAGAATATAAGGTGTGTTCCTTAGATTCCATTTGAGCATATGGAACAGGTTTAACTGTCCTCACCAAGTCATGTATGATCTACATGTGGAATGGACTCCTTTGAATTGCCTTTATTCTTTTACAAAGGAAGGTATTCAGAACGAAATATCTCACTTAAAATTTTCATGATTTAAGAAATAAGAATATATGAATATAATACACAAGGCAGTGAACACATACTTTCACCATCAAATCATCCTCGTCTCGTATAATATGAGGATGAATAGAAGGAATAAGAGTGAAGAAACGATTGCTCGCAGCAACAATCAAGCTCTCTCTAATCGCCAGTTCTTGATTGCCAGAGTTATCCAACAGATTTTGTATCTCAGTTAATGCTTCAAAACCTGCATGCAGCGCAAGTGAATCATGATATGTTTGAACTACATATCAACAAAATGAGTTACACAAGGAGCAAAGAATCACACCTTTTTGGATATTTTCCTTGCTTAGTTTACCCAGGGGCATCTCTGACATATTAATTTTAAATTCCAGCATGGCAGCCCTAGAACAATAGCAATATGTGAAATATCTTTTTTTACTAATAAAAACAAACCATGTGCAATGCAAAACCTGAAAATAGAACAGCAAAATTGTACCTGTATGTTTCGATATTAAAAAGCATATTCATGAGGTCCAGCAACTGGGGAGCAAGTGAACTTTTTGTTTTGTCAACATCTTTCTGCTTTGGTCTTTGCCTCACACCATAGTCCTGCAATATATTTAACAAATCAGATTGAATCCACACAATCCACTAAAAAAGGAATAAACCCTGCAGGTAGAAACATTTCCCAACATACAATGTCAAGCGGGTAAAATTTCCCAGGCTGCTTTTGGAAATTTGTTTTCTGTTCCCATGCTTCCCAGGGGTTCCCAGTCTTCTCAAGAAACAATCTTCTAAATTCCTGAATAGCATCAGCTTTTGACATCTCCTCCAACTTAGTGCCTCCAATTTTTTCATTCCCAACTCGTCCCCACTTTCGGAATACAAAACAATCAGACCCATTATCCTCTTCAATGACCTGAAGTATATAGTAGCTTCAAAGAAAAAAAAATAACTCTTAAAAGATGAGGTAGGGCAAGCAGGATCACCACAGTTTGCAATAGCCTAATGGAAGTTTAAAATTGGTGATACTACAGAAGAGAAGTTTCCCCCTCATTTTGACTGTGTTATGCTCTTGACCATAAATCTAACTGGTAAGGAAACAGAAATTGTGCAAGCTCCAACATTTCTGGGTTGGCAGTTTGATGAAAGTACACAACACATCTGCGTTGGGCTTAAACAAGAAAAAAAGGAATATGGCTTCAGGGGCAAATGTAATGAAAACCAAAACAAACCAGAGCAAAGTTCTTTCTCTAAAATGTTCGTGTTAATTTTGCGACCATATTGGTTTCACTTAAATCAGAGATTGGAATATATGGACCTCCCATATCAACCTCTCCAAGAAAAAAGTGTCTAGAGCCCCACCTAGACACCGCAGGCTACACTCATTTGTAACTGTTTGCAAAAACACTACACATTACACACGACCATTTTGGTGCTTCCATAACTCCTCCCATGCCATCAAAATTATCAAAGAATTCAACCCCTTCCAGGAGTCTTTCTGAACTCCTTTGATTTTTGCAAAGAAAAACAAACACTAGAAAAGTATGGATAATCTTGGGATTATTTTAAGATAAATTTCATGGAAACAACAGAGGCATCAAGTCAATTTGGTAGGATGGTCGAATGATTAGCTGACTTGCCAATGACTTGATTGTCTGAGCAAGCAACTTGAGTCATCTATTATCAGACTGGTAAGAAAACAGTGGCCCATATTGTGGATAACCTGCTGCAGTCCTAGGCTAATTGGCAATTGCTGTTGCTGTCCTTAATAATGCAGTAACATTGTAGCTAGTCTCTTCTCCGTTCCGTCTCCTCCTGTCCTGTTGTGCAGGATGCAGTTCACATGGACTGTTAACGCAAGTGAATAGTAACCATGGCAGGTCAGGTTCCTTATTTTATGAATAAGATTACATTTGGTGGTTGTGTGTTTCCAATAATTTAGATTAGCTTCTTGAAGGTCAAGGTACACCATCTATATAAGGATGGGGATGTACCTCTGTTAAGCAAGCAAAGATGAATAAGCAAGCAAAGAATGTTTACCCTCATTATGATCCAATGTTTTATTACAACAGCAACTTGACTCAACTTCACAATTTAACAGTGGTAAATTTATCATGGTATCGTTCTATTTGTTCAAAGGGAAGAACAAGAAGTTAGATTTGGGAAGCAGTCCACGTTCTTTGTTTAGTGACAAATTTCTAGAGGGTTTATTAAAATAATATACCGAGACAATCACCCCTAAATGTAAATCCTGAATTTGACAAGAAATATCATGAGAAAAATACTTGCCTGTTCACACCTCGTGTCAGGTCAGACATGTTCAGTGTTGTACTGTATATGCTTTTCCCATCTTCAAGAATATGACATGTATCTTGCAAACCAGAGGACTCATGAACAGCACTTTGGCCTTTAACTTTAACAGTAATTGTGCCTCCTTTTGATGATTCCAATGCAGTCTCTACTTTATATAAATCAAATGGAAGGACTCTATTTTTTCTAATGCATTCTCCAAGGTAACCATCTCGCAGAATTGGTATCTTCAACCTCCTGGAAATGAATTAAAAATATACATATATATAACGGTGTTTTAACACAACAGTTCGCAAACCAATAGGTCAGAGCGTAACTATAAAATGGTAATAAAAATGTGATACCTTGCTTTTCTGACTTCAGCATTCTCATTTTCAAGCTCACCACATAAAATTAAGCAACTGCTGTCTGCAATGCAAGGCTTCCATGTGAAAATAATGCGAAAAAGATTTCGTCAAACACCAAGATATTACCTAATCTATGAAACAATGACCAAGTCATAACTCAGTCAATTATATCTGCTGCAAGAAAGAATACTGGCTCAATGCCGTATGTTGTTACAGAAATAGAAATAAAGAGAAAGTCAAATTGGTAATATAAAGTTGTCGTCTGTGCATAAGTGATGCAAATCTTCCATAAAAAACATGAGTACAATCTCTTTTCCTTGCACTTTTTAAACATCAATTAGTTTAAGTGTCTTGTATTAGTCTAAAAATTACAAATACTTGAGTCAATCAATTTTGGATAGCACGAAAGAGAAAACCAAATGTAAGAAGGTTCAAATGTCTCAACAAGAAACATTAGTTCTAGATAGCACGACGGAGAAAAAAACCTTTGGTAACCATGGCACTAAAGTTGGCGCCAGCATCTTCCAGCTTCTGTTTCCATCCATCCTACAATAGTTGGATTACATGATCAGTTAGTGGGATGGACAAAATAAAAAATAAAAAAGAAAAAGGGTTAGCCCCAATATCTGACCCAGGCATTAACTTCCGGACATCAGGTGACCAGCAAATGAGAAAAAAAACAAAGAAAAGATTTTCCATGAAAACATATCTAACTTGATGCAAAAGCAGCATGCTAGATCATATAATGTAATTTGACACATTATTCGACACATGACATGAATTTAATACGACCAAATCAAGTACATAGGGAAGAAAAATAATCCTTTCCTACTTATTCTATGCAGTCTAAATGTGGTCACTCTGCATATTCCATGGATCAAAATTTTGGAAATTAAAGAAATAGTTCAATTAGCAAACTGAAAAAAAAAAATCGACCAATCTAGGAGAAACTAGATGGCCTACACAGTTGATTAAGAAATAGGCACCCAAACTCGCCTCAATGAAGACTTGATTTTGGGTAGTCTGTGTTTACATCCACATCCTCAACCAACTGATCTAGGGCCTTTTTGGGGGAGCTTCTGCCAGCTGCAGCTTCTCCTACCCCAAACGGTCCACAGCTTCTGAAAAAAATCTGTAGTTACAGATTCTAGAAAGGCTACCAAACAGCTGCTTCTCAAAATCTAAAGCTCCCCCAAACAGGCCCCTAGGGTCGGTTCCTTCAATTATTGAACTATAAACTAGCTATATTCAAGTAACTGCTTAAAGTAAACCCATACATAAAGCATACATATACATAATTGAGCACTTTTCAGTTTCATGTCAACAAGCAACATAATTGGTATGCACAACAAGCAACATAAATATGCACAATATAATATGTATAATATGGTAAGAATTAATCTTAATAACAATTTCAGCAAAGTAACTGTGATTGGGAAAAATAAAAGACACTGGTGCATGCCACAACATGCAGCAAGGTCATGGCATAATTGGTGCTGCTTTAACTAACATAACTCACAGGAGAAGATTACTTACAACCACATCTTTAGATTCTCCTACTATAGAAACTCTCAAATTTTCCAATCCTTCACCAACGAAAGACCAGTTTTGCTGAGTTGATTGGCACAAAGATTTCTCAGGTGACATTGGCGGAAGAACTCTTTCTGGTTTCTTAACCTTTTGAGACTTGAACCACTGTAAGATACATATATGCTTACCTTAACTGTACAAACCAAGCATAAAGAACAATATTCGCAAGCCATAGTCATACCTTTGTAAGACAATCATTATCCATTTCGTCAGGAAGTTTCCATTTCTTTTTACTGCGCACAGGTTTCGTGGTAGAGTATGTACACTTTGACCATTCAGTCACGTAGCCACTGCAATGATATTGGCCACCATGATAATACAGGAAGCTAGAACAGACTGGGCAAGGACCCAATGCTCCAAAAAGCATCCCATCAGCACTGCCAGACGAGGAAGAAAGTTAGAGATAAGAGATGTGACGTGTTGAGTTCTGTGCGAGATGAAACAGAAGGCAATGCCACAAGCAGGTCTACAAAATCAACAATGCTATAAAGTATATTTATCCAATCAATAATGTCCGTCTTCCTTGAATTAATGTCAGCTGCTACATTCAGAGAAAAAGGCAAATATGGGGTTCCCAAAATGGCTCATTACATAAGCTTAAAACTTAAGTCACTCTCTCCTACCGCTACCCCCCACTAAAAACTTCAGAATTGATTATGGCTCATTACTGTCTTTGAATTCATGTTAATAAATCCTACACTGCACTTAACCATAAATACAGTGTACAATCATTAGGTCACAGTGAAAATTCTGAGATTCAACTATCAGTATAGATCTTATAACCAGGATGTTACTTATCTTGGATTTGGGATCCAGAAAGCATGCATAAAATAAATCTAGCTACAAAAAATAGTATAGATGATCGATTGGGTTTTAGGGAAACAACTATCCTAACAAGTTCATACAACGGTATTCATCATCAGTTATAACAATATCCTCCTCTATAACAACACCACACAAGGATATATTTATATGCAGGAGGACCCTTGTAGGGCAATATTTTAAAATGTCAGTTACTCATTGGATTGAATAATGTAGTTAAGGGAGTTAAAAACCATCACACAATATAACAAGCAGCATTACCAACGGTCCAATAGATGCCGCTCTGGTCCAGATGTATCTTGCCCATTAGCTTCGAGAAACTCCCTTAATTCAGCAGTTGACACATGCTTCCTAAGTTCATCCTTCAATTTCCAAAGTGTGTCACTCTGCTCTTTAAGCTTTTCTTGTAGGTCAGTAGAACTAGCATAGGAATCACATGATACAACAGCTTTCCCTTTGTTTTTTGCTGCGCCTTCTGATATATTGCTGTCTATCTTGGGAGCCTTGCAGTCATGCATATCATTGTTACTATTCTTGCGCTTGGAACCCTTAGAGGCTGTTTGTTCTTGACAACCATACAAAAAGAGCAAGTCAGATTACAAGCAGAGTAAAGAAAAATTAGTCTCCATGTTGCATTACCTGTGTTGGGGGTATCTTTCTTAACAAGATCAAGAATAGCTCCTTTATCCTCGTGCGACATGATCTCCCAGCCCAAGAATTTCTCAACATTTGCAGCTGGGGACATCTCCAAAAAACAGCTGGTGTGGTACCAACCTTGCCCTTCAAGCTTAGATGAAACACGAACCTAGACAAACAAATAAAACCATTACAGAAACAATTTAGAGTAAAGACACTGACCGTATTTTTAAAATACCAGTTGCCCTATCACAGTTATAAAATCTTTGTATATCTTTAAAACATACATTATGACCTAAGAGCATCGGTAATATCAAACATGTACTTCTCGATCATCAAATATTTTCCTGTCTAGAATTAACCGCAGTAGCAAGCTATTGTAATGTATTAGGAGTATTGGAGTGTGGGTAAATAAGAAAAACCAACGTAATAAATATTTTTCCCAGTAATACATTTTAAAGCACACTTCATCTGATCAATCAGCTTCATCTCAAAATTCAGAGAGTTCTACTGTTTGCTAGTGGCATGTTGCAGACTACTAAGATATGGGAAATTAGGGCACTAGGTTTTCTAGTTATTTGAAATTCCAGGGCAAAAGCTTGGTGATTATTTGTCATGTGATATATGCCACAAGGATTACAAGTACAGAAAAGAACCTATGTTATCCCTGTGTAGCATTACCATATATTTCCTAGATTTAATTTCAGAAAATAAGAGAACACACAAATGACCAACAAGCCAAGAAGTAGGTGAGCTATTTAACCAGCAAGAGAACGCACAAATGACCAGCAACAAGTGCTCAAGTACTAGGACCCACTCAGGTATCTATTCCATCCTTTGCACTGCAGTTCATGAATAATTGTACTAAACAAATAGAACAATAAAGAACAAGCATAATTTTGAATAGACGAATAGTACAGTGTTTTTCCGGTAGAGTAATTATAAGTAATAAAAAAATGTTACAGTCAGTCATTCTCACACATTTGCATCAAGGTTCATTGAAAGAGAAACTTCTGTTTATCCATGATTGTTAGCTGAATGCTCATTCAAGACTGTAAAGTGTTAATCATCAAGAGGAGATTATGCTCATGACTATAATTTTAATAGCAACAAAGTGTGAACACAAAACCTCATGGGGCAACAAGTGTAAACTCTCTATCCTCAAGGGACTGATTAGAAAGCATGTATAAAATCAATTGATCAAAAGATACATACTGTTCCTTTTGTAATCTTTTCACCGCACCGTCTACAGGAAGTACGAGCAGATTTAGCAACCTCAATAGTGCATTTATCTGAAATAGCAGCTGCAGAACTTGCAGTAGCTGATACACTTCCAACATAATTTCTTATCTTCTCTTGGTCAGCCCATCTGAGGGCGTCTATTCCTTCAACATCATCAACCCTAATTGGAATATTTTAATTACGTCGGATTTCATAAAGACACAATAAAAATATACTTAAGCATAAAATTCATGTGAAGAGTATAAGATGAAGTTACATACGATTTTATCTGGTTTTTCTTACTGAGGATGCAACTGGCATGATTCCACATCTGAAAAGGAGAAAAGTGTGCTAAAATTAAATGGAAAGATCACATAACCAACAAAATTTTCTTCTGCGTCTTGGAGAATCTACCATGACCAAAAAAACAACTCCAACTAAGGATTACAGTTCTTGAAAAAAGAATTGATTATTATAGACAACATATGAAAGGTACAGTGTTACACACACTCACCATATTAAAGAACATGGTCAGGTCACAGCAAAAGATTAAAAGGTAAATAAAGAATATTGTCAGGTGAAAAATGGCATGTAGATCCAGAAGTATCACCTCAATTTGCCCTAAACGATCCTACATTTCCTAGCGAAATAATTACGTGTCCACGTGAGTACATGCCCGAACCAAAAGCAATTAAGCTTCAGCATCCAAAAGCACAACATAAATAATGATAAATAGGAATAAGGATTCTCCTCCATGTTTGATCTTGGCTATATTAAACATGCATCTAAACCAATTACGACAGCAAACAAGAAATAAAGACTATAATCTGTATCTTCACATAATAGATAAGAACAAAACAGATTAGAGAACACACTAGATACCAAAAAGTGTTCATCGGTATTCCCTATTGCATGCTAAAACAGCACAACCAACCAGCCGGTCCACATACTAATATCTCAAATAACTTAGGATTAATACCAGTAAAATTGCATATATCAATAAGAACACCCACTCTATTCTTGTGTTACACATATAGATTGCATAATGAATCAGAAACAGCAATAAACCCAATACAATGCTGAGATTTATGTATCATGCAACAAATTTAGAGTACCAAACAAAATGCATCAAGAACTCCAACATTATAAGAAGATTGGTTTGATCATAACAACGAAATCAAGAGGAATTACCCTTAGAAACAAAAAAAAATCGCACATCATGATGAAGACGAACAACCAATAAAACAGCACAAAACCCACATCCGCAGCGAACATCAAGTTGAAAGCCATCAAACCACATCCGCAATGCCCTCGAAACCCATCAAACCACATCCGCAATGCCCTCGAAACCCACCTCCGCAATACAACCAATCTACAATCACTAAATGCACCTATAGTGTCTGACCCACACCACAAAACCCCAATAACACGAAGCCACACCAAAACCCTACCCTCTTCCAAACCCATAAAGATCAAGAAGGATTTTCATCAAACGAGTAAGGACTTGTCGATGGCGGTGGAGGGAGAGGGTACGGACGGGCATAAATCCATCGAACTGGGTGGCCTGGACCATCTTGCCGAGCCGCAGCTGGTCCTTTCCGATGGGGGACCTGCACGATTTGCACGAGGACCGCCCGGATTTGGCGTATTCCGCCTTCCAGGCCTTCGGCGGCGCCGCCATTCCGCCGGCCCGGTGCGCCGCTAGTGCCCTCTTCCTCCCTCCCTTCCCCGCCGCTTCTTGGGTCTGGGGCAAGGGGCAAAAGAGCAAATGGCAGGCCCACAATCCTCCAAGGGCGTACACAGGCCCCCCCCCCCTCCCTATCGGGCTCTAGTTTATTTATCTTATATTACTTACCCATAGTTTAATATCGTAATAATATAAGTATGGATATTTCTAACACGTAGAACTTAACCATTTAAATTTTAATTTAAAACATCATTACTTAAAAGGGAAAATCTAAATACCCCTATAAGTCACTGGTCCTACTACTTTCTCCCTACAACTCACTTTGCTACAAATGACCCCTACGAATTCAAGTTCTCTTTCAATTATCCACCTATAGCAAATTTTCAATAATTTATCACCATCAGCTCAACTTCATGTGACATGTGAACTTCTAGCATGGTGAGGCCATATTATCCATTTTGACAAGGATGTCTTTTATTTGTCAACCAGCCATCGTACTGGATTGTAGATGTTCCAATTATCAGTATAACACGCTTGCCCTAGAGGTCCGCGTCCAAGTGAGGAGTCGAGGCAGCCCGATGCCTTGCCCAAACATAAGGGGCTAGGCAAGTGCAGCAGCCCGATCCACCTCGGACTTGTGCATGAGGATTACGACCACTCGGATCCACGCGGCGCGCCCCAGAGGGGTCGGGCCCGGGGTCCGTCAAGGAGGCCACGTCCAACAAAAGGGGGTTCGGGCCACCTGAGGCCACGTGGCACGCCCTCTTAGGGGCGTGCCTAGAGGCCTGCGGGAAGGCCATGCCCCGCAGAAGGGGTTCGGGCCACTCGAGACCACATGATACGCCCCTAAGGAGGGCACGTCCGGGTGCGTGCGGGGAGGCCACATGCCGCGGGAGAAGGTTGGGCCACCCCCCGCAGCACGAGAGACTTGCGCGCGGTGTGCCACGTGTATGATCATGGCACGCCCTCTGATGAGGACATAACTAGCTTAGATATGAGCATGACTACCTTATATATTCATCAACCAAAGGTGTATATGTTCTATGTTAGATTTACTTATTATATATTTGAACAAATATT
>CM002485.1:9266558-9278327 GCA_000325765.3 Leersia perrieri
GGGACGGGTGGGGTGGGGGTGGTTACCCCTATCGGGTGCCCGCTCTCCCCCTAGTGAGGTCTGCCATCTTTACTTGGTGCAAACAGCGAACTTGGTAGGTTCGACTAATTTAGTTTGACCCAGTTCTTAGTTTTTAACAGCCCATCTACACGATTTTTTTTCTCCGATTGACTTGTATAACCCTACAAGAAGCACAATAAATCAGCATTTATGGCCCAAGTACTTGAAGTACGATTAGCAGGTGCGAACTTGTAATGATGCCAAATAACATTTCAGTTTGAAATCGAGAATCAAATTGGCATCATACATTCCCTATGAAAATACTCCTAATTTAACATTAAACATGCGCACCATATAATCTGTTTAACCGTAATGTATTGCGTGCTGAGATCCAAAGATGGCATATGTATGTCGGCATAATCTAACTCAATATTCAAAATCACCATTGTAAACATTTTTTGGAATAATAAGCATTACTACTAGAGAGGCAAAAAGTTAAACAGCTCAGCTCCGTGATGGTCTCCAGTTGTTTATCCATTCTATCAGCGTATCCACATTACTACTAATATCCTCCACATTGTCACTTCGCAAAGGCATCACTATCTCCTCTTTGTAGCTCTCCCTTGCCTCCTCCAGGAGCACCTGGAAGATCTCACATTCTATGTTGTTTGTGAGCTTGGCACCCATATAACCTCTGTGAATAGAACTTAGTCAGAAATATGGATTGCATAATGGCTACACCAAATAGGTGGTGATAGTGAAGTTCTGCATGAATTACCTGCTGGTCAAGCGATCATGTAGAATTGAATTGTCCGTCTGGAGAACAACTACAAGGTCAAACCAACGTTCTGGAAAAAATTCACATCCATGATAATCTACTAGTATACCACCATCTTCCATCATGTCCTCAAGCTCATCACAAACCTGTCAAATAAATGAACCGTTACGTGCCAGTCTAACCAACAAAAAAAAGGAGAGAGAGAGCCAACTTGAGCAATTTGCCAAACAATGTGGAGCATTCAATCGTGTGCTTCCTTTACTTCAGAACAGTTCGCATCTGTGAGGACAGCAAAGTGCATGGTGGACAGACCAAAGTAGGTTCAGATAGGATGATAACCAAATACAAAACTAAATGGAATATTCAGATTTTCTTTTCTGCTTAAATCAGTGGGTATGTAACTCATTCTTCTAATGTGTTTTTTTCTCTTTTGTAAATTCAGTGCGAGAATGCAATGGCATTTTAACTATATGTACATCATGTAATTTAATCCGTGTCATTGCAACCTGACACAATGCATTTTAGACAAGAAAAGTAAGCCTAGCGCCTCTCTCAGGGTCAATTTGCAAGCATCAAGATGCACGTATAACTAGTCCAAATGAGGACTTGAGCTAGCTACCAACTTCAACAGGTAAGGTTTTCTTGGGTATGCAGCAGATCATCTTTATCATCAAATAATGGATAAAGGACTATTGCCATCCATTAATAGAATAAATGGGTATCAACCCAAAAAAAAAAAATGAATGCACATTGTAGAATATCAAAATATTGATAACTTCTTAATAGTGTTTGTTCAAAAACAATTTTCTGCAAGTGGAGAGCCAAATTGATTCCATAAGACAGATTCAGCTGCCTGAATCGATTCTTAGTTTTCATAAAAATAACAAGGAATAATTATTACTCATTGAAAAAACCAATGGTCAAATCATGAACCAGCTGCCTGACCGATTTGATTCCTGGTCTGACTTTTTGAGCTGGCTTCACTAAGAACAAAAATAAATAGTTCATATAACATTGCTACCTCCTCTAGATATTAAAAGATGTTTCAGACAAACCATTTACACAGAAAAGAAGCCAATAAGTTTGCCTGAACAGACCAAATAGAAGTGGCTGTAGGTGGTACTAAAAAAATGATATGAGTTTCTTTTATTGCACGTCCTTCATAATTTTGTTATATGGAGCACTAAATAATACACCTTTTTAATCTTAAAAGTTAGCTTTACACTGCATATGGCATCTTACACCTTTCAGTATTAAGCCAGAAGCTGGGTTGGAGTAGCTTGTTTGGCTTACTTGAAGTGAAGGTAGGGCTCTACCAATATACTTAATGCTTAAAAGCCATCTATTTATCGACCATATAAGCCAAAAAAGTATGATTAAAAGCCTAAGCCTAAACAAAGAGCGCATAACAACTTGGATAAATATGTTTTGAAGGGTAGTAGGAAGCACCCTAAAATCCATGCACAGGTTCATCAAAACTGCACATACATTAGAAAACTATCACAAAACACCACATTTCACATAAATATATATTTGGCCACTTATAAGGTCCACAGCCCAGATTCTGTCACAATTAACGTCAATAGACTTGCAAAGTTTAGTATAAAAATAATGCTAAGTTAGTAAAGTTTACTGTAATAATAATGATGAAAGCATTCCTATAATCATACCATATGATAATCACTAACCAAATGTCAATGGATATATATGCTCGTTTAAAAGGGAGTAGTGGTGGTGCTTAGTATATCTGCCACCCCACCAGCAACTCCCTATTTTTTGGGAAGTGTGGGACTAAATATGGTCAATGTGTCAACCACTCTTTTGGAGGGAAAAAAGCATAATGTAGGACTAAAGGGCTCACATGTCAGTATAAAAGAAAATATATGCAGAAAATGATGGTCATGTCAGGTTATCAATAATTTTCTTTACTTAAAATTATGTTGCAACACACAGGCAAATATGCTATCTATTACATAATAGAAGAATGCTAACAGAGTATGCAACATCAGTACAATTCAAAATGCATAAATCCTATCCACAACATATACTAACATTCTAATAATCCATGTAAAATAATAATTACTAGCTGCTGATTAAAATTTGCAACAGATGGAATAATTAGGAAAACAACAACAAACTCCAGTATTGCATTATGATTGTTGTAAATTCAGTATGTAGGTCCAGATTGATGCCACTCAGTGTAAAGGAAGATAAATATAACCGTAGAACATCATGTACAAAAGGAGAATGGGAAACTTTAATGGCTTGAGCCATGGACAGACATCAAGTCTACAACAAACATCAGAAAAACTGGAGATATTTGCTCTATGTTCATCAGTTTATCCAGTGTAGCATAAGTAGACAATCCTAATATATAGAAATAAATTAGCTTTACACTTTCTAAAAATTTCAAGTTCTATAGATTTCTGGAAATATTCCATATAATAATAACTACGAAAAATCATTCTTGTCTCGGGAGATGATTATTGCAGAGCTAGGATGTAAGTCCACATGGCAGACCAATGGTAGTCAAGGGAGACGATGAAATCCAACAGAACATCACCACAAGGATGAAGTTATTTCCCATTGATCGATTTATTTTCCTCAACATTAGAAATAGTTGAGCCATGGACGGACACCTTAGGTCTGCAATGACCATCAACAAAAACTAGATATGATTTGCTCAATGCTCATGGATTTATCCAGTTTGTAGACAATTCTCATATGTAGGTATCAGTTAGAATAACATTTTTCGCAGATGCAACTGACATATTGATGGCAGCCTGGTCATATCATAGCAATGGCAGAGTACTCCTGCACCACATGATTATTTTTAGAGCTACAGATTAGGTTTGTAGAGCAGACACTGACAATCAGTGTTCTTAAGGCGACAAGGCGACCACCCCTGCCCCATTGCCTAGGCGACGTCTAGGCATTTAAGGAATGTGTAAGGCAACACCTTGCACACAAGAGCACCAGAGGCATCGTAGAGATCTAAGAAGCACAGCAGAGGATGAACATGAAGAGGCAAGGAAGAGCAGAGAGGATTGGAGGTAAAAAGAGTACATGCCATGGCCATGGGGATGGTGCCGCAGCTGCTAGGTTTCCACTATCTGCCCACCCTATTCTCTTTTTATCTTTCCTCGTCCTCACGCGATTTCCTCCCCAGTGCGTGTAATCAATTCCGATCATTAATATATGGCGTTTTTAACACTAATTATTAGTGTAGTGTTAAAAACGTCACATATTAATGACCGAAGGTAATACATGGTTTCTTCTCTTCCACATATTTACTTGCAAGTATGTGTGCTGCATCTCTTGTAACTAAAGTATTAACTTTTCTTCAGTAGAAAAAGTAAACAGAGTAAACAAGCAGTCTTTCCTAGGTCCTAACTTTCTACCAATTAATTAATGGAAATGATAGCTCGTTGAAAGACTCAGTGAATTTGTTCTACCTTGGGCCAATGAAGATGCACAATCCTGCCTTCCACTGAAATGCAGTCTAGTTTACCTTCGTTATGTTAAAGGTTAATATCAGAATGGCATGGTCACTAACTCAAAAAATACAAACGATAAAATTAGCATTTTACCGATTTCAGAGATAAATTCAAGTGTCCAAGAATAATTAGCCATTTTCATCTGACCTTTTTTATTTTGTACCTTCGGGGGGAAAATCTAATGGTGCATACTTTCAAAGTAAATAAAATTGTAGTCATAACACAGTGTTTTAAAGAGTGGTAATCCAATCCTTTCCGAATCACCACTCGTAAATAAAATTACAGTTCGTCTACGCCATAATTTTCTGTTATCCAGTAGAAAGCAAACAAATATACAGTTTTCACATCCAAACAGGTGTCACGTCCCCAATCTAAAAATTCAATTCAAGGCCAGGAATGAAGGGCCGGATCAGATTAATTAGGAATGCAAAATCAAAGGATTGAACAGAGATTGGATTGGGAGAGATGTGGCGGGAAGGGGGCTCAAACCAGATCCTCGTTAATGATGTGGCACTCGAGTTCCTCGTCCCAGCCGTCGTGCAGGCTCTTCTCGCGGACTAGATCGCCGATGTTGACGTGTCGGAGGCCCACGGCGTCGGCGAGGAGAGAGCACGTTGTCGTCTTTCCCGTTCCCGGCGTCCCCGTCACCAGCACGTTCGGCCGCGGGCGCCGCACGCCGCCGCCCCGCGCCGCCATCGCGATAATCGGCTGGTTAGGTTTTTTCCTCACAAAAGGAGGGATTGAGGGCCGGCCGGCCGGCTGGCCTTTTATGGTCTGTTTTGTTCTGAAAAGCCAATCATCTAAATCAAAACTAACGATAAAAAGAAGCAGTTTTCATCTATCAAATTATTATTCAGCCTCTTAATGATTTCACCGCGTGATCTGGACCGTCAGATTAGAAATCCAACGCTGCAAACCTCCCTCCATCTTGCACGCGCACGAACCGCACCTAGAGACTCTACCGCCTCCGCCCTCCACGCCGCATCTCGCACGCACCTGCACCCGCATCCACATCCACCCTCCACCTCCCCGCCGTTCCGCCGCGCCACTACCATTGCGACTCCCCGCGCCCCGCCTCCATCTCCGTCTGCCCGCGTCCATCCAGCCGCCGCCAGGACCCCGCCTTCGCCTCCTGCGACCAACCCTACCTACTCGCGCCTCCATCAGCAACCAGCCTCTATGAGGTAGACGGCGCGCCAGCGAGGTCTACTTGTCGGAGATGAAGCAGGTGAAAGAACTGAACCGGCCGACAATCATTCATGCGCAGATTGGAGATCCGTTCTGGGTTTGATTGGTTTATTTCCCTTCAATTAACTTACTTTCTTCGTTGCCCTCGTGGTGCAACACCAATAGAAATCTGTCCCCCGCACTGCAGGTCTCCTGCTTTGTAGTTTGCTAATTGATGTATTGTTTTTGTGTCTACAAATGTTCTCCTTTTCAATCTGCATAATGCTTAGCATCCTTCTGATATATTATGCAAGTGAATTGAAGTATGCAGCTAACTATATCTCTTTTCCAATATATATGTCTTCTTTGAGTTTGAGATTATACCAAATTTGTGTCCTGAATGCTGCAAGAAGTCAAACATTTTATCAATAGATAATTGAACGAACACACCTTTTAGGATTGTATGCATGAGGATTGTTTTAGTTTACTGAGTTCACCTTATATGCATTAATGAGTCTGAAGTATCATCTGTTGAATGAAGTCACTGTGTTGCAGTCTAGCTACTTGGTATTCTTTGAGCCTAATTATTACTGTACTCAAATAAGTGGATTGTATGTTTGGTATTTTTGTTCCTGTGTTATGATACTAGATGTCGGGGCGCGCCAATGGCGCGCCACCTGCATACAACCTCTTATCATTCTGTATATGGTTTATATGGTGTGCAATTTGAGAAAGCAAAAACTGAAACACACTGCATGTAATCGAGATGAGGAGCTTATATGAGTTTATTGGTTCATCACAGTAATCAGTCACTTCTCACTTGCCATCTATTCTATGCTAAAAACATGTTTCCTGATGCTCTTTGTTCTGTGAGCATGTATCAATAGACAGAGTACTTGGGGAGGCTTATCCACGTCTCTCTTCTTTGAACCTCTCTTAATGAAAACAGGTCTATAATCATGACACAAACAGAAACATTGGAGCCGCTTATAGCCTCGTGAGATCAAAGAAGTCATTCGGTATCATTCATAAACACTCTTTGGACAAAGTGGTGAACATCAAATTGGATCAGCCGATCCTCTTCAAACATTACCTAACAAATTAAAAATCATAATTAATTGGCTTGTTTGTCAGACTTTTTGACTGAAGAAAAAATATTTCATGTTTATTTCTTTGGGATTGGAACTTACGCAAAAATCAACACTCCACTGCATGAGCCAGCATCATCTGCTCCTTCACAAATGTTCAATTTGGTGTGAGCAATACATATACCACTTATTAGCACAAAAAATACCAACTAAAATTATTATCAATCCTAGAATTTTCTTCATAAATAAATAATTAAAGCCAAATGTAACAACCTACACCTCCGCAGGATCTAGCGTAACCTTCACAAGTAATACCATTTAATAACTTCTCAAGAATATCACTTAAGACAACCAAAAACTCCATTATTATTAATCAAGATGCACTTAAACCTTTAGTTTAATAAGAAAAAAAACATATATAAACATCCGACAGTAAACAGTCAAATTAGCAGAAGGATGGTTCAGACTCTTGCATTAAAATGAGCAAGTTCTATCACTTACTCCTAGCTGTTATGGAAGTAAAACGGTTGTGGGCTCTCATGTGTGTGCATCTGTCCAAACTTCCTATAAGCATTCCATAACTCTAGGCTCAAGGGCAAGAACCTGCAAACATGAGAGAATAATCTGAGGAAGTAAAAATTACACCCCCAATATTTCCATTAAGAAACCAAACATCTATACCAACAGACACCCCACGACCAATACTTCTCACAACATTGTATCCATTAGTTCAGTCCATAAATGATCTAATACAAATGCATGTAGTTCATTCACTGCTCCATTTGAAGCAAGTGATTAATGCACTCCAAGTACTTGCGCAAGGAGACGCGACAATCTCCAAATTTCCAAGCAGCGGTCCCTCTCAAGAAACCGTCGTAGGAACAATGCATAAGGCATGGATGATATGCATGATCACATGACAAGACCTTGTATGCAAACTACGTCACTGAATCAGACATAATTCCATCACCATATGTTTCATCACTATACATCCAAACTTCCAAAGCGAGAAGAGTAGGGATGATCATAAATGATCTTTGCAGAATTTTACACCATTATATTAATTGTCTACCCAAGACGGTTGTGAAGTTGCGAAGACGGCATAACCCCTTGTTATACTACACTACGCCGATAACATTTGATTACAATAGTCGCCCTACAGATCACACGAAAGCAAGGAAAATCATATTCGAATACCTAAATATAACGATGTTAACGACACCTAGTTCAGAGGATAATGCAGCATACCACCTGCCCCACTTCTCACGAACAAAACCAACTTTAACAAGAGCATTTCATGGGCAACTGCACAAAATTTACCACCTATGTTTAGTTGTGCAGTACAACAGCTAAAACTGCCATATACAGCTTCCAAGACCAATATGGAAACTGAACAACATCTTGGCATGCTACAGGAAATATATTTCTAAGGGTACAATTTTAGGTACAGGCATAGGATTTCCCTGGTCTTTAGCTTAATGGAAAGCTTAGAATATTTCCTACTTATTTCATATAGAACATTTTGTCAAAACATGCCTCTAGAGCCCCTCTACCGTTGTCCTGAAATCTGCATATGCCTGACGAACTACAAAATTCAGACTTAAATAACAGGGCAACTGAGACCTACCTAGCAGCCTGAATTGTATTGGCTATATGCAATTATAGCCATAACATGTAAATACTCGCTAACTCATCTATATATGCATCGATAAGGGTGGTTTTGTTGATCTCAACTGGTTTGGCAACAGAACTGTCCAATTGAGACCAGCAGGTAGGTGGAGGTGAATATATGTCGTGTAAGCTCTGTATCTGCATTAATGAGATATTGAAAGAAATACTACCACTTGGAAGGCTATAAGATCCTATCATCCTCCTTTATAAATTTCTCGGAAGGAGAAGGAATATATTTTACCTGAATCTGCATGAAAATTATTAACAGTAGCTCCATCTTGAACACACAACAACCCTTATGTGCCCTTCGCTTGCCTTGCCTCCCCAGCCAACTTTCGTTCAAGATGATGGTGCACAGCCTCCCCAGTACAGACATGTTTCTTCTTTGAACACATGGTGATCTCACACCCAAACAGAACTGAAAAGCGGAGACATAAGTATACAGTCTGAAGAAGTAAGCAAGTTGCGCATCTTTACATCCATTAGCTGGGGCAATCACCTCATTTGGTTTTGGCTTAAACCTCATAATTTCATTATCTCTTGGCTATCACATAACACACCAACACATAGGTAGTTAAATTTTTTGTTTTCCGTTATATACAGTTAACTGAAAGTACATCGTAATAGGAAGAACTGTCACCACCGAAAGCATCTTTGCACAATGCAACCAGGTAGGTGTTCCTGCCTGGAGCACACATTCACTAAGTAATCAGATTTCAGACAAAAAAAAAACTTAAATGGATATACAAAATTCAGTGCAGTCAAATTGTGAAGAGGTTGAATCCCAGAACATACAATGCTTGCTATCTGCCATAAA
The DNA here is from genome assembly GCA_000325765.3 of Leersia perrieri. NCBI lineage: Eukaryota > Viridiplantae > Streptophyta > Magnoliopsida > Poales > Poaceae > Leersia > Leersia perrieri. The sequence continues at coordinate 9,275,577 of CM002485.1, forward strand.
ATTAGTAGAATGCATATATGTCATGGCATAGTTGATTGTAAATACGAAGTTCAGAAGACTAATTCATAGTAGTTCATAAAAGGACTGAAATTTCAAACCGCACAGCCCAAACACAAGGATACACATACAATTTCGAGAAGACAGAGATCGGTAATTCATAGCTCATTAAGCTCTTGTGCTCTGCTCCGGTCAGCAGCTTACACATGTGCCTGCCCGTTCTCTGCACTTGAATTAATGCTCTGGCTGTGGCCACTGCAAGAGCCCCTGCGTCTCACCTGCCCCGCTCACCCGTTTGGATCTGGTGCCGTTTGCCGCTGGCGGGTAAGGGACACCGGTCGCTGTGCCCTAGCCGGTCGCTGCAATAGGTGAACCGCCGACACCGGCGGCAACAACGGCCTCCCGATTCCCCCGGCAGCGATGGCGAGGTCGACCTCGGGGAAGTGCACGCCTCTTCCAGCCACCCCGGCGACCCGACGCTGCCTCGGCCGCGGCATCGGATCCGCGGGGACCGAGGGCGCCGCTGGCACGCATCTTCGCACCGCCGCGTCGGCCGGCCGCCGATCCAGCCCGCCACGCATGCCGTTGTCGCACCCGCCTCCATCCTCCGCGTCATTGCCTCGAGGCCGCCGCCGCCTCGCGCAGCCGCCGCCGTACGCCATGAGAGAGAGAGAGAGAGAGAGAGGATAGAGGAGGAGAAGGCGGCGCAGGGAGCAGCAGCGCGAGGGGAGAGCGGGAGGGGAGGAGGGGGCGGCGGCGGACAGCGGACGGCGGTGGCGAGAGGAGAGGGGGAGGGGGAGAGGAGAGGAGAGGAAAGGAGGGGAGGAGGCGGAGACGGGCGGATGGGGCGGCGGCTAGGGTTTGGAGGCGGTACATATGGAGTTGCAAAAATGCCCCTAAACTTTTATTATTTACAGAGCAGTTCATTTTACTTACAACACGGCCCAATTTCACGAATTTCCTCTCCCTCGCGTAGAATACCCGGTTTTAAGAAGGGGCTTTCTGTAAAAAACCAAAACACATTTTTACTGCTCATAAGGACGTGTTTACTGTAGCTATCCGACGTGGATAGCGCCAGCTCTCTCCCAATCTGCCACCTTACTGGTCTCCGATTAGTTTATAATTATTCCAGGTTTCCTATAGTGCTATAAATAGACCTTCAACCCATCCCGCTCAAGAAACTACTACCAATGTTCTGAACTTCTAATAACGTGAACTTACAACTATCACAAGTTGGCTAGATATTTTTGCCATGCAAAATTTAGAACATCTATTCCGTGGCATACTAGCTTCACTCAGAGGCAGATTGCAACACATTATTCTTCTGATCTTAGTACCTCCTGCAAAGAAGTCCCCAAATATTCAGCGGCCAATGTTTTGCATGATCAGTCATGTACAAGACAAGAAAACTTGCGTAAAGTACTTCTCATCTTGAATACTAATTAATTCTGGATTTCGGAGCTCTCGTGAAGTTTTCTACCGGCAAGTGCAACCAACATTAGCGGTAATATCCCTGATTTTTTCAAGTAGTTCATTTTAGTTGAACTAACGAAAAAGGGTCTTATTTCAAGTGCAACCTGAAATTTTTAATCTCTTTGAAATCCAATAGAAAGCATTATAGTTTGTAATACACAGGATTTTAGATGGAGGGAGGGGACATTCTAGAACCTTTATTGTGTTATTTATTTATTTTTGCATTTGAATTTTGATTTGCTTGTAATGCACATGTTCTTGCTTATACTGTTGATCTCAACACATGTTGTCATGGTAATACCAGTTTTATTTTTTTCTTTTTTTTTTTGGAAATTGATCGGGGCAATTTACTCATTTGGTTGTTTCACAGTTTATTTCAGATAATCATCGATCAAAATTTGGAATTTAACTTTGTGTTTGAGAGCGGCAATATTCATGAGTGATATGAAAACGGATTAATCTTCCGGAGAAACTTTAGCACATATGGCTGAAGTTTGTTTTGGATACAAAATAGCACTGTCGTTTGATTTTGTATGTCTACGGCTACATAAGCTAATTTGACCCTTTGTACTAACATTTTTCTATATGATTGTGATGTATGAATCGGTTGAGATTTTTTTTGCTTTGATTACTGTCTTGATGTGATGAAATAGCTTAAGTTTTTTTTTTGTCATGTGTTGGACTTGGTGGACGATTTGCTGGACTGGTTGTAAAAATTAATTTTATCAACATGAAATATTAATTATTTATTAAAAGTATTATATTACCGTAGCGTTAGCACGGGCATATTACTAGTAGCTTTTAAAAGATGTGTTTTGTTTTCTGGGTTTAAAAAGCCACGAAAAACTTATAAAACTGAGCTTTTCAGCTTTCCATATAAACTTAGCTTTTCTAAACTTTTGGCTTTCCAGAAATTGCACAAAAAGTTAGCTGTTTGTTTAAACTTCTGGCTTTTCACGCTGAGAGGCTGTCCAGAAGCTCAAACAAATAGGCCCTTAAGTAGGGGCGGAGCTAGAAATAAATAATAGTGGGGGATGAACTAACCATGGCACGTCGCCTGCTGCCTCTATTGGAGTTGGAGTTACGTCTTTTCAGATTCATCCTTTCGATAGCTTATAAAAGTACTACAATGTCCCAAAGGGACACCACATGCGAAAGTAATGACCGTTTATAACCAGGTGGCTGATTCAATAGGGAAAAGAAGGGAGAGTTGACTTGCATTGAACTTTGTAATAGACGCGCATGCTATTGGAATTCGACTTGCGTGTTTTCAGATTCATC
>CM002485.1:9283466-9308937 GCA_000325765.3 Leersia perrieri
TGCTAATAATTAGGAAATTCGATTCCCTCAATTTTAAGTTAGGGCACTGGAAAGATCAAGGAAAAACCAAAGAAGACCCGGCATGATGCAATTTTTATAAAAGTTTTTATAGGTGACGATTTTAGGTTTCGAATTTTTAGTAGCGAAATTTTGAGGATGTTACACCGACTCAGCACTACAACTTCAGGGAAGTCTAAATCACGTCCTCCATTACAGATCAGGGAACGAGCAGCCCAGCTCGTCTTCTGGCCCAACCCAGCACCGGCCTATGCCCAAACCATTTACATGCCGCAACCAAACAGCCTAGCAGGCCGGCCCAACCTCCCACCTCTTTCTTCCACTCGGACAGGCCTGCCTAGCCTCGGACCATCGACCCACCATGGCCTGCGCGGCCCAGCAAGGCTGGGGCAGGCACGGCAGCCACCCTGCCGTCCTTGCCGCGCCGTCGCCGCCTCCATGGCCGCCGGCGCCGCACCATTGCCAGCGCTGCCGCTGCAGTCGCTGCATCCTCATACACCACAACCTTGGCCTGATCGCACACGCGCGCGACGCGCTGCACCAACCGGTGCCGCATCAGCCCCGCGTCCGCGGCTTCCCGCCCACGCGGCCACGTCGTGTTGCATCGTCGCCCCTGATGCTGCTCAACCCATCGGACACGACGCCAACCTGCGTCGCGACCCTATGTGGCCGACCGGACCGATGCGTCTGCCGCACCGCCTCCATCGATATAGGATGAGCGGCCTCTCGACCGTGCCCTGGCACACACGCGTACGCCGCGCCACGCCTGACCAAATCAATCTCGTACCACGCACCGCAGCCCGATCCCGTGCACCGCGCCGCCCTTTTCGTTCGCGCAAAAGCTTCGAGAGGGAGACGCCTGCGTCAGCCACAGGAAACACATAGGGCACCGCGTCAGCCACAACTTGCCCCGGGTCCCGCCGCGACCACCTTCGCGCCAGTCCGCTGTCGCTGCGTGCCTCGCGCCGGCTTGACCCGAACATCCGCGACGACCTTCGCGTCGGGGTCCCATACGCGTGCGTCATCCACAGGACACCGAGGACAGCGACTGTGCGAACCACCCTGTCTTCTTCTCCAAGCCAACCACACCGGCGCCGCCGCGTGGCCCTGCGCGGACCGATCTGCCTAGCCACGTCGGCCAGGGCGCGCAAGGACGATGTGACCACGTCTCCTACCCATGATTCCCGCTGCAACCTGACACCGATGACTACGACCACGTCGTACCATCTCCAGTGATTCACGCTAGCTCGCCACTGTCACCAATCCAAGGACGACGACGCGACCACGAGGATGACGATGAACCGACAGCCACTCTGCCTTCTCGTCCACGCCACTCCGCGCCTATAAATCCACCCCCTGCCCGGCCGGCGCCGCCCCTTTTTTTTCCACGCATGATCGCGGCGAACAGCCATCATCTTTCGAATAAGCTGAAACCCCTTTTTCTCCTTCTTCACTCCCCTTTCTGCTTCGCCGAGCTTGCTTGCTCGTCCCGGCAACGCGCACACGCACACAGGGCGCGTCCTGCTCCCAACAGCCGCCGCTGTGTGATGGCCATGCCATCGCCGCCGGCCGCGTGGCTGCTGCTGACGCAGTTGCCGCGCCGGAGACAAGGACAACTAAGCTGGCGCTGACGCTGTGCACGAAGCCTGGACCAAGTGTTGATGCCGCTGCCGAAGCGAACCATATGCCGACGGACGCCCACAACGAACCCGACGCCGTTGCAGTGGACCGTACGTCTTCACCGAGCCAAACACCGTCGACCGCTGCGTTCGCCGTCACCAAGCCACGGCGTGCCGCGTCTCGGCTGCCGCTCCGGTGAGCCTTCCAGTAATCCCGTTGCCCTCTCACCTTCCTTCACTTTTCCTCTGATGATCACACGGCCGGCGACACCGTATCGGCGCACCGTCGCGCACACACACTTGCCCACAATGCGCACACCCGCACAGTGGCAGGTCGCCGTGGCCAGCTTGACTCCGGCCATCCCTACCCTCACCAAAGGTCAATTAGCAACCCCCTCTGCGAGGCAATGCTCACGAAGCCGCATCTTGAGCTCCGTGGGGACCACATCGCCGGCGCCCCTTTTTTTGGCTGCCGGTCACAAATCGTCACCACCGCGAGTCGCTCGTCGCCGGACGGCCACGGGCCGAATTTGATATGCACGAGGGTGGCCCGATCTTTCGGTGAGTTGAGATAACTATGATTTAGGAGAAACGTTGATGATCCGACTGCAACCGTACGAGACGTTGTTGTGTTGCGCCTTAGCGATCGATACACCTCTCTGGGGATTGTTGATCTTGCCGGTGCAGATCAACCTATTCCTGCAAGCAATTGAGAACAAGCAAGAACAAGATAAAAAAGCAACTAAATTGCTAGATAAACAAGTCGCACAAATATGAATTGATACACGATAAAGTGGTGTTCTGAACAAGTAGATGGACGGTCTAGCCGACACGTGCGCTGCAAGTGAAGTAGCAATGGCTAAACTTACAATTAACAAAACCCAAATAACCCTAAAGGGTAGCTAACTATTTAAAGGAGTGGGAGGATGTCCTAGGGTTCACTAGGGTCGTGCTCCACCAGGTTGGGGCGCACCCCACTTGGGCCCCTCCTGGACCAGGGTCCTAGACGAAGTTACAGGCCCATAGACCCATTATTGGCGATGCAGCGTCTTGTTTTCGTGATTCCCGTTGACTCGAATGAAATTTGGCTATATGGCTGGATCCGTTGGAAAGAGGACTCCGAAACCTTTCCATCAAGTACTCATGGGCCAAAAACGGAGTTCGTATGAAGATTTGGCGGCCGTTGAAAGTCAATGTTGCATCGGGTGGCCGAACTGGCTTCCACGCAACTACTTGGAGAAGTGCTTGACTTGGTCCCCAATCAACTTCATTCATCATGCACATCTTCCATGAACGCCTTTCTTCCTTCTTGTTGATCCGTGCAAATACACCTGAAAATGATAAGATGCAAAATTCATGGTGTAGCATCATTTGCTCAAATCTATCGAACGTAAATATTAAACAGAATGAATTCACCTTTGGTTCAATCATGCTTGTAGACTTGGTTGTATCCGAGGTAGTGATGTTCTCATCAGAATTGGTGCCGGCCGGAATTCGATTCCTGGCACCCATGTCCACGCAGTACTCACCGATCCATCCACCGACACCGGCGAGCTCTGCCTCGCCGGAATTTCCCCGCTGCCGGGCCAGACCACCGTCCACCACCACCTGCCTGCCGCCAAGCCATGTCGGATTAAATTGGGGATGTCCGTGGGAAAATCAGCGACCCCTGGGACGAAGCGATGCTCACAGAGCACTCGCCGGACTCTGGAGAGCACTCCCTCGCCGGGACCCCTTTGCCACCACACCGGACCACTGCTTTCTCCACCAGCACGTCGCCAGGTTGCCTCGGGCCGATTCCAGGCTTGCTGGGTGTCATTTTGGGATCACCTCACTCACGCGGTGCTCACCGACTCGCTACCCAAATCCGACGAGCTTCCCCTCACCGGCGCCCCGCGCCACCCACACTGCTTCGCCACCGTGCGCCGCCCGACCGCCCCCTCGCGTCACAGCAGCAACTCCGCCACCGCCTGTGAGCGCACCAGGTCCCCTAGAGCTCGCCCCGAGCTCCGGCCAGCCACGTAGCCACCGCCGGCGTCGCGTCACCGCCGCTGAGTCGTGCGGCCGCGCTCATCCTCCGCACACACGCGCACGCAAGGAAGAAAGAAGAAAGGGGGAGAAAAGAGAGACACTGACTTGCGGGGCCCATTCCTATTAGGACTTAATTAAATCCTATTGGCCAAGATTAGCTAATGACCTCATTTAACCTATAGGATGACAAGCGGGCCCAAGCACTAACTAAAAATCTAATTAAAGATGGTTTAAGTACTTGAATGTATGACATAGGACCCCGCTAGCTTAAAGTGTGATTTAAAACACTTAGGTGTCTCTGTATGCATGACATGTGGGCCCAGTACCAGTTGTGTTCAAGATTGACCCGGTCAAGCATTGACTACAGGCCCACTTGTCATTCACAGGGGCCTTTTCCTTAGCAAAAATAATTCATCCAGAGAAAGAAATAACCGCACAGTAGGTTTTCGCAATTAATTTGAATTAATTCAAATTTGAATCTTAGACAGGCCATAACTTGCTCATTTTAACTCCGAATCCAGTGAAACTTTTACCATAATTTATCTAAAATCAAAACCTACCTAATGGCATTGGTTTGGTATTTTTCATAGTTTTATTGGTATTTATGGTTATTTTATTTTGCATTTAGCCGTTAGGTTAATTTAGACGTCCGCTCGACAGGTTGTAATTTTTGATGGCGATGCCTCGTGTGTCGAGGCGAACGCGATAGCTGAACCAGGCAAGTTACCACGAAACTCTCCTTGATCATGTTGTGCCTATATTGTGAAATGTTTTGTTTGCAAATAAATTGCATGCTATCTATAAATTGCGTACCTATTATTGATTTAAGTTATCCTTGATATTGATGCCATAATTTCTTTGTTGCCGTACTATTTATCATTTCCTAGTCATGATATTGACACTATTTATGCTTACTTTGTTATTTACATACATGCTTGATGTGTATGTGTGTGATGGGTTAGAGTTGGGGGTGATTGCTCCGGGGGAGCGATCGTCGATTTGCAGAGTAAGGCACGAGGTGTCTCTCTGTGTTTACACACCAAAAATCATTTGCGAAAACCCAAAACTAAGTGAAACAAAACCATTTCGACTAGGGCGGCATGGTGAGCTATGGGTGGTTCTACGTAACGGTCAGAACCGACCCTGGTCAATTAAGGACCGAGTCAAGGTGTTAGACAGGAAACGATCCAAGTTACGACCGCATTTCAAACATGGGTAGTGACCTAGAGGATTAGGTGATCCTAGTGGGGCGGCACCACAATGCACGGTCTGTTCTTAGTAGTTGATGATGTGAGAATCATGAGGTGGAATGAGAGTAATGTTGAAATGAGAATAACTGGTATACCAATTAAAAATCTACCATTGTCGTGTTTCTTTCCTTTGATACCTTTGTGCCCAGGACCCCTCACACTACTGGCTAGGGGGACGTCGAGCCAGCGGGTGTATGAGGATTAGCTGTCTTTGGGGCGGGTGCCGCAATGCTAGGAGATCCGAAAAACTAGGCCGTGGTATGTCCCATGTGTTGGGCTGAGCCACGGAGTGTGGGTACAGCGTACATCCACTGCAGTGTGAGTAAACCAATCTATTCGAATAGCCGTGCTCGCAGTTAATGAGTGTCGGGACTTGTACTATACTTGACTAGACTCATAATGATTTAATTTGCTTAGTGTAGGTTGGAGATCTACCCGGGTTGCGGGTGAGATCAGAATGGGGTTGGAATTGGAATAAAATGAATGTAGAGGTAAACCGAACTAAGCGAGGCTTAGTGAGGTGGATGAACCCTCAAGTAAACACCAGTGAAACTTAATGATGTTTTTAAGTTAAAAATTGCTAAGTCATAGGTTTGTGAAATGATTTGATTAAACTAGCTTTACGCAAATGAACCAAGCCTCCTTTGAACCCTTGTGCACTATTTGCATTTCATAGTGGTGGCTTGCGAGTACTTTATGTACTCACCGTGGTTGTTTTCCCCTTTTTAGAGATGAAGTCAGAGATCGCTAAGCTACGAAGACGCCTTAGGGAGTAAGATCCCCAATCTATGTTTGTGGGAAAAGGCTACACTGCTGCAGCTTCGCTTCCGCTATTGTATCTTTTAATTTGATGTTTATGTGATGTAAATGACCATGCTTGGTCTAATTGGGGTTCCTTCGAGCAACCCTTGTATTATTTATACTTTGTAAAGCTGATTGTATATCGATGGATCTGTGTATCAATTCTGGAATGTGTGTACCAAACTACTGATCCAAGGATTTGGTATTATAAACACATGTGGTTTCCGATTTACTAAATCGGGGGCCTACACCTTGTGCCTCCATGATGATGGCGTATGTGAATGGCGAGAATGACAGATGTGAATGGCGATGATGGCACCCACGATGATGCCATCAGGGAAATTCCTTCATGATGTGGCGAATGCGTGGGAGTGGCATGATGGAGCACTCTCCCTCATGATGTGGAGAGCACGACGCTTCAGGCTGTGATAGAGGAACGACAAAGGGAGTCGGCATTGCGCAGCATGATACTCGGTGCGTAATTTGAGGAGGAAAAGTTGAGGATCGTGATATCGGAGGAATTGAGGGGCCACAGGATGCGAAAAGTCTAAAGCGTTCGATTGATGCGACGATATTAGACGTCAGATTTGATGAAGAGTAATGTATGAAAGTGCATCCGGGCCCCTAATAATTTTGTTTGTTAATGATAATCGATTAGTGTGGACTAACGTGGTTCTCGAGTTGTGAAACGAATTAGTTAGTCTGCTAGAAGTTATTTCAAGCTGCTCCCCAAGATGGATGTGTGATGAAAAAGAGAAGAAAAACGACAATGAGAAGCTATGGTATATGTATTTTTTCCTAACTTGAGTCCATATGAAAGTTGTACTATAAAGGGGGTTTCACAAAGAAATCTTGGAGTGAAACAAAATTGCTCAAAATCTCTTTTGAAGTGTTTCACACTTTGAGTTGAAGATTTTTAGTGTTGCTCGGATGTTCCGAGAGGGGCTTGGATGTTCTATCACAGAAAAATGCTCTCTGCATAGCCTCTCGGATGTTGCGGGAATGGCTCGGATGTTCTGTCATAGAAAAGTGCCCTCTGAATTGCCTCTTGGGTGTTCCTAGGGGGACTCCGATGTTCTGTCGCTGGGATTTGCTCTGTATATGGTTTCTTGAATGTTCCGAGCAGTTAATTTTTCCAGATTCATGGTTGCCACTGAGTTGTATGGCTGCTGGAAAAATTAACCTCTCAAATATTCCAAGGCTATCCTTTGATGTTTCGAGCCATTGTTTTACGCAGGTGATGTTTTGGTTTTTGATGTTGGGGAGCTGGGGATTTGCACTGCTCGGATGTTCCAAGAATAGTATTTTTGCTCCCAACGGACATTAATCTGGTGGGGCTATAAATACCCCTCCACTCTCAAGCTAGGGCTTATTGCTCCCATTGACTCATTTCTTTGCCCTAGGCTTGGATTTGAAGCTTGAGATTCACTTTGAGCCTTGATTTCTCTCTTCCTCCTCTCACCCGATCTTCGATTTGTGATCTTGTGTATGTGTGAGAGTTGTTGATTTGAGTTTGGTTGAGTGCTTGGTGTTAACTTCGTAAAGATTTCTTGAGCACTTGTTTCACCCCTAAGCAATCCTCGTGAGGTTTGTTACTCTTGGTGGTTGACGACACCTAGACAACTAGGCGTCGTCTCTGAGCACTGATCCGTTTGGGGTGTGCCGGGGGAAAGTTGTGAAGGTCGGATCTCACCTCCATAAAGAAAGAGATACCCGTAGTGGAAGGAGAGTGCACTTGTGCAACCCCGAGCAGAGGGTTGGAGAAGGCCCGGCTCATGAGAGCCCCTCAACGGTGAGTAAATGTCTCCTCAAGGATCCAAATACAGGGAATACACCTTCGAGCAACAACCATGGTAATATCTCTCTTACTCCTTGTTCTAGCATTGCTTGTGAGCTGCTATAGCTTTAGTTGCTTGTGGGCAACAACTAGTTGTTGTTGGGTTGACCCTCTCGGCTGTGGTTACTCTTGGAAGATCCTAGAACATTAGCTTTCGCTTACGCTTTAGTTTTGAAAATCTCTTGTTCACCGTTGACATACTCTTTCAATGTAGAGCGTAGAGTGAAGACTCTATGTGTTGTATTATAGGATAGATTAAACATGGTAGATGAGGCGGCTCGGCTGGGTCGGCCTGCTATGCGGTACGCGCGCGAGGGAGGTGAATGGACTGGGCCTGAAGTGAGAAAGGCTGGGAGAGGGGAAAAAGAATGAGGGAGAGGAAAAGAACTTTCATGTTTTTTCTTTTATAAAATTCACTGATATTTGTTATTGTTGTTAAAATTAGTTATTGTGCTCTAAAATATTCATGTAAAATTTATTCGGCCTGTTTAGAATTTGGAGAATTTAAGAAAAACACTCCAAGCCACAAATGATTTTTTTGTACCATTTTAATGTCTGATTATTTTTATTTTTCCTTTTATTTAATTTCTTTTATTCCAAGTAAACAGGATTTATAATTAGGGATTTATCGGAATATGACATGACATCCAACAGCGGCACGGCGGTGGCTGGCGAGGGCACCGGGAGAGAGAAGGCAATGAGGCGATCCTTACCATGATGAAAACGACAATGAACAATGACAGGAGAGGCATTGGCGGCAAGGTCCAAACGACAACGGCGACGGCTTGTTGACATCAGGCGGCTTTCGATGGTGACAGTGGACAGTAGGACTGTGTTCTCCTAGGCTTGCGGTCCCAACAGCGGCAAGGACAAGCTCCGATGACGGCTGAGGTGGCGGCATGCAACGGCGGAGACAACAAGCACACGACGATGACGATTTAGGGCATGGGAGGTGGCAACTTTGCTCGGTAAGGTGAAGAGGGGGCCTGGGGATCCTATTTATAGCCCTAGGAGAAACAACGGTGGCGGCGATCGGATTAGGTTAGGGTTTGGAGGTTAATACTTCATCGGATAGGATAAAAACCTCGCCATAAAACAGGTTTCCGGTTCTGATTGTTGAGAGGAAAGCAAGATGAGACTAATGGGATCAAAATCCCTAAAAATCCCAATGGATTCTACTTTCGAATGTCTATTTGGAGTTGAAATCGGCGTTGCCTTCTTTAGTGTGGCAGGCCGGAGGTTAAAGACAACTAACACATGGGCCCCACACGTTGGTGGCTTGGGTGTAGGATGGACGCGAAACAGACTTGGCGAGCGGTGGTGGCTCGGCATGGGCCAACCCAAGAGGCTGCGCGCGTGCAAAAAGAGAGGGAAAGAGGGAGCGGACTAGTGGGAAGGGAAAGATAGATGGGTCGGAAAAGAGGTGTTCGATCCAGTGAGAGGAAAGGATTTAAAAACACATTTTTAATTTAAATACATAATGAAATGTTTTCATTATGTTTCGTTTATTAAAAATACTCCTAGGCTCAAATAATTCCTACAAAATACTATTTAATAAAATTTTATCTTGCACATTTTCATGTTGAAAATTTCCATAGATTTTAACCTAGCCTTACTTTAGCATTTTTAAATTTCCATACGTCAAAGTACTTTAGAATTTTAAAATCTTTCTAAAAATGTATTAAACAAATGTTCTATTAAATTAGCAATTTTCTGGGTCGAGACAGTACCGTGGCTGGCCCACATGCCGTCGCCGTCGTAGCCTAAATCGGCGAGGATGTTGTCTCATCGGCCCCACGCATGGTCACCGTCGCTGCCGAAGTCGGGGATGACACCGTCCCCATCGGTTTGGCCCACACGCGGTCGTCTTCACTGCCAAAATCAGCGATGACACCGTCTCCATCGCCCTTTCACGCAACGACAGTGCCATGATTTTTATTGCCCCTCCGTTCTTGCGTTTTTCCAGAGCGTTGGTGGTCGGTGCCACATTTTCATCAGGCCAGGACGTCACTGCTCCTGCGGGTTCACCGAAGTAGCATTGCCGCTCTTTATTTGAGCGAGGCCGGTATATTTATGCTAATTAGACTATTATTGCTGAAAAATTATAAGAGAAAAATATATAATTTTCAAAGACCAACCGACTATGACCACCAACGGTAAAAAAAGAGGCAACGGTCATCTCACGAACCAAGGCAGTCATCAGGCCCATCAGGCCCACAAAGATACACCCTAGTCTCTCTCTCTCGTTCCTCGGTTACTCCACACGGACCACACCGCCGCAAGCCCACGCCTCCGCCACCGCCTCCTCCCGCCCATCTCCGCCGGCGCCGTCATCCTCCTCGCGCGCATCTCCGGCGGCGGCGCCGGCCTTCCTCCTCGCGGGAACAAACCCTAGATTCCGTTCTCCACCACGGTCCAACGGAGACGATGCTGAGCTTCCGAGGCTCCGCGTCCATGGAGCGGGACGGCGGGGGCGAGGCATGGCGTCGCCGTGGAGCTCTTCGTCATCAGCGTCCTCCCTGCGGTGGCCATTGGGAGCGGCCGGCCACAACTGCATGAGCTGGGAGGCGGTGAGTTAGAGGCGACGGCGACGGCGACGGCGGCGCGGCGACGCTCTCCTCTCCAGCAGCTAGCCATCCCCTCCTCGCTGGTAAGTTTCTCTCGTCAAAGGTTTAGGTTTTCTTGGCGGCAGCGCGGCGGAGTTGAGGCAGTGGCGGGATGGTAGCTGTAATTGCAGCTGCGGCTGCTGTTAGGTTCATGAGTAGAGTTGGTGGGTCTTAGGGTCGGAAAGAGATGAAATCGTGCAAGGGGCAGGAGAAGATGGTGAGGGAGCGAGGTGAGGACATCAAGTAGTTAGTTGCCCCGTGCCAATGTTTTGTTGCGATTAGATTGGGGTTTGGAGGTGTAAAGATCTCAATTTGTTTAATGTATGTGAGAAATTCATTGCTGGACTGTAGTTACTGCGATATTTACTCCGTGATTAGCTAGCTGTGCTACTTCATTTCTGATCAAATTGATGTACGTGAGGAGTTCATGAGATTTTGGGACGATGCTAGTTGTTGCCTGTACCTCGATTGATAGTTTTCATCCTGCAGCACAGTTCAGATTTGCTTGTGATTACATTGTGATGGCTTCATCTAATCAGGGATTTTTCTGGGATCTGGGGAGCATGATTTTTGTGAAACTTGGATTGATTCTCCTCTGAATTTTTAGGAGTGCTTGCAATGAGATGCAGAATCTGTTTTTATTTGCTCAAAAAATGAAATCCCGGCCTACTACTTTGGATGGAATCCGTGCCAAAACGAACATTGGAAGGGATTTGAAGTAAGAAGGGATTTATTCATCTAATCAGGGATTTTTCTGCGATCTGGGGAGCATGATTTTTGTGAAACTTGGATTGATTCTTCTCTGAATTTTTAGGAGTGCTTGCAATGAGATGCAGAATCTGTTTTTATTTGCTCAAAAAATGAAATCCCAACCTACTACTTTGGATGGAATCCGTGCCAAAATGAACATTGGAAGGGATTTGAAGTAAGAAGGGATTTAAACCCCATAGGGATTGGGTGACATGGGAGGGGCTCACCCAATCCCCCCCGTGATAGATTACTCTTGGGGATTAAATCCCAAGTAACCGAAAAAGCCCTTAGGGGATTTTTTTTTTGTGTTTTGGGTTTTTTGGTTTTTGGGGTGTCTAGAATTGAAAAATCGATGATCCATCAACAAATCTTGTTTGCTGATGTTCTTGATGGTGAGTCCTGACTATAAATGTACCAAAGATCGTGCCTTTCCTTGCTTTCTTTCAGCCCCTGTGAATCAAAGTGGTAATTTCGCCTTGTGTGTTTGTGAATTGTGACTGAGCAGGTGTACGGGGACGACGGGTGGCTGTTCCTGGAAGAAGACTCGTACCGTGTTGTGCAGGAGACACTCTTCGAGAAGCAGGAGCATGAGGAGCAGCTTCAGCTGCAGCAGCAGGAGGAAGAAGAAGAAGAACAAGAAGAGGAAGAGCCTCAGGTGCCCTGCTTTCTTCTCTCCAGTCTTGATGATCATATAGCTCTCATGCTTCCTAGTTTCTGACCATCCGCGTGTTGCTGTGGATCTGACCGTGATCTTTTAAATAAGCTCTGAACATGCATGTTGAAATAATCACAATTAATGGAATATATATTTGTTTTTCTTGGCACTTTTAGTTCTAATATATTGCAGAGTATGTACGTTTCTAGTTCTAGCAATTATATTTGGTATCGAGGAATTTCGTTTCTTTTATTGTGCTTTCTTAAAACCTTGACCCTGGTCCTCTTATTTGAAACCAAAGAATTTCTTTTATAAAACATTAGATTGTTCACCTAGTATTCAGTACATATGCAGCATTGCTGCACATTCAACAAAACTTCAAATTTCTTCTGTACCAATAGTAACAGTAACATTATTGAACAGGGATGACTGTATTTTTTTAAACTACTTCATGGTCTAAAACATTATGATTTGAAGAATAAAACATTATGATTTGATATTCCCATTCTACCAATTTGAATGGCACGATTTGGTTCGCAGCTCTAAACTGAATATTGCTTATTTGGTGTTTTCTGTTCTACAAAGTCAACTAAGCATAGTGATGTAATTACTAAATGGTAGTTATATGTGAATAATGCAGCCACAGCTGGAACCACTGCAATAGATTGAGTTGGAAGAAGAAGAAGCGCCTCAGATGGTATGTTTTCTTCATTCTGTTGCGTCCATCTCTTGATCATCTAGTTCGCATGTGGGCCTAGCCGTGTCTTTCTCCTTTTAAAACCTCTCTGTATGTTTAAAGAAAGAGGAACAAAGCCAGCTTCAGCTGCTGCAAAAGGAGGACGACGTTTGAGAAGAAGAGGAGCCTCAGGTGGTCTCCTTCTATTTTCTTGCATTCATCTCTTGATGATCATCTAATCTGCATGTTTCTTCTGAGTGGATCTAACCTTTGCTCTTTTTAAAAATGTATGAACATGAATGTTAGAATAATCACAATAACAGATTATATATTTGCTATTTTACATTTTTATTTCATTTTTTAAGAGTTCTACATTTTTCGTTCTAATATGCTGCGGAGTATGCATGTTTGTAGTTCTAGCAACTATATTTGGCACCCAGGAATTTCTTTTATAAAACATAGAATGTTCATGTCATATGCAACAAGTATCTAAAAAAATCACATCAAAACTTTAAATATATGCTGTACCAATAGTAACATTGTATTTGTTCAGTTCTTAAATTTTTCACATTATCCAACCTTTCGTGTCCTAAACAAACAGATATATCATTTGCATTTTCTGAAAAAAAAATCCAACCTATTTAGGGGTCTTGTTAATTTAAAAATGTCTTAATATTGATGAAGAAGTGTACTTTGCACCCAAATTTCCATTAACATATCGTTGTACAGCTTAAATGATTTTGTTTAGTACTTCTGAAGTGGATATTATGCATGGTTGGTTTCTAAAATTATCAACCCTACACATCTTCCACAGTGGCACTTATTAAAGGATTTGTAGATGATTTTTGTAGGATTCAAATCCTATGGGAAATTTTCCTATGTACCCCTTTGAAACAAAGGAAGAAACAAAGGAATGATGATTCCTAAATCCTTTGAAATTTCTATGGAATGGTTCAATGCTACTAGATTTTGGAGGAAATTCGCGTCTCTATATTTTGAGCTCTAGAAAATCAGCTCGCTCTTTTCTGCTCTCTCATTCATCCCTCTTACTGCTTACAGGGTAATTTGCAATGTCTTGGCAAAAATTCTGTGTACAACACATGTTCCTCCTCATCCTATCAGGTACAATCCTATTTGGCTATTCTTTCGTTGCTTCCCATGATGAATGAGATCATTAACAGGATGGCAACTGTAAGCATTTAACACAGAATGCATCCTTTGTTCTCTTTTGTAAAATACCCATTTTTTTGGGTCCAATACTGTTTATCAACTGTCAAGGAAAAGACATTGTTGTTTTATAGATTTGTTAGAGAATAGCTCAAGAGCAACATCACTATTTTTATTCTCATAGAAAATGCTTATATTATGATATGAGCACTAGCTGGACAATTATTTATTAATTTGTTTAGTATTGCAAGTAAAAAAGGGAAGGAACACGTGCTTTTCGGAAAAAAATGTCACACTTAATCTTTTCCAATTAAATAAGCCAAGTTTGTTTACTACTTATGGCTTAGAAGTATATACATTGGAAAGGCACCATTGCGTAAGCATGAATTATTTTCTACAGCGGGATGGTGATGGTTAGGCATTCTTTCCCTTCCTCCTTTTACTTCTTTGATTCTTTAGCTTATATCATTCTTCATCCTTCCATCAAATAGCCATGCTCATAGGATGACAATGTTAATCATGTCGTAGAAATGAGCTCTTTACTTCCTTGATATGTTGTCTTTCTGAACCATACTTATTTCAAGCTTCATTTTCCGTGTGGGATGAATTTACATGATTGGAAAAACCCTATTCTAAGTTGTTAATTTATGTGACATGGTAAGATAGGAGCGCTAGTCTCTTCCTAATAAAGGTGAATACTTGGAGATGTTTTTATTCCAAAGTGCTGCCATGAAAACCCCGGTCACTACATTCTTCCTTAATGGTTCAATTTCTTCCTATTATGAGCCTAATTTTGGTGAACCCCTACATAAGTTCCCTGTTCTTGTGTTGAGTTGTGAGTTCTTATAAAATTTGGTTCTTCAAAGCCAACCATTTCCTTCGCGTACCCTCTTGCTTTCTAGCCTTACATGTCTGGTTATGCTGAGTTCACAATGGGCTTATGCATCCGCCCACCAGGCATTCCTTCCTGAAACCCAGTTCTAAATGTGTGTACCCCTATCCTAGAGGCAGTCTATATTATTGCTTTATCTACGTGTTTCTGACCTAACAAAGTCCAGTTGAGTTTGCGTTGCCTTGTTGTTTCAGTTTTATTTCAATATGCCGAGTCCACACATTAAAAAAAAATAGTGAACCTATTCCATCCTTCGTGAATACTTTGAACCCATTGAGACTAGCTATAGGAAATCGCTCTTGGGCTTTGCACATTGTGATACTTCGAAAAATCATATCTTATCATAGCAAAAGAGAAAAGTAAGAAAAAAAAAGTCCTGCAGGAAAAAGAAGGAAGTTATGAAATGTGCTGCTTTCATTCCTTTTTTGGTGCAAATCTTGTAGCCCAATCCCGAATTAGAGCAATCAGCTAGCGTCTCTCCTTGTACTTTTGCAACACGAGCTTTGGTTTTAAAATTTGTGTTAGCTCACTCCTTTGTTGCATAAGTCCATTATCTTTGTGTGTGAGTTTGCATCATCTTGTAGTAAGTTCAGTGTGTTGGGTCTAGTCTAGTGAACCTATTCCATCCTTTGTGAATACTTTGAACCCTTTGAGACTAGCTGTAGGAAATTGCTCTTGGGCTTTGCTCATTGTGTGCTACTTTGAATAATCGTAGCTTCCATCATTGTGCAATCTGGTGATAGCAGTAGCAAAAAGAAAAGTCCAAAAAAAAAGAAGTTCAGAAAAAAAAAGTTCAGCAGAAAGAAGAAAGGGAGCTAGAAAATATGCTGTGATCATTACTTGTTCATTGCAAATCTCATAGCCCAATTTTGAATAGAGCAATCAGCTAGCGTCTCTCGTACTTTTGCAACACGAGCTTTGGTTTTCAAATTGTGTGATAGCTCACTCTTTGGTTGCATAATTCCCATTATCTTTGTGGGAGTTGCTATATAAGTCACTTATATCTTGTGGTCAACAAGTAGGCATATCCTTCCGAGCAAAAGGACTGTCTCATCCACTAGTGTAGACATCCGATTTCGGGGCCTTTGCCTGTACCCCGAGACATTTTTATTGGCTGTACTACCACCTCCTATCGCGTGAGTCCATCTTCTCCCTCTCCCTTGGACATTATTTTGTCAATGGTTGGAATGCGAAGTGCTAATAATTTTACTAGAACCACTTCTCAACATGACAAAATATATTAGGCAGGTGAACCACTTCATGCCTACCTTAAGCTCCAGATAAGCCTTAGAAATTAGGATTAAAAATGGCCAACTGAACCATCTGATGAGTGAGTGTAGTACCGGGAATTTTTTGTTACTAGGCAGCACAACCCAAAAACTCCTGAGTATAACCTGTATAGGGAGGGACTGGAGTTTCCTCATCGATGCCATTCCGTTCTTCAACCGCAAAAGATAAAGCAGTGTTAGCTACAAGAATATCCCTCATGTGTGAAGTTTTGATTTTGAAGTTTGGTTTATATGGACAATTATCATATAGAAAGTAGGATTTACATTTGACCTTATGAATATTTTTACATTGGACTATACATACTAGTAAGTGTCTTGGAACTAATGTTGTCGTGTGATTTGACTGCAACACGTTATTGTTTTTGTGTTCAACAATTTCTTGGATGTGTGCTGCCTTGACCAAGCTAGCTTTCCTGCAGTGTTGATGTGAAGTTTGATTACCACTATTCAGTTTCTAGAAAATTCATCCAAGAATAAGTTGCATGGTTATTGTTAGCAACAATGTCAATTTCTACTCCTTCACTCTTCTATACCATTACTGTTTGGTGTCTTGGATTTTTTGTTGTTGACACAAGCAGCAGACAGACCTAGCCTTGATGTAGCGAAGCAAAATGAGCACATATGGGTGGGTAGCGGCGACCGTGAACTGGAGTGGCGATGGTATGGTAACAACCCTTTGTGTTATTAAAATAAAGTATGTGTTATTTTGGGGAGAGAGGATTTTAATGCTGTCGTATTTTTCACTTGCTACAAATATGTACAAGTTATTAAGCTCTCTTGAAGTTCTGCAATCCAAAGGGCAGAACCATATCAAATACTAAATTTCTAGAAGCTTGTAAAGTGAAGTCTTTGTGACAGCAGTTAAACTATTACAGACATTCCATTTCTTCTTTTAGCTCAATAAGTACCCAATGGCTATCTTTATTTGTATATATCTCTGCTCAGTTTAGATTATTTACCGAGGAATAAAAATACTAAAGAATTTAAAGCATATTCCACATTAAAATGTTTTTCTCCTGGAACTTTTTGAGCAATTATTCATTATTACACAGATGCAAAATACATGGTATTGTTTCTAATAGCATTCGAAAGCTATCTAAGATCCAACTATGATACCTGTTTTCTATATCATAAACACTTCAAAAAAAAAATGTTGGCTTTCCTGTGCTTTTTTTTTTCTGGATTCTATGATTCTGGTAGATATTTGTGTTTTCACTTGTGATATTGAATAGGCTTATAAATGATTAAGGCTGGGTATGAATAGGGCTCGGTCTTGAATTTTTGGCTGCTTTAATGTATATATATACTTCTACAAAACAAGTTTTCAACAGTATGTACATTTTCTTCTTAGCTTACAAAGGACTATTGTGCCACAGGAGTCTACTGCTGATTCTGCACCTCAGTTGAGTTCCATTATATATTAGTTGGCAAAACTTATGGAGATGTTGGATAAGGTGTGTGAATCTGTTGCCCTTCTATTTCTTTAAGAAAGTTCTATTGCCCCTATCTATACTTTGCTTATCATATTGAAATAAAAAAGTTCGGTTCTACTTGGGTAAATGTTGTACCAACAACCTGCAGCAAGATCAAAAAACCTTTCCGAAAGGTTAAGTTCATTTATATATTTGTCTAGTGGCTATTGCAGTCTCATATATGTCAAAAATTAATTGCATTGTCCTGTCTTCTATTGTGTCTTAGAAAAGATGTAGTTGGAGGAATCCTCACTAAATCTGTGTTAGATATGATGTGACATTTAATATTTACTGTTAACACATTCTTCCTTTATGGTCCAATTTCTTCCTATTATGAGCCCAATTTTGGTGGTGAACCCCTACATAAGTTCCCTGTTCTTGTGTTGAGTTGTGAGTTCTTATAAAATCTGGTTCTTCAAAGCCGACCATTTCTTTCGCGTACCCTATGTCTTTTGCGGCAACCGTGAACAGGAGTGGCGATGGTATGGTAGCAACCCTTTGTGTTGTTAAAATAAAGGGGTGTGTTATTTTGGGGAAGGGGTAGGATTTTAATGCTGTCGTATTTTTCTCTTGCTACAAGTTATGAAGCCCTCTTGAAGTTCTCCAATACAAGTTATTAGAGTTCAGGAATGTCTAATTGCAGAAGCGCGAGGTATGCAGTCAAATTTGAATGAAAAACTAAATTATGTATGATTTGCGTCGTTTGAAAGGTGCCCATCTCCTTGGTTTCCTGTTGGTACAAAATTATCAAGAGAATCTCCACTGGCATTTGTTCATAGTGAATTGTGGTGTTTCTTTTCTTTTTGGATCTGAACAATGCTGTTGTCAATAGAGAACTGAATGAATTTGGCTCTATAGGTTAACATTGCTATAAAATTGTCCTGTGCTTTTGTGTGGTCGATGGGTGATATTTTTATTTTGACAAGATGGCAGCTGGTAATTTAATATGCCTGGGTGCCTTAAATTTCAGTTATTTGCTGATTACATTATGTTTTCTTAAGATTCCCATTGCCTATTAAATCTCTGATGACTTATGGATTTTAATTAAAATTCGTAATATGATTAGATGGTTATTGTTCTGGATCATACTTATCTTTAGTGAAGAAAGATATTATTATCAGATGCTACCCGAACAACCCCTGAAGAAGTTTGGATCATTTTTTTTTTGGTTAAACATCAACAAACCTTATATAAATGATGGCCATTGGCCGTTTGGCACTGAACTGAAATGGAGTCTTTTGGGCTACCACTGAGATTTTAAAATGCACTTGTTAAGCAGAACATGTATTGAAAATTTTAGTTGTCGTATAGGTTTTAACCTGCTATTCAGATATATTGTTTCCAGGTTTAGCATATGTACCTAAAAACTTTGTGCATCTAGGTTTATGCAACTTGGACTGAGCTGACACTATTTTTTCTTACACTGTAATATTTACTATTAACACATAATTCAGGGCATCAGGAACTGAGGGGATAGATGGATGGATGAGATTGTTTGAGTAAGCTTAGAGAAGGGAGTTCTGTTTTTCTATGTATTTTAAAGAGTTACCAAAGTGGATCAAGACAGCTAGACGTCAGATATTGCGACATCTTGCGGTTGGGTAGAAAGACTAGGATCAGCCCGCAAAGTAAGTACTTATCCATTTACTGACAGTTTACATTTTCTTTGTTACTTGCTGATGACATTGTTGAAATTGAGGATTGGAGTTCTGTTTTCATTGTTTTGTGGTTGCTGTGTGCCACTTAGAGCATCTAAGTTGTGTGTTGCATCGTTGAATCCTGCACCTTTGTGTTGGAATAATTATGTGAGTGATTAAATATATTTAAGCAATAATGGTGGATTAAAATAGCTCCATAGATGATTTACAGCAAAAGGAGATTTCAAAACATCCCAAATATATTGGTCGCCAAACATCCCAAATATATTGGTCGCCAAACATCCCAAATGGGAAAGAACTTGAGGAGATGAACAAAGCTAATACCAAGATACTAGAAGAACTTGCAGAACAAAAGAACACAATTAGTGAGTATAGTGTCTGGTAGTTCCATATCAATACCATATGCTCTATTTTAATACATAGTACGAATTATTAGAGTTCAGGAATGTCTAATTGCATAAGTGTGAGATATGCAGTCAAATTTGGCTTTCATAGAGACCAAGTCAAAGGATGCTAAATTGGAATCAGATGTGCATAATAATCTGTTCCTTTATGAGTATATGTATTCCCTTATGGTTTTAATGGTTGTATTCCTTTTTTATAGGTCCAGGGAATGGATGAAAAACTAAATTGAGTGGTGTTATCTTAATGAAACCTGATGTACTGAAGATATCTTCTCTAAGAAAGTTAACCAGTGGAAATACGAAAGATGATGTTCAAGGAGCTATGGGATACATTGAGAACAGCCGTAAATGTCTAAAGGTTTTTGATGCATTTCTTTTATTATTTTTACCTTGCACCTGCACTTAGTACCCATTAGATGCCACTCTCTACCAAAGTAGTCAAAATAAATTTTGTTTTGCCAGATTCTCTGATTTCTGAGAAGTTGCACATCTCTTTTGTTGCTATCGCAATTCACTGCACTCGCAATGTTTTCTTCTTGTTTCCAGCAAGTTCTTACATCTTTGCAGAGACAAGGAGTTGTTGCTTCAGAGAACTGGTTGTACACAAAGAGGTTTACTGAAAATAAATCACATGTGGCTGGCTCACCTCTTTGACCGATGACTTCAGGGAGAACAATCATGGAATGGGCTCCTCAACCCTTTTAGTGTGAAATGCATTTTGGTCGTGATAATTCTGCACTTAGATACCTATAATTTTTCTTGCCAAAACACATTACATATGATTACAATTTGTTAGGATTAAAATCATGAAATACAATGTTGTATTGTGAATTGTCTGAAGGTATAATTAATTCAGAGATGGTGTATTCCAAAAGGAATTAGTTTTTATAACAAAACCCTCTTATTTATTTGCCTTTTGTCACTCTTTCAAGGCCCTTCACGGTTGATTTATTCATCATTTCTATTTTATCTCTTATTTCAGGTTGAGGGTGAGTTTCGAAAGCTTACAAGAAAGGACTGCCAGAAGCAAAGTAAGTTTGGAATTTATACCGCATCCAAAATTTCATTTAATTGTTAAATGGATTTTTTAATGTCACTTACTGCTCTGTTGCTATGCTAATAGGTTTTGGTAGCCTACCTATGCAGATTCCTTAAATTTGATAGCTCGTCTGCAGTCTGTGGTTTCATATCTTTACAGAAGGTTGCTTTTCACCAATGCATTCACCATCTTTCATTACCAAGTATCTGTGAATTCTTTTAACTGCAAAGCAATAATTGTGTTTTCTAGTCATCTAAAAGATCTGCAATAAGAAAGCAATTATCTGTAAACTCTGACCTCAGCTTAGTATTGGATATGAGTTTTATGGTATTGCAAGTTTCAAATAGTTGAAATGGAAGGGGTGAGAAATTGTTGAGAAATGTTGCTCTAGTAGGCCGGTAACTTTTTTCTCTTATTGAAATGGAAGATACACCAAAATGGTTAGAAAAGAGTTATTTTTGCATGTAAAGCAATCAGTTGTAAATTTTTTATTGTGTGCATTTTAAGTGGAACGTATAAGATGGACAGCTTACTGGTATTATCTAAGCTATTTGCTGTTGTTATTTCTGCATGGGGACAAAATTTATGTTCCACTTTTCCTGTATTATCTAAGGGATGCAATTGCCAAACTGATCTGCTCTATATGTGTGAATAGATAGGGCCATTCGCTACTGTGCATGGTAGAGAAATCCCCAATACTCATAGCGCTCAAACTGAAAGAAATCCAGGCAATATTGTTTGCATGCAGCAACAGATTGGCTGCAATGGAGTATGAGCAAACCACAGCCAGCGGTGAAAACTTGGAACTTTTGACAGGTATGTATATTGGTTTTTTTATTCATCAAGGTGCTTTTCTTTGCTTGAATATGTGTGAATGGATATATACACCACTGTTGTGTTCATTGAAAGTTCACCTCGCCCGCAGCTTCCGCCATATCTGTCGCCGGCTCTTCCTCCTGAAATTTGCATTTTTTTTCTCACAGTGCTTTCCAAACGGTCTTTTTTTTGTTGGGTGGATTTCTTGACTTTTTTTGGTTGGAAGGATTCCATTTTCCTGCAATGCTTGTTTCACTGAATCCGTAAGAAATCAACTATAATTATGTTCTTCCTAATGGTATGGTTGTCTTGCTCTTAAGGATTAAATAGGAGGACAGCAATAGGGGAAGTTGCCATGCTGCCGACCGTGCCCTGAGCCGCTTCCCAAATGTTATTGAGTCTCAAATGAGCTCGTTATTTTTGCCAGGTTCCTGCTGATTCCCGTCGATTGCTGATTGACTTGTACTCTAGGTGCTGATGCACTTGCCGACGCTGCCCACTACCAACTGGAAGATCTCCAGCCTGGTAAGCACAAGCTATTTAGCCACATTCTTGTCCCCATTTAGCACATGTTCTTTTCTGTATAATAAAACTGAAGCTGTTCCTTATGTTGCCAACCTCACACGAAATCAGTCTTAATTCCTTCTGGTTGTAGTGAGAACTGAATCTGATTTGTATACTTGCTCAATTCATTATTGGATTGCAACTGAGCATTTTGATACTGATGTGTTGCTGCAGGGGACAGCCCACATGAGGTGAGAGCAAGGCTCAAGTACTGGGCACAGTAACTAGAATTCAATATGGTGGAAGATTAGTTATTCTTATGGTATGTATAGTCAATCTCCAGGTCAGAGACCCCGGCAGCTTGGGTACTGTGAACGCCTGGATACATAATAAATAGAGAAACATGGACTTTGGGTCACAGGTAAAATTTCTGGTTATTGCTCCTGTTACTAGCTGTTTCCTCCAGGTTGCTTTAAAATTCAGAGGAAAATTATTCTTGTTTCTCTTTGGAAAGTGGGTGCTGCCAAGTTCTCTGCAGCCCAAGAATTAATGTTTATTATCTATTTCTTTTGATTTTGTGCTCATTGTTTTACAGATTTGGAATGGCTAGCAATAACATTGTATCCGTAGCCACATGTCGCCTGCTTTTCTAGGTTCTCTAGGTATTTAGGAGTAGCTAAAATCCAATCACTTTTTTCTACTCTTTATCTTGGTAACATTCATTTGTTGTGCAATGGCCATTAGTATTCTGCAAGTTGTCATTTTATACATGCATTTCTACAATATGAATATTTTTAGCCATCCATGTGAGAACAGTACCATGGACACACTAGAGTTAAATTCAAGGAGAACTTAATTGCGAGTTGCCCAAACAAGACAAAGATGGTCGTGAGCTTTATCTGTGGATCAATCTCCATCTTAATTTGTTCACTTTGTGAAAAAATGCATCTTGAATCAAAACCTGTTCTAAGACAATTTAACTATATTTTCTGCTACATCTTGCGATTGGTTAGATAGACCAGGATTGACCCGCAAAGTAAGTGCTATGTTCGTGAGCTTTATCTGTGGATCAATCTCCATCTTAATTTGCTACACCTTTCTGTTGAAATAATTATGTGAGTGATTAAGTAAATTTAAGCAATCATGGTGGATTAAAATAGCTTCATAGGTGATTTAGCATGTAAATGTCTCCTTTCAATTATACCTTCTATGATAGCCTTGAGCCCATATCCTTGCTGTAATAGCAGAAAACTTGGTCCTTTGTGAGCTGAGTAGATGTTTGGCAAATAGCTATTGTTTTTATCTATCCAAGTTGATTTTTCTTTGCAACGAGATTTCTTATGTCCCCATTTTTTTTTGCTTTCGGAGTATTAGTATACTTTTCTCACTATATATTTTTTCGGCCTTATCTTCCAATTCTCAATTTATTTTTTTCTTGTGTTATGATCTAATAGGGACATGACAACAAGACAATGAGAACACCATCATTGCCTATCAGGTGCTTGAGTTTAAATTTTGAGTTGAGTTTTTATGATTCTCTTATTTGGTCTGCACTGAGATGGAACGTTCATCTAATTTGATTTCTATTCAGTAAGAGAGAGGTGGCTAATAAGATTGAAACCATTACAAAAAATATTTATATCTCGAATTTCTTGAGCAATTATTTGTTATACACAGTAAATGCATGGTATTGTTCCTCATGGCGTTCTAAAGCTATCTAAGATCCAACGCCGACAACTATTTCTATAGCATATACACTTGAAAAACGTATATCATGACATATATATCAATGGTAGTTCTCTAGTTTTTATTTTTCACACCCATTTATATCTAGAAGCTTCAGTGTTGTCTTTGTTGTGCCTTTTTTTTATGGATTTTAAGATACTGCTAGATATTTTGTGTTTTCACTTGTGAGATTGAACATGCATAGAAATGATTAAGGCCAGGTATGAATAGGGCCAGGTCTTGAATTTTTGGACGCTTTAATGTATATATATATAACTTCTCCAGAACAAGTTTTCAACATTATGTACATTTTCTTCTTGGCTTAGAAAGGACTATTGTGCCACAGGAGTCTATTGCTAATGCTGCACCTGAGTTGAGTTCCATAATAAGTTGGCAAAACTTATGGGGATGTTGGATGAGGTGTGTGAATGCTTGGGTAAATGTTCAGCAACCTGCAGCAAAATCAAAAAACCTTTCTGAAAAGTTAAATTCATTTATATATTTGTCTAGTGGCTATTGCAGTCTCTCAAATATGTCAAAAGTCAGTTGCATTGTCCTATCTTCTATTGTCTCTTTAGAAAAGATGTAGTTGGAGGAATCCTCACCAAATCGGTGTTACCAGAAAGCAAGATTACATAGGCCTAAGAGTGTCTCATCCATTAGTGCAGCCATTGATTCCGGGGACTTTGCTTGTGCCTCGGGACAGTTTTATTGGCTGTACTACCACCTACTTTCGCGCGTGTCCATCTTCTCCCTCATCCCTGGACATTTTTTTTCCAATGGTCGGAATGAGAAATCCTAGAGTTTTGCTAGAACCATTCTTCAACTGGACAACATACATGGGATAGGTAAGCCATCATATGTTTACCTTGAACCCCACATAAGCTGTAGAATATAGGGTAGCAGTGGCCAAAGAAGGCCTGGTGAGGATTAGTTTTAGGGCAATCCAAAGAGTGACTGAGAGAACCATTTGAGGAAATGGTGTAATACCAGGAGAGCTTTTGCCATAGAGCAGCATAACTCAAAAACTCCGAGCATAAACTGTATAGGGCAGAGGACATAATCTCCTATTCTATGCCGTTCCATCTCTCAACCTCTCAAGGCAAGGGTGTTAGCCACCAGAAACCCCACGGATATGGAGTTTGATTTAGAACTATCGTTTACATTGGTAATTGTGATTTCGGAAGTGATACTAATTTTGTTCTTATGATTGTCCTGCTTGCATCTTTGAGCATTACTTAGAACAAGTAATGATTTAAGGGCATTACTTAGAACAAGCAATGATTTAAGCGTTGGGGTCTGTTTGGTGCTCATAAAACCTAAATTTACCGCTAACAATTAAATAAAATAATGGTGAAACAGAATTGGAGTGGCGCAGGCGTTTTTGTTGACCAGCTGCAAGTGTCTTAGTGAAATTCTGTTTACAATACATGTTCCTCCTTATCCTATCAGGTACAATCCTATTTGGCTATTCTTTCGTTGCTTCCCATCTATTGTAGGTAGAGGAGATTCCATGATAAATGACATCATTGACATGATAGCAATTGCAAGCATTTGTCACAGAATGCATCCTTTTGTTCTGTTGTGTAAAATACCCAGTTTTTAGGTCCAATACTGTTTATCAACTGTCAAGGAAAAGACATTGTTGTTTTATAGATTTGTTAGAGTATAGCTCAAGAGCAACAGCACTATTGTTATTCTCATAGAAAATTCTTATATTATGATATGAGCACTAGCTTGACAAATATTTATTAATTGTTTAGTGTTGCAAGTAAAAAAGGGAAGGAACACTTGTGCTTTTTAGAAAAAAATGTCACACTTAATCTTTTTCAATTAAATAAGCCAAGTTTGGTTACTACTTATGGCTTAGAAGTATATACATGGTATGTAGTCTTAGGATGATAGCTACATGTAGATTTTAACAGGGTCAGATCAGGTGTCTTGAGGATTAAAAAATAGAACCGGTCAATGAACATATAAAACTAAGAGTGCCTTTAGATTAAATCCCTTTTATTTCATATCTTTGATTTTTTAAAACTTAAGTTTTTTTAAGTCTTACGTAAATCTTATGTTTATCAACTAAATATTTGGACTTGTTCAATCGGTCAATGTGTGGTTATGCTAAGATGACACTCATTAGAAATATATAAACATGACAAATTCAAAGTTCTGAATTTATCTATTTTGTTCTTGTATTTGTTAGTTTCACTTATTTGACAATTCCCTGTTTTTTTCTTGTGCAGTAATTGAAACTTAAAAAGC
>CM002485.1:9308942-9331599 GCA_000325765.3 Leersia perrieri
TTGTATTAAACTCTTGTGAGACTAAAAGAAGGTACTGTTCTAGGATATCTTCAATTGATTTTTTGATTAATTGTTAACTAGAGGTGCAACACACAAAAGCATTATCCTGGTATATCTGTTGTAAAATTTCATATAGTTGTGCAATTTGGTTCGAGAGAACTACTTAAAAACAGCTGGAAGGCATGATCTGTTTCATGAAATTCATGTTGCTGCGCTAAAAAATTGTTGTAGGTTCTAGGTGCGAGTCATGTTGGTATGAGCTATTATATCCTGAATAATAGCAGCAGTATTACTTTCCTTCTCTGCTTCTCCTTGTCAAGATGTGTGGTCATGTGCTCCTTTCTGCCCCAGTAAACATTTACACCTGAAGCAGCAGTTTTTATACTATTATGTACACAAACTGTCCATGGAATGAATATAATTACGAAGTAGTTTTTCCTCATTTTTATTGCTCACTACAAGCTTAATTGAACATGATCTAGGCATCATACACTAGTAGGTGTATTGGAACTAATGTTTTAGTGTGATTTAACTGCAACAAGTTATTGTCTTTGTGTCTATCAATTTCTTGGTGGATGTGTAGCCGGAATGCCCATGGCATACGAATGATTAAGCCTAGGTATGAATAGGGCAAGGTCTTGAATTTTTGGCCGCTTTTATATGTATGTATGTATGTATGGTCTGGTGTTCGCTGTTTTTCTATGTATTTAAAGGCCTACCGAAGTGGATCAAAACAGCTATCCATCAAAATTTGCTACATCTTGCGATTGGGTGTGATGATATTGAAAGTCCACGATATACCCGCAATGTAAGTGCTTATCTTATCCACATTTACTGACAGTTTACATTTTCTTTGTTATATCCTGATGACATTGTTGAAGTTTAGGAGTGGAGTTCTGTTTTCATTAGTTTACATTTTCTTTATTATATGCTGATGAAACATTGTTGAAGTTTGGGATTGGAGTTCTGTTTTCATTGTTTTGTGGTTGTTGTGTGCCACTTACAGCATCTAAATTTTGTGTTGCATCGTTTAATCCTGCACCTTTGTGTTGGAATAATTATGTGAGTGATTAAATATTTGTAAGCAATTATGGTGGTTTAAAATAGCTTCATAGACAATGTAGCACGAAAATGTCTCCTTTCAAATATTCCTTGTATGATAGCCTTGAGTCCATATCCTTTTTAGTATAGCAGAAAACTTGGTGCTTCGTGAGTTGAAAAGATGTTTGCTAATAAGAATCAAACCATTAAAATGTTTATGTTTCCTTGAATTTTTTGAGCAATTATTCATTTTTATACAGATGCAAAATGCATGCTTTCTATGATGCAAAGTGGCTGAAATCTTGAAGATTTCTGTGAATCTTGGAAGCCTGCATGCGTTCTAAATCCGAGTGTTTATTTTTCTTTCCTTTGAATAAGAACTCCATATGCAACTTTTTTTTACTTGTTGAACCCATCTAAATAGTGTAGAGGAGCATTGGATGTCTAGGTTAAACCTAGACAGATGTAAGGGTCCATTGGATCTTAGTGTTCCAATGTTTATCTCATTTCTTCCAAAATGTGTAGGCCCTATCACAGTTGAACAGCCTCACAGGAATTATTCCTGTTTTGATATAGATAGTTGGCTATTGTAATATGTCATGCAATTTTCTGGACAAGCCTGTTATTGGCTCGTAGCATACCTGGTCATTTTACTCCTCACAGAAATGAGTGTTTTTTCATTTTATAGCGGATATTCCTTTAGGCCTTGAAATTAGTTGTTGCTGTGGTAATGTTGAAATCTTTCGTGTATTGGGTGAATTATGATGCTCTAATACTCTGCAAACCATGGTTTCTGAATTATTTTTCTGTGCACTAATTTGGTGTAGGTAGGTTAATTATTTTGAAGTATTTCGGTTGTTTGCTATAAGTTTTGTGCACGGCAGTTTGGAATACCTTCTTTACTGGTTTGTTGAATGGGCTCTTTAGAGATCACAAAAATAATGAAAATGTGTGACATATATTATGCTCGAATAAATCTGTATATTTCTCTAGGTATTGGGCGTATATATTCTAGAAAATTAGTTGATGGTTTTGTGCCTAGTAAATTTGAACTTTTCTATTTATTTTGCTATTCCAGTTTTAGTAACTGCTGTATTCTAATGTTGGATACAAGGCTGTCATAAGATTGTTATATATCAAATTACTAACTTATTTACGGATTAGTTTATTGTAAGTTTGTAACATATGTAGTAGCATCACATTTTCATTGTATTTTCTTTATTTGTCTGCCCCCATCATAATTGATAAATTTACTTATTTCATTGTAAGAATTTTTGTTGTTCATTTCTTATTTTGTTTCAAGTTGTGCTTTCTACTATTCTGGTTACTTTGTTAGAATATTGTTGGAATATTATTTGTTAAAATATTTTTACGTAATTTGCTTACAGACTAATGCATAATGTTTGCCAAAATTATTTTATGCATCTCTTCTTTCTAAGAGTATTTTTTTCTCTTGGTATGGCAGCAACCCTTTGTGTTATTGAAATGGTATGTGTTATTTTGGGGAGCGGCAGGATTTTAGTGCTATCGATGTAGTTTTCACTTGCTACAAATATGCACAAGTTAAAAGCTCTCTTGAAGTTATGCAATCCAAAGGCCAGAACATATCGAATATTAAGTTTCTAGAAGCTAGTAAAGGGAAAATTTTATGACAGCAGTTAAACTATTATACATTCCATTTCTCCTTTTAGCATAGGGAAAAGTCCATTTAACCCCCCATCACACCCCTCAACTCTCAAAACCATGCAAAATACCCCCCTCGAGTGGTTTTAACTATTTTTTGGCCACGTGGCGCTGATGTGTTGGTCCAACCAGCCAAAAAATGTATTAAAAGATAGTGGGGCCCACATGTCAGTGTTGTTCCCTCTTCTCTTTCTCTCTTCTCCCTCACCCATCACTCTCCTTCCCTCCATATTGCCCCACTCTTTCATGTGCGCCGTGGTAAAATGGACTCTTTCTTTTTTCTATATACTTTTTAGGGCTGACGGGACCAACACATCAGTGCCACGTGGCCAAAAACTAGACAAAACCACTCGAGGGGGGTATTTTGCACTGTTTTGAGAGTTGAGGGGTGTGATTTGCTTGGTTTTGGAGTTGAGGGGTGTGATTTAGACAAACATACAAGTTCATGGACTTTTCCCTATAGCATAATAACTATACAATGACTGTGTTTATGTGTACATATCTCAGCTCAAATTAGATTATTTACTGAGGAATAAATATATTAAAGAATTAAGTCTATTAAGTAGCCATATAATCAATATATAAGTAAATATTTAGTATTTTTCAGCTTCATGACTTCCCTTTAATTTCTTTATTATTCTGTCTTTTCCTAAAAATCAGTACAACTCCAAAGTTTCAGTTACTTGTTTGTTAGTCTTTGACTGAGTTGCTAATTGCGAGGTGTGGCGTGGCGTCGCCGACACCCTGCTTGTTGTCCTCCTCGCTGTGGTCGTTGGTGGGGGCGGGGCTACAGGACAAAAGCCCTGTCCACAGCAGCTGTGCTTCTACTGCGGCTGCTCGGCAGTTCAAACTGAAACCTCTGCCATGCAAGACAGGTACGAAAGCCCTGTTATTCTATCGGTTGTTTCCCAGATAAGAGATGAAATAAGATTGGCTTCTTTATTGTTGAAGCAGCTAAATCAAGGAGATTGATTTTGCTGCCTTTGTTTCTGTATGTATTTTCTTATTTTGAAATGTCAGATTCGTTTTTGGTAATTAACCGACGATGAGTGTTTTTCCTTCTCTTGTCAGCAATTGAAGGATAGAAATCAAATGTGGATCCTGCATGCTTATGGTTGCTTAGGTCATATTACATTTGTTTGTAGTATTAAGAGATGCTTTTTCCCCGTTTTCTTCTTGTGCAGTAGATATCTTCAATTGATTTTTTGATTAATTGTTAACTAGAGGTGCAACACACAAAAGAATTACCTGGTATATCTGTTGTAAAATTTCATATAGTTGTGCAATTTGGTTCGAGAGAACTACTAAAAACAGCTGGAAGGCATGATCTGTTTCGCGAAATTCATGTTGCCGCGCTAAAAATTTGTTGTAGGTTCTAGATGCGAGTCATATGTTGGTATGAGCTATTATATCCTGAATAATAGCAGCAGTGTTACTTTCCTTCTCTGCTTCTCCTTGCAATGGCCCCAGGGAAATGCAGGTGTCAAGATGTGTGGTCATGTCCTCCTTTCTACCCCAGTGAACATTTACACCTGAAGCAGCAGTTTTTATACTATTATGTACACAAACTGTGCATGGAATGAATATAATTACAAAGTAGTTTTTCCTCATTTTTATTGCCCACTACAAGCTGAATTTTCAGAACATGATCTAGGCATCATACACTACATACATCTCTGCATTGATGGTGACCCTCGCAGCTTGAGCGTCACACTTACAGTATCTGATGGCCGACTTCTTGGTGGATGTGTAGCCGGAATGCCCATGGTATGCTTGATTTTCTTCTGAATAGTTCGGTGCCTCTTTGCTTCTCTTTTCTCATTGCTATATCTAGCTGATTTAATGAGACAACGATGTCGATGATGATCCTGCTAAGAAAATACAGACCCGTTACTTCTCTTATTAGAAGACACTAAATCATGTACCAATAAGGACTGGGCATTTGGACATGGTCAGATACCTACATTGCTGGCATGCATCAAACACAGCAGAACATCAGTACAGTTCAGGAGGGAGGGAGGGAGATGAACTCACAGTTCCGAGGATTGCATTTTGTTACT
Organism: Leersia perrieri; assembly: GCA_000325765.3. Lineage (NCBI taxonomy): Eukaryota > Viridiplantae > Streptophyta > Magnoliopsida > Poales > Poaceae > Leersia > Leersia perrieri. The sequence continues at coordinate 9,313,727 of CM002485.1, forward strand.
TTATGCCCTTCATCAGATATTTGATTGGTCGTGCTTCCATTGCTGATTTGATTTTCTGCTTTTCATTCTCTGTCATTCTCTTACCTTTTCTAGATAATTCTTGTTTATGGTGCAGCCTATAATCACCGTTTCATTCTGCCATGGATCTTGCAGGGCGATCTCATTTTCTATGGATGCCAGACAGTGAGGTTTCGCCAGTGTCTTTGAGCGCACCGTGGTTCTTCACTTACAGATTAGCTCTCTCATATTCATCTGTTGCAGGTATTCCTTTCATACTTATATAATGCTGGTAGAGCATTAAGGTCAAGGAAAGTAGAAATTTGTGCAGTTCAATGATGTCCCTGGTGACATTTTCTTAGTGCACTAGCTTTATATAGGAAAATTTAAAGCATATTCCAAATGTAAAGAGGCTTCAAAATATATTTGTTATATAGTTATGGTTGAAGTTCTTTTAGTATAATCATGATAAGTCTGTTTACAACCACCGCAATGCTGTAACATAGTGTAAAGAGGCACCGCGATGCTATCTATTAAGTAGCCATATTAACAATATACAAGTAAATATTTTAGTATTTTTCAACATCATGACTTCCCTTTAATTTCTTTATGCTAGGAGCCGGCGGTGGAGGATTGTGACTCCGAAGGTGGTAGCTGTGCTCGACGGGAGGGCGAGGTTGATCACCTCGCCTCCCTGGAGGCCATGATGAGGGACGAACAGGTAAACTTGAGGACAAAGTAAATTATCCTAATCCCAAGCAATGGATGAGCGCCGACTGCCTCATTCTCGGCGTTGGTGTTGAAAGGGGATTCCCTACATAACATCTCCCCCCCCCCCTTGACAAGCAGCTTGTCCACGAGCTGAAATGATGGGTAACGCCAGTGGATGTCCTCCAAGTCTTCCCAGGAGGTGGCGGACGGCGGCATTCCTTCCCACTGGACGAGTAGTTGGCATATGTTGCGAGCTAAGCGAGCTTATAGAATGCGAAGTGGAGTCGATAGAGCCGCACCATGGTGAATTAGTGGCAGCGCAGACGGTTGTGCTCGCAGCGTCCCGACGAATGGCTTGAGCAAGCCTACGTGGAAAACATCGTGCATCCGAGCCTCAGCTGGCAGAGCAAGCCGGTAAGACGATGACTTGATAGGGACCGTAGTAGCGTGGACGAAATTTCCCCATGACAGAATCCGGCAAGGAAGCTGGAACGCAATGACGGACGCGCAGTCCTCAACAATGAACTCGACGTCACGATGTTTGTTATTGAAGTAGCGCTTGGCGAGCACTTGGGCTTGCTCCAGTCGGCAGCGGGCATCCTCCAGCAGGGCGTTGCGCTCTTCCATAGCCTTGGCCACCGCGGTGACACGAATTTTGCCAGCTTCATAAGAGCGAAGCAAAGGTGGATCCCAACCATAGACCAGCTTGAACGGCGTCTCGCGGAGGGCCGAGTGAAAGGAAGTGTTGTAGACGTACTCCGCCCACGGCAAGCTACGCATCTATTGGCGAGGGCGGTCGCCCATGAAGCAGCGCAAGTACATTGCGATTGCTTTGTTTATTGCCTTGGACTATCCGTTGAACTATGGGTGAAAGGCGGAACTCCGGTGTAGCTTCGTCCCCGTGGCTGCAAACAAGGCTTGCCAAAATGCCGAGGTGAAAACTGGGTCGTGGTCAGAGACGATCGAGGTGGGCACACCATGGAGATGGACGATGTCGGTCTAGAATGCCCTGGCGACCGACTCGGCCTAGTAGGGATGGGCAAGCGCGATGAAGTGGGCATACTTGGACAGCCGGTCGACGATGGTGTGGATGACGGACTTGCCACCGACGCGCAGATGACCCTTCCGACCAAACGGCCATCGGAATTGGAAGGGGGAAGCAGCAGACGTGCCGGGTGGAGGGGAAGCAATAGACGAGGCACCTGTTGATGAAGTCTTGAACTGCATGGCGGTCTGCGGGCGTGTGGAAGTCGCGGCGAAGACGGTGGAGTCTTCTGGATGCCCTCGTGCCCTTCCTCGTGAGCTATAGCCATGACCATGGACATCCATGGTGATGTCGGTGGGACATACACCTGACTCTTGAACGTGACGAGGCCATCGATGACAGCCGATGTGGCCGAGCTCCTTGGCGAACGCAAGGCAGCCAAAGACCCACAGGTGGGAAGCCGTCGGCTTGTGCCCATGGCAAGCCTCGTATGACGTCCTGCCGTCGAGACCCTTGGTAGGCGAGCAATTGAGGATGTAGACAGCCGTCTCCACCGCCTCTCGCCTCTCCCTAGAAGACAGTCGGCATCCCTCTCTCCTTGAGGAGGGCTCGAGCCATCCCCACAACCGTTTGGTTGCACCGCTCGACGACACCGTTCTGCTGCGGGCTGTACAACACGGAGTAATGGCGCTGAATGCCCTCATCAGCACAGTACGACGCGAATTTAGCTGCCGTGAATTCGTCGCCGTTGTCGGTGCGCAGCACGTGTAACTTGTGGCCGCACTCCGCCTCCGCAGCAGCCTGCACACGTCTAATGGCGTCCGCAGCCTCTCCCTTGCTACCAAGGACCATCACCCACATGTAGTGGGAGAGGTCGACGACGAGTAGCATGAAGTACCGTTGTCCTCCCGGTGTGGCCGGTGTCACTAGGCCACACAAGTCCCCGTGCATGAGCTTGAGCCACTCGGCTCGGAATCGCCTGCTGGGGAAAGGGTGCTCTCCTCTGCTTCGTCAACACGTAGACGTCGCAGAACTGTTCCACGTGGTCAAGGCACGGCAGGCCTCGCACCATCTCCTTGGCACTGAGCCGCTTTAAGGCCTTGAAGTGAAGGTGCCTGAAGCTTTCGTGCCACCGCCACGCCTCGTCGTCCCGACGAGTGGCGAGGCAAACAATTTGTGCCACCTGCACGTTGAGGATGTAGAGTCGGCTCTTGCCTCTAGTTACCTTGGCAATAAGGCGATGGTGGCGCACCTCGGTCTTTTGCCGCTCCCAAATCCTCATAACTCCATCCTTGACCAACACGCGCGAATCGTTCTCATCCTCCAATGATGATGATAGAGTACCTCAACGTGGGGATGTAGTGGACTCCGGTGCTGCTCACCGGACTCTACGCTGAAGATAACAGAGCCGACATCCTTGATCTCTATGCCGGAGGCGTCCCCAAACTTGACAGAGCCTTGGACGACGGAGTTAAGCTCAGTGAAGAACTCCCGTCGACTGGTCATGGGATGGGTGGCGCTAGTGTCATGGTACCACCCATTAGTCTTGTTGCTAGAGCCGTCACCGAGAAGGGCATGTGCCTTCGGCTCGATGTGGAGGAGAGCCATTGCGGTCGATGCCGCCGAAGGTAGCTCGATGCTCGCGTGTGCCAGGAGCAGAGCCGGTTCCTCCACCTGTGCGACGTGGGCCTGGCCGCGCCATGCCTGACGACATTCCGTGCCGTTGTCTCGTGCCGGCTTGAGGTTGGCGGCGCCCCAACCTGGGCACCTCCGCGGCCCCTATGCGGCTTGCCGCGTTTGTGGCCGCCTGTCGAGGAAGAAGACTCCCCTTCCTGTCTGCCTGACTGGCCTCCCACTACTCCCGAGTGAGATGAAGCTTCCCACCAATGGTGATAGGCCTGGAGAAAGGTTGTGGCTCATTGCCGTCGATGACCTTGAGGCGACCTATCGCCGCCTCGATCGACATCATGGAGAGGTCCAACAAAGACTCGATCGAGCAAGCGTTCTGCTTGTACTTTTCTGGGATGCAGCGGAACAGCTTGACAGCCCTCTCCTTGTCGTAGGTGTCGTCACCGTACTGCACCATCTTCTGCAACAGTGTTGAGACGGAGAGCAAAGTCATCAACATCCTCACCTGGCTTGAAGGCCAGGCTCTCCCAATCCTTGCGGAGTGCCTGCAGTGTGGACTTGCCGGCACGGTCGGAGAGCAAAGTCATCAACATCCTCACCTGGCTTGAAGGCCAGGCTCTCCCACTCCTTGCGGAGTGCCTGTAGTGTGGACTTGCCGGCGCGGTGGCTGCCGATACATGCCACAGCAATGGCGTCCCAAGCCTCCTTGGTAGTCCGCTTCTGAGAAAGTGAGAATTGCATCTCGAATGGTACTGCGGCGATGAGGGTGTCCAGCGCCCGTCGATCTTCGTCATAGTCGACTTCGCCGTACCGGACTGCCTCCCACATATGTCGCACCTGGAGCGTTACCCTCATCACCGCGGCCCACTCGACGTAGTTGGTCTTGGTGAGGGTAGGCCACCCCGTGCCAGGGTCGACGTCTGACGACGGCCTAGATTGTGCGGTGACCATGGTGCCGGTCCCAGGAGGGAGATCCGCGTCGCCTGCGAAAACCGCGATCTCCATCGCCATTAGGAGCGTCGTCGTGAGCGCCCCAGCCAGGTGCTCTGCCGGCGCGTCCACCACCAGGAGAACTTGCCCGTCCGGGCTGTCGCTGCCGCGCGCGCCACAGCCAAAGAGCGTCACCAGCGCGAATTCGCCCAACCGGGCTGCCGCCGCCGCGCGCGCCACTGCCAGGAGTGCCACCGGCGCATCCTCGGCCTTCTGGTTGCGTGGCTACCCACTGCTCCATCTTGCGAGCTACCTCACTCTAATCGTCGGTGTTGTCGTAGGCGCCTACACTGAGCTGCTAGCGCTGTTGCCGCGCAGAGCCTTGAGCTCTGCTGCAGCCAGGCCTATGGTTGAACATCGACCCGAAACCATGTGACGGGCACGGCCAGGCCTACGGTTGAACATCGACCCCAATCAGTCTCACTCGGGACAATTGTTTTGAGGAGAGGGACACAGGGGGGATGGGTTTGCAACTTCGGCAGGATCGACGGATTATTCACCAGGAAGACCACACCAAGCCTTGCTTGGTCCGCTGACCACATCGCGACCTGTGTATCTCGACCAACCTACACCGACTCCACCAAAGACGACTCAAGTTGAAGCCGATACAACAGCTCATCGGGGCCCTCAGACACAATATGGGTGACTGCTCCATCGACCACGACGTTCACCATGCCGATCCATGACACCGTGGTCTCCAAGACCTTACTAGATGCCACTCATGAGAAACTCCCCGAAGGCGATGCCCTCTCTCCTATGGTCACTCGGGTAAGGGCGATGCTAGAAGCAGCCACAATGCAACAAGGATCAGCGGAAACGGCTTCCAATCGAGGGCACCCGCACAACGTTCCAAGCTGGTGATCGTACAGCCTCCCTCGATCGGCCATTCCGTAACGATCGGGACTCATCCCCGTCGCAACCTTCGCGAGAACTTCAACGCCATACCTCGGGACTGCGAGGACCGTAGATGACACGAATGCCAGCAAAGGGAATGTCCAGGACGACACCCCTTGGCTTTCCCTCGACTCCCGAAGGCCCTACGTTTACCGGGCACAGGAGACTGGTGTCCTCGCCTTCACCGACAATCTCTGCTGAGTCCAATGGTCGCCAGGCTTCAAGCCAACAAGAGTGGAGAAATACGACGGCAAGACTGACCCCAAGTCTTGGCTCACCGTCAAAGACGGAGGAAGGTGAGACCAACGCAATGGCAAATTATGTGCTAGTCATGCTCGCTGCCTAGGTATACGAGTCTTCCTGTCACGGGCTAGGATTATTTGGGGATAAAAAGATAATAGATTAGATTATAATGGTATGAGTTAACCAGGATGGCCATGGACCTCGATGGCGCGAAGAAGTCGTACTCGACTCCGCACCGACGAGGCAGGGCTCCAGGGTACAATATTGATCTAATGCTTACCTTAACCTAGGGAACCATCCCTCCTTATATGGAGGAAGGAACTAGGGACCCACCCTATCCTATTTGGGCCTTGGTTTCTTGGCCCAGTACCCATGACATTACACTCTTTTTGAGCTGTCACGAGCTAGGATTATTTGGGGATAAAAAGATAATAGATTGGATTATAATGGTAGGAGGTAATCAGGATGGCCTTGAACCTCGACGGCACGAAGGAGTCGTACTCAACTCCGTACCGACAAGGCAGGGCTCATGGGTACAATATTGATCGAATGCTTACCTTAACCTGGTTAAGGGAACCATCTGTCCTTATATAGAGGAACTAGGGACCGAACCCTATCATATTTGGGCCTTCGTCTCTCAGCCCAGTACCCATGACATTACACCCCAACCCTATCCTCGAGCTGACTTAAACAATCCACCTACCGGACTCAAATGACTCACTAAGACCTGAATAGAAATAACCTTATGCTACTAAAGCCTTTTATTCCTCGGCTTTTGTTTATTAGAAAAATCTAACATGGTTGTGGATTTTTGTGTCTTTATACTGTCATCATGTGCCGGAGGACTCCAACTAGAGAGGCCCTTAGTGAAAGGTTAAGCCCAGACCATGGTGCACAGTTAGAAGCACAGGGTGCCTCCCACTGAATTCCACTTGCACAACCCATTAGTAAAGGTAAAAACAGTTTAATTGGATGGTCCTTGGCCCAAGACATGATCTTTGCTTTATGAGCCAACGGGAAGACCAACCACACTAGGCCATCCAGCCCAGCTAAGAGAGGAGGGAAACCCTATCCCCTTTTTCTTCACGATGCCAAACCACCTCCCGCTAGTATCGACCCAGCCACAGGGGATCCCCTAACCAGCACTGCAACTGCCACCCATGGAAATCGCACCGTTTGGGAGCAGCGACCTCAACTGCCACCCATGGAAATCGCACCGTTTCCCACAACTCTAGCAAAAGTGCACCCAAAATCCGTGCCTTATCTTGATCTCATGTTCCTGTTGCTTCCGAAAACAGCGCCGCAATTGCTGGTTCAGCCATCTTCAGAATCAGACGGGGAAGAATTGAGAAATTGCGTGGCTGTTCTATTTGCTCCTCCTGACATGCCTGCCGGAAACAACGTCGCTACTAGAAATCATGTATCTTCACCAATAAACTCCGGAGATTGCGCAACAAAACTCTCTACGAAATCCCAAAGGTCCCGCCACCAGGAGATGGAATACCGCACCTTTCCTGCGCACGCCTGCGTGAGGTGGTTGATCGTTGCGCTAGCTGATCCCGTAAACTACGCCAAAGAATCAGACGCTTGTGTCATGACACGTAGCTCTGCCTTGGAAATTGGAGTTGCTACCGTCTCCTTCGCCTCTGTTGAGAGCACCAACGGCGGTGATGCCATTGCCAAACGTAGCAGCGAGGTCGAGGTCCATCTAGGCATGCCCTTAGATGAGCCGGACTGCTGCTCCATGTTTTTCCGAATGTTGGCATCACAGAAGTAGTTGCCGCTGACTTCAACGGCGTGCTATGAATCGCTCTTTACTACTGCTGCTTCACCCGGTCGATCACTGCTTGTTGGAGCAGAGGCTGTCACTGAAACTAGCGTGAGCGCCACACGGCCAAGCCGCTTCACCGTCATTGTCTGCTTCTTGTGGCCAACCCCTACCCATGGTCGTTGGCTCGGTGTTAGCAGGTGGCCACCGGTCACCATGGTCGTCACTGGATGTTGCCAATGGCCAGACTGCTTGATGACTCCACGTCGGGGGCATGGGGAAGAAGGATGGCAACATGGCACGATGGTCCCTAGTGGCGACATGTGCAGTGCTGACTTGAGTGCGTCTAGCTTGCAGATGAGATGTCGATGAAAGCTTGCGCCGCGGAAGCCATGTCCATTGCATGGAGCCAGAGCTCTGATACCAAGATGTGACGGGCTAGGATTATTTGGGGATAAAAAGATAATAGATTGGATTATAATGGTAGGAGGTAACCGGGATGGCCCTGGACCTCGACGGCATGAAGGAGTCGTACTTGACTCCGCACCGACGAGGCAGGGCTCCTGGGTACAATATTAATCTAATGCTTACCTTAACCTAGGGAACCATTTGTCCTTATATAGAGGAAGGAAAACCCTATCCTGTTTGGGCCTTGGTCTCTCGGCCCACACTTTTCCATCAACTCTTGGGAAGAGTTCCGCTCGCAATTTATTGCCAACTTCTCCAGCACCTACGCTCGCCCAGGGACTCACTAGAATCTCTTTGGTGTCTACCAGAAGAATGTTTCGTGAATTCATCTGACGCTTCTCCGAGCGAAGAAACGACATACCCAACGCCCCAGAAGATGCTGTTATGGCAGTATTCTATCGAGGATGTGCTGACGAAGACTTCATCAAGAAGTGGGGTCGCAAGGCCCCCACCTTGGTTGCCGATATGTTTGATCGAGCCAATAAGTACGCCTAATCGGCTGACGCCATTGCTACCCACCACGGTAACAACTGACCGCCCGTCAACTCGACTAACAAGACCCCCAAGTGAGCCAATACTGACGACATGGTGGCCACCACCAATAGGTTTCGTCCAAGGGCCCGTAAGGTCGATTCCTATGATCGCCTTATAGGGCCCATGCCTTTATCATTCGAGCGCGAACCATAAGGTGGGAGAGTGACACATCCTCAAGCAATTGGCACAACAATCCTGTTCTCAGAAGGATCCGACACCGAAGACAACCGAGCATGGCCAGCACAAGGAGCAAGGTGAAGGAAGTGTTGTTCCTGGAAATGAGTCACCACGGTACACTCACATTCCACCAGTCGAGTCCATGCTTGCCACGACGGATTGGCGCAAACCCTTCCTAAATTCTTCCTCAACAATCAGCTCCCAGCTGATCAATCCGATACAATGAACTCTTTCAACAGGGTACCACGGGGTGTGGATCCGAACAAGGGATGATGGCTTCTCCAAGACATCCACTCAGGCATATGCGGGAATCACGTGGCGTTAAGGACCATAGTAGAGAAGGCATTTCGCCAAGGTTTCTACTAACCAATGGCAGTCGCTGATGCCGAGGATGTTGTGCGGAGATGTGAAGGACGTCGATTTATTGCGCCGGAAGTGAATCTATTTATGATGATTTGATGGGCGTGAGAGGACGGGCCAAGTGAGGTGATCCCCGATGCAGTGATTGAGTTGATTTAGAGAGTTTGAGCATGGACCATAATATAAAGCTTAGAAGAGGGATGAAGCTGGTCCAGAAGTTCTAAACATCGCAGGTGAGAAGCTCTAGCTAATAATTCTTTTCAGACCTTTTTACATATTTCATGTGCTTTGTGCTCTACTAGGTTGATTTCCGTACACATGAAGCAGATTATAAATGCAGTATCGGTTCACGGGTTATCTATAAGTCATTTGCATAGTGTTTTTTCTCCCCGTTTGATGTTCAGGTCATTTTGAACCAGTTAATAGCAGATTTAACTTGGCTTGTAAAGTGGTACATAATTTCCTCAAATTGGTCAAAAAAAATAGGTATAGGTGCTCATTTTTTGTAGTTGAGGAAAGTAAGTTTAGACACATTGTCAATTAGATTGTTACATGTCTTCTATTTTGGCATTGTGATAATGGCAGCCTAGTTGTGTAACCACACAACAATTAGTTTATACTTTCTTGCTTCTTTGGGGAGAACAAGTGAGATATGCTGCCAGATTTTTATCTTATTTTCATTATAATAATGTAAGATTTCTGTTACCTTGATTTTATTATATTGGTTGCTTAGTGTGAAAAGTTAATTACCTTATCCTTGTGTAGTTGAACTTAGATTTTAATTATTTGTTGACATTACAGTGCTGCCTATTCATTTTCTTATATGTACTTTTCTTCAAATTTTTGTTTATTATAATGACTAATAAGTTTTCGAGATATAATGACTTATGTTACTTAATACATCATTTGGGATGTGTAACAAAAACATTATATTTTCTCTGGGTCACTAATTCATACCACCACCATTCACCTCTCTATATTTTGTGCTCTAGAAAATCAGCTCGCTCTTTTCTGTTCTCTTCTCATTTGGTTTGCCTCTGTTTTATCCCTCTTACTACTTACAGTGAAATTTCCAATGCTTGGCGAAATTCTGTCTACAATACATGTTCCTCATCCTATCAGGTACAATCCTATTTTGACTATTCTTTCGTTGCTTCCCATCTATTTCAGGTAGAGGAGATTCCATGATGAATCTCATGATGGCAATTGTAAACATTTAACACAGAATGCATCTTTTTGTTCTTACCTGTAAAATACCCAGTTTTGGGTCCAATATTGTTTATCAATTGTCAAGGAAAGGAAAAGACATTGTTGTTTTAGAGAGTTGTTAAAGAATAGCTCAAGAGCAACAACACTATTGTTATTCTCATAGAAAATGCTCATATTATCGTATGAGCACTTGCTGGATAATTATTTATTAATTTGTTTAATCTTGCAAGGAAAAAAAGGGAAGGGAACACTTCATGATACGTATCTATGCATGCTGGTTCACCATAAAGTATCTCTGTAGAATTTATTGCTGTTTAATTTTATCAATGCTTGGGATTTTGCGGCTAATACTGTGCGAATTTCAAGTACATTCTGATTATTATTTACTCATTTACAATTTTGTTGTCTTTTGCAGAGTGCTATTGCTTGCTAAAGGCACAACCATAAACAAATCATTCCGTGTACCATTGTTTGTTCTGCAATCACCTTGCAGTGTAAGCTCATGGATCAAATAGGACACTGCTAGTCCTTACAAATAATAAGTTAATATTTATTTCCTTCTGTAAACATTATCTAGTAAATGCTATATGGCTTAAAAGAAGATTCTCTCTTAAATCCTTGATCTATTGATCAATTTGGTTTGTAGGAGTGCCTATGGTCAGTGGACTGCTTTTGTTGCTCTTTGGTGCATTTGTTCTTCTTCATTCCAGATATACTGACAGAATAATCTATTCATATTATAATGTTATTCATGATTAACAACTTTGTTTTGCTTAAAACAGTTTCATTCAAAGTGCCCTCATTCAGCCTGAATTTGGATGTGTTTCCACCATCAACTATGCTACTTGGGAGCGTTGCTCCTTACCAGTTGATGAATCTGAGGTGTGTTTCTATTACTCTCCTAGTTTTTGAAATATTGTCATAGGTATTGGGCCGAGAGTCCAAGGCCCATAGGATAGGGTTAGGTCTCTAGTTGTTCTATCTATATAAGGAGAGATGGTCTTCTAGATTAGGGTAGCAATAGATCAATCTTGTACCTAGCAACAAATATGATCCGTAGTCAATGCAAACAATTAAAAAATTTTCTAAACGGCATTAACACAAGAACTCCATATCAATTTTATTATTGTTGACAGCGAACCACTTTGTAGGATATTTGTTTTTCCGCTCATGTCCTGATTAATAGCACTTGTATTCATTATAGGGGCACTAAGCCCAAATATGCATAAAGCCCCTTATACAATGGGTAAATACAAGAATACATATACATCTAACACCCCTCCTCAAACTCAAGGTGATCAAGAACACTGAGTTTGGAGAGAGAAAACCTGAGTTTGGAGAGAAAACCTATGCCGAGCTCCGGTCTGTGCCTTTGTAAATAAATCAGTCAACTGAATCTCTGAGGGCACATACCGAGGAGCAACAATACCATCCTGTACATGTGCTCGTGTTTAAAAGCATCAACACCAACATGTTTACTAAGTTCATGGATCACGAGCCAGACAAAAGAGGAGTCGGCATAGAAATAGAAACACCAAAATCCTCGAGCAAGCACCGTAACCAAGTAACCTCTATCCTGTACATGTGCTCGTGTTTAAAAGCATCAACACCTGGTGTTTACTAAGTTCATGCTTCACAGGATCACGAGCCATACTGTCAGACAAAAGAGGAGTCGGCATAGAAATAGAAACACCAAAATCCTCGAGCAAGCACCGTAACCAAGTAACCTCTGCCATCACAAGAGCAATAGCACACAACTCAACCTCTGCATTCGAACAAGAAACTACTGTCTGCCTCTTAGTTTTCCAAGAAATGAGAGAACCACCAAGAAACACACAAAAGGCAGAAAGAGATTAGAAAGCAAAGCTTATCTCTTTTTTTTGAAAATTTATTTGTATCTGCTTTTTTAATTTTAGGTGTGCATTGATGTTTACTCACCATGGAAGTTAGATAGTAATTTCCGGAGTGCCTACATAAAATAGGTGAAATAGAATTTGGGTATCTAAATTGTTGGCTGATACGCTGTAATTTGTAAATCCAATAGGATTCAGTTGAACAATTTTTTTTGTGACAAACTTATGTCAGCAAAATGTCAGGAAATCTTTTTGTTGTGTTGTAGACCTTTACCGGCAGCATTTGGCTTGACACACAGACTTGCAGTATATACGGTCTTTGCTGACACATGTACAATCACTAATTATGGGGCATGGTGTAGTGCCCTCTGCCTCTCCTCTCCAATCACACAACCAGCTCATCCCATTTTCTTTCCTTATTTGGGAAGGAAACCGTGGGATTTTATCTCATTCCTAATTCTAGTTGGCAATTGCTAATAAATCAACCAACGTCGGTTAGTAATAGTGTACAGGATTTTGATTCGATTCAACTTTGTCTTTTGGATGCAACGGTTAGCATCACTATGAGCTTAGAAATTGAATTAGCTACGGGCAGATTCAAACTGCTGTTTGAATTTCATGATGCTCATCAGCCGCAGCGGTTTGTGGGACATTCCCTCTTCTTACAAATAGTTGTTAGCCTTACTGAATAATTCGTATGTATCTACTTGACCATGCCTCCAGCAGATATATGGTGGTGAGGAGGGTTTACAGTTTACTGATAATCATAAGAATATGTGTGTTCCAAAATGTAAGTTGTCAAGTATATTTGTAAGCAAATGAAGTGATCAAGGGTGACAACACCTATAATTACAGGGAAATCCAGCGAGAATGATTTTTAATTTTAATTTACGAATGCATGTGCTGGTTACCTAAATGGTTGATGTTTTGTTTTATCTGTGCTGTAAACTTAGCATATGAAAATGAATGTAATTGATTCATAGAAAGCTTTTCCTGTTGGAAATAGGTATCATGCTGTCCACACAGAGGCTTACAAGTGGTTTGACGTTAAATTTGACAAGTTTGGGTGGACATCCTCTCCTCAACAGACTGAAGTATGCTAAGCAATTTTCCAAAAGTTGATGGAGAATAAGTGGTTCACATAAAATACATACCATGTACGTACATATGATTCTTGGTCTTGTCCCTGTATATTGTCTTTTTGACGATCTATTACACAATATATATACTCTTGCAGCTATACTGTGATAGTTGCCAACGATTTTTAGCTTATGCAATTCTTTATGCTTCAATCAAATGTCCATGCTCAAATAAAGACAATGTTAAAGCTTTATTTCCTTGATATGCTATTATCTTTATACTTGACACTTCATTTTTAATGTGTGACAGATTTACATGATAGGAAAACCCTAGTCTAAGTTGTTGATTTATGTGATAGTATGATAGGAGCACTAGTCTCTCCCTAATAAAGGTGAAAACTTGGAGATGTTTTTATTCGAAAGTGATGCCATGAAAACCCCGGTCACTACATTCTTCCTTTGTGGTTTAATTTCTTCCTACTAGAGCCTTAATTTAGGTTGTGAACCCCTACATAAGTTCCCTGTTCTTGTGTTGAGTTGTGAGTTCTTATGGAATCTGGTACTTCAAAGCCGATCATTTCCTTTGTGTATCCTCTTGCTTTCCAGCCTTGCATGTCTGGTTATGCTGAGTTCACAACGGGCTTATGCATCCACCCACCAGGCATTCCTCCCTGAAACCCACTTCTAAACGTGTGTACCCCTATCCTTGAGATAGTCTGTATTATTGCTTTATCTGCGTGTTTCTGACCTAACAAAGTGTGGTTCTGAGTTAGGCCATCTTGTAGTTTCAATTTTAGTTTGCCGAGTTTAGTGAACCTATTCCATCCTTCGTGAATACTTTGAACCCATTGAGACTAGCAAAAAGGAAAAGTAAAAAAAAGTTCAAAATGTTCAGAATAAAATTTCAAAAAAAAAGTTTAGCAGAGAAAATAAGGAAATTAGAAGATATGATACAATCATTCCTTGTTCGGTGCAAATCTTGTAGCCCAATTCTAAATTAGAGCAAACAACTAGCGTCTCTCCTTGTACTTTTGCAACACGAGCTTTGGTTTTAAAATTGTGTGATAGATGATAGCTCACTCCTTTGTTGCAGAAGTCCCATTATCTTTGTGCGTGAGTCTAGTGAAGCTATTCCATCCTTTGCAAATACATTGAACCCGTTGAGACTAGATGTAGAAAGTTACTCTTGGGCTTTGCACGTTGTGGGTTTGAATAATCGTATCTTGTCATCAGTGTGTAATATGGTTGTTTGGTGCAAATCTTGTAGCCCAATCCTGAATATGAGCAATCAGTTAGCGTCCCTCCTTCTATCAACACGAGCTTTGTTTTTAAAATTGTGATAGATAGCTCACTCCTTTGTTGTAGAAGTCTCATTATCTTTGTGCGTGAGTACTTCACTTTAAATCGTGTTGTCTGAATTCCATGGGTCTCGAATAAATAAACTTTTCGCTGCTGAGCAAAAAGACTGTCTCATCCATTAGTGCAGCCATCGGTTTCAGGGGCTTCGCCTGTACCCAAGACACTTTTATTGGCTGTACTACCACCTTCTATCGTGTGAGTCCATTCTCTCTCCCTTTCCCCTGGACATTATTTTCTAAATGGTCAGAATGCAAAGTTCTAGATTTCACTGGAACCACTTTTCAACACGACTAAATATACAAGGCAGGTGAACCGCTTCATTCCTACCCTATGCTCCAAGCCGACGCGAGGAGATCAAGAACACTGTTGCGCAAGCCTTAAAACTAGAATAGTCTGCCAAGAAGGCCAAGACGGAGATTGAGCCCTCAAAGTAAATTTATGAGTGACTGAGTGGATCATCAGAGGAATGAGTGTAGTACCGGGAGAATTTTGTTAATAGACAACACAGCACAAAAACTCCGAAGTCTAACTTGTACAGGGAGAAAACTTGAGTTTCCTCATCGACGCCGTTCCATTCTTTAACCGCCAAAGACATAGGTGTTAGCCACCAGAAATCCCACGTGTATGAAGTTTTGATTTATATGGATTCATTGACATTATGTTTCTTGTACCCAATAATTTCATAGAATGCTACTGTCTCTTGTGTACATTTTTTAGATAATGGTCTCTTGTGTACATATGAAGTAGTGTGATTTGAGTGGCATGTTTGATATGCTTTGCTTATGAATTTTTTAACTGTTTTGTTCTTTGTTTATTTTTGCTTGAGTACCTAGGGCGGCCAACCCATGGGACCTGGTTGAAATGACGGCCACCGTGGTGGCATAGGCGACGACTGCCTCAAGGAAGAGTGTTGGTGCAAGGCTTTCCACATTCCACAGTGCCTCCTGTAGGTCACACTTCCTCACAATTTTCCCTTCACTCATAAATTTTGCATTTGGTGGTGGCGTTGGTGGTGGCACAGTTATGTTCTATGCCCTTCCTTGTTGGGTTCTACTCCCGATCCTCTGAATTATAGGTGATAATTCATGCTTATTGTTCATTCTCCGCCACACACTAATAGCTAGTTGATTGTCAGTTAGAAAAAATCATGCAAACCCAGCTGCAACTAGACAATTGAAAGAAAATGTTTACTACAGTTTAGCATTAGGAGCTTGGTTAATCATGACCATGTTCTATTTTGACAAAAACATTAGGAGCTTGGTTTTCATGTAGAAAAGAAGAATGAGAGTATATAATTTTTTTAGAGGTCCTATTAAGATAGAGTTGCAAGTGATCTTCCTTGTTTAGATCTGAAGAATATATTTTCATGTTTTACCTAGTTTTGTCAGATTAATATTGTATTGTTTGCACTTCTAATTGATATGTTTCGAAATGAAAGATGTTATGGGTTGGATTTCATTAGGGTAAACACTGCCGAGAAGACAGCCGGGCGGTGTCGGCTTGATTGGGATGAGAGGAGATTAGATTGGGAACATAGGAAGACTAATTCTTATTATTCATTGCTTAACCAAACAGAAATACAATCCCTCCTTATATAGATGGAGTGACTTGACCCTTAAGAAACTCAATCTAATCTTATCTCTACCAACCATAAACATATCTGCTACCGTACAGCGCAAGCTCTGTTCATGGGCCTTGGAGCCCTGGCCCAAAGCCCGTAACAAAAGAGTACTATCGCTTCCTTGGAAAATTACAAGTCACCAGATGTTGTGATGGGAACGTGAACTATAAATTATTTTATTATTCCTTTTACAATGATGCAAGATTATTGAACCTAATAATTTTTTCACTCCTTCACTGAACAGGTTCGAGCCGATGATCTTGGAGAATGATTTGTATGTTGGATGATTTTTTTTCAGATCTTTCCAGAGATCTGCTTCGAGCCGAGCACCATGCCTTGTGGCCACAGGTAATTTTACAGAACTGTTCTTTGTAAAGGAGATGGCTTAAATTCAGTAATAAGTATCATGAAGGAAAGCATGATGAGGTTCTTTTGTAACTGGATTGTACTGTTTCATATGGAGATGATGTCAGTAGACAGTAGGTGAAATGTGAATGTATTAATGAGGTTCTTGCTGAATCGTGTATGAATTTTGGATCCCAACAAGGGAGAAATATTATTCTGTATTTATACAGTCTACATTCCCTGCAGTTTAGGTATAGAAGAAATTTATGATTTTAACACTAAGGTTTGATTAATATAGTTTTAATCGTGTTGAACATAATTAAATATCTCATTTTAGTGATCACTATACCCTCAAGCCCACCTCTTCACGTCTTTCCTCAAAATGGTCTTTAGCGCTAGTTAGTAAAAATACTAATTTCGACATGACATCCTTGGAAATTGAAGTACGTTTTATAGGTGACAGGGAAGTGGAAACAATCTGAACTATTCTGCATGATTTCTGGAACATCGTAATTTGGTTTCCCTTTTCACTAATCAGCTTCTTCAGTCCTCAAAATATACCTATATTCAGGATTACTTGTATCTTTTCTTACTTTCCTGTTTGCAGTCCACATTTACAGTTTAGTGCACCTTCAGCTCTTTGTCATTTTGTCTGCCTGGATGATAAATTTCTTTCATCCAATATCATCACTGTAGTAGACATAACTAATATTAATCTTTTTTTAATTTTGAAATTTATGATTTTAAATTTTAACAGAAGTACTCTCATTAGTAATCTCTACATTCATTTGTTCTCTGAAATTGCCCTTCTCCCAACCTGTATCTAGCAGTACCCAGTTAAACACTGATGTCAACAACACTTCCTTTGAGTTTGATTGAGATAGCAAATGTTGTTAGGAAATGTTGTTTAGTGAAGGAATATTGTGTCTTCACTTTCATCTTACAGTTTAGCTTACCTTCAGACTTTTGTTTTGTGTGTTCAGTAGACTGTCTGCCTGGAAGACAAATGTCAATCGATACTTATATTTTTAAAATTTTGGAATTTACTTTTTTTTTAAATACTCGCATTGTTTCTAAAATTGTTCCCTGAAATTCATAAATTGTTCCCTGAAATTCTCTCTCCCCACATTGTTTCTAGTGATACCTAGTTAAATGCCGATCGACATCACTTACGTGGAATTTTATTGGGATACCAAATGTTGGGAGGAAAATGTTGTGTACTGAAGGAAAATTTCGTCTTCATTTGAACCTGGACTAAAGAAAATCATATTTGTAATCTAGATTTGCTATTCATATCTTACCTTTAGTTCTTTGCTTTGTGCGTTCGACATTTTGTCTGTCCTTAAGAGAGGATAGCTTTCATCGTTCATATTTGGGATGCACATAACTGATTCTAAATGTGTTCAGTTTTGGAATTCGTCTTTCTTCTACCCTATAATGCACCATCTTTTCTCATCACTTATGCCTCACTTGATCATGGAACGGTCTGGATTCACGGGCGTCATATGATGTAGACTAGGGTTCCCGATCTTCCGAAAGGTTCTGATAACCAACGATTTGGGCGGAGTCGCAACACACGTCGATCCGGCTTCTTGAGCCCCGCAATCGCAGCACCACGTCTCCTCTGGTTACCACCTGTGCCGGAACACAG
>CM002485.1:9331699-9344842 GCA_000325765.3 Leersia perrieri
TGCTGTGCCCGTTTACCCGCCAAGCCTTCTGACGTGTGGGCCATGTGTTGATTTTTTGTCAGATATATAAGGTAAATTTTAGGGTTACCTAACCCTCTTTCTCTCCCCAAAACCCTCTCCCACCCCGCCGCCACCCTTCTCTCCCCTTCCTTTCTCGATTTTCTCCAGCCCCCAGTCCCCACCCCACCGTCTCCGAGGGCGCACGCCGTACCCACGGCGCACGAAGAGACGACGGGCGCGCGTCGCCAGCCTCCTCCTCAACACGTTCAGCCGCTGCCGCCGCCATCCATCTTATTAATCCCCAGCTAGGTGGTTCTGTCCACGAGCTGCCGCACAAATCCACAAAAGCTTCGGCTCGCACTTCTTGGCTTCTCTCCTCCACCCTCCAGAGCCACAGGCGGCACAGGTGACCCAGTCATCCAGCAGCGAGATATTTCTTGGCTAGATCTGGAAGCTTCAACCAACAACAGGCCAGTTCGATTGTTTTTCTCTTTTTTTTTTGTTTCAGGCTTTGGATTGATTATTTTCTCATACTTTTTGTTGGACTGTAAGTGTAAGTCTGTAACCATTCTATGGATTCATTTGTGCTGGGTTGAGTTCGGTGGCTGGTTGTTAATTTTCATGATAGATGAATTATGCCTGCATTGACCCCTATGCAATATTGCGAAAGCTATGCTTCCTGTTACTCATTGCTTTTGTTCACGGGCTAACGGGCTTATCCGCGGGCATGCGGTGCCCACGGGCGATGGGCATGGGACAAACCTTGTACCCGTCGTGGGTAACGGGCATGCCCGCGGGCTGAAAATTTGCTCGCGGGTACGGGCATGGGTAGGCCCGATTGCCATCCCTACTCACACACATCACGCAGACCCCTCGCACCAATCAGCTCATTGTGCCCACATCCTCCTCGTCGCCTCCCTTTGGTTGCCGCCGTCCCCTCACGCCACATGGTCGGATAGCCGTCGAAGTCCCCGTCCCCTCCACCGATTGCTTCCACTCTCACGGTCCTGGATCACGACCCCTAGCAACGCCAACGCCGCCGCGCCTCCCTTCCCCGCCCTGCGCCCACACTACCATCCCAGTTTGAAACCCAAAGAGTAGACATCGGCTGCCGCAATGGTCGCTGCTGTCACCGTCGATACTGCATCGTTGAGGGCGTAGTCGTTGTCGATCTCAGACCTCGACGGCAATCAGACTCCATCAGCATCTGCTGCCATCGCTGGTCTCCATCAGCAGCCGATGAGGCCGCCGTTCTCCATCGAGCTTGGACGATTTTGGTGCATATTCTTTTTCCCTTTTTTAACTTTCAAGATGCTCCTGTGTTCCAACAACATCTGATCGATGGTGCCATTTGTAGGGGAGGGCGCTGTTGACTGGCTGTCTTCCAGCCGGCGGCCACAGCTGCCCAACTGGTTGTCGGTGTCTCATCACTACAGTAGCCACCCTGTGGCATTAATAAATATTCCGTAGCGTTAGCACGGTTATATTACTAGTAACAACAGTACTTAACTCCTAGTAGGGTAGTATTTGCTAGAACTTTTCATAAATTGTTCCATGAAGTAGTCTTCCTGTCCTGATTTTTTATATCTAGCATTAGCAGCACCTAGTTGAGTACAAACTGGAAATATTGCTCCATTGGAATTTGATACAACAACAAATGTTGTGATGGGAATGTGAACTGTAAATAATTGTACATTCCTTTTCCAATGATGCTGAATTATTGAGCCTAATAATTTTTTTTTACTCCTTTCACCGAACAGCTGTATTTACTTCAGTCACAAAGTTGTATTTTCTCCTAAATGTTTATATTTAGCCTTTACTTCAGTCACAAAGTTGTATTTTCTCCTAAATGTTTATATTCCTCAACTGTAAATGACCGGTTGAAACTCCCTACTGTACATGAAGGTGCATAATCATGCTTCACAAATGTTTTTATTCCTCAAATGTTCTTCAACATTTGTGTACTGATTTGATGTAACCTTCTTGTTTAAATAGGATTTTATGATTCTGTGAAAATGGTAACAACAAGCATGAGCTTGCCATCAAAAGCAGGTTCAAAGAACAACAAACATGGTTCACACGTCTATTGTTAGCAAAGCGCGTGTGTTTTCTGCTTCCGTGCTTGTTGAAGTCGATTACTTTTTTTTTCTGATGGTTGTTTTTTCATTATCAGAGAGGAATGCCAGCTAGGTCCTCTCTGTCACTATGATTTCTTCTCAGGACTCTATACAATCACAGGCGTTATTTAACATTAAGGACTCAAATAAGGCAAGCACTAAGAAGACATCAAACTTTCTCCTCTCAAGGTTGTTTGTTGAATGCTTGTATTAATGAGTGGTGTTTTTGTTATCTTTAATTATTTAGGAAGAGCGAGAGAGGCATGTTATAGTAAGGAAGTTCAAGTTCGAAGAGAACCGCGCCGTGAGCAGATTGAGGAATTGAAGGTTTGTACCATGGAATGATATGTTTTAAGCTTGCCTTCCTTTCCAGATATGTTTCTTTTGGGTGTTCCCTATTGCTGTGATTTCTTCAATCAACTTGTTTAGTAAGAGAAATCTCATAAGTAACAGATGCATTATTAGTGATTATGATTCAAGTCATATGTGGCAATAAATGGCCTTACAATACCATTTTATTGATTCCATTCTTTATCCAGCTGAAAATATACGCATGTAACAGTTGCATCCAACTTGCTATATAGTTTCCTGTGATTTGTCATATCTAGGAGTGGTTACATGATAGTAGGTTAACATGAAGCAAAACCTTAGGGTTACAGATGTGCTGGTGTTCTAAGCTAGTAAATGCTCCTTATTTTCGATTCCATAGCATATATTTTGATGGTATTTCATCCAGAGGTTCAATATCTGTTATGTGTTATATTGACATTACCATCTGATATGTCATGCATTTGCTTTCTTTACTGCCACTGGGCTGTTTTTTTTTTTTGACAGATCTAATAATTTCTGAAATAAAACTTCATCTACAGATTGATTTATTTAAGCATTTCCGAGAAGATGTAAGCTTGTGACTGTGGAACTCAGATTTTAAGAGGCATATATATGGTATTGAATTGCTACAGAAGGTTGGAAATGATCATCTTGAAACTCTGTCTCCATGCAACTTGCTATGAAACCTTCTTTTTTAGCAATTTAATCCTTTTAATTATGTAGGCATTGCCTTCTAGTGGAAAAGAAGTGATTGAGCTTCTTGATATACTATTAAGGTGGTTTGTCTTGCGATTTTGTGAATCAAACACAACATGTTTGTTGAAGGTAAATCACTGCACTAGTTATTCTGTGCCTTGTTTTCTTTTCTCTGACCTATATTACTTATTCAATTTCTGTGTATATTGCGTGCTGTTTTGTCCTTTAGGTGCTCGATTCCTTCCTGAGCTCTTTGATCTTCTGAAAGATCAGTCATACATGTTAACGGAAGTGGAAGCTGCAATTTTCCTTCCATGTCTTATGGAGAAGGTAAGTACAGTACCAAAGTATTGATTAATGTCATCTTTAATCTTCACATTGGAAACACAGCCTGTAGAAGTATATTATCAAGATTCGGAACATGCTTGCTTATTTGATATATGTCATTGCCATATTTGCATATAAGTTTAACATTTCCATTCATGCCCAAACGATTGTTTTGTCCCAGTCTGGCCACAACATTGAAAAAGTCAAAGAAAAAATAGGACAGCTTGTAAAACAAATGGTCAACCCTTCGGGAAGTTGATTCCACCTTTGATGAGCTTATAAGCTATGGAAGATCCAGGACACACAGTGCCATCCTGGCAGGGACAGGCAGGGCGGCCGCCCTGGGCCCCCAAACCCCAGGGGCCCCCGAGCAGCAGGCGTAAAACCAACGGGCCTAGTAGTACATGGCGGATTTCCGTGCGATATAACCTTCCCAATTCAGCTACCATGCCGTAATCGCACGACCGCAATCGATCGTAGCATCAGTCGTGAAGCCAAGACAAGGACATAGGGATGTCGACGCTCGATGGTTACCTGCAGCAAGACAGCAGACGTGGAGAGAGGCAATCAGGATCAGCGTATCAGTGAGGCGCTCTCTAGATCGATCTT
This sequence comes from Leersia perrieri, assembly GCA_000325765.3. Lineage (NCBI taxonomy): Eukaryota > Viridiplantae > Streptophyta > Magnoliopsida > Poales > Poaceae > Leersia > Leersia perrieri. The sequence continues at coordinate 9,335,779 of CM002485.1, forward strand.
CGATCGGCATGCTGTGGATCTGCCGTGATTTGCAAGCTGCTCCATAGATCGATCGATTGGCTGGCTAGGCTGCCCGCCACCACGCCGAGATAGTAGCGTATGACTGTAAGTATGATTTCCAACTATCAATTAGACTAATACCAACAGAATTTCATTAGTACCTGCATACTAGGTGGCTTTGTTAATCTTTAAAAATGACCAAGATCTTTTGGCAAGCATTAGTAAAAATGAATTCATATAAAAACTTTGCCAACATTTTCATCATTGCCTAATCATGGATTATTAATAGTGATATTACTATCAATAATTTAGCATTTACAAATATCAGATGAAAATTTTGAGTTAATATGTATAATGTTTTTAATAAGAAAATTGCTATTGGATATACTTTCTGAAAGACTTCTTAATTTTTATCGGTGACATTTTCTACATACATGTATAAAACATCATTTAGATGTCTTTACTAAGGGCCCCCATTTTTTGTTTTGTCTCAGGCCCCCAAAACCTCAAGACCGGCCCTGAGCACACATATGCTTCATGTGTCATACTTTAAGGATGATTTGAGTGCAGAAGAGGTACTGTAGCTGCTAATTTCACTCTTTTCATGAACCTTACTAGTCGAGCTTATCATGGCCTGTTTGCTGATGCAGCTTGGGATTACTCCACATGTGTGCGCAATTATGCATTTTACTTAGAAGAGAGACTAGAATCTTTCGATGTATTGAAATATGACATTGAAAAATAACCACCGGTAAGTCCTCTAATGTGAATCACATCTGATTTTTCTCTTTTCCACTACCATGGACTGCGGCCTGCAGTGTTTGTTTGCCAAACACATTTGTTTTAAGAAAATTTGATAGTGATTTTGTTAAATAGCACTCCATCAAAAACCTAATTTAGAAATCAGAATCACATGAACCAGTAATGTCACTAGATCAATAAAAAAGATTTGCAAATTGCAACCATACCTTCATGGAACATCATGTGATTTATATAGCCAAATCTCTTGCCAACCTAGTGTTTTGCATTATATTTATATTCATGAAATAATCTAAGTTATGATGTGTAGTACAGAATGTCAATGGGCTACTTTAGCATCAACTTTATGACAAATATGTTTCTCACAGAGAACTCAAGACCTTGACACACTTGGTTTACTTGATCAACTGCCAACATTACATCAGCTGAGTATGAAGTTTGAACCAGTACCTGCCAAAATTTTGCCCTTTTGGATTAGTGGATTAAGCTGTAGTGCTACATGGACATGACGATTTAATTTCTCCCTTTATAGATTTGCACAAGTGGATGGTTTGGTTCGCCTATGATCATATTGCATTTAGTTACACATGGGGGCCATCATAAGTTAGTTGAGTATTGCCATCACTCCAGCTCGCATTTCTACTGTACTAATCAAACTCAGGTGCGTGGTCATCGTCATGTCACCACATATATTATTGTTTCCTTCGTACAATAATCAATATCAATGCCATCTGATCCATTAATTATCAATTAATTAATTAATGAATATGAGAGCAGTGTAGATGTTGCTGAATTAAATAATCTACTGCTTAAATTTTAAGTTTATGCTAAATGGATTGAATGCTTATTCATCCATCTTGGCACAACTAGGTACAATCAAGCTCTTAATGTTATTAAAATCCTTTAAAAAACACCGTGAAATAACAAGTACATAAGTGTGATTCATGTGTTCAAGCATGAATGATTGAATACACCTTAGCTAGGGAAAACATATCTTTTTTTACTGTGCTTGTCACTCTCCACAATAGGATCTACTAATGGTGAAATTAAACTCTGATGCATCTGGCCCAGGTGGGGTTGGCCGAGGCCCAACAAATTAAGGTTGCCCGGACCCCAACAGTTTTCTTAGGCACACTCATTCAGGGAAAGGCCCAATCTCCCTAAAAGACTAGTCTGATAGAGGAAGGGTGGCTCTCCCTTTTATGGTGGCTTCCTCCTCCCTAGCTAAGCAAGGTAGGATTATTCAGAGGCTCACACGTTCGCCGCCCGACTATAACCGTACTAGACGTTATAACTGTACTAACAGTTGTGTGCTACGTCTTTGTCAGCGGGTAATAGTGGAGGATGTCCTCATCATTCTCTCCTTCTTAACAAGGGCCCAGCTCTGATACCACTTGATATGCATGGGGATGGCCCGATCTTTCGGTGAGTAAATGATAACTACGATTTGGGCGAAACGTTGATGATCCGTACGAGATGTTGTTGTGTTGCGCCTTAGCGATTGATACACCTCTCCAAGGATTGGTTGATCTTGCCGGTGCAGATCAACCCTATTCCTGCAAGCAATCGAAAACAAGCAAGAACAAGATAAAAGCAACTAAATTGCTAGATAATCAAGACGCACAAATATAGATCGATACACGATAAAGTGGGGTTCCGAACAAGCAGACGGACGGTCTAGCCGACACGCGCGCTGCAAGCGAAGTAGCAATGGCTAAACTTATAATTAATCAAAACCCAACTAACCCTAAGGGGTAACTAGCTACTTAAAGGGGTGGAGGAGGTCATAGGGTGTCTTCCCTCTGGTTTAGGCGCAGTCCCCCCTTGGGCCCCACTTGGGCCTGGGTCCCAGACAAAGTTACAGGCCCATAGGCCCAATACAGGTGACGCAGCACCTTTTTTTGCGTGATTGTGGCTGACTTTGATAGAATTTTCTAATGAGGTTGGATCCATTGGAAAGAGGATTCCAAGATCTTTCCATCAAGTACTCATGGGCCTGAAACGGATGTCGTACGAAGAATTGGCGACCGTTTGAAGTTTGTGCTGCATCGGGTGACCAAATTGAATTCCAAAATGCAGCGACCTTCGTCTCCTTTTTTGCATGCACCATGGCCGTCGTGTTCATATTCCATATGCATCCCCAAATTAGTAGATTGGACCTGAACATATAAACGCATACATTATGAGGTAGTGTCATATTCTTGATTCGATTAAATTGGCACTTGTTATGAAACGAGACCACCTGTGTGAGATTGTGGGATTCGTATATGACATGTTCAATGGTTGTATCCGTCGTAGTCATGGTCACATCACACTCAGTAGATTGGTATGTGTGAGATTGTTTTCCATCCCCTTCGAAGTTTGGGACATGCTTAGCCACAATTTCAGGTATTGAAGTCTAAGTTCTAGTTATCTTTTATTGCTTCTAGTTAACCATGTTTGTAAGCATCTACATGTTCTGATTTCATTTGCCGCATTGTTTACCTCGTGAAAAGAGTGTTGTGGCTAAAGACTCTTTGATATCCAAGCCTGGTTGCCTGGAACCCTGAATAGGTTCAATAATATTATATTTCACTCCCTTAAGTGGTTAGCTTGAATCTCCCCCTAGCCAGACATCAGAGACTGATTGATTTACATTAAGTCTTGGGAATTCTATCTTGAAAACTGAGATTGTTTGATCCTAAAAAATGTAGTGAAGCTATTCTTAAGTTTGTTGTTTTATGATTTATGAGTTATTACCAACTATATTTATGGTTTTGGAATGCTTGGATTTTAATTTTTAATTTTTTTTTCTTGTTTATTGATGCAAGATTTTGAAGAACGAGCTTTGCACATTGCTCTGCTAGCGGAGGCCGGTGCAACCTCCCTTATCCACTGCACCAAGGTCATTGTTGCCTCCACGGCTCACCCTCTCCAACGCCACCTCCATCGTCGTGGAGCAGCAGAAACGGTAAGGCTGCCATGCTCTTGTGCCCGAAAGTTCTGGCCTTGATGGTTGCAATCACATAAAGTTTTGGTTGATTCTGGTGGTGGGCTTTGGAATGGAATCAAATGGGTATTGGGGTGATATGGGTATACTGAGGTTTTATTCTGAATTCTTCTTGTACACCTAGTTCTAGCATTGCTTGGTATTGCAGTCCTGTACTGTATTGCGTTTCATTTATTGTTTGATTATTTGAAGTCTTGAATCAGTGTACTAATTGATAATTATCTTTCACTGGTGGGCTGCCAAGAATATAAAATGCTTTGTTTCTCAATGCACAAAATCCTTTTTGTCCCAGCATGATTCTAAATGGTCTTATATATTATTGGGACCAGAAATGTTACCGTAGCAGGCTATTTTATATACAACCGCACAAGTTACAAGCATGGGACCAAAATCGTAAGTATTAAGTGCTTTCTGAACAAGGTCAAATAATTTATGTATATGAGAATGGTCTTATATATAATTTGGTTCAATGCATGCTTGATATAAAAAGTCCTATTATCTGTTGTAACTTGTCTGAGCTTTGTTAGCCCTACCAATTATTGTCATCAGTCCATGCATTTTTTAAGATAATGGAAGTGGTTTACATATCAGTCATGCATATGCACATCAACATTTAGCAGCAATAATTTCCTTATCTTTGCCCTTACCCCCTCATGGAAGTGATTTGCGGCTACTATTAGTGGCTACACTATTGTTTGTGGATACTACTGCCTCTGAATAAATCATATCTACAGCTTCTACTCATTGTTACATGTTGTGAACTCCAAATCTATGGCTCTAATTTGGGTTCAAAATTAAGTGACTACATCATGATAGTTGACTCATGTTACATACATCCTGATCTGAAACTGGCATGTCTGTGTGCTGTGAACAAATTTTCAATGAACTTATATATCTGTTAATATGTTCTCTATTCAGGTTACCGTTCACGGCCTACCTGGAAGTGCGGCACATGGTGCCACCCAAGCCCAGCCTCTGTCAACGAGAGCTTGAAGCGTGGTCCGGCGGGAGCTCATGGAGCAGATTGTCTTGTTGCTGAGCATATCTCCAGGTTCTTAATACCTATTGGTTCTTAATAGCAATTCTTCTTTTTGCAGAGTTTCATTTTCGACTGGAATCTGAAGACACTAAAATACTTTATGATTTTGTGCTACTCGATACACTACGATTTGGAAGAAGCGTTGACGATCCGACTACAACCGTATGAGACATTGTTGTGTTGCGAATTAGCGATCGATACACCTCTCCGAGGATTGTTGATCTTGCCGATGTAGATCAACCCTATTCCTGCAAGCAATCGAGAACAAGTTAAACACACCTGAATTGCTAGATAAATGAGACACACAAAGATGAATCTCGATAATATGGGAATCTGAACAAGTATCCAAGTGGTCTAGTCGACACACATTATAAGTGAAGTAGCAACGGCTAAACTTTCAATTAATCAAAACCCAACTAACCCGATGATGAGAACATCACTACCTCAGATACAACCAAGACTACATGCATGATTGAACCAAAGGTGAATTCAATCTGTTTAAGATTTATTTTCAATAGACTTGAGCAAACGATGCTACACCATGAGTTTTGCATCTTCTCATTTTCAAATGTATTCACACGGAGCAACAAGAAGGTAGAAAGACGTTCAAGGGAGATGTTGATGATAAATGAAGTTGATCAGGGACCAAGTGAAGAACTTCGACCTACATAGACATCACTGAATTAAAACGGTTGCTAATTCTTCATATGACATCCGTTTTAGGCCCTTGAGTACTTGATGGAAAGCTTTTGGAGTCCTCTTTCCAATGGATCCAACCTTATTGCAAAATTCCATCTGAGTCATCTATAATCACGCAAACAAGGTGTTGCATCACCTAAATTGGGTCTATGGGCCTGTAACTTTGTTTGGGACCCCGGCCCAAGAGGGGCCCATGTGGGGTGCACCCCAACCTGGTGGAGCATGACCCTAAAGACCCCTAGGACGTCCTCCTACTCCTATAAGTAGTTTGTTACCTCTTCAGGGTTAATTGGGTTTTGATTAATTGAAAGTTAGCCATTGCTACTTCGTTTGTAATTACGCGCTCGGCTAGAGCTCCTGATTACTTGTTCGAAACCCCACATTATCGTATAGCGATTTATTGTGCGACTTATTTATCTATCTTATTCTTGCTTGTTCTCGATTGCTTGTAGGAATAGGGTTGATCTGCACCGGCAAGATCTGCACCGGCAAGATCAACAAATCTCAGGAGAGGTGTATCGATCGATAAGGCGCAACACAACGTCTAGTATGGTTGTAGTCGGGTTGACAACTTCTTTCCTCAAATCATAGTTATCTGTACTCATCGAAAGATCAGGGTAACTAGCTATTTAAAGGGGTGGAGGAGGTCATAGGAGTGTCCTCCCCCAATTTGGGGTGCAGCACCCCTTGGACCCCACTTGGTCTGGGTCCCAGACGAAGTTACAGGCCCATAGGCCCATTACAGACCATGCATCCCCTTGTTTCTTCAATTGCTGACGACTCAGATGGAATTTGGCAATGTGGTTGGATGCATTGGAAAAAGGACTCCAATAGCTTTCTATCAAGTACTCATGGGCCTGAAACGGAGCTCGCATGTAGAATTGGCGGTCATTTGAAATTAGTGTTGTATCTGGTGGCCGAATTGGATTCCAGAAAGTGACGAGCTTCATCTCCATCATTGCATGCACCATAGGCAACGTGTTCATTTTCCATATTTGGCTCCAAATATTATTTGCACTTCTAAAGAAACAAATGTATATAGTTTCATCATTAGGTAGCGTCATGTTCATAATGAACTCAAATTGGAGCTTTGTATGAAACGAGATCACCAGTGGGTATATGATATGATCAGTGGTTGTATCCGTCGTAGTCATGGTCATATCAATATATAAAGTGATACATCCGGCCCAGGTGGGGGTTGGCCGAGGCCCAACCAATCTCCCTAAAAGACTAGTCCGATAGGGGAAGGGTGGCTCTGTCTTTTATGGTGGCTTCCTCCTTCCAAGCTAATTAAGGTGGGTTTATTCAGAGGCTCACGGTCGCCGCCCGACTACAATCATACTAGACATTAAAGCCGTACTAGACGTTTGTTGTGTTGTGTCTTTGTCAGTGGGTAATAGTGGAGGATATCCTCATAATTGTCCCCTTCTTAAAAGGGCACAACTTTGATACCAAATGATACATCCAGCCTAGGTGGAAGACCTAGTGTCCAACTTGTTTTGTTGATTCTTTCATGTTGCTTTTGTGGATGAAAGTCTTACATGCATGTTAATTATGCTATGTCATTTTATATCGTGGGTTGTTTTTTTTTGGCCAAATAGACATGTTTGGTCTTGTTTGATTACGTGTTTGCATGATTGAGTGTTTGGTGTGCTCATAATGTAAGTGTCAATCATAATAGTCAGTGGGTTTGTAGTGATCTTTCGCATGTTCGCTTGTCGTCACCTGGACATGTCATCGGGAGATAGAAGTTGTTTTCTTGACCTGGTTTTTTGTTATACTTGTTAGTTAAACGTTACCAAAAGTTTCTGTCATTACCGTATGATTGTTGGTGTCTGCTTGTTTGTTCGTCTGTTGTTGAACTTAAAGGTGTAGTCCTTCAAGTGAACCTTAGGATATGACGTTCTAAGTTTGCTATCATGGTTCTTGGGGTGTTTGTTGTGCTAAGTTTGTTATTGATGGAAATTCTATTGCATTCCAATAGCTTGTTAAAGAATTCACTTGCTGAGATTTATTCTTACCCCTTTACTGGGTTCTACCGTTGTTTTGTCATTGCTGGGTTCTACCATTGTTTTGTCAAAGATTTTAGCACCATTGTTGCGCCCCTGAATGAGTTTTCGAATAAAGGCGTCAATTTTCAATGGAGAAGACAGTAGGAAGACGCTTTCAACTTGTTGAAGGAGAAATTGACTCACGCACCGCTACTATAGCTTCCTGACTTTGGTAAGACTTTTTTGAACATTCGTAGTCAAGCAAAACCGAACTGTAGACATGCCAAGTGCGTTGAATTTATTGAATCTTTTTCCTATGTTATCAAACACAAGAAAGGGAAAGAGAATGTTATTGCTGATGCATTGTCTAGGCACTATACTTTGTTCACACAACTTGACAATATAATTTTTGGACTTGAAACAATTAAATATCAATATGTTCATGGTGATGATTTTAAAGATGTGTTGTTGCATTGTAAGGATGGAAAAACATGGAACAACTTCGTCGTCAACGATGGGTTTGTTTTTCGAGCTTTTAAAGATGTGTTGTTGCATTGTAAGGATGGAAAAACAATGGAACAACTCCGTCGTCAACGATGGGTTTGTTTTTCGAGCTAAACGTCTATGCATTCCACTTAGCTTTGTTCGCTTGTTGTTGTTGCAGGAAGCACATGGAGATGGATTGATTGGGCATTTTGGTGCCAAGAAAACGAAGGACGTCCTTACTGGTCATTTCTTTTGGCCAAAGATGCGACGTGACGTGGAGTGCTCCTTTGCTCGCTGCACTACGTGTCAAAAGACTAAGTCACACTTAAATCCACATGGTTTGTATATGCCTCTCTCTGTTGCTAGCATTCATTAGGATGATATTTCAATGGATTTTGTGTTGGGTTTGCCTAGGACTAAGCGGGGGCATGATAGCATCTTTGTGGTTGTTGATAGATTTTCTAAGATAGCACACTTTATTCCATGTCATAAGACAGATGATGCTACTCACATTGCTGATTTGTTTTCTCGGGAAATTGTTCGCTTGCATGGTGTGCCAAATGCAATTGTTTCTTATCGTGATACAAAATTTCTTAGTCATTTTTGGGGAACTTTGTGGGCTAAATTGTGGACTAAACTTTTGTTTTATCTACAACTTGTCATCATCAAACTGTTGGTCAAACTGAAGTTATGAATAGAACTTTATCTACTATGTTACAGGTTGTTTTGAAGAAAAATCTTAAATCATGGGAAGAATGCTTATCTCATATTGAAATAGTACAAGAAAAACCACCAGGTTCCTAGTCCCACCACAACCAGGCTATGACTCCCCTGGCGATCCCATGTGGGCTTATCCTTGCCACAGCAACCCGGTGAATCGCAGTGCCCCCGCTACATCATGAAACCAAGCAGTTGCCCATGCTAGCTGATGTAGACTAGGGTTCCCGATCTTCCGAAAGGTTCTGATAACCAACAATTTGGGCGGAGTCGCAACACACGTCGATCCGGTTTCTTGAGCCCCGCAATCGCAGCACCACGTCTCCTCTGGTTACCACCCGTGCCGGAACACAGATGGCCTCGCGGAGAAGGCTAATCCCTGTT
>CM002485.1:9344942-9381964 GCA_000325765.3 Leersia perrieri
TTGTGTAGCAATATTTGATCAAATATATAATAAGTAAATCTAACATAGAACATATACACCTTTGGTTGATGAATATATAACATAAAAATGCTCATATCTAAGCTAGTTATGTCCTCATCACTAGCCTAAGGGTAGTACGGTGTATGCTTTGCAAAGATAGCTCGCGAACTGGTCCTTAATTGTCATGAGCACGACTAACCAAATCCACGTGCTCACGACCCACCTTAAGTCAAATTTTAGTTGGCCATTTTATCATTTAACTAACCACGACAACCGTCGTGAATTTTCAATAATTAAGCATCATATGATAATAAGTGAAAATGTTAATTTGTCCCATAAGTGAGCTAAATTTCTAAGCAGGGCTAAGCAATTACTAAAATCTAGCTAAAACATTATTATAAAGTTCTAGCTAGTCAAATTATATAATCCCGGCTAACAATGTATAGGTAATCAAGATCAACAGGGTTGTACAAAGAATATATGAATTTTGAGAACGATCAAGTGAGAACGATAGAACACAAATCAGTGAAGTCGGGTTCGACAACGTGGGTTTGTTTAACTTGAAGTCGGGGGCTACTGTCAGGGTTACAGATAAGTCATACCTCATCCTCTACGATTAATGGAATATACGAGTATGGTATACGTAAATGTATATGGTCTACTCCAATACCCAATTTATCCGGTCTACGGGTATCACCCATTGATAGAAGACATAAACCACACTAAGCAGTCAGGGCTAGGAAGACATCTAGCTAAAAAATTAACAGGATCAATGTTACCTTCGGGCCAATGAAGGTGGCAAGTATGTCCTCATAGAACTTTTCACCATCACTTGATGCGCTTCCTCATCGAACCCCTCAACTTCGCCCTGGTCGTTAAACCAAGCGGCGAGCAGGGGTGAGGGATCAATGGCATCAGTCAGTTGAGGAATTTTTTTGCCTTTTTCAGTCGATTCCTCGACTGATTCCTCGGTGCGTACCTCAGCAGCCAAACAAGGCTCAGGGGCTTGTGTTGAGGAATGCCATGGTGCCTAGGGAGATGTAGGTTGGGAGACAAGAGAGGGCGGATCCCGGTCTCGGGCGAAGGTGGCCTGGGGCTCAGGGAAAGTGTAGGCGTGACCAAGGGGTCGGAGACGGTGGCGGATGACAAAACAGGTGTGGAGCGGTCAAGCATGCTTGGGGCGCTAATCACATCGTTAGTCGCATGGCTATGGTTAACGAAAAGTAGGTAATTCATTAGAAGGAATCCAGGAAGAGTAATGCATGCAATGGGAGTTAGGAAGATTTACGTAGAGTTGTGGCAGATGCGGATTGTTGGCGACCAAGCAGGGACAACCACGTTGTTGCTAGTCGGAGATGGTGCAGGACCGTTGGCAGGTCCTGTGACGTCAACTGTGCGAGACAAACTGTGAGCGTCGCTAGTTGGCGATTGGTTGACCTTCTTCTTCGTCACCAGAGCAGGGGCGACGTCCTTGCTCTTTGCTGCTGACACGGGGTCAACACTGGTTGCCATCTGACTGCCTAGGTCGATCGGAGGGGCATCGCGGATTTGAAGCTTACCCCCTGTTTGGAGTCGGGGGGGGGGGATGAAAGCACGTCATCCATTGACGACTGGTTGGAGGATTTCTTGATAGGAGGTTGTTCAACCTCGCTGTCGTTAGAGGCCATCCTCAATCTCTTGCAAGAAAGAGGAGGCATGCTATTGGCCACTTGGAACGGCTGCATAATGTTCAGTCAGAAGAATTAATAGATAAGGTTAATACCTCGATTACGGGATTCTCCGGGGAGAAGGGAGCCGACGAGTTGGCTGGATTCACCAATTCGTTGTTGGACTTGAGGAACAACTTCAAGCGTCAGCGAATCAGCTTGTCTTCGACCGCCATGTCCAACTCCCAAGTTGGGTTCAACTCCCCGCTGTACTCGAACCATAATGGATTCGGTCCTTTAGCGGTTGGAAGCAGCAGGAGCACAAGTAGTGCGAGATGGTGGAGACATCGAGTCCAGGCTCCTTGAGCGCCTTGATTCTCTTCAGGAGCACAGTCACATCCCCCTCAGATCTGTCGGGGGATGCAAACCACGAGTCCCGCGGATACAGCCGCTGGCCGTTGTATCTGGGGAGGCGAGGATTGACATTGGAGCAATAGAACCACTCGGAATGCCATCCCTTATTTGACAACTTCAAAGTAGTGTTTCTTCATCCCGGACCGCAACAGGAGGCCAACGCCTCCAACCGCGGAGCGCTTGTCGTTTGACGGCTGGGGCTTGAGGTTGTAGAGGAAGCGGAATAGATCAAAATGTAGAGCTATTCCAAGGAAGCACTCAGACAGGGTGAGGAAGAGAGAGATTTGCAAGATTGAGTTGGGATTGAGATTCACCAACTTGATTTGGTAATAGTTTATAAGGCCACGCAAGAAAGGAGATGCTAGCAAGGAGAAGCTGCAGGTGAAAAAAGATTGGAACACCATGATCTAGTTGGTGTCCGGTGATGGGAAGGACTCACCCATGGCGGATTTCCATTCAATGATGGCTTGCGGTGACAGTTCCTTGTGGAAAGCCATAGTCACTAGAGATGTGTCAGACGTGGTGGACACCGCCCATTCCTCAAAGGGATCCACAATCGGATTCTTCGAGGTGTTGCTGTTCTCGCTACTAGAAGCCATGGCTGGAGGTCGAAGGGGAAAATAAGAAGGTTGGAAGGAAACCCTAGATCTGGACGGCGGGGAACGATGAACTCATCGGAGTGCAGCAAGAAGTGGTGGCGAGAATGGTACGAAAAGTTTTCCCTCATGCCTCGTGTGAATATATTTATGGCGATTTGATGGGTCGTGCAGTCATGGGCCGCATAAAGGACTCCTGAGGAGTTGACATGTGTATCGAAGTGTTCGGAGGGACGAGGGGTCGTGTCTCTTGGATTTTGTTTTGACTAAAAAATTGTTCATACTCTCATAGGTTTGACAGCCCTAGAGCCAAGTGATGTGACATCTTTACTCGAGTGCATTGATGATGTCATCAGCAGTCAGGCACGCATGACTCGGTATGTTTGTGAGTCAAAACTCAAGGCTAAGTTGATATAGCGAGCCTTAGAGCAACATCTAATCATATTTCCACCTTGAGTATTTAGAGCAACATGACTCGATGTGTCTCTTAGTCAAAACTCAAGGCTTAGTTGATATAGCGAGCCTTAGGGCAACATGTTTATCATATTTCTACCTTGAGCACTCAGATCACCAATATTTTAGTTCTCTATTCAAGTCCTTTGCAACTTCATTGCGTTAGCAACCTAGTTCTCTCTTTATCCACGGTTCTTGGCTCAACTGGGATATGATTGGTAGGAGACATTCTTCGAAAGCATGTTTGAGGAGACTACTCACTTACTTCTACATTCACTCAGTCATGAAGCACTCGGAGGCTACTGTGGATATTGTGGAACCCGGGTACTAGAAGACGAGCAATCATATCATCAATTATGGGGTGGGCCGAAGGCCCATAAGGAGACTTGAGGAATAGTCGGGCCTTTAGAGTCCGATTGTGATTTTAACTTAGAGAGCCAAGAAACGATAATTAGAGATAGGAATGTGACCTTTAATTTCTATCCTTATTTTTATTGTATCTAGTAAGGTATCAAGAATTATGAATATGTTCGGATATCTTACCACCGACCTCCCTGACTATATAAGAGGAGGAAGGACCCCCTCGAAAGGGTACAGACTCAATTTTCAATAGACAAACCGGGCATAGAGATTTCATCTCGCTCGACAGGATTAGGGTTATTAGGAGGGTTTAGAAACTCTACTAATCTTAAAATCATATTTATTATACATATGATATGATTAGAGACCATTAGAAATAAAAACTAATGAGGACATCAATACCTCTTATGCATCCATGCCGCCACCGCAAGTGCCGCCAGAAGTTCAAGTTCCAGTTCAAGGTCCTATTACTCATGCTCGTGCACATCAACTCAACTATCAGTTGAGTTCATTCTTAAGGTCATGTTCATCTTATCATTATCCTAGAGATGTGTGCACTCTTGTTTTGTTTAGGTTGTTTTGTTTAGGAATGATGGAGAGGACATGAAGAAAAGAGGATTCGCGCGGGCTAGATTCGGACTCTAGGACAACACCGACTTGTCCCGATCATCAAAGCTTCATACCGGCTCCGTTTCGGGCATGTAAGCACTAGATGGAAAGCTTATCAAGTCTATTTAAAATAGATCCGGCCTAATCGTCATATCTACTTTGGAGCAACCGCAATCTTCATTTACTGCCGACACCTTTTTCTGAGTTGATACTGCGTCACCTCATTTGGGCTCAATAGGCCATGCATCAAGTTTGAGTCTATTAAGGACGTGTTTTAGGATTAGAAAATGACCCCTTTTGTCTTGTCCTCTACCCCTTCATGTACCTTTTAGCGGCCGCCAAGAACAATTGGGTTTTGTTAGATGTAAGTTAGTTGTTTGCTACTTCCTTTGTATTTACACGATCGTCTTGAACTCCTGACTATTTGTTTGAAACCCACTTGGAACCACACGTTTACAAGTATACTCAGATTTGCTTGTTGAATGTGTTTTTGCTAGTTCTCAATTGTTTGCAGGAGCGGATACCTTATAGTTGGGTTGATCATGCTCCGTCAAAAACCACAAACAACCTCTGGAGTTTGGTGTAGCGATTGCGATTAATCGCAACGTCCTGGATGATTGTGGCCGAGTCACTAACTTCTCTATCCAATCGATGTCTACTCATCGAAAGATCAGGACACCAGTGAGCATATCAACACATAACACATATAGAGCCTCATGAATGAATCATATATTCATCGATTAAGAATAAATTAATTATTTCTAGAGACAGAATAACTTTTTATTCATACTAATAATATCCATATATGATACAATCATCTCTATGATTCACGCTAGGACATGTCACTAATAGATATAACAGCTACCTGTGAACAATCGGAGTTTGTACATTACGTGAACTCATGCTTGCAGTTTTCAAGAGCCTGCGAAATTCATCTAGGCTTATTTTTCCATCTCTATCAATGTCAGCCTCCTCCAAGAGGGGATCAATAGAACCCTTCAGTCCTGTTTTCTGCAATTAATGAAATAATGCGTATAAAAACCTGACTGAATAAATTGCAACTTTTGCTACCTAGCAATTAAGGATTGGAATTCCATATCAAATAATTCAATTCTCACATGAATAGGAAAACCGAAATTTTTCATGACTTCCAGATGAGGCCCAAGTATAATTGAGAATTATGTTTGCAGTTATGTTAAGATGCATACCATTCTCAGTTCATCAGATGTGATATAGCCATCTCCGTCAACATCAAATTTATCAAATGCAGCTTGAGATAATGATTTCCACTTCTCAGTATCATGTTCCACTAGCTGATGTACATGTAATGTTGCAGCAACAAACTCTTCAAAATCCACTAATCCATCTGTGTTACTGTCAATCTGCCCAAGAATGAAAATACTAACTAGTACTTAACATCACTCCATGGAAAATAATTATGGCATGACAATATATAATTTTTTTTAGAACTGCTATTGCAAGGAAAAAAAGCATAACGGGTATCCATTGTTAGAGAGTGCACAAAAATTAAACAACTGTTGTAGCCTGCACTGCCTATGTTTTCAGCCTTTTGTAGGGTTAAAATTTCTACATTAGCTCATCAGTACTGCAATCATATGTTGTGGTTTTTAGTTGGAGCAAACTTGATGATTAATATGAATGCAACCAATGAACACGTCATATACTCACAAGTGAAGTCGTTTCATAATAAACTCCATTTTGAACGAATTAAGAATATGACACTACCCAATTCGGCCACCCGATGCATAAATGATTTCAAAAGGCTGCCAAATATGCATATGAGATCCATTTTCAGCATATGAGTACTTGATGGAAAGCTTCCGGAGTCCTCTTTCCAAGGAATCTAGCCTCCTTGCCAAATTTTATCCAAGTCATTCGTAATTCAAGAAACAAGGTGTTGCTCCACCTATAACAGGTTTATGAGCCTGTAACTTCGTCGAAGACCCGAGCCAACCATGGGGAGGACGCCCCTAGGATCTCCACTTCTTTAAATAGTTAGCTATCCCTTCAGCGTTATTCGGGTTTTGATTAATTAAAAGTTAACACTCTTGGCTAGAGCTCCTAATTACTTGTTTGAAACCCCACCTTTTCGCGTATCAATTTATCATGAGCCTTAATTCTCTATTTGCAATTCAGATTGTTTTTTTCTTGTTATTGCTTGTTCTCGATTTCTTGCAGGAATAATGTTGATCTGCACCAGTAATATCAACAATCCCATGTATCGCTAGCTAATGCGCAACACGTCTCGTACGGTTGTAGTCAAATTGTCAATGTGTTTTCCACAAATTGTAGTCATCACAACTCATCGAAATATCAGGCCACTCCTGCTCACATCGAAACTCAGAGGGAAAGACTGCCCCCATGGCTTTGTGCTTAAGAAGAAACCTCAGCCAATGCTGGACAAGAAAGGCCACGAATCCTAGGCCCTCTATCAACACACAGGTCCACCCACCGTTCAGGCCTAAACCCAATCTTTGTGGCCCTGCCTGGTACACGACAGCCCACCAATCATAGGTCATTTCTTAACACATCTTTTACGATATGGGCCAATGAGTGACCTTTTTAAAGCAACTCTAGAAACTCGCTCTCAAGGGGAGTCGAACCCAAGAGCTAGTAGGTGCTAGTGTGCTACATGAGTGTATGCAACCACTAGACTACAGCAAACATCAAGAATTGTTACCGGTCTACGAAAAGAAAGGGGATGTATAAGCTTACTGCAAGACAAATAAGGGACAGAGGAGAAACATATATTTAGTTTCAGTAATGTCATCTATTATTAAACAGTACAACAACAGCATCTTAAAATTCATAACTCATTGGATCTAATACCTTGACACCATCTCAAAACAAAATTAGTTTACAACTATTACTGGATCTAATTCTCTGTGTCTTCTGCACTAAATATCAAAATACATAAGATCCACGTAGTAATTATCATCTATAATTCTTGCTGCCTCAAAAGCAGACGAGGATGGGATAGTGGAAGTTTGAAAAGGACACTATTTTATTACTTTTTTAAATGTTTTAGAAAGATTTGACACTCCATTGCAATCGATACTATCACAAGGATAAAATGCGCATAGTTCAAAGCATGTAAACAGAAGAAAGCATGTGGATTTAAGATGAATAATAGATAACGTTGACAAGATTATGAATGAATGCGAACATACTGCCTCGACAATCTCCAAAACACGCGGGCCCTTTAATCTCCAAGGAACATCCTTTGCAAGAGCCTGCAAATTAGTATTGACATCGTACTGTGATAGCTAGTAGGATGGTGACCTATAAATATAAAGGGAAAAAATGACACTTATGAGGTTTATCATGAGATATGCACAAGAGAAGCTACAACATACCCAATCCATTTTTGTATACATGACGTTTGTTAGTTCATTTTTTTAACTAACCAACGTCATATAAAAAAGAAAGGAGTATAATTATTTATTTGTTGTGTATATTTGCAAATAAGTGGAACTTTTTCGAGAGAGAAAAAAACATGTCTCGATTTTTTTTACTACTAGTATTCAACAACTTAAAAAGGAAGTTAATGCTCCGGTCGAAAGAATGTGTTTAGTGCATCAATTGACAATGAAAAGAACTTTGTTCCTTTAATTTAGAAGGTTTATGGTGTAGACAAGGTCATCAGGATACTATTGCACATTTTTTGCTAGTGAGCAACTGAGAATTACAAATAATAGTTATAATTTCTAGCAGTTTAGGTTACCATAAGATATCATTACTTATGAGTTGGTTGTTTAACACTAAGTGCGGAGATTTTAAAGGTATCGAAATCAATGTATTTTAACAATAGATCTCACCACAACAAAACAAGGAGCCACCTAACAAAGTACCAAATTGTAGTGCTTTTAGGAGTCCCTCGATTGACAATCTACTTATTATGGAGACACATGGCAGTATCTAGTTGCCAAAGGTGGCAATAGTTTTAGGGTATGCTCAAAATCATATAACATTCCTTTAATTTAGGTCTTCAATTCTTTTTATCATAAGTGTATCAATATTCCACTATCTCTTGAGTTGGTGGGATCTTCTACGAACATGAAAGATATTCCTACATGTGGTTTTTAATAATGTTATTAGTGGATTGATGTTTGGTTGTGTAATAATGAACTTTTTGAACAGAAAAATCAGAAATGAACCTTCAAATTTAAACTTACGATATGTTCTTTTAAAATCCATTGTAAGTTTGTAACACATGAGTATTTGGCTAGTTCTTCAGAAAATTAACTGCATGAGAAATATTCTTCCACTATTGGCATTGGCAACATTATTATCTCTTTTATCATATCAAATGCATGTAGTTTGAACAATATTAAAAAAAATCAGAGAATAAAAATAAAACAAATATCTATAACACAAACACAATCTGCAAAACTAACTGACCGCTTTTGAATGGAAATTATAAAATTCCAAAAACAATTGATATTTCAAATTTAGAATATGTTAACAAAAGTCAAGAAAATTGAGACATTTTCAATAGTGTGTAATTGCTTATGAAATATGCAAAGAGTAAAGTTCCAGAAAATCTACTGGTTTCTAAAATAGTAATCCCTAAACATTCTTGCCATCATATACTTCATATCTTATCAACTATTTTCTCAATTTTTCCTTTCTCTATGATTTCTTTATACTTAACAGTCATATAATGTTGATGTGAGGAGGAAGTGGCTGGATGGAAGAGAGATAGGTGAAAACAGTGGCAAGGAAAATGAAGAGGACAAAGAGGAATTTTGAATAAACTCATTTCATGAATTCTAATGTTATTATTAAAACAATAAAATAAGCCAGTAATGAATTTACCTGCTTCAGTTCTTCCAGACTAATTGTTCCATTCTTGTCAACATCAATGGCATTGAACTGGTCACGAAGATCAGACAACTCGTCTGCATTTAGTGTGGATGCTAACGCCTGCAAAAGATGTATAAACATTTAAAATTGCTTTCCAAAACATCCCAGGTCAATGGATAAGATGTATGTAAAATCTGGTACGATAACTTACCCGTAAAGCAAATTGCTTAAAACGACTGTATTTTACAAACTGCCGCATATTGTGTAATACAGATATATCTAGAGGGATATCAGATGCTTGTCCTCCTTCCCTCACCCATTCATGTGCTGGAATTAATGATACGAAACAAAATGTAAATTCTCATGTAAATAGACCACTATGATATACCTAGGTAGGTAGGAACAACTTTATTTTGTTCACACCAACTGCATATGTCATCTGTGAGGATTAACCAACAGTAGGACAGCAAACATCTTGTTGCAATCTAATGAAAATATGTGGTCATTATGGTTTATGTATCAGTATTGACTTGTACTAAGCGTCCAAGCCTTCAACCAAACATGTCAAACCATGAGAAAGACACAAGATGACCCTCATATACTTTTAAACCTAGTGGGACCCTCTGTAAATAACCTTAGATATGTCCCATCCAAGAGTCATTAAGCTATCAATTCACGAATGTGCATGATTGCACTCATACTTAGGTACAGTTTGCCACTAGAATCCCATTATATAGTTCCCCTAATTCCATAACCAGATTAGTAAACTTAAATTTAAAACAAAAATACAGTTACATACATAATGCCTGAGCAGCAGTTAATCTTGCACGGGGATCCTTAACTAGCAACTTTTGTACAAAATCTTTAGCACAAGGAGTGATGTTTGGCCAAGGCTTGCGACGAAAATCTGGCTTGTTTTTTAAAACCTGCAGCAAAAGAACATCGTGTGAGGCTGTGAGCTTATGGAAAGTAGAAAGGATCAGGGATGGAGTGGGTTTCAGCAAGAGCACAGAACTTGGACCCAGCAAACAACAACATGAAAACTGTTGCATTGTGCCACGTCACTGTTTTGTGTAATCAATAAGAGAAGTTCACGACATACTCAAAAATAAAAGACATAATAGAAGCAGTCACCAGGTTAGCAGGCTACCTAAGATAAACATGTTTTTCTGCAAGCACCTGAACAGTTACAGCAGGCTTTACTCCATGTAGATTTAGATCGGGAGAGAAAGGATGAATCGTGTAAATAGATTCACTCCAGTGGACGCACAGTTTTCTCGATAGTCTTGTGCTAGAATATTTTCAAAGAGTATTCACTCTGTTGTTCATCCAGGGACGCATACTTTTCTCGATAGTGTATGCACTTGTTGCTGCTTCTGGTAAGCTAGTTCTCAACTATATAATCAGTGTAAATCTACATGCCTGATTTTCTGCTAATGGCAAACTAATAGTATGCTGTGAACTGCACAGTATACCAACATATTTCATCAGATCTCTAGAACAAGTTCGATCATATTTTTCAGATTGGTCATGATACAGATCACACTCTACTCGATTACAATCCCGAGATGATAGGTCTTATTTGATCCAAATTAAATAGCATGCACAATTTATGACAAGTTAAAAGAGTCAGTTGTTTGAAACATACCAGCCTAAGATTGTGAATTTGCTTAAAACAGAGCAGAAGTAATTATGTACATTTCCTTGTATGGACTACACTATTTCATGCTCAATTGGAATATAGATAATATGGCAACATTGAGGGGACAAAAATGAAAATATAGTCATTGTAAGGAAAGGAAATAATTTTAGTCAATTTAAACATGCAATTAAATGGTTGTAAGACAAAAGATGGTTTAGGTGACATGACCTCTTTAAATATTCCATCTTCAGTTTTATCCCAGAAAGGTCGCCTTCCACATAGTAGAATATAGGTTATAACACCAATACTCCAAACATCAGATTCTGGGCCTGATTTACGCTTAAGCACTTCTGGTGCTACATAGTAGGCACTTCCAACAATGTCACGGAAGTGTTTCCCTGTGAGTGCGGACCACTTAATTCTATTTCACTCAGATTTTTTTTTTTTTTTTGTAATTCATATGCACACAAAACAAGTTAAAAAGAAAACAACAGAACGAGTAGTTACAAAATACAAACAGACCTGGTCTTATAAAATCTGAAAGACCAAAATCTGTAGCCTTGAGGGGCGAGTCTTCCTTGGTTGATTTGAAGAGGAAGTTCTGTAAATACAAGTATCAAACAATCAATTACTCCTATGAGAAGACTTGGTTTTGTACATTTAGGGTGTGTTCGTTAGTCTGTGTTGAGAGGTTTGGCAAATTGGAATCGTAGCGCACGCAAAATGAGAAACATCATTAGCACGCGATTAAATGAGTATTTGCTATTTTAAACTTAAAAAATAGATTAATTTGACTTTCTCGAACAACTTTCGTGTAGAATTTTTTTTCAAAAAACACAACCGTTTGGTAGTTAGGGAAGCATGCATACAGAAAAAGAGGGAAAAGCACTGTGTGAAGTTGCCTTAAAGGAACAGCCCCTTAGGGCACCTGCAATGGTAAAGTAAGGTGCTCTCTATAAAACATGTACACCTCAACTAAAGACTAGATTAGTAGTAAATCACCTCAATGGTATGTCTACACAGGTATCTACAACTATATATATAAATGACAACAATTCATCTTCAACCTCTATTTAATCTCTTGCCTCGTTTTTCACTATAGAAGATAGTTGTGCTCTCTCTCTTCATTTAATCCCTTCCACGTAGGAAAAAAAAAAGTGACAAGGATCTCTTATAGAGAACCTATAGACAGCCATTGCGGGTGCCCTTAGAGCATACCTCAGGTTTCATGTCCCGATGAACCAAACCATGCAAATGGCACTCAGCCGCAACCTTGAGCATTTGTCGCACAACTACAGCAGCATCTTTCTCACTATAACGGCTATCTTTCCTGTAAGGGAAGAACAAATAAGAGATCAGTGAGTTTGCTTTCTTCTATATCAAACAGATGCACTTATTTGTAAATAATAATATTTGAACAATTTCTGACAGAACTAGTCTAGGCCAGGTGGACAAACAAATATGGATGTCTCATCTTCAGTGCTACTCACTAGTTACTAGTCAGCAGATCTCCTAAATATTATTGGTTAACAAGAGCCTGAGCTCAGCCATTTCAGCATGTTCAACAGAAGGGGGTGATGTGATTAAATTTCCAATGCCTGAGAACAATGCAGCAAATGGAAACTGGTTTTAACCAAGCCACATGCGGTTGAACTAGTGTAACATAAGAATGACATTCATTTTATGTTCCAGGATTACCACATTCAGAATCTAGCATTCAAGATTCCGCAAAAATATCAGGCCATAATTTATACTTTACAAGCATACTGGGTCTTCAGCATTACACTATTTTGTATGTCTTCCAGTTAAACATATAACTTATGCCAATCCCTGCTATCTTCTGGCTTTACGGTGATAAGGAAATCAATATATCACCATATGCCATATATCCATATTAAATTCAAGCTCTTTGTGTGGCACAGAGCACTAATTGAAGTGCCTTCCCAATGCAATATATCTATAGTGAGAATAAATTATCTCAATGCAGGCAATAAAGCATGCATCATTCTGTGGTAAGGCAGAAAAGTTGATATATTTCAAGGACTAATATTCTTACTTAGCTAGTATCCGGTCAAGTAACTCACCACCCTCACATAATCTGTCAAAACATGTAACAGTGTTAGAGCTTCATTAGCTTGTACAGTTACCGAATATAAAGAGAGCAAAGATGAGAAACTTGAAAACGTTTGCCAACTATTTGGTTTTTTTTTTGTCCTGAACTAGATAGTTACCCAGATAATTTTTTTGTGAGTGCATCAAAACTATTGCAAGTCTGTATGTCGTATCTCTTTTTTCATGTAATCTAATCCTGAATTGGTAAAATATGTACAACCATTCAAAGAATCTTTGGGGGTGAAACAAACTAAAAATCCTAGAACTCAATATGATCAATTATTAAAAAACGAGTGGTTTCCGAAAAAAAAAGGCATAAACACGTCTATGAAATTTCCTTCAACATTGATTGGGCCCTTACAGAAGCTAAGGTATGCAAATTCACCTTGCTACTTAGATATAACTTACTGATTTCACAAACATTTGAGAGATTTTCCAGGACTTACTCCATAACAATATACACATAATTATCATCTTCAAATGCATTGTAAAAATGTACAACATTTTCATGGCCTTGTAAGGCCTTCAGTATTGTAACTTCTCGCTTTACATCTTCAACGGCAACAGGAAGAACCATCTGCAAGGAAAACATTCCATGTGAGAAATTAATGCACTAACTTTCCTTTCTAAATAGGAGCTTGTTCTTTACTACTACCTCTGTGGTATCTACTAATATTTCTCTCAGTCAAGAATTTATGACCTTCATATACTGGAGAAGCAGAGGATTATATACCAAAGTGTTTAATTTCTGTTATGAATTATATAGATTCAGTACATATCACTATATCAGTCTCTTTCAGGAATTACCATATCTGCTAGGAGGCGTTTGTAAAGTCTTTATAACGTTTTACACTAAACAATCTGTATACGGCACATGTTTCCATCACTACACAAACAGTCTCTATAAATTATCCCCTTGTAGCCTAAATCCTGACTAGTTGCTGACTCGCTCAAGAATTACTAAGATTTAGATATCCCAAAGCAATTACACATCCACCACAATTTTGCAAGCTGCGCTAGTAGTAACATGCAGCGCATTAGGTAGTGCATTTGTGATTTTTACCACTACCATCCCGGGTTCACATTTCTGCTTTTCTCAGCACGACCACGTGAAAAATGGGACGCCTGCAAGGGTCGTCCAGAGTCCAGGCTAGCAGACCAACTGGCCGAATCGGCCAAGGCACATGGGGCAGACGGCCCCACGCGTCAGAAAAAGAAATCTGCACCTTGTTCTTGTCGATGCGCTTGATGGCGACACGCTCGCTGGAGCGGCGGTCGACGGCGGCGAAGGTGTACCCGAACTGGCCGTGGCCCAGCAGCTTTCCCAGCGCGTACCGCGCCTCGAAGTCCTTGTCGTACCCGAAGTCTGTCCGCTTCCCGCACGACACGATCCCCTTCCTCCCATCCTCCTTCCTCCCCGCGCCGTTACCGCCGGCGTCCCGGCCGGCGTTGGAGGAGGAGCAGAGTCCCATCAGCCTCGTCGACAACAGCGGCGGCGGAGCCAACTATTACCATCAATGTGGCGGCGGCTGACGGAATCGGGAGCAGCGGATGGGAGGGAGGGAGAGAGGTGGAAATGGGGATTTCGGGTCAAAGAGGAGCACAGAGGAGAGGAGACCTCACCGATGTCGTCGTCGCCTTCTCCCTTTTTAATGTGAGAAATGGGGACCCAGCGGCGACTCCTTCACCACGCGCTGTGATTTTTTTGACGATGACACGTGGGGTCAATGAATATGGGTCCCATGGGGTGGTGCGAGAGTGGACGGGGCTGACGGTGGAGTAAGTTTGGGTGTTGGGTGACGTGGAGTTGGGAAATGGGCAGGAAAAGGGAGGTGAACGCGAACTGGCCGCCAGATAGGTAAGCCGGGCCCGGGCTGGCACGACCAGTTCAGGTGATGCGCACGACGGTGGCCCGATCTTTCGATGAGTAAAGATAACTACGATTTGGGTGGAGAGGAAGTTGGTGACTCGACTATAACCGTCCGCGAACCTTTGCGCCTTAGCGATCGTTACACCCACTCCGGAGGGTTTGTTAATCTTGCCGGTGCAGATCAACCTTACTCCTGCAAGCAATCGAGAACTAGCAAGAACAAGATAAAAGTGAGCAACTGAATTGCTAGATAAAAAAGCCGCACAATAGATTGATACACGATAAAGTTGGGGTTCTGAACATGTAATTAGGAATTCTAGCCGGATGCGTAGTTACAAGTGAAGTAGCAATGGCTAAACTTTCAATTAATTAAAACCCAAATAACTCTAAATGGGTAGTTAACTATTTAAAGAAGTGGGAGGACGTCCTAGGGTTTCCTAGGGTCGTGCTCCACCAGGTTGGGGCGCACCCCACTTGGGCCCCTCTTGGACCATGGTCCCAAACGAAGTTACAGGCCCATAGGCCCATTATTAGTGATGCAGCATCTTGTTTTTGCGATTCCCATTGACTCGAATGGAATTTGGCTATGAGGATGGATCCGTTGGAAAGAAGACTCCGAAACCTTTCCATCAAGTATTCACGGGCCAAAAACGGAGTTCGTATGACAATTTGGCGGCCGTTGGAAGTCAGCATTGTCTTAGGTGGCCGAATTGGATTCCAGAACGTGGAAGACTTCATCTTCACTCCTTGATGCCCCATGACCAGAGTATTCCACATCCATATGTCGCTCCAAACATACTATGCACTCCTAAGCAGATAAAAATATATATTTTCATCATTTGGTAGCGTCGTATTCTTAATGCATTTAAATTGGAGACTATTATGAAACAACACCACCTGTGAGTATATGATGTGTTCCATGGTTGTATCCATAGCATTCATGGTCATATCATCAGGCATGAAGCACGATGGGCCGGGCTGGACCGGCACGGCATGGCCCAATTTTCAGTTCTATCTAGCGGCACGCGGGGAGGGTAGTTTCTTCTAACAGTTTGCTTTTGCATGGTAGGGCTTGTTTGGTTCTAGGGACTTATTTTTAGTCTCTATCACATCGGATGTTTGGACGCTAATTTAAAGTATTAAAAATAGACTAATTACAAAACTCATTCCATAACATTGGACTAATTCGCGAGATGAATCTATTAAACCTAATAATCCATGATTAGCATATGTGATGCTATAATAAACATTTGCTAATTATGGATTAATTAGACTTAAAAAAATTTGTCGCATGAATTAGCTCTCATTTATGTCATTAGTTGTATTATTAGTCTATTTTTAATACTCCAAATTAGCATTCAAACATTCGATGTGACAGGGACTAAAAATAGATATCATATCTGATCGGATGTCGGAAGGGGTTTTTAAGATACGAATAAAAAAACTAATTTCATAACTCACCTAAAAACCGTGAGACAAATTTATTAAGCCTAATTAATCCGTCATTGGCACATATGGATTATTGTAGCACGTATGGCTAATCATAGACTAATTAGACTCAAAAGATTCGTCTCACGATTTCCATGCAAACTATGCAATTAGTTTTTTTAATCTATATTTAATGTTCTATGCATGTGTCGAAAGATTCGATGTGCCATTTTTGAGCAAAATTTTTTGGAAACTAAACAAGGCCTTAGGCCGTAGACGGGGTATGTAGATAACAGGGAACGTTGGCGTAAGGTCCTATATAGTACGACATCATCACAAAGCATAGGCAAGGTTTTTTATACTGGTTCAGGCCTCAAGGAGGTAATAGCCCTACTTCCAATTTATATGAGATTACCGACGGGAGAGGATCTCGAATACAGAGTATAATATATGAGGTGTATGGTTCATCAAGATCGTAGTCGAGGAGCTCGACTAGGGTCTCAACGACTTTGGTGGCCATCCTATCAAATAATACAAAAGGCTTCTATTTCTTCTCTTGGAGCTCGGTTCAACCGTCCCTCGACCCATCGGGTGGCAATCCTTTTATACCATGGACTACTAGCAGTCCTCGGATAAGACTCGGACTGTGAGACCCATGTGATTTTAGGAAAGCCTCTGTCTTTTGTGAGTAGGTCTCCGTCTTAGTCTTCTTGCATACGGATTCCTTCCGTATGCTCCTATGACTTCCTTATATATCTTGGTCTCCTTTCCGTATTGGTGTAGGTATACCCCCTTGCGTACTCTGTGGTCTCGGGTAGTGGGGATACCCCTTACCCGTAATCCTAACAGTAGCCCTTGACTTCAACTCGAATTATCTTTTATCTGAATCCTAAACTCGGTCGTTTGTATGAGCCCAATCGACCGTTCTCGAGGATTTTGAGTAGGCGAGGAGATCCCGATAACAACCTGACAGTTCACACAGCCCTGTCAAATTAGAATTGAAGTCTATGAACAGAAACCCAAAAATTTCTAACGGTAATTACTCTGATTTTCTCGGAGTCCCAACTGCCAGGGGCTTAATATAAATCATTTCGTGTGGGGGTAACCTTCCCCATTCTCCGCCATTCCCCAGACTGATCCCGCTGCTGTACGAGCTCTTCGTCTTCTAGATCTAGTTTCATCGGCCAACATTCCCTTAGTTTAGAAATCTTTGGAAATCTTTCCCCATGGATCTGGGTGCTTTCACCATGAACGTCGTGCTCCAACAAATGGAGATGGAGGGGGTAATTCCACCCGCCACCGCCATAGGTAGAGAGGTAGGGGAAGAAACCCCTAACCCTAGGCTAGGATTCACCATTGTCCCTAAGGACTTCGTTCGATATGGTTTCCTCACTCCGTCTTCCGAGTTTCTCTCATTAATCCTTAACTTCCATGGCATCCACCTTCTCCACGTTAATCCCAATTCCAGTCTTCCTTAGCATCTTCGTCCACCTCTGTGAGTCTTTCATAGGGGTGAGGCCTTTCCTAGACCTCTTCCGCTTCTTTTATGAACTTCGCATGATGGAGAAAATGAAGACATCGGGATGATGTGGGTTTCGTCTTCGGGACAGGATGAAAGATCGGTACATCTCCCTGCAGAGTACCTCCTCATGTGGGACTTGGAGGCCCAAGTGGTTTAATCTAGGAACCACGAACAATGAGGACTTCCTAAAGATGCCAACTAACAAGCCTGAAAGAGCATCGACATGGACGTCCGCCCCGTGCTGACCTCTTGTCTACAGTCGTTTGTCGACGTTATTCACAACCTTCGGAGTAAAGGGTTGTCGGGATACGAGGTGGCTAAAGACTTCGTCAAATGCCGGATCCAGCCTCTGCAACACCACGACCACCCCGTGTTCGACTACTCAGGCCTTCAGGATCCGACTAGGATAAGCGAAGAAGGTACATGCTGGCTTATCTTACAGTACGTCTGAGTCCCTTATCTTTTTCGATATCCTGATTTCCGTTCTTGTCGTAGTCCTGAGTGAAGCGATGGTCGCGCGCCGAGTAGGCTACATTGTACTCGACCATCCTTTGGCCGAGACCGAGATTCCCCAAGCCATCCATGAGTTATCTCCCGTGGCGAAGGTCGAAATCATCAATGTAAGCCTCGCAACTCTTTCCCATCCTATTCCTTTATTTGATGTCATGAGCATACAAATCTTATTTTGTATAGGCCCTTCCTCTGACGGACCTCATTGGGGCTCTTGCTGATCAGGCCATGGGCTCTCTCAAGGAGTCTCATGATCCTGTAGTCAAGGAGAATGTTCTTGCTTTGGAGTCTAGTGGTACTCGAGTACCATAAAAGAAACGTGCAAGCAAATCTTCTCATTCCGATAGCTCCTCCAACAACCTTCGGAGTGGGGAACCCATCCCAGGTGTCAAGAGACTGCGTAGGGGCAAAGTATTCGTGTAAGTCCCATCCTCACTGTCTTAAGTTGGTAATTTTGCTCATGTTGACCACAATCTCAACATTAAACTCCTAACAGGGGGCTTCCGGCTGCCAAGGAGAAAGATGTTCTCCCCTCAAGTACCAGTTTCGCCCTTACGTCGGTAGTCTCCGGCTTCTCATGCCTACCGCTAGCTCAAAATGCCTTTCGCTCAAGCCTTCAAAAGATAGAGGAAGGCAGGCGTTTGATTGAGGACGGCTTGGGCGTGGCCGAGAGGTATGCCCAGAAACTTGAAGACTCTCTATCAGCACTCGCAGATAAGAAAACTTTTGTAGAGGACAAGATCAAGTCGAGTGTTGAGGAGTCATTAAAGGTGGAGTCGGAGCTAGCCGTTGCCAATGGTCGTTGTGCCGCCATGGAGGAGAAGGTCAAGAACGTTGATCGTGCTCTCTCAGATGCTCTAAGCACCATCCGCCAGCACATGGATTGGATGCATGTGTTGATGGAGGTGTTCGACGCTACACCAAGCCCCCTAGCAGAACCGTCCGAGAACGTCTACCTGGAGATGGTGGCATCGTCGTTATCGGGCATCGCTACCAGTTGCTCCAAGAAGAAGAACAAAGCGTTGTTTGTCGAAATCAAGATAGGCGCCAAACACGTCCTTTCTTGTGCTCGGGTGGTGCGTCCTGAAGACAACCTTGTCAAGGTTGTTCGATCAGGTCAATCTAACTCGGCGCATGAGGACCTAATGTCTGACGTACAAGAATTGGTAGACTACGCTGCTTCGTCTTATCAGTAGACTTCTGTAATAAATCATTGTATATTCTTTTGTATCTTTGAACGTCCGAGCAGCCTGAACTCTAAGATCCTTCTAATGAAAGATCACTTGTTTTTATATCTGCATGAAATGCTCAAATTGTTTGCACTTGTTAGAGTAGCTAGTTTAGAAAGCATGTACATGTCGTAATAATAGGATATATCGAGTTTTCCGCCTTCTTGACAACGGATCGAGCCGTTGTTTTATTAAGTCTGACTAATACCCTAGCCCCCAGCTTTTCCTTAGAGTGTTGTACTCGAAGGGAAATGCTAGACGGGCCTATTTTGTTCCTGCCTTGTTGAAGCTGCATTGTCCTAGCTCCCAGGCATGAGGTTGGAAAACCCAATTTCTGGTTACAAGTCTTAGTTAATATGCACCAGTGACCGCTCGGACATGACCAGATCTGACATGGTCGTTTGGCTCTGTTATTATCTGGTAAGCCCTTATCCGCTCTGGGCCTCCCCAACCGAGATCCCCATGGGTTTCTCGGAGGTCCTATCAAACTTGCGTAAAGGTTTAGTAGGATCGGTTCAACCTAATGGTGTTTCTGGAATAGTTTGTATTCATAATGGCAATATTTCGTAGAGTTTGACATACACGAGTTGCTCATACATAGAATTTTTGTAACTGATCGATGTTCCAGAAGTTTGATAACTCGCGGCCTTTGCCATCAGCTATCTTGTACGCGCCCGGTCGCAGTGCTCGAACTATTGTGTATGGTCCTTTCCATTTTGGTGAGAGCTTATTTCGCCCTGCTTGTGATTGTACATGGTGGAGGACATAATCTCCAACAGTGAGGGTACAGGGTCGAACGCGTTTCTCATAGTAGCAACGTAAAGCTTGTTGGTATGCGGCTGCTCAGATGACAGCTCGTTCTCGATGTTCTTTGAGTAGGTTTACGTCATCGCTACGTCTGTCTTCCTGTTCCTCATCGGAATATTTCTGTATTCGTGTGCTCTGATGTCGGAGTTCTCTAAGGAGTACTGCTTCAGAACCGTACACGAGAAAGAAGGTGCTTTCCCTTGTCGATGAGGTTGGTGTAGTTCTGTGGCCCAAAGGACAGAATGAAGTTCTTTGACCCCCTGTTTGGCATATGACATGAGTCTGCCGTAAATCCTTGTCTTGATTCCTTGTAATACGATTCCATTGGCTCGCTCGACTTGTTCGTTACTTATCGGGTGTGACACTGATGCATACCAGATTTTAACTCCGAGCTCGTTGCAGTAATCTTGGAAGTCTACACTGATGAACTGTGAGCCGTTGTCTGTAATGATACGGGTGGCAAGCCATATCGACAAAAGATGCTTCTCATGAATCGGATGGCTTGTTCAGCCTTGATGTCTCTTACTAGTTCTGCCTCAATCCACTTTGTAAACTTGTCGATTGCTACAAATAGCCATCGGTGTTTCGTCTGCCCTTGTGGAAAAGGTCCTAGTAAGTCGAGCCCCCAGCAGGAGTAAGGCCATGAGAGAGGTATTGTCTACAGAGCTGTTGCCGACATTTTACTATGCTTACGGAAGAATTGACAGGCTTCGCATCGTTTGACGATGTTGGAAACATCTTTGAGAGTTGTTGTCTAGAAGAACCCTTGTTAGAATGCTTTGCCCACGATCGTACGAGCACCAGCGTGAGATCCATATTCTCCTTCGTGGATATCAATGAGTAGTTCTTTCCCGTCGTTATGCGAGATGCACTTTAAAAGCACCCCATTTGCCGCTTTCTTGTAGAGTATTTCGTCTATCAAGCAGTAGCTTTTGGCTTGACGGGCTAGCTTTTTGGCCTCGATGTCGTCTTCTGGTAGCTTGTCGTCCCGTAAATAATCAAGTAGGGGAGTCCTCCGATCATCTGTTTGTTCGATGTCAGCGACAATTTTCGTAGTTTTTCCTAAGTCCTCTGGTGTGTGGACTATTGTGTCACCGTGTTCTCGAAATTGTACAGATGGCTTGGTCATGATCTCTAGGAAAGTGTCAGGATCTAAAGACTCCCTCCTAGATGCTCGTCTTGCGAGTTCATCGGCTTCGACGTTGTCTTTTCTGTAGATGTGTCGCACTTCGATACTATCGAATCGTCGTTCGAGTTTCCTGACCTCTGCGAGGTATTTGGCGAGCTTTGTGTTCTGGTATTTGTAGTCCTTGTGCACTTGGTTGGCAACTAATTTTGAGTCTCCTTTTACGACCAATCATCTGACTCCTAGTGCAGCAGCTGCTCTGACTCCTACCGTAAGCCCTCGTATTCTACTGTATTGTTTGTTGCTCTGAAGTTCAAGTGAATGGTATGTTTAAATTTATCGCCAGCTGGTGATGTCAAGATAAAACCTGCCCCAGCGCCTTGACTATTCATTGCTCCATCGAATGCCATTGTCCATGTCTCCTTGTCTGAGTTTTGTTGTTGTCTATTTTCTGGGATTGTCCAGTCAGCAACAAAATCAGCGAGAACCTGGGACTTGATGGCAGTGCGTGGTACGAAGTGGATATCAAATTGTCCTAGCTCGATGACCCATTTTGCAATTCTTCTGACAACATCCTTGTTCCTGACAACTTCTCCTAAAGGAAAAGAGACAACTATGACTTTGTGTGCTTGGAAGTAGTGTCGGAGCTTTATAGATGTTATCACGACAGCATAGAGTAATTTTTGAATCTAGGGGTATCTTGTCTTGGCATCGTGGAGAGCCTCACTAACATAGTATACTGGCCTTGGTACCCTGTCTCTTTCGACCACGATCACCGTACTAACGGAGTATGGGGTTGCTGCAATATACAGGAGGAGCTCTTCGTCTTGTCGAGGAGCAACAAGTACTGGCAGGTTGGACAAATAGCATTTTAGTGCTTGAAACGCGTCATCTGCCTCTTGTGTCCACTCGAATTTTTCTTGTAGTTTGAGTAGTGCGAAGAACAGTTGTCCTCATTCCCCCATCCTTGCCACGAATCTACTTAGTTCCGCTACACAACCTGTGAGCCTCTGAACCTCTTTGAGCCTTGTCGGCAGCTTCATATTCTCTATAGCTCGAATTTTTTCTGGGTTGGCCTCTATGCCTCTTCCTGAGACAAGGAACCTGAGCAGTTTCCCTGAAGGTACACCGAAGGTGCATTTATTGGGGTTGAGCTTTAGTCGATGGTGCCGAAGATTGTTGAACGTTTCTTTGAGGTCGTCGGTTAATGTGTCGGTAGTTTTCGTTTTGACAACGATGTCATCAACATAGGCTTCCACATTGCGGCCGATTTGATCGCCCAATGCTCCTTGAATCTCGCGTTGATAGGTATTTCCCGCGCTGATTAGACCAAATGGCATCTTTGTGTAGCAGAAGACACCGAATGGCATGATGAAGGAGGTCTTTTCTTCATCCTCTTTTGCCATATTGATCTGATGATAATCAGAGTATGCGTCGAGGAAACTTAGTAGCTCGCAACCAGCAATCGAGTCGACTAATTGATCAATTCGTGGTAGAGGGAAGTGGTCTTTTGGACAAGCTTTGTTGAGATCTGTGAAGTCGACGCACATTCTCTATTTGCCGTTAGCCTTATGAACCATGACTGGGTTAGCCAGCCATTCTAGGTGAAGGACTTCTCGGATAAACCCGGCTTTGAGTAATTTGTTGAGTTCTTCTCGTATGGCTTGTTTTCGATCTGGAGCAAATCTCCGGAGTTTTTGTTTCACTGGTTTTGCATCTGGTCGTACCATTAGTTTATGCTCAATTCCTTCCCTGGGCACCCCTGGCATATCTGTTGGCTGCCACGCGAAGACATCTGCATTGTCTCGTAGGAATGTAATGAGTGTCTGCTCTTGTCTGTTGTCAAGCGTTGCTCCTATGCGTACCGTCTTGTCAGAATTGTCTTCCGCAATTGGTATTATCTTTATGGCTCCTTTCGGTCACGGGGATTTGAAGGATTTATTGGCGTTCAATGGCTGACTAGATGTGGTGGGTTGGGTGGGAGTTTGGTCGAGCATGTCGAGACTCCGCCTATTGCACCTCACCGCTGTCCTAGCATCTCCTTGGATAGTGATTCCTTTTGGCCTCGGGATCTTGAGTATCTGGTACGTATAGTGAGCAGCTGCCATGAACTTCGCGAGTGCAGTCCGTCCTAAAATGGTGTTGTATGTTGTGTTAAATTCAGCAACGTCAAAGGTGATCTGCTCTGTTCGGAAGTTATTCGGCTGCCCGAATGTGACAGGTAGCGTGATTTTCCCGATTGGCTTTGATGATGACTATGGGGTGATTCCGTAGAATAGTTGGTCGGAAGGTTTTAGCTCTGTTATCGGAATCCCCATGGCATCCAAGGCATCTGCGAAAAGCAGGTTAACTGAACTCCCTCCATCGACGAGGACTCGTGAGATCTTTATGTTCCGGATAGTGGGCTTGACCACTATAGGGTACCTTCTGGGAGAAATCGATATCAGGGGGTGATCCTCCTCAGAAAACCTTATTATTTGTTGAGACCACTTAAGCTGATTATTCTCTCCTTGTTTGACAGAACAGACTTCTCGCTCGTCCTCTTATATTCTCGCTTGGAGTCATAGGAACTGGAGCCCCCAAATATGTGGGTCACATGGGGGTCGTCATCTATTGAAGAAGGATTTGTACTCGGGGATGCCGGGTCTGTATTACTCTTGTCCTATTGTAGGAGCGCCCTTTTGAAGGTATAGCAGTTTTCCAGGATATGAGTAGCGGTTCTGTGTATTGGACACCGTCAGCGAGATGAGTTCATGTTCACTGATTAATTTCGGCATCCCTTATCGAGATGTCCTCGTCCGATCCTTTCCTGATTTTAGGCTTCTTGAAGCCATCCTTCCTTTTAAGGGCGTCGTCCGCATATGCGCATCGGTCAATGATCTCAAAAAGTTTTCTGGTCGTTGTGACGCGTCGCGTAGCCAACTTTTGAATAGTGTAGCGATCTCGGACTCCTGATTTGAATGCCCTGATGATAGATGCGTTAATGATCCTAGGGATGGTGTTTCTACACTTGTTGAAACGACGAATATATTCTCTTAGCGACTCTCCTGGATACCAAATCAGAGAGTAGAGATCGTCTTTCGAAGGTCGTCGCTTGTACGTTCCTTGAATATTTGTGACGAATTGATGGCAGAGGTCTGCCCATGACGAGACTGGCTCTGTGGGTAAGTGAATGAACCATGATCTTGTAGATCCTTCCAGAGCTGTGGGCAAGTAGTTCGCTAGTACGTGATCATCCGCCCTGCAGCACGTAGGATAGTTGTATAGACATGGAGGAACTCTTCCGGGTCAGTCCTCCCGTCATATTTTTCGACGGTCCTGGGCTTGAATCCTTTAGGCCATCGAACTTCTTTCAGCGTAGCGGAGTAAGCTTTGCACCCCCTCTTCTAGTCAAAGAGCTAATGGGGTTTTCGCTTCGAGCGGGAGCGTCGTCGTTGCGAGGATAAAACTGATGACGAGTCTGAGGGGCTCGTACTCGGGTCTCCTGCTGGTTGGATTCTGTGTACTCGGAACCCCGGAGATGAGAGCATATTGTTTTCGATGCCCTACTCCTTGTCATCATTCTTCTCGGTTGTCGCCAGTTCAGAGAGGCCCTGTGAGCCAGATGTTTCATCCTCTGTCTGCGGTGCTATCTCCGTTATCGAAGCATCTCCATATTGTCGAGGTGGATCTTCTCGAGTTTGGGTGGCCGCCTGTGCCAAAGCGATCCTGATACTTGTCGCAAACTCCTGTAGTCGATGGGCCCACTCCTCGACGTCCGGCGCTAGGACTAGATCATATGGAGTTTCCCTCAAAATCTGGTTAAGGGAGTTTAGATATTGAGCTGGCCTTGCTATTCGAGCAAGGTCAGTCGCGCTCGATGACGAAAGCGCTCCTACCAGGCTCCGTTCCGTACGCAGCGTCCCGTTTTGCTATGTTCTTTGAACATGAAACTCTATAACTTGAGGATCGGGTGACTGTAAGAAAGATCCTACAGCATATCAAGCTGTGTGCTTTGGTCTTATGGATTGGACACCAGCTGGCGGCTTTGGATAGAATCTCGTGGTCCTCGCGGCCTGGTATCGCTCCACCTTGTTCTCGAGGCATCGGATCACCAAACAATCTCGCAAGTCGTGTCGCACGTTTTTGTGGATGGGACACCAGGTTGCGGATCTTTGGTGCCTCATTGTCAAGGCCTTGGGCGTGTTGGAGGAGACGTCTGCTTGTCGAGGTATTCTGAAATTAGTCATCGTAGTCGGTGTCCCCACCTCTGCATGGGTAGGAGGGCATGTCGCGTATGGTTCACCCATCCCAAGTTTTGTCAACTCGACGAGATCCCCGACCCTGGCCGGTCCACAGGTATTCGTCGAGCAAGCTGGGACGACGATTGGATCGACTTGAGCCCATGCCGATGGTAAGAAACTCCCAAAGGTGTAGTAGCCGGTAAGGTCTGGGATCATGTCGCAAGATCCTTGAACGCCGAGGTCCCCTACCTGGCGCGCCACTATCAACGGCTGGTATCCGTAGACAGGGTTTGTAGATAATAGGGGAACGTTGGCGTAATGTCCTATATAGTACGACATCATCACAGAGGACAGGCAAGGTTTTTATACTGGTTCAGGTCCCAAGGAGGTAATAGCCCTACTTCCAGTTTATATGGGATTACCGGTGGGAGAAGATCCCGAATACGGAGTACAATATATGAGGTGTATGGTTCGTCGAGATCGTAGTCAAGGAGCTCGACCAGGGTCTCGATGATTTTGGTGGCTATCCTATCAAATAATACGAAAGGCTTCTGTTTCTTCTCCTGGTGCTCGGTTCAACCGTCCCTCGACCCATGGGGTGGCAATCCTTTTATACACCGGGCTACCAGCAGTCCTCGAATAAGACTTGGACGGTGAGACCCGCGTGGTTTAGGAAAGCCCCTGTCTTCTATGAGTAGGTCTCCGTCTTAGTCTTCTTGCATATGGATTCCTTCTGTATGCTCCTATGACTTCCTTGTATATCTTGGTCTCCTTTCCGTATTGGTGTAGGTTCCCCCTCGCGTACTCTGTGGTCCCGGGTAGCGGGGATACCTCTTACCCGTAATCCTGACAACATCATCCATGTTAAAGTATGTAACAGTTCAAACTTTAACTATTACATTTCATGTTTGTTAAGCATACTGTTTATGCTCCATAAAAGTTCAACCCTGCTAATCTCAAAACAACATGCATACTCAATAGAACCCAAAGAAGACCAAAAGCACTATGCAAGCAATCAGTGGAATTAATAGTTGCACTACCATGTTAGGCAAGCAACTAGCATTTCTGATAGATATAGAGCAACTACAAGAGAATATAAGCATGTATTTTGTAAACAATATTTTCATTTTGATAATCTCGGATGGACATGCAAAATGAATATTGCATGAATATTGAATGGAATTTTCTTTATCAAAGTTCAAAACATGAATGCCAAAATGAAGTGGAGCCCCTAGTAACCCACCTTCAGTTTTATTCAGGTTAGTTCAGGCAGCAATATAATATAAACTCATGAGTTTCTAAATTGAATAAAGTATGCATTTTATATTCATTTATCATGCCTTTCTAAAGGATGGCAATGCCTTTGTCCTATCTACAAATTAAATTATTCTTATATGCAGTGGTCAATAGTGAAATTTAAGATCGTGTTTTTCTGTACCAAATCATGGATCAAATAGTTGGTACATACAAATACAATGTTGATAGTTTCAAATAATTCATACACGGAAGTTTCACGACTTATTACAAGTACTCCATTATGGCATGAGTACCTTAGAGCCATAGGGCGAGGTAGTCGTACGGATTGTCATCACCAACATTCTCTACCTCT
Organism: Leersia perrieri; assembly: GCA_000325765.3. NCBI lineage: Eukaryota > Viridiplantae > Streptophyta > Magnoliopsida > Poales > Poaceae > Leersia > Leersia perrieri. The sequence continues at coordinate 9,371,926 of CM002485.1, forward strand.
AAGGTTATTAAAGCAAAGGTGAGTATAACCGTACTTAACAAGCCATCACCATCACTAAATGCAAAATGAAGGGGTAACAACAAAGGAAAGCTTATGTTTCAATTGGTCAAAATTTTAGCATAAATACTTTTGAAAGCCTAAAACCTAACAAGGACTTGTATCAAGTTTTAATTTCCAAGTATTAACTTAGCGTGGCTCTGTCAACCAAACCTCATTCCCTAGGATGGCTACACAACACTAATTTGTGTTGCAAATTCCATTTGACAGCCCCTTCCCGTACCCTGAGAAGTCGTCAAAGGCACAAAACACATGCGTTATCCCGTTCCATCTAATTTAGGCAAATTATGCTAGCCAAGAGTAGGACAAGTCTTGGTGCTCAGTAACCACGAGAATGGCTATTCGAAAAGATTGGTTTACTCACACTACAGTGCATATATGTTGTACCCATGCTACATGACTTAACCCAACACATGAGCCGAAGTTCCAACAAATGAAACACGCCATGACATAGTATTTGAATATTCTTACAGTGAAGATACTGCTCCATGAACTTCTTTCCTCATACACTCTGGGCATCCGTTTTCAGCAGTGTGAGGAGTTCTGACGCTCCATTTTCCCAAGCTATGGAAACCTTTTCAGTAACCCCGCTTGTACAACACAATATGCCATGATCTAAGTATCACCCCTGCTTGGCCACTTACTTTGCTATGTCTATACACATGTCATAAATCTCTAGTCATTGTGTTTAGCATCACGGCTCGGTCCTTAACTGGTCAGAACGGAACCTACTCACATTCTCACATGTCCACCATGCCATCCATCCGCTCCATCCTTAGTATTGTTTATTTAGTGATTCGACCTAACATCTATGTTCATCATTTCTTGGGCATCTCGTGCTCATGTACCCACATGCCATAGTCTGATCACTTTTTCCCAAAGTGACTGCCCAAGAATAAAGCATTTATCAAATATTAGAGCTAGAATGCTGACGCTGCAACTGGTAAACACTTCTATAGTGCAGTGAGCTCTGCTGTCTGTGTTTCTCCGTGTACAGTATTCCAATTACAGAAATTTCAGTGTAGCTAGGTGGCATGAATCTTGCTGAAGAATTTGAAGACCTGTAGTTTGGTGCCATGAACTGGTTCGAGAAGGCGAAACATTCATTAATCACACATGTATTGCAATAGCTGAAAACTCTAGGTTTTGCAGCCAGCTGTAAAGATTGTTGTGTTTTGTACAAAGCGGGGTTTTTCATGCTTGTTGTGCTTCTTTTCTTTTACTTATATAAGTATACAAAGTTAGCTTCAACGTCAATGATATCGAGATGAAGGGGGCCAAAGCAAAACAAGCACAACAAGCATGAAAATGGATTAAGCAATGCACCATTTTACCCTCAATAATTGTCTATTCCTCGTTAGGAGTTCTTTGACAAAAGAGTTAAGCAAGACTCCCCAAGATTGGCAACTTTATTACCTCAGCGCCACTTGGTTTTGCGCTAAGGTTAAAAAAAAAGGCAAATCGTAAAAAGGCTATCCTGCATAGTTTCCCTGGAATTTGCTCTCCTGTGTCAAGGGTAAACTAAAAAAACAGGCTAAAAATAAAGCTTGTAAGTTGATCCTAATTCCCAGTGTAACTGGAACAAAACAAACAGGAAAAAGAAAAGAAAGGCTTTTAATCCAAAAACCAGGTCACCCTATCATTGGCTCTGTGATCTTGGTTTTTCAGGTCCTCCTTCAGACCATGCTGGAATTAGACAAAATGAGACAGCACCGTTCTGTGCCTTATTCGCATATGAGAAGAATAGCTTTGATAATCTTTAACTTCACAGTAACATTGAGGTTGGATTCTCAATGTAGCCCTTGAATGCTTTCAGAAATTCTGCGCCAATTGCACCTACAGTAAGCACACATGAACAGAAAATGTTAATTTCTCCCTCACGATCCATGAAGCCATAATTTATTCGGGTCAGATTTAAAAGCATACCATCAATAACTCTATGATCACAGCTCATAGTTGCCGACATGAAGGAACCAAACTCATACTGACCGTTGGCGCTGCCAGGTATCACCCTCCTCTCAGCTGCCCAAGAAAAAATGCAGTTGAGATTTGCACAAGACTAAAAGAGCGCTGCCTAATGGGCCTGTCTAGCTGGAGTCTAAGTGCGCAGAAACAAAAGGCACTACAACCATTATTCACGAAAAACAACTAAACAGTACTACAAACAGCTGGTCTTGTATATAATCTAGGATGCAGAGTAAACATCATACATGACTTTTGAGTTAAAATACCATGTAGAAATAGTAGAATAGAGAAACTCAGAAAATATGCTTTTCAATTTACACGTAAAATAATGCAGATAAATACAGAATGCATAAGTTACATTTACAGTGTAAACTAAGTGGCAACAGATTACTGGAAACAAAGTAAGAGTGCAACATGACTTGTTACCAGAACCGATGGCCAAGATTGCGGACTGAGGATGATTTATTATGGCACAAAATTGTTTAATTCCAAAAGGACCTCCCAAGTTTGATATCGTGAATGTGCCTCCCTGAAAACACAGCACAAAATTTTCAAGAAAAAATGATGTTGTTTCATGCAAAAATTAGCTACTATAGAGTCCATATACCTCATAATCTTCTGGTTTCAAACTGTTGTCCCTTGCTCTTTGAGCCAACTGCTTGACCTCCTCAGCAATTGTACCAAGTCCCTTCTTGTCTGCATCCTGCAACACAAGAACTAGTCAGAAACATTTTTTGTGTAAATTAGACAAGTTTAGATTGCTAACCCTAATTACTGGAACAAACAGGCCATGCTCAGTCTGTACAGCAACATTGATGTTCACGTTGTGGTATCTGCACGAGATATAAATTTGTCATAATCGCCTTTCTTACAAATAGAAACTGCAGTCCCATAATAACGCCTGGTAAGAACTTACTGGCGGATAAAATTATTCATCCAGGAGCTATTACACTGAGGGACCTTTCGAAGAGCCAGAGCTGCAGCCTGTACAACAGATTAAGATAAATTCAGAACTCGAGCACAGAAGAAAGTGAAAAGTCATGAACATACATGGGCCAAATCTGCGATAGGCCAGTGGTTGTTACTTGGTAGACATAAGAAACCATGTTAACCAAGAAATCGGCAATTACCTTTATAACAAGATCATTAATAGATATCTTCTTACCACCGGCAGACTCCTGCAATGGATTCAGTTCCCCTCGTAGCCTGGATTAGATTAAACAAATAACTATGTTTTTAAAATAAAGCTAGAAATGTAGAAGTAGGGACTTTGGAGGTGACCCATTACATAGGTTTCCTGTAAAAGAAAGTAGTGATTTAAATAACACAATTAGGATTCAACATACTTGATAAGGTTATCAACACGTGCATCAATGGTCAAGTAATAATGTGGAATTGTTTGTTTCGAGCTTAGCAGGCGGTTCGCGGTAACCTGGAAAGAATAGAAGTAGAAACACTCATATCAATAACATTGCCTGAAAAACAACTTAACAGGCTTCTATATCATTGAAATTACCTTTCTTATCAGTGTATTGGGAACATCGGTGTAACAACTTTGCCCTGGAGCCGCAAAAGATTCCTTTTTGCCACCCTTAGCTACACAAGTTTGGTTTAGAGAAAAATGGTCATCAGATAATGGTTGAATTCTCACAGATAGAATAATAGCACAACAAAATAAGCCACACACAAACGAAAGGGACACAAACTACACACTTAAACTTGGAAGGCTGAAGCAAGTTACATCAATATTATGTTCTTTGGATCAGCCAGGATGGCGCTACTAAAACAACATAGTTATTAAGTGTATCCAGACAAACATTATGGGAGGAAAAAGTATATACCAACACAATGAGGTGCACAAGGGAAACAGAAAATGCTTTTCTTTTTCTGAACTTGACATACAGGTCAATGGGTGATTGGATATTTGAAACAAGTGATCAAATAGCGCATATCACAGTGGAGTGTATAATATGAATCGATATATTTTATCTGAATATGATTATCATAGAATTTAGAACAGAATAGACAGTCAACCACAAAGATATTGAGCAATACCTCGAACATTACACAAGAGGATTCAGATCAATCACATGTGTACATGTATTTTCTTTTCATTGACCCAAACAGATTGCTACTATGCAGGGACATAACCGGAGAGGTGCAAAAACAAGGAATTGCATGGGAAGAAAGTAAGATTACACAAGGGGTTTGTCGTAATACATATTAGTATAGTTACAAGGATGTTTTCACAACTTCTCCTCATGTATTTGGTTGGGGGGAGTTTTTAGGAGGGAATGGGAGTTTAAAGAGATGAGGCTTAATCATTAACATACAACCAACATTTTTAACATGTTGCATTACCTACTTATTCTATTTAACTATAATTAAATCTGAATTCAGAACAAGTAGGAGTTAACATATTCATCACCTCCTTGAGCTAGCTAGAAACAGACGTAGGCAGCAAAAGCTGGATTCAATACTTAGGTTAACGAGGAACGCACCCTTTAGTTACCTATTTATACTCCGTAACTTGCGCACGTGTCTGTTGCTTAATCAGTTATCTGTGATGCTGCAGCACGAATCACGCAGAAGATCTGTGGACAGATCTCTAGCAAAACCATTTCCTCTTTATGTCGCCTAGACAAATCTCAACCATTACTTTTCCTTAAAGATCAAGTCTTCTTCCAACCTCCCTACTAAGTCTGACCACCTCTACCAAACTCTGACTAGGACTAAAAAGTAAACCCCCTTTGCTAATCTCACCATCAATTCCCTCACTTAAACTTCCAATCCCCTTTGATCGCCGAACAAGCCATAACATCATTTCCACTTGGCCATTAGGATTAAAATTGGATGTGAGAAGTAATAAAAAGTGTATATGTATTACAGGAATACAGTCATAACCAAAAAGACCTAACTGCTCTTGCAAGTACAAGCATAGTACCTCAGAACATATGAATGCACGATTCAAGTGTTCTAAGAGATTCCAAGCAACTAGAACACTTTAAACAAGACAACGTGTAGTAATGGAAAAACATATCAATAAAATTTGACATTAAGAGTTCGTCATAATTTAGAACTAGAATGACGGCATGAGATGTCAAGGAGAGCACATTCATAGCGGCCAAGTGATCTTGTTGAAAATAAATTAATCTAATCACCATTATTTAATACTGAGTAACCCAACTAGTCAATTCTAAATTTCTACAAAGAGTTCATCATTGCGGGGGAAGAGACTGAACAAGAAAGTGGCATACCCAAGTAATCTTCAATGTCTGCCTTCAAAATACGTCCATCAGGACCAGTCCCCTTTACATTCGACAGTGGAACCTGTATTAGACAGCATAATCCTTGTTTTCATTAAGTACGTTACAATAACAGTTAGCACATAACAATCTAAACATCTAACGTAAGAAAAACTTACATTGTTGTCTTCTGCCAATCTCCTAGCAAGAGGGCTGGATAATATTCGATCTCCTGGCCGCGAAGCTTCTTCAATCTTTGGGGCCTTTGGCTCAGGTGCCTTAGAAGGTGTTTTCTCCTCCACCTTTGGGTCTGTAGGCTCAGACTGAGCCTTCGACTCAGAAGGGGCTACCGGTGCAGCTGAGGTTGAAGGTTTATAATCCTTAAACTTCTTGATGTCACCCTCTTCTTCCACAGTTACAGCAATAATCTAAAATAACAGCATGTACCATAATTCAACCAAGATTAAGTCAGCACAACTTATAGGCTGAGGCATTTATAATAACCGAAATAGTAAAGAGGATCAAAAATTGTTTGTTTAAATATGTACCTCACCAACTTTGATCTCTTTGGCACCATCTCCATGAATGATCTTAGCAAGATAGCCCTCTTCCATGCACTCCATTTCTACGGTGGCTTTATCCTAGTCAGCAGAAATGGATTCAAAAGGATATTTAGCTTCTACTACAGCTTAATAAAAGAAAATAATCGAGAGTGTTACTAAAAATAACACCACAACTAACTAAAACATGAAACGCAGCCTTAGATATTAGAAAACTTACCGTTTCCACCTCACAGAGAACTTCACCAGGTGAGACCTTATCCCCTTCCTTCTTCAGCCACCTTGCAATGTTCCCCTACAGACAATACAAGTGGGTGTAATACTAATACATGCAATTCAAGGAATAAAGATAAGCGGTTGTTTTGATATTCATAATTCATACTAAAAAAACAGATACCTCAGTCATTGTAGGAGAGAGTGATGGCATCCCTATTTCCTGATGTGGTGGTAAGTCTGAAAAAAAAATATGTCAAGCCTTAAGAAATACTCCCTCCGTTTCATAATGTAAGATGTTTTGACTTTTTGCTTGCAACGTTTAGCCATTCGTCTCATTCAAAAAATTGTGGAAGTATCATTTTTTTGTGACTTACTTTATTATAAAAAGTACTTTAAGCATGACTTATAATTTTTTATATTTGCACTAAATTTTTTAATAAGATGAATGGTAAAACGTTGTAAGCAAAAAGTCAAAACATCTTACATTATGAATGAAACGGAGGTAACAAGAAACTAATAAAGTGCTGCTATATGGATTATGGAATCACTGATTAGAGTTTTGTAGATAATTTTAACGCAGTAACAAGAGCAATGGGGGGATGTGGAGCAAAATTCAAATAAACTTTTGTTTGAAGCACATAAACTAGAAGCATAGATATCATACAAAAGAAATATGTTCTGAAATTCTTTATAAAAAAAGGTATACTGGAGAAAAATCTCCAAAAAAGTAGGGAAATACAGTATCACACACACATAAAATTGAGTGCTTGGGAAGACGGGAATGATACAATCAAGAAAACTGATAGCAAAAAAGGCACCCACAGCAGACAATATTGTACATAAGCACCTGCATAAACTAAGATAATAGCTTGCATTTTAAATCAGTAATCTATCGTCAACCAACTATGTTCACAAGAAGTCCATCTTGCAAAAAAAGATGGCAATCAAAAAACAACTGGACAGCTACTTTGCAATATTCTGGTTATTTTATGCAGGTACTGCAATTATAGGGCATAAATACACATCACAGGGAAAATACCTGCACTGCTTGAGAAATATCTTGCTGAAGCTGCCTGTCCACTGGAAAAAAAAAAGGGAAAGAAAAGGACGCATCACAAAGACGCCATGGAAAACAGAACAGTTATCAGGAATTTCTGTTAGTAAAACACTATTAGAATGGGACAATCAGAATTCCTATCACATCTGCGGGATTTCAGGGTTGGATTTTGTCCTTAATTAAAGGAGATTGTCATTCGGACACATAAGTAACAAGAGAGAGCCATAGAGGGATGATTTAGGAGCTTGCAAAATATGCCAGTGATTTTGTATATGGTTTTTCTTAGCCAAAAACATGCAACCCAATTATAAAATACCGCTGGTTGTTGTTCTGCTGTTTTAAGGGTGGTTTTCTAATTCAATATGTTCTGACACAGCCACATAAGCTTTGGTTCTCTAACAATAGCATAGCAGAAAATAATACATACCATGACAATGAACCATTGAGACCACTAATAGTGTTTGGGATGCAGTTGTCAGGTGATCTTCTGTATGTGTAGCTTCTATTTAATCCTAGTGACAGCTGAAAGATAAAATGACAAACTAGAAAGTCAGAATAAGATAATAAGGATCTAAATAAAGAGGGATATATTTCAAGAACATAACCTTGGAGGTCTCAAGCCCTTTGCGAGGTTGATTGCGCAGAGGAAATTTGGGACTTCCAATTCTTCTCTCAACACCTGCAGAAACAAAAAGCACTCAATCTTCAATGGTGATAAAGGATTAATGAGGGCATCTAATCAAGAAGATGAATCTGTCACTGTACGAATAAATTCCCAAATGAAAAAAAAAAATTATCTCAAGACAAACTGGGTGTAACCAGACTATGTCAATGACAAGTCAAACTCTAATTTAAAACAATAGTACCATCTCAGGAAGCCAAAACATGTTTAGTCAAAGCTACAGAAAATAGTGGAGAGGTAATGTGTCAGGAAATGAAAAAAAAAACAGATTGGATTGTACTTCTGCTGCAACATTTTCATTGTACAGATGATTGTAATCAATCAATAATCTGCCTATATTAGGCTGCCTCTGGAGGATCCAGGATTATCAACACCTATGAAATTGAGACAAAAATGTTTTATAGCTAAGGTTGAGTACTTGAGTATCAGTTTCAATTATGGTGGTAATACAAAAATAAAAGGAGAAACATAATCGATCACGAGCGGCACAGAGGCACTTATGAAATAAATAAACTCCCCTGGTATGGAATCACCAATTAAGTTGAACAAACAGATTGCATGTATACCACGGTCGATTAGTAGAGAAATGCACGCCATCAAAATAAACTGATAAAAGATGGAGATAGCACGTACCATTTCCCTTTGTGGGGAAGGAGCCAGAGGCAGCAGAGAAGTAGCTGGCAAGGGCAGAACGCTCAGAGTCTATAGCAATGTGTAAACTGCGCAACTGCAGTAAAGCAGATTGATATGTCATTGGGAGTAAGAGGATGGATTATGCCATAACACAATGAAGCAATAAACATCTGGGAGCCCGGAATTGCATCTATATGAATCAATCTCTCATATCGCAATCGCAATAAAGCTGCGCGTAGAATTGGAATTTTGAAAGCACCCCCCCCCCCCCTTCCCACACACTCACATACAGACACCCACCCACCAGATGGCTCCGATTAATTGACCACGGAATATTTGGTAGATCTCCCGATCGACCGAAATCAAGCAAATTACTAGTCAATTCGCACAGAACAGAACACGGGGAAATCCGGGAACGATCTCTATGCCACAAAAATTGAACGGCGAGCATCAAACCGCACGCAGGCTCGCGCGCATAAGCGCTAACCGGAAGGGCCAGATCAGACAGATCCGTCGACCTTTCCAACATGTTGAACGGGAGACGAATGCGCAGACAGCCGGAGCAAGCCAGGGAGGGATAAACCTTGCGGGAGTGGCGGAGTAGCTGCGCGGCGGACATGGCGAAGGGAGGCGGGAATGGAGGCTGCGGCTAGGGTTTGCCTGGACCGTAGAATGTAGGCGCCCGGTCGACGGGGGCTTGTCTCCTTCGGCGCCGTCGCGGGGACGGCGCTGGATCGAGGGGGTGGGGGTGGGGGTTCACGGTCGCCGACTGTGGAGACTGTCCGATAGGGAAAGCCTAGGCCCTACGGTGTGTTTTGGTTTCATTTGGTTTCAGGACCAGGCCTTGTGTATGCCACGTTTGACCGGAGGTTTGAATTGGTTTTTCACACGAACAAGAAAACTAATTTCATAAAAAGATGAATTTATTAAGACTAATTAATATGTCATTAGCATATATAGGTTAATGTAAGCATTTATGGCTAATCATATACTAATTAGGCTTAAAAGATTCGTCTTGTGATTTTACATGCAAACTGTGCAATTAGTTTTGTTTGATCCATATTTAATGCTCTATGTATGTGTCGAAAGATTTGATTTGACTTTTTTGGACGTAAGTTTTTCATCTAAAAAAGGCCTTAGTTGCAAAATTTTTTGGATTTCCTTTTTAAAGTATCAACGGCGTCGTTTATTACTCAACTGGTCCACTGAAATCACGAACCACCAGTACGTTTACAGGAAGGGGTCGATTCATATATTGGCTTGATCAGGGTCCCAGCTAGCACACAAAGTGGATAAATGATGTGCCCATCGAATGTTTGACCGGATATCGGTAGGCTATTTCAGCGACTAATTAAAAAACTAATTACATGGGGCGTTAGGAAACTGCGAGACAAATTTATTAAGCCTAATTAATCTGTCATTAGCACAAGTGGGCTACTGTAGCAGTTATGGCTAATCATATACTAATTAGGCTCAAAAGATTTGTCTCACAATTTACATGCCAACCATGCAATTAGTTTTTTATCTATATTTAATGTAGGATCGAAAACAAGAAGACAAACCAACTAGAGGGGGTGAATAGTTGGAACACCAAAAACCAGTAATTTTTTGCGGAATAAAAATT
>CM002485.1:9437103-9467496 GCA_000325765.3 Leersia perrieri
TGTTCATATTGCTGACCTTTTTTTCAAAGAGATTGTACATTTGCATGAAATGCCGTCTACTATTGTTTCAGATCGTGATGCAAAATTTTTGAGTCACTTTTGGCGTACTTTGTGGAACAAGCTGGGTACAAAGTTATTGTTTTCTACTACTTGTCATTCACAAACCGATGGACAAACGGAGATGGTGAACTGTACGTTGGGTACCATGTTGAGGGCTGTCTTGAAGAAGAATTTGAAGATGTGGGAAAAATATTTGCCTCACATGGAGTTTGCATACAATCGGGCAACGCATTCTACTACTAAGGTTAGTCCGTTCCAGGTAGTGTATGGTTTCAACCCTCGTGCCCCTATTGATATTCTACCCTTGCCTACTAGTGAGAGAATTCATAGCGATGCTAAAGAACGCGCTGAGTTTATTTTGAAAATGCATGAAACTACTAAGCACAACATTGAAAAGATGACTGAAAAGTATAGAGTTGCTGGTAGTAAAGGAAAAAGAAAAGTAAAACTCGAAGTGGGTGATATAGTGTGATTGCACTTAAGAAAGGAGCGTTTTTCAGATTTGAGAAAGTCCAAGTTAATGCCTAGGGCTGATGGTCCTTTTAAAATAATTGACAAGATTAATGACAATGCATATAAACCTGAGTTGCTTCCCGCGTTTGGGGTTAGTCATACTTTTAATATTTCAGATTTGAAGGCTTACTTGGGAGAGGAGGACGCGTTTGAGTCGAGGACGACTTCACTTCAAGAGCGGGAGGATGATGAGGACATCACTCTATCTGATGCACACAATACACCTCCATTGGATATTCAAGGTCCAATCACTAGAGCTCGCGCGCAATAATTCAATTTAGAGGTGAGCTCGTTCCTATGTTCTTCTTTGTATGATTTGGAGAATAAATTGCTACTTAATGATTGTATTATGATTAGGAATCATAGAGAGGGCATGGAGTCATTTGGAGGGATGCTTGGAGGCGTGGAGGATCATCAAGGACGTCCAAGTCAAGGTGGAGGCCCAAACCAATTCGACTTCGGCCACGGTTCGGAGTCCAGGACCAGTCTGCACTAAAACGGGCACCCCGGTTGCATACGTTCTTTATATGGTTGGAAAGCTAAGAAAATAAAATTTCCAATGGTTCTGGTCCGACATCCAAATTTTTTCCGAGTCAACGGGAATCGTCCGAACAAATTGACGTCCAGAATCTGTTCCGGTGCTGTGTCACCGTATTTGGGCCTTTTGGCCCATGTATCGTGTCTAAGTCCAATAGGGACGCGTCTAGGGGGTTTTTCTTACATTATTCTGCCGTTGCAGTTTTCGCTGTTTAATCGGTTTGTGGAACCCCAATTGTGAGCTTCATCTATATTTGCAGTATATTGGGATTGTGTCTACCTTGTTCTTGTTTGTGTTCTTCGATTCGCATGCAGTGATTAGCCTTCTCGGCGAGGTAAACCAAGTTTTGGCACGGTTGGTAACCAGATGAGATGTGGTGCTGCGATCGACGTGTGTTGCTATTCCGCCCAAATCGTTGTTTATCTTTACCTATCGGAAGATCGGGACCCTAGTACTCATCAAAACTATTTATGAAAAACATATTTCTAGCTATCTTAATCTACTTAGGCTTGATCTCTTATGTTGAAAACCATTTCTCTCATCTTGTTCTATAGGATGGGAAATCCTCCAGAAGTATTAAATTCAGGAAAAAATTAGTTGCCACTCTCTCAATCTATTTAAAACTAGTGCCAACTTGATTAGAACCTGATTATAAAATGCTTATGCAAAGTCTTCCTATGAGAGACCTTTATTTTGCTCCAAAATGCTTATACAAACTAGCTAAGCATATGATTTTTTTAATGACATGTGCAAATTAAATTTTGTGAGGCTCGTTAGCTCAAAACATGTAATGTTACTTCTAAGCATAGATAGTTATGGACAGATTGGGGCATTTTATTTTTGTTGCTTGTTTTGGCTTTTCAACCCTAGAAACCCCTGAACATCGATTGTTTTAGATCAACATAGCTTTCCATCGAAAAAGTTTGGTGAATTTAGACGACATGTTACTTGCCCAAATGAATTAATTATCACTGGCTATACACATGCTGAAATCTGTAGACAATAGTCTTAATAATTTTGTGTAGCTCAAACCATAGCTAATAAATTAGTGAATTTTTTGTTAGTAGCTAATAATTGTGTGATTTTTGGTTCTGTTTTGCATGGTTTAAAATTTTGACCAACTCACTAGAACTTAAATTAGAGAACTGCATCTTGTCCAAAAACGTTTAAAACTTTTGGGAATGGGGGGGCGGGGGGGGAAAAACCTAACCAGAGAGTTGTTCATAGTAAGCTTTTTAATTTAGGAGTTGTCTAGGTTTGACCTTTACTCCTGTTTCCAACTACCTTCTATCTATCTGATTCCGTTCCTCTATGTTCTTCTAACTCGCACCAAACATTTCTAGCCATATTTTGTTCCAGACCATTTGAAACCATTCTATTTCGAACCACTACAATCACCCCAGTGACTTTGTTGGCAGGTCACAGCATTGCACTTTATAACCTACAACATTTTCAGCCATTTTCATACACATGTGCCAAACATTGGTACCACAACTAAATGGAGTACTTCACCACCTCTCTTGACCTAAAATTCTTCCTACTCTTCCAATTCAAGACAAAACTCCACCCTACACATTTGTGTATAGATTGTGCACCGTCCCATCCATACCTTAACTCATAAGACATAGCTATCAAACACCATCACCTCAGTGTGTTCATCACAAACCCACATTTCTAACTACTTCTACACCTATGCCAGTTTCACCCCCTGAAATCGAACACTCCAAATTCAAAACCATGCCATGAAATCTCAACACTTCAATGGCCCTAGTTAACTCTTTGCTATTGATTTCCACCCTACAGAAACCCAGAACAACTCCCACATATTCCCTCAGACCTCAACCCTAGTGAGCATATGAGAACACCAGTTCCATATATAATTAGCCCCAAAATTGTATCTCTCTCTTGCTGTCCTGAAAATAAAAACATGTTAGCCTGGACAAATCAGGCTCAAAATATAAGACAAGTAACCTAAATCCAATGTCTTATTTTATCCATGAAAGATCCTATGTGCTTATCTTATATACTTGCCCAATTCTAGATTAATCTTGTTATACTTGACAATTAGATACAAAACACTTTTCCCTTTACTCTTTGCTCTAAACACCTACAATGCAAAACAATTTGGACCAATGAGCCATTACAGCCATTTGATTTACCTAATTTAAGCCATAGCAACATAAACTCATCTCTTGGAACAGTTGCCCAACCGCCACAAAACTCTCAACTTAAACCAAAGACTAACCATGGTTCACATATATTCAGTTATACATTAGATTAGTGGAAAAGAACAAAAGATAAACCATGCATGGTTCAGATATATTCAGTTATATATTCATTTTAGTATATACTCATATTATTTTACATCTGCATTATCTAGGAGTTAGTTTTATGCACCCAAGAACTACCGAGGGACTGCTCTATGCTGGTCTACCAGCGTGGTTGCAGTAATTTATGAACACTTAAGTCATACCCAAGCATGGAGGATTACAAATGGTGGACGGGGATGTCACAACCTGCCAACTGTGGAGTATGTTGGTATTTCTTATCGTCCTCCTTGGAAACAGAGTTCCAACGATGACGACTCGAAATGTCAATGGGTAATCTATGGTTTCACAGAAATAAATCCGCAAGCACACGGATGTACCATTATAGCATTTCACCCGGAAGTATTCCAAGGTATCGTATTAATTTAATCCCAAAGGAAGATTTATAGAACATAACCTTTCTATTAGTTTACATATACTTGCATACGTTATAGTTCTAAACAGGGGTAAGATATAATCTTGGGTAGAGTGACACAAGCAAAGGACTAAACTAACTCCATACTAAACCTAAGTTAATCTAACTGGAAGTAGTTCTAGAATGTTCCATTTCTATACTTCCTATCAAACAACAACCTAGCATATACTACCTAGCATACAACATGTGTAGTGTACCCTTCTTACAATGCAACTATAGCTAAGCCAGAACCTAGCTATGCTCTCCTGGTGCTTCGCAAAGTTACCCCGGACTGCCGAGTTACTTACGACAGCATGTCATAACCATCTAACCAGGAATAAATACGGAGGTGTATCTATCCACAGGAATTTCTATGTAGGAATATATACTGCGGGGGAGACACCCATACTGAGCTGTCACCATCAGCGACTAGCAAGCACACCTAGAGTATATACACCTAAATAATGGTAAGATCTAGCCTAGACCCCATGTCAATGTCATCACTTCCTACTCTATAGCCTTGCAATTGAAGTAGAATATCTAAGTCCTAGATTAATGTCCCTTGGCCTAGCCTAAGCAGATTACTAACCCAGTTATTAGACATTATACCCGCACCAATGCAAATTTCAGATAATGTAACTACACATAGCACACTAATCATGTATAAACTAAGCATGGTATTCATAATCTAAGATAGACTAGAGCACCACAAGTATATGATAAGAAGAATGATTATATTGAAATACCGAAAGTTTTACAAAAGAACTAAAAAGCAAAGTAAGAACTTTACCCGAATTCCTTTGAAGCTTCCTTGAACATAGAACTATTCTATTTCTACTCCACTAGACTAATACTACAAGTAGAGAAAGAGTGAATCCTTGCTTTGGTGTGTGTTGGAGAGTGGAGTGAGGCATCCTTTTATAGGCTCCAATGGCGGCAACTTCTAATGGGAAACGTCCATCTAGCCCTGGTAATCGCCATTAGCATCCAACCAGCAGTTGACACGTGGAAGGTCGGTGGGAGAGGCGGTGCCTCTGGTTTGGCCGAACTGTCTGGTTCGGCCGAACCAGGCCAGCCTCCCACCAACTTGTCCCTTGTCTGGTGCAATGACAGGTGGGCCCTTATGACGGTTATGTGTGCGAAGACAGTTATCTTGACTTCCAGCTGGCCCTCTCATCCACAAGCTTGCTTGAGAGTGAGGTTTCCTCATGAGTATCTCCATTTTTATGTATTTTCTCTACAAGCAAATATTCGCCAAGTACAAGTGGAAATAGATTATTCTGAAATAAATTTGCATTGCATGCATACCCATCTCTCCTTTATTTTAGTTATATTGATGGTCAAAATGTTGCCATAACAACCGTCAACAGAGTACACCCACATCCGGCAATATTTATCAAGATAAAGAATACTACTAATCCCTCTAGGACTCCCACCCTTCGGAAGAACAAATTAGGACAAGAGAAACGCTTAATATCATTGGATGTTGTGGCATGGATTGACAAGCCTAGTAAGGTAGAATGTATTTAATGATCTAAACTAAGCATGGGGCATATCATTGACGTAGTAGAATCAAGAAGATATTTTTATTAGAGTACTCATCGTCATACAAGAAAGAAGTGTAATACTTTACCCAAATCACCAAGAAGACTAAGAAACTAGAGCTTAGTCTAACTCCACTAAAATTAGAAGAATACAATTGAGAGACAAATAATTTGCCCCTTGAGTAATAATTCACTTCATATCGCTATTGTCACGTCCGATTGGCTGAATGTGTGTTTCTTTGCATGTCGGTGTCATTTCTCCTTCATCTTAGGTATAATCCCTACTATCATAGTATTCTCCAAATACATGTCAAACTTTATTTGTTGAAATAAATATGCATGTAAAATATGTTAGCCTCCCTTTATTTATCAAGATAATTGACGGTCAAAATTGGTACTTAATGACCATTAATAATGGTGTCACATGGCAATACTGCAAGCTCTCTTTCGGCCAATATGCTTGGCCATGTGTGCAAACCCATATATTTACGCTAAATTAGGCATTCTTTAAACAATGCCCAATTCATGCCGTCACAAAGTTCAGCAGAGACTTGAATCTATGAAGATTTTTGGAATCCTTTTTTTTATCACTGATCAACTATGCTTTTCCTGTTAGTCACCTAGAAATCATCATGGATTACAAGATTTATTTTGATGATAGGTAATCAAACCTTCCACAGGTTGTTCTCCTCTCTACATTGTCGCACCAATTTGTTTTGCTCACTCTTTAGCTGTTAATGTGTCTGTCAAATCCCATTAGCCTAATTTATTTTTCAACAGCAGGAACACCTACGATCTGCCATTAACCTCCATGCCACGCTATTAGAAGATATTATGCCACCTTAATCTTGTGTTGTTCATTTGATCCTTTCAAAGCTATTGTATGTCATGGCTCAATCCAAGACTTCTCAATATTAGAGAACAAAATCCAACATCCTTTTTGATCACTCAATCATAATCTTCATTTCACGTAGGTAATGCGTTTTACATCAACACCCTCCCCTTGATCGGTATCATTTAGTGCAAGTCCAACAGGTTATTGTCATGCCATCCACAACCATAACACGGACTTGCATCAGCAAGCGATCTTTCTAGATATTTGACTATCTTTTATGTCCTTGAAGATAGATAGGATCAGTGGCAATCCAGAAATTTTCTTGAGCCCGGGGAAACCTAACTACTGATAAAAATGCACGAAATTATATAGAACAGATGTGTATTGCAAGTAGAGTAGACTATAGTTCTTCTATTACTCTGGTGCTAGTTTGGGCTAAGCACATGTATTTTCATTAATTTGTATACGCTGTAGCTGCTACATACGGTCCTGCTGCTGTAGCTGCTAAACATGGTAATTAAGTATTACCATTATTTACTGCTAGTTTAGCTGCTGGAGAGCCCAGGCAATGGCCCATGGTTGCCGGGCGGTGGATCCACCACTGGATAGGATTGTCCATACCACGTTGGTCATAAGACAGGAAGTGTTGACACCAGAATTTGGTTAATTGACAAGTCAATGCCAAATTTGGTAGATTCTTTACTGGATTCGGTCAAGTAATAAGCTAATGGAAAGAAGAGGCCGAAATCAGGAAGGAATCTTGAAGACCGCGGATTGACACTTTAATTATATCCATTAATTAGGTATGTTTAAATATTTCCTTATGTAATTAGGAAGGTTTGTTGGTTTCCTTTTCCTAGCCGATTAGGACTTGTATGTTTCTTTTTCTTGTTAGGGAAGTTTTGTCTCTAGTATTCTATTAGGACTCAATAGACCCAAGTTTATAAATTGTGTACCAGGGGTCCCTATTAGGACTCAATAGCCGATTAGGACTTATATCTCAGCACATCGCCACCCTCTTCTCTGAGGTTTTTACTTATCAACCGGCAGAATTTGGCATCGGACGCGGGGCTGCATTGGTTCGGTTCGATCTCCGACGAAGGGGTAAGTCCTACGTTTCGCGGACCCTGGTGAATCTGCCGGCTACATTGGTGTTGTTCAAGGCTGCTTCACTTTGATCTCTTGGATCACTCTAGTTTGGTTGATATATTTTCCTATTTGATATCTCAATTCTATTTCTAATTGCATTATGTCTAGAGACGCGTCGGTTTAGTTGGAACTGTCTCGGTTAGGTCCGATCTTCTGTCTTAGATGATATTTCTCTACAATCATAATGTTGCTCTACAAGCTTATATGCATCATAACGTGTAGATCTATCGGCTTAGTAGAGTTTTCCTATTGCTTTCAATCTTATGCTGCATCGGTTGGGTCCGACCTATCGAATTGCTAGCAATAGGTTTATGTCTACTGTGTCAGTGGATTTTTATACAATGTCACATCGGAGGGTTAGCCGATGAGTTATCCTGTTGCTAGGGGCAAGTACTATTTCGACTTTTCATGTTATATTCTAGTTGTAGCCGATACTAATGTTGAACTTATTTATCTAATTGCTTGCATCTATGTCTAACATATAGCCGATTGATCTTCAATATCTTATCGACATCAGCTTACATCGCATCAGATCGACTCATCAGCCCATCGGCTCCTAGACCATCATCAGTAGCATCAGCTGGAGGCGCTACAACGCATCGACTTGATAGCCGACCAACTCATTGGCGATCAACGTACAACCATCTTGTCAGTTGAATGATCAAACTAACTGGCACGCCCGTATTTTAAGATTTAGGACCTGCACTGGACCGAAGCAGATCTCCCAGGCCTTCGTGTGTCCGCGCGCAAGATTATTTTGAGCCAACACATCCTTTGGCACGCTGGGCATAATTTTGTGTCAACAGGAAGGTTGCATGATTAACACCGTGTCCACATAATAGTTTTGCAAACTAAGACAATCTAGAGCAAGTATATGTTACAAATATGCAGTTGGTCGTATTTAAATGTTACCACAACATGTTTCTCCCCATATGGATCTTCACAAATATAACATTAATATTTATGAAGGATTCAAATCAATGGCTATCGCGTATTCTAATTCTATTATCGATATCATGCCCAATTAATGTCAACTTCATATCTCCACTTTATATAATATACACCACCAGATTTTTCCTCAATTTAATGTGCCGATTTATTTTGCTAGATCTTGCACTCCTATAAAAGGGGGTTATGCGGTCTTCTATGCTATGCAACACAAATCTTTCCTTTTCTTTAAGCACTTCATAAAGAGAAGAGAAGCATGGCATCAGACATGAGCAAGAATATGTATGGCCTCAATGAACAAGATATCATCTCCCAGCAGTCTGGAACAAGCCATGGTGCCATAGGAGATGGTCAAGAACAACTGATAGATCAGGTAAGGTCCCAACATCTATCCTGTCAACTAGGAGCAAAGCTAGAGATTGGATATGCCTATGGCTGAGGAATGTATTCTTAGTTAGACAGTTAAATTTTGAGTAAATTTCACGTTGGGCAACCTTTTATTACCGTTGTTTCGCTTTGGACCACCTTCTAACCGATGTTTTCACTTTGTACTGGGTAATCTTACCTTTGTGACATTTTGGAATACCGTAAACTCTTTTGCATATTTAAGTTTCATTTGGCATATATATTAAAAAATGATCTACATACATCAGTAGTAGTTTATTTAACAGCAGGAACCGACATAATCAAAATTGTTTACATGCTTCATAATCGAGTTGGGTAGTCCGAACTGCAACATAGGTAAGATTACCTGGTCCAAAGTGAAAACATCGGTTAATGGGTGGTCCAAAGTGAAACTTTGGTAATAAAAGGTGGCCCAAAGTGAAATTTACTCTTAAATTTTCACCACATTTCTATAAGATTTTAGTGGGATCATGAAGCTAAGCCTAGGGCTCAAGCCGAAGGTGCTCTATATCTCCACCCAGCTCTCAATAATGTTGGATGTTATGCAGGATTTTGATCCCATGGAGATAGACATGGATGATGTATGGAATTCTGATGGATTGGATTCTAGTACACATGGCTATTTTGAGGCTATGGAGCATCGATGGTGATGGTTTCCAGAGAAAGTGAAGACAAAGTTAGAGAAAGAAACGATTTATACAATGATGTAGTGGCTTCTCTACCATCTTGTGAACCTGCAAAGACAATGGATGAGATCTGGACTAAGATCGACCATAATGTAGTTCATGACCAACAACAGGCACAACTAAAGTTGACTTCCAATTTTCAGAGGGAGAGTAGTAAAGCTGGGTGCAATATTAAGCACACCGTTCTTGGAGAGACAGTTCCAATGGATTTCTTCATCGAGGCTGAAGATATTGTAAGAGGTTTTCCGAGCCAGATGAATACTGCAATTAATTCTTCACCTGAGCCATTCAATTCCATCCAACAGGGGCATCTTTGTCCTAAGATGTTTCCTGTGGGAACACCTAGTGCTAGTTACCCATGGATGAGCAATGGCAGATTTGCATCTGAATACCCAAAGTTGCCTATGGTGGTTCCACCATATCTCACTGAAGGCCAAACAGCAAACACGGGAACTAAGTTTTCGAATTGTATGAATCCAGAGCTGCAGACAAAAATGATGGAATCAGATCGGAAAGAGGATTTGTTTGGAATTGGAAAACGACAGCATGGTAGAGACGAAGAGTCCATGGAGCAACGCCAGCAGCGCATGGTGAAGGACCGTGAATCTGCCAAACGTTCTCGTGTTAGGAAGCAGGTATTTCCATATTGTTGATAACCTATTTGTTTTATTGTGTATTCATATTATTACAATAATTTTATGATAAATTGTGTGCATGAATAAATATTACAGGCTTATATTATGGCTCTAGAGGCTAAACTAAACAATTTGAAAAAAGAAAATGAGCAGTTGAAAGCTGAGAAGGTACTAAAAATAAGCCGTCTATATTTTTCTTTTAACTCTACCTTTTGATATTATGACCAAACATGATGGTCTGTCCTTTTAATTATTTTTGCAGACCATGATTCTTATGGCGAGAAAAGAAATGGTACGATTTCTATTAGCAATCCTTGGACAATATTATTGGTGATGTGCAATTGTGCATAATTGTTACAAAGTACAGTAGTCATTACCACAAAATCTCACACTTACCCTTTTTTGTCAGCCTGCGGAGAAGGTGATTGGGAGGAATGTCAACCCTAGTGTGGACAACAAGGACATATGACCAACAGAAGTTGCAAGTGGTGAAATGGTGGCGTGGGTAGCCACAAATACTTTTTGACTGAGTAGTCCGGAAGGAAAATTAGTCACCAGATATATCATTTTAATTTTCTTTTTTTCATATCAAACTTTGTATTTCAGTGGTTGTAATGTTCTAATATGCGGTGCAATGGTTCCAAACCTGCAAAACTATATGTGGCTCTATTAATTAATCAAAGGTGTGTAACAATATCAGATTATTTTAGATGATAGAAATTGTGTTAAGTTAAATCATCTAGCTTCTTCACCAAACATGCAAGCACACAAATAGAAATGAAAAGAAAGAGCTTCACAGAGACTTTTCTATTGAGATTTTGCCATACCCAAGAGCTAAGGCTAAGATTACCACACCAAGTAAATTGAGATGCTTGGTGTGGTTGGGTAAGAAGGGACTGATATTAGGGTCTCCAGTAGCTGAGGGGCAGCACTTGCCTAGAGGTCAAGGATAGTCGTGTTGCCTGCAGGAGTTTTGGGTAATTGGCTCAACATCTAGAAGGTGGTAGCTAGTCACGGCGGCCGCCTGATCCAAGGTGCACAAGAGCACAAACTCAGCTAGGGGAGTTGATTGTATCTTGCCGAGGTGGCTAGGGGAGTTGAGTGCTTAATCCTTTATTAAATAATTTTAAAAACAGACTCTACGTGAACCTATCACCAAAAATGAACCTTTTCACCACACCAAGAAAAGTGGCCAGCATTTGCCATGGTGCTAGTTTTTGCTCGGCCTGGCCAACTGGAATCCAATGTGTCACTCTTGCCACACCAGGAGGGCTGGCATCGTGGTGCCGTTCCAGTCTACTTGGCATGTCAAGAGTGCGACATTACATTGTCTGTCCTTCGTCCCCATTCCATCCTGCTAAAACCATACCCCCACCAACGAGCTTCATCTAATCCATTCTTTACCATACAAGAAATCTTTGTATAGTGCATATGATATGTCCTTGATAACCAATTTGTTTTCTTCTAACATATTTAGAGTTCCCAAACTCCAGAAGTTATTTAGAGTTTCTTGTTTACTCTAGTGCTGCAATCCCTTCATACTATCAAACAAATTACACCACTCGTAAATTTGTTGCAATGCACAACCTGGGGTTGTATGGCTGGATTACACCTTCTTCCCTCTTCTTCCACAATTTAAAACCGACACACCTTTGCATACTCAACTCAACTATGTTTTCAGCAATATCACTGATGCTTCACAGCATATTACTGATTTGATTGATAGTAATAAGGTTGGGGCCAAATCTAATATGGGTTGTGATGTCCCTAAGAAGAAGACAAAAGTGATGGCCAAGCCGAAGACTATTAGGCATGCA
This sequence comes from Leersia perrieri, assembly GCA_000325765.3. Lineage (NCBI taxonomy): Eukaryota > Viridiplantae > Streptophyta > Magnoliopsida > Poales > Poaceae > Leersia > Leersia perrieri. The sequence goes on from CM002485.1 coordinate 9,448,955, forward strand.
ATCTCAGGGGCACATACTCAGGCACCAGCCAAAATGACAATGGAAGATATACAGAAGATTGTTGTGGAGAAATGTGGGTTACTTCCTGAGGTAGTCGCCATTATGAAGCTACTTAAGACTGTTAATGATGCTTAAGTCTTTAATTATTCCGATGGCTCTCTGTAGCCTTAATGCCCTGTCCTATTCTAGAACTGTTATTACTTTTGTTGCAAACTACTTTATTTGTGCCATGTGTGTGAGACCTCTGCTTATCTTAATGCTACCTACTTTTATTTGTGCCGGAATGGTTTGCAATATGAGCTGTCCTTGGAAAAACTTTGTTTTTTCCCTGCTTCTTTTCTATCCTTAGAAGTTTCCCAATGAGTACAAATAAAACAAAACTCGTCAGATGTTGTGCTGGAACATTAGAGGTTTGAACTCCAAAGACAAATGGGTAGCTCTAAGGAATAAAATTGATGAAAGCAATTGTGTCATTGAGTGTTTACAAGAAACCAACTTTTTTTTATATTCTTATATCAGAAATTTTTGCACAAAGATATTTGATCAATTTTCCTTTCAGCACTCTGTGGAGGCTTCTAGTGGGTTTTTGACCATTTGGAATAGCTCTGTTGTACATGGAACTGTTTGTTTCCTATCATCCCATTGGGCTAACAGTAGATTTTGTGTCAACCTCCTTTATTTTTGTTAAATGGACCCTAACAAATATCTATGGACCTTCTGCTGGGGAAGAAAGGGACAATTTCATATCCTGGTTGAATGATGTGCGGATTGAGGTTGATCAGAACTGGATTTTCATGATATTTTAACTTTATAATATCAATTGAAAAAAGGAATTTACCAAGAGGGGATATGAATGATATTCTAATTTTCAATGAAGTACTGAGCAATGTTGTCCTAATTGAGTTGCCCCATTAAAGGGAGAGCTTTCACATGGAGTAATATGCAATCAAATCCCCTCCCGCAGCAATTGGATTGGGCATTTGTCACTGGACATTGGTTCATCACTTTTCCCCACACTTTTTTCACTGCTTTGGGAAAATATATTTTTGATCATGCTCCCTGTGTGATATCAGTAGAACCCAGTTCCAGAGTCCAACATTTTTAGGCTTGAGAACTACTGGATTGAAATGAATGGGTTCATGGAGGTAGTACAAAATTCCTGGAACATACCACTTAGATCAAACAACCAGCAATCAAATTAAATGCAAAGCTGAAAATTTTAAGAATTATGAAAAGCAGGAGTGTCTAAACTCAATAATGTGATCACAAATAGCAATTATTTGGTGAGTCGTTTGGATGGTATTGAGGAATCAAGACCCTTTTTCCTGCAGGAATGGAATTACAGACAGATACTCAAGACTCACATCATCAAGTTATTGTATTATAAAAATGAGTTCTGGCGAAAAGATACATTGTTAGGTCTGCAAAAAATGGTGATGAGAATGTGAAATTTTTCGAAGCCACAGCGACTGACAGGTACAAAAGAAACAAAATTTCTCATCTACAGCTGCCTAATGGCAACATTGCTATGGAGCATGCAGACAAGGTCATGGTTTTTTTAGTACCTTTAAAGAACGAATGGGAACTATGGAGTACAACAATATTTTAGACTTGGGCAGTGTGATTACTCCTGGTAGTGAGCTCAGTTGTTTGCCAATTTTGCCAACTAGAGAGGAAATGGCAAATATCATCAAAAAGAAGCTTGTCGATAAGGCACCAGGCCCTAACGGTTTCAATGGCTTGTTTCTCAAAAAGTGTTGGCATATAATTTCACTGGACTTCTATTCTCTACCTGAACATTTCTTTCAGCTGAAAATCTCCATGACAAATTTGAACTCATCATTCATAACTCTTGTGTCGAAGAAGGTAAATCCTGAAAAAACAAATGACTACTGGCAAATTGCTCTCCAAGTAATTCCTTTAAAATTCATGACCAAAATAATGGCAGATAGATTGCAGTCCAAAATCCTTGGGATCATTCATGAAAACCAATATGGTTTCATTAAACATAGAACAATTTGAGATTGTCTGGCCTGGACTCTGGAGTACATACATCAATGCCATCAGGGTAGAAGGGAAATAGTCTTGCTTAAGATTGACTTTGAAAATTTTTTGGCTCTATTCAACATGGGCTCATTTTGGATATGCACACAGGGGTTTTGATAGTACTTGGATCAGACGGGTTAGTGATGTTCTTACTATAGAAAGCACTTCTGTTTTGTTAAATGGAGTCCTTGGAAAGGAATTTCTAAGCAAGAGAGGGGTTAGGCAGGGTGACCCACTCTCACCCCTTCTTTTTGTCCTGGCAACATGACAACCTACTTGCTATGCCCATTTAGACACATGGCCAATTCCCCATAATTCAATATGCTGATGACACTCTTATAGTCCTCCAAACTAATCAAAGAGATACCTTTTGATTAAAAGTTCTGTTACATACTTTTGTTGTCTCAACTGGCATTAAAATTAATTTCCACATGTCCTGCATGATTACTATCAATGTTGTTGACAAGAAGATGGAAATATTAGTTGTAACTTTCGGGTGTAAGGTGGGGACTTTGCCTTTCACTTGTCTGGGATTACCTATGGGGAATTGGGGACAACAAAACAAAGGATAATAGATTAAGCTCCCCTTGTGGACAAAGTGGAAAGAAGGCTGCCTGCTACAACCTTCTTCCTCAATCATGGACAGAGATAACACTGGTTAATTATGTCATGTCAGCTCTCCCAACATATTATATATGCAGACTCAAGCTTCCAAAAAAGATAATTCAACACATTGATCGTGCAAGGAGAAATTGTTTGTGGAGAAAGTCAGGGGACACACAACTGAGGACAGCTTCCTTGGCAGCATGGGAATTGGTCTGTAAACAAAAAACAAGGGAGGGCTTGGAATAATAAATTTGGAATTTCAGAACACGGCATTACTCATGAAAAACCTAGTCAAATTTTTCAATAAGAGGGATCTGCCATGGGTTTAGCTAGTCTGGAATAATATTACTCAAATGCAAGTATCCCACCTCATTGACATGTTGAAAAGGGTCCATCTGGTCGAATGATATTCTTAGGCTTATCCCTCTTTTCAGAGCAATTACAAATTTGTCCATTGGTCCTGGTGACATTTTTTTATTTTGGAAAGATTCTTGGTTGGGGAAAATATGGAGCAGTAGTTTGTGACCTGTTTTCTTTTGTAAAAAATGAGGATATTTATTTATTCTCAGAGCTTAGTGTAGATGGCCTAGAAAACGGATGGAGATTCCGTGACATAGTCCCGTGACATTCTCGGTGACATACTGTCACTGACGTGTGGGACCAGGCACATATAGGTCCCACAGATTAGTGACAGTATGTCACCGAGAATGTCACGGGACTATGTCACCGAATCTGGATCCCTAGAAAACCTATTCCATCTACCCCTATTCCATCCTTGGAATACATTGGAAATCTCACCTGGAGTTCATGAATATGACCATGGAGGCTCACCAATCTTTTGGACATTATTTTCTCATTGAAGTAATAGCTATTGCTTTGTGGAATATTTGGAGGAGAAGAGATGATTTTATTGTTAAAAATATTAGACCTTTTATCATGGGGAAGCTTTTCTTCAAGGAGGATTTTACTCTACTTTTGTTTAGAGTAAAGGAATGATCTAGACACCTGTATCAATCATGGCTAGACTTTCTTTTATCTCTGCCCTTGTAAATATAATCTGTAAATACTGTTATATATTTCTTAATATATTAACATAGTAGGAGCCTCTTCTGTTGTTTCTTGTCAAAAAGAAAAATCACTTAACAGACAATCCATTACCCTTTCAATGCAACTATTTACAACAGCTCATTTATGCAAAATAGCCCTACTATGCCGTAGTTTAGTATCTCTTGCATTTTCTTTGCAGTACGTTTGTATTCAGTCTTGTTGTTGTAGTTGTTCAGAGAAGAGGAGGTTCATCAAGGAAGCTGAAGGTTGAATAGGTAACATGGTTTTATTCTCCTCCAAAATCTTTTGCCTATGGAGTGGTATCGAAGCTGTCACTAGATGTTTTCCTTTTGTCCGCTGTAGTTTTCTTGTGTGAGAGGACTAAGTACCTCTGATCTAAGTATATGAATGAGAATATGTTACTACCTAATGATTTGCTTATGATTAGGAACCTTGGTGAGGTCGAGGGAGCGCTTGGAGGGTATTTAGGAGGAGGAGAAGGTCACTCATGGCGACCAACCTAAGTTGGAGGTTAACCTATGTTAGCTTCACATCTTCCTTGGTTAAATTGGATGCCCAGATCACATCCGGACTCTGTTTTTGACGTTCTACATATATATGGAAATCTAACGAGAATATCTTTCCAACAGATTTGGTTCTAGGCCTAAAATTGACCTACATCAACGTAAACATCAAATCAAAAAGAGTTTCCTAAATCTATCAAGGTGCTACATCACCGTCTTTTGGCTCATTGGGCTTTGTATCACGTCGGAGATCACTAGGGACGCGTCTAGGGTCTTGTTCCCCCAATTTACCCTTTATATACAGTAGCCGTCATCAAGATTAGTTTGGTTTTGCTTAGATTATTCCTTTCTTCAACAGTAACGCCATCCATCGGTTTGTGGAACCCCACTTTCGAGAGTTAATCATATATATGCAATTGTATTGCAATTGTATCCTTCTCAGCAAGGTCAATCATGTTTTGATATGGTTGATAACCAGAGGAGACGTGGTGTTGTGGTTGCAAGGTCAGGTCTTGTTGATCGGAAGCTAGATTGTGTGTGTCAAGTCTCTGCCAAATTGAAGTCTATCTTTACCTGATGAGAAGTAGAAAGAATAGCAATTCCCATTCTGCCCAAAACCTTAGGAATTCCATGATGGAAGTTCAAGCAACTCCGTTGCCATCACGTGGTATCAAAGCTTAAGGTGATACCGTCACGTTATTCTTACCTTAGTTTTGTTATTTTTGTTTGCATCCGAGAGACTAAAAAAAAGCCAAAAAAATAGCCGTAGGTATATTTCTTCCACTATCCTATAACCCTATTTACCATTTAGTTGTTTGCATAATTTTGTTGGAGAGTTCGTATTGTTGAGTTTGTGCCCTAGTCGAGTTCGTGGTTGTTGGTTTAGATTCAATTTTTTGTTTCTAGATTTATTTGTCATGTTACGTCAGAGCCTCCCTTGAACGATTAATTCGAACTGTTAGCCGTCTTGTGTTAATGTAACACCCTGCCTCCAACAGTCGCATTAGCTTGCCCAACATATTGAGCGGACCTGCGTTCGCATAGTACAAATCTTACACTTTCATTCTCGTTTCGTGTAAAAGGGTTAACCTGGTGGTACCATGGTTGGAGCACAATGGCTTATAAGCAAGTCATCACCCACTTAACTTCCAAGATGGTATTAAATCACCACAACACGCCACTTCTGGGCTACTTAGGCCAACACAACACCACACTACAAGGCTTCATTGGGTTGGAGTGTTATAATCACCCCCCTTAAGTGTTGACGCCCCAACAGCTCACCGCACAAACAACAGAGGCCTAGAACCTCCCCCTCGGTGTCGTATTCCCTCCGCGGACCCGTACAAATAGAGAAGGTTTATGCTCTACTACCAACAGTAACACATTACCTTTAACAATCGCATCAGTCCGCTCTACACATTGAGCGGACCCCGTTCGCATAGTAGCACTCTTACACTTTTGTACTCGCTTTGTGTAAATGGGTTAACCCGGTGGTATCATGGCTAGAGTACAAAGGCTTATAAGTAGGCCCTCACCCAGCTAAAATTTCAAGGTGGTACTAAACCACGACTACAAACCATTTTTCAAGACCACTTGGGCCAACACAACACCTTACTACAAGGCATCATTGTGCTGGGGGTGTTACAGTTAATAACCTGATTTTGCAAGCCTGATTAGATAAGTCACAAACCGCCTTGTGTTAATTTCCTTGCATCTACTAGTCACCTTGTTAGCTCGCTAAACCTATTTGCTACTTGCTAGTGAAAACCCTAATTCACGCCACCATCAGTAAAACAACCATAACTTTCACATACGAACTCTGAGTTGGACGTTCTTCTACTGTTGTACATCTACAAAATATTTTGCACTTTGCTCTCCCTAACTTTGTCAGGTTTCCTGAATTTTTTTTTGTGAAATTCAGCTTGGAAGTTTATGTTTTTGACCTCAGAAACTTGTAGCACTACTTTACACGCGCACAAGAAATTTTCCATAGACCACATCTTATATCGGATTGAGTTATTACTTTCTGAAGTTGCTATTCTGTATTCTCGGTTGAGAGAAAAATAAAAAAAAGGTATAAAAAATATTGAGAAAGAAAGAGAAGAGGTGTCTCCATTGAGGTCGTCTTTCGAGTTCTCTTGTAGTGTGTTGAGTATAGCTTTCAGAGGTTATTCCTTGTTGAGAGATTTTTGTGCAAGACAGATCCTAAGTCTTTTGTTTCCACTCTTGCTTGTTAGACTAATTCTAGGAACGTGTTTCTACCAGTGACTACTACAAATACTTGTGTCATTTATTCGACATTACAATCTAATATTGAATTATTTTCCACCAACATATTTGATCTTTCCAAGCTCCACATACTTCCAATCAACACAAAATTCGACCTTTGCAATCACCAAAGCACACCCTCTGGACAACACACTACCCGGTTGTGTCTTTACTGTGTTGCATCGGTAAGAACTTGGTAAGAAGCTCACAGTTGTGAGATTGGGGGAGATATTTCACATGTCCTATTCTAGTAGTTCATAGGTATAATCTTTTGTTTTCCCTTTTCTCGTACTAACCATGGCAGGGGGTGAGGAATTCACCAGTTGTGTTTTTTGTAGCAAGTTGGACCCAATGCTAGACCAGCGAAAGATGGAATTGAAGGAAGCAATCTAGAAGGAGGTCATTGACCAGGAGAATTGATGAGTAGGAGAATAATCTACTAGGAGATGATGATCAAGACGACATGGGAAAAGACATCATTTACAACAACAAGGGCAATATTAACGCTCATGCAACACGAGACAAATGAATGAAATGAAGACTTCGCTTCAATCGTTGAGGTATGAGAGGTAATAATAATGATAACAATAATAGTCATAACAACAACCACCATGCTTGAGCCAATGATGATCCTTTTGCTAAAGTCAAATTTTCTATACCTGCCTTTAAAGGTGTTTATGATGCTGAAGCATATCTCGGGAGATGACAGTACAACAAAAATTTAACGCACACCTAGATCATGACATTCATAGAGTTCGGCAAGCTACTAGTGAATTTAAGGAATTTGCTATTATATGGTGAAATGGACTAGGTAATACTCGTGGGCAACCTGTTACTTGAGATAGACTAAAAGAAGCAATGTGTGATAGATTTGTTCCTCCTTCCTACCAACATGATTTGCGTAAGAAATTACACTATTAGAGCAAGGTGATATGTCTATTCAAGAATTTTATGTAGATTTACAGGGTAGTTGAGTTTACAGGGGGTAAGATTTGTCGTTTTTACGGTGGGTTGAGGTGTCAAATTCAGGATAATCTTGATTATAAAGAATATGCGACTGTCAATTGTTTGTTCCAACTTACTATGCTTGCCGAGAAAGAGCTGCAAGGGCTGCATTCAAAGAGCCGAAGCAGCTTGGGAAGCTTCTTTCCGCCTAAGTGGACAACACCATCAACGACATGGTCGCCAAGCCATCAGCGAGCTCTCGTACGCCACCACCAGGGTACATGCGGTCTTCAACCCGTGCTACTGCCATGGTGCCGTACACGACACCTATTATACGTTCTTCAGAGGCCACTAAAGCTGCAATAACACCGCCAAGACGGCATCCTTTATAGCCTCTATGGATCGCACTTCCAAGATTCAAAACCACCGCTGCCATGGGATTGGTCACTTGCAGTGGAATTCCCTAGTCAACGAGCCGATAGGATCAAGAATAGGAGAGCCGATGGGTTTATCATCTTTGATCAAATCAGTGGCTGTATCAATCGTTGCTTCGAGCTCATCGCTGGAAAATTCTTGGGCTTTCTTCTTCTTCTTCTTTTTGGTGACGACAGTAAGGCGCCCACTATCGGTATGGGGATATGAAGTTTTCCATTTTTTTTCACTTTGCTGGCTCATGAGTTCATCCCGCTAAGTAAGGTGACAGCAGGCGTTCATCGGCTCCAAGGTTGGGAGTAGGAAGTGCCTTCACATATTCAATGGGCCTGTAGGGTCTGCTAACCGTTGGTCCTTTGATGGATCGATGCTGAAAAAGCAACTGAATTAGAAGCAGTAATGAATTGAAAGGGTAGAAAGGAACAATTGAGTTAATTTTTTACCTCGTCAGCTGGTACGAAGTCTGGGAAGAGTTTCTTGCAATAGCGGGACGCTAGCGGATTAAAAATATGTCCATTCTTCCCACCATGCATTCCGTAGAGATGAAACCGGTGCTAATATTGTGATATTTGATGGGTTACTGATCAATGGGGGAGTAATGTTCAGGATCCCATTGTTTTCTAGACCCCTAAAATCTGCTTTTCTTCGACACAGATGGTCAGAATAGTGAAGTTTGATCGGAAATTGGCTATGACCAAGTTGACGGGCAACTACTGATGGATGGTAAAACTCATAGGTAATAGTGCTCTCTTTTCAGCCCGAGGAGATACCCGATGGGAGGAGACATGGACAGAAGCAAGAATAGAAGTTTAGTTTGCTCTCAGGAGTGCTGAGTATCGCCTAAAGGTCTATGTCTATTGGATTTTTGAGAACATTGGCCTCGCCATAAGCATACCAGATTGTTTCTTCATTCGTAAGTCCAGTATAAAAGCAGTTAAACCATTTACTGACAACAGATGCAGATGATATCTTCCCAAGGAGAGTGTAGACCGCTTCGCCGATTGAAGTACAACCGCGATCACAAAGGTTGGAGGGGACCTCAACATCTTCCTTTTTAGCGGCAGCATTGATGAGGACATGACCGGGTCGCATATGAACATGACTACATTATTCTTAAATAAACCAAAGGTGCACTCTATTTATATTAGATATACATTCTATATATTTGAACAAGTGATATTGCACCATAATTTGCTATTGTTTACATTTGCAAAAGTGCTTGCATGGATAAAAGAGATGATACTAGGCTCAAGTGAATTGTGGATGATCAAGGAGGTTGATTGGGAACCAACACATGAATTTTCCAACACTTCTCCAACTCCACCACGTCACATTTAGGCCAAGAGTCCAGCCTAACTCAAGTCTTGTTAGCGTGTTTGGTTTCTCCTGATAGCACCAACTTAAAACGGACATTTCTGTTGACCTAGAAGGTTTCTCGGGGCCCACGAGTACTTGTTGGAAAGCTTATGGAGTCTACTTTCAGATGGCTTTGGTTTCGCGCCAAAATACGTCCTGAGTTAACAGGAATCTTCAAAACAAGTTACATACCTCATCCAGTCCGAATCTGATTTGGGTCTTGGGCCTTGTAATTGTGTCGTGGGCTTAGCCCAAGCGGGTGTGCGCCCTAGGGCAACCCTAGGACGTCCCTAATTCATATATACTCAGTAGCCGCCGCCGTTTTGGGTGGGTTTTGCTTAGATTATCTGCCGTTGCAGTTTTCGCCGTTTAGTCGGTTTGTGGAACCCCAAGTGTGAGCTTCATCTATATTTGCAATATATTCAGATTACGTCTATCTTGTTCTTGCTTATGTTCTTCGATTCGCATGCAGGGATTAGCTTCTTGGCAAGGTCAACTGGGTTTTGGCATGGTTGATAACCAGAGGAGACGTGGTGCTGCGATTGCGAGGCTCAAGAGCGTGTTCGTTCAGAAGCCAGATCGACGTGTGTCAAGTTTCCGCCAAATCGTTGTTTATCAATACCTATCGGAAGATCGAGACCTAACATCCTCATCAAGCCTTGATTGCTTCAGCTTCGAATTCATCAAGTGGGAAGCTGATGGAAGACAACGTTGGCGATCCAGATATAAGAAGTATTCAAATGTAAAAACAGGGGTCGCCGGTACAGCTGATGGTTTCCTGAGACAAGATCTTGGCCGATACTCCTTGAAGGAGCGTGCAAGTTTCCCCAAGAAGAATTCTTCCCGTCGGGATGCTAACCCCTTCCACCAATTTCTTAGCCTGATGAGGGATGTTAGGTCGCGATCTTCCGATAGGTAAAGGTAAACAATGATTTGGATGGAGTCGCAACACACGTCGATCCGGCTTCTGAACGAACACGCTCTTGAGCCCCGCAATCACAGCACCACGTCTCCTCTGGTTATCAACTGTGCCAAAACCCGGTTCACCTCGCCAAGAAGGCTAATCCCTGCATGCGAATCGAAGAACACAAGCTAGGTAGAGGCAATCTGAATATATTGCCAATATAGATGAAGCTCACAATTGGGGTTCCACAAATCGACTAAACGGCGAAAACTGCAACGGCAGAATAATCTAAGCAAAACCCACCCTAAACGGCGGTGGCTACTGAGTATATATGAGTTAGAGACATCCTACGGTTGCCCTAGGGCGCACACCCCGTTGGGCTAAGCCCATGACACAATTACAAGGCCCAAGACCCAAATCAGATTCGGATTGGATGTGGTATGTGAATTGTTTCGAAGATTCCCGTTGACTCAGGATGAATTTTGATGTGAAACCAAATCCATATGAAAGTATACTCCATAAGCTTTCTAGCAAGTACTCTTGGGCCCCGAGAAACCTTCTAGATCAATGGCAATGTCCGTTTTAAGTTGGTGCTGTCAGGAGGAACCAAAACCGCGAACAGGACTTGAGTTGGGCTGGACTCTAGGCCCAAAAACAACATGGTGGAGTTGGAGAAGTCTTGGAAAAGTTATATATTGGTCCCCAATCAACCTCCTTGATCATCCATAATTCAGTTGAGTTCAATATTCTCTTCTTTATCCATGCAAGCATTTCTGCAAATATAAACGAACACAAATTATGGTGCAGTATCACTTGTTCAAATATATAGAATGTATATCTAATATAAATAGAGTGCACCTTGGATTTATTGAAGAATAGTGTAATCGTGTTCGTATCCGATCCGGTCATGTCCTCATCACAGCCAAAAGCTGCATATTTGTCGTCCGCTCGAGGGTTGATCTGCAAAAAATGAATTGTTCGAACCGCATATTGAAGAATGTAGCATGCTCTCTTTGGTTGACGGTGCCCTCTTTCATGTTATGTTCAATATAATGATTGCATCCTGCAGTCTTCGAAACCTTGAGTTGATATGTGGTGAGGGAGTTCTTGAAATTAGACAGGTTGAAGCCTGACGTGATGTCTAACCCAATGAGCATCTTGACATCTAGGAGAGTTGGGGTCATTGGCATCTTGAACTCAGCTAATGATAAACCGATAAATTGTGCAATCCCCAAGTTCTCCCAGATTGAGTGGTAAGATTTATGCACCCAATGGTACCACTTGTTCCAGTTGATGAGATGAGAAGGCCAACAATATATCGTCCCTTTCCAGCCTAATAGATCCATTTTTGCCATTTTGAAAGGGATCCGATTTGTCTCGACATTAACGAAATTCGTGGGGTCGGTATTACCCATTGGGCGAAGTAGATGGTGTTTGCTTTGTCAGCACGGGGGATGAGGTTGTACTTCTTGAGGGCCTGCATAGGGATTTAGTAAAAATACAAATGAACTGGAAGAATGGGGAAGAACACCGGAGAACAAGGGAAAACAAAAAGGCAGCTCTAGACTTGAATGCATGAACAAAATCATAAAAAGATATTGGCGAACACAATTTATCTCAGGGATTGAAGTCAATGGCGCCATTTACACCAGATTCTAATGGAATGATACGGTGTTTTTGGGTCGGCGGAATAGTTCGATGGAGCAGGAGAGAAAAGGGATGCTACAAAGGTTGAAGGGTGAAAAGGAGAGACTGGAGAAGACGAGAAGGTGGATGGGACGGGGTTCAAAAAGGAAGTCATCATTAGGTGAAAGAAACGAGGTGCCGCTTTCGTGTTTCATCCCTATTGGGCCTGTAAGTGCTTAATGGGCCTTAAAGAATGAATTTCAGAGCACCAATGCTACTCCAAAATTAGGGGGATTGTGTTGACAGTAGAATTTGGATCAGTCTATTGAAGCCGATTGGAATTCAAGAAAAGGGATCAGATTTGGAACATAATCGGGAATGGAACGGATATTGTTTTTGCTTCCATGTAGTGGAGTCTGATTGTATCTAATGTAGAAGGTTTGGAGTCTTAATTTCCTTGGTCTACAAGGTTTGGAGTCTTAATTTCCTTCTGTGTAATGATCGCACATGTTATGCCGAGCAACTCGTGTTCTAGTAGGAGTCGAATTGCCAAAGATTATAAATAATGTACACCAAGTATTCTAAAGGGACAAACACAATCAATACAACTTTCGGCGCATCGCCACCATAGCTTGCAAGGTTTTTGACGAGACCATGCTATTATGTACCCCCTATAGCTATTCTATACCCCCCATCTCCTCCCAAGGCCCATCCCACCTTCCACCTCATTCAAAGGCCGGTACAAGGGTTCCTCCTGTGGGTCAACCCCCTTATGGGCCTCCCCCGTCTACCTAAGCCCACCCCGCTCCTCACAAGAATTATCCAATGACGCGAAGGCTAAACCACTTTTTTCTAACAGTGTGGTACAAACATTTTAAAAAAATAATATAGGAGGTGAGAGATTCTACTGTTTAAAGTTTGAAATCTTAAAAATATCTATATGATTTGTACAAGTATACACTAATGTTATGACATTAGTTATGTAGTAACGGCGCACGTTCTATATAGTAACGATGCTATGTTACTATAAAATATATGCTTTGTTACTGCACAATTGCAGTAATGTCGTGATAGTAGTGCAGTATCATGTGTGTTGTTACTGCACAACTGCACTAACATCGTGACGGAAGTGCATTGACTCGTGCGTTGTTGCTGCAGAATGTCGTGATAGAAGTGTAGTAATATTGTGATAGAAGTGTAATAACACGGTAATTACAATCTTGTACTAACATCATAATAAAAAGAGTGAGTTGCTTTTTTACCTATGTTGCAATTTGGACAGGGGTCAAAGCATTCTTTTCATTTTGGACCAGATTTCCTTGCCAAATGCTTTACCTTGAGAATGTTCTTCTCCCTTCCACTTCCTCTCTCTTTCAGCAATGAAGATTTGTGTGTCGACCATTAGCAGGGTAAAATGAGGTCAACCTGTCCCTGCCCACGCCTGGCGGTGCGTGGTGGCTGATGATCCTCCTGCCACCCGCCGCCGATCCTCCTCTCGACTTCTCCTCCTCGACCGCCGGCAGCCCAGCACGGCTGTCGCGCCACCACCGCCTTGGACGACACCACGCTCGCCTCCTCTTGTCGCCGCCGCCATTGCCTCTGCTTCCTTTTCTCTCGTGATGACATGTCGTCTTTCTTGAATGGCACGCCGCCGTCGGCCAGCGGCGGCATCTTCGGGGAGAACTCGTTGGAGTTCGGCGCCGTCGTTGCTTGGAACACCTCGACTTGTTTCTGATCACATGCGAGCTTCTCTTCTTCCTGACTGTTCAGTTTCTTCTGAACTTCTGACGAAAACAAAGTTTGTGAATTGTTAATATCTCGATTCGTCAATCGTCATCTTGCTTGCTGGCTTCTTGCTGATGGCAAAAATAAGAGAGGTTTCCAAGCTCATGTTGCTTGCTGGTGGAGAAGAATAGAGATCTTCCTTAATTCTGTGAACTCGAGGTCCAACTCCTCTACTGCCGCAGGCTCAGCGCCGTGCTTGTGCACCTCCGCTGGTTTCCACGAGCTCATTCAACATGCACCAAACTGGCTAACAGAGAACAGAGGACAGTGTTCTGGTTCACTGACATGTGGGCCACCAAGTCCAAAGTGCAACACTTTGGTAACTAAACATGGTCTAAAGTGAAAAGAGATGGTATCACCTGGTCCAACATGCAACTTAGGTAATAAAAACTAGCCCAAGGTGCAATTTACTCTAATAAAAATATAGTAACATACGATATGTGACTATATAATGTTGCTACAGTTTTACTAGTGCATATGGAGAGCTAAAAGATTGTATTTCCAATCTTTAGAGAGCAATATCTCTCGTGTCTTATATTATCTTTGAGAACTAGTTTCGACACAATGGTTTAAAAAAGTTATTTAGAAAATTATACCTATCATGACTATATTTTGATGTTGTAATTGCAAATTAGTCATCGTGTTATTGCACTTTTTAAACAGGCAAAAGTGGGAAAAGGTGTGGTGTAGGGGAATTAAAGGGTGGATTTGACCGGTCGGGCAGTGCTTTGACCAGTGCGTGAGGGTGGTTTTGGGCCCTTGGAAGGGGGTGGGCAGAATAGTTATTTCGTAGGGAGGGGAGGGGAGGGGGTATAGAAAGTCATCCGAAGATGGCATCAACTCCCCTAATAATGATCATTGAGTAGTCTACATTTTTGGCGAGTCAACCTCGTACTCCTCGAATAGGGAATACAAAAAGGAAAGCGTGGTCAATAAGAAACTAGTATTAACGGTAGCCAATGTTACACAAGGACCTAGCAATCGACTAGGGCCTGCTCCTCGTATGTACTAATGTGTGCAATACAGTGGCGTTCTTGCCTTGGACGGGTTTGAGGTATTGTCCTGTTCCACACAACTTTCCTAGGATACCCACAAGAACACCCCAATAATTACTGTAGGGACTATGTATAACACATCGAGGAGAACCACAAGTAGACTTGCGGCTATATAGCTACTTGAGAACATCTAGATTATCTCTCTACATATACAATAATACCTCTATGGCGCAATACCTGCGGCTATCTAGCTACTTTGACGAGTATTCCTTCAACATACAGTTGTCCTAACTAGCTATGGCGCAAGTTATTTTCCCCGTACAAAGACAAGTTACTCGATCTTCTCGGCATCACTCTAGAGTTCTTGGATTCCAAGGCATGATGTCGATATTACTTATAGAAATTATCTAGTTTGTATTCAAAAATAGTTTGTACTTTCTTTCTCTATAATACATATATATATATATAGTTTTTGATTTCAGACCATAACATGCTATAGTCCTAGGTCTGCCACCGTATGCTCTTATACACTTACTAGCTCTTTGCTAATGATTATGGACGAATAATCCTATCAACTATGCCAGGGGCTACCGGAATTTGAATTCTCACGACAACTTTGTGTGTACGTATGGAATCGCTTGAAACCACTCTGTTTGCCTTGTATTCCTCCAAGTTTAGCTTCTCGACACCGTGTCAAACCGAATACGTTCAAGTTAAACTTGACACATTATAAAAACTGTACACGTTCGAGAAGATAGCTGGGGGCTAGGAGATAAAAAATCAGACCAGATAGGAACTAATAGATACAAAAAAAACTATGAAAAGTTTCTCATTAAGGCCTACAGAATATACATAAAGTTATTATGGAACTGAATCACTCGAGATGTTACTCAACAATGGCCTCCCTAAGCTCCTACATCTCCTCAATAAGCTCCCCTTGTTTTTCTACGGTAGCCCCACCTCGATGGACTCCATCAGGTCCACTTCAAGGTGTTCTTAATGCACGCAAGGGAGAAGCTAATGCAGTCGGTGCAAGCTTCCTTGGCCTCTCGATATATTTTCTTGCAGTACTCCTCGTCGAGCATCTCGAGGTTGATAGGCAAACTCCCTACGGAGGAGGTGACAGTGCTGACATTACCAATCGTAGGGATCTCGGTGTTGTGCCCAAGAGCTCTAGTGACCTTGTAGAGGTCATCGAAGCTTTTTGTCAAATTGAGCTCACCACCTAAGGATGGTTGAGCTCGGTGTTCATCTTCTTCTCCCGAATAGCCTCCCTATTACTGCATTCCTGGTGCTCTCGTGCTAGTTTTGCCTTCCGCGCTTCGAGATGCGTGACCCAATCGGACTCTTGCCATAGTTATCGTAGCAGCTCGTCCATGTTGGTGGTCACCCTCTTGATTTTCATGAAGCACACCTGCATTCTCTGGCTGATTTGCTGGACTTTGGATAATGGCCAGCAGAGCATCATTGGGTTCTTCATGTTCGACTACAGGGACAGCGAAGGGAGGGTAATGGAAGCTAATGGTGCAGGCAAAGGCCAGACAAGAGATAAGGGCCTTCACTGATGCGGCGCCTTTCTTGTTAAGAGCCCTAACAAAGTACAAATCAACAATGAAAATCTACTCAAACGTTGAAATAGGGTACTCGAAAAATAAGTCAGATTGTATCTATTCATACCTTGTCCTTCTCGCCTTGCTCGAAGGATGGACTACATCAGGAGAAGAGGGGAATCTAGCAGGCTATCGAGAAAGCAATTTTCAGATCGAGTTCAACACAAATACTCCAATGAGTGTGATGTCTAAGGGAAAAACTCAAGTACGGGAAAGCCATACTACCTGACCCAGCTTTAGCTTCTTGGTGCCCAACATTCGTGTAGTAGGCTCTTCATGGGAGGGGGGTATCTTTTGTAAGCCTGGCTCTTCAGAAGGGATCTCCTCCTCCTTGGTGGTGAGAAGCTTACTCCACAACGCCTGCCCGAGTTCATTAAGAATGAAAGCATTTTTGGTGTAATCTTGATTCAGCAGGAGTCCCTGGACAATAGTTAAAGGCCACTCCTGCGAGTGGATCCTCGATTAGTAACTATTCTAATTATACTCAATTACAAGACTCTAATTGAAAAGGCTAAGAGAAGACTTGCATCCTTCGGACGGATACTCGTAGCGTGTCTCAGCAGTTCGATCTGTAGGAGAACCCATCTCCAGCATGACGCCTACCATGACCTTGATCTGCTCAGATTTGAGGTTTGAACATATGCGTATACAACATGTTAATGCAAGTAGATATCAATAGCCACACATAGGCTGCGTTCGTATGTAGCCAAATGGCAACTTAGAACAGTGCTTTTTTTTCTTGGCACGCTTCCCAATGTACATAAAAATGTGTTTTTTAGAGAAATTTTCTACACGAAAGTTGTTTAAAAAATCAAATTAATCTATTTTTGATGTTTAAAATAACTAATACTTAATCAATCATATACTAATGATGTTTCTCGTTTCACGTGCAAATACTATTCTGAGTGGCACCTTATGAAATGAACGCAGCCATAGTAACTCAAAACGGGTAAATACATTTACTCGAGAAGCGTGTATTGTCTCCTGGAGCCTTGTAGTTGGATGCGGGGTGAGATCGTCACTAAAAAGGAGAGATTTGCCACTTGGTGTAGTCGTAGATGACTTCGTAAGTGGTCAGCCCGTTGCCCTCAGCTGATCCACCCAATTGATGAATACCTTTAGGGATGGGGTCAAGAGAGACTTCGGGTTGTTGCACTCCTTGGGTACAACCTGAGGAAACTCGTAGTGCAGGGAGTTCTCGTCGGCTTGGAGATAAAACCACCCATCTTCCACTTTGGACTTGATGACACCAACTCGCTTGGGATAAATTCTGTTTTCCGATGATCGCGGCGTCGGAAGAAACATTAGCCTACCCCTTGAGCACTTGTGAGTCTGAGATCATTGTGCTGGTGCCGACAAAGTTTTCACACAGATGTGTGAAAATGCTTAATATAGCGATGGAGTTGGGAGCAAGGTGGTAGAGGCAGATGCCATTGGTATCCAACACCGACGCTAAGAACTTGGAGAGAAGAGGAGGAAGGCCACACTGGATGAAGAAGTGAAGACCGTAATCTTGCCCAGGACAGCCTCAGGACTAGGCCGCCCAGGTTCACGATCCAGGATCCCCACTTTTGGGAGAGATCCCTCCTCCATCTTTAGGAGATCAACCTTCTGGATAGATGACTTGCCCACCGCCATTGGAGGAGATGGAGAATGGAAATGAGGAAGTTGGAGTAGGAGTTGTGCAGATTAGGGTTCTTGAGGAAATTGGAACAGACTGGGCAAATGTGTCGGCCGATTCTAAATAGATCTCGTAATATAACATACTAGATTTTTTGGGAAAAATTTTTGCGAAAATATTTTAAAGTTGCCGTTCGTCGTTTTTATTGAGTTGGAGCTCCCTCAATCTTTTTCCCCTTGCCATCCACCTTCTTAATTACACCCAAATACACAAAAATGATCCTACCAAATATTATTCATAACCAAATATTATTCAGAAAGTTCCATACTAAATTTCTATCCAAATTTTCCTATAAATCTTCTTTAGGTTCACAGTTTCCTGGACGAAATCCTCCTATATGCAGCCAGCAACCATGTCCCTGCCTGCCTTGCAGCTAGCTGCTGTTGCTGCTCCTTGATACAGGCAGAGCCAGACGAGAGCCTGTGTGCCTCTGCCTTGTACGTGTAAACGCCACTGCCGTACGCCGCTGTTAATCTTACACCTTCGCACAACTTCCAGTGAACACCACGCAGCTGCTTGCATCTGTCATACGTGTTCCTCATGTATACAACAACTAGAAGCAGATGGTTCCATCCGTATCCAAAAATCAGGAGCTCGTCTCCATCCAGCTCAAACTCGGCAAACACCACCATCCATCACCGTTGCCGCCACCGTCCTTCCTCTCCGTCCTCCTCCAACAAACCTTGTCGTCGATCGACACCAACAGAGAAAATATTC
>CM002485.1:9467596-9480925 GCA_000325765.3 Leersia perrieri
CCCCTGGAGACCGTGATATTGGCCTCCCCTCGCCGGGAGCCGGCCTCCTCTGTCGCCGCCGGCGTCCCTCTGCCAGCCAGCCACCGTGAGAAGAGAGAGATGAGTGAAAAATCCAATTTCCTGTAAAAAAAAATAAATCCAGAAAATTCCTTTTTCACTTTCTTTGAACCAAGTCAATTCCAATTCAGTAGGATTTCATATAATTCTTCTTTGGTTCAGCCACCTTATCATGAGAATGTCTTCTATTTTCATTTTCCTATACACAGTACATTGCCCTAGGCCATCATCTCCACATATAATAGAAATTACCACAATAAACACAATAAACCAAGTTATTTAAACCAACTCGAATATTTGTTCCGGCTCCAATTCTTCACCATTTATTTCATCGTTTATTTTTAGTACTTTTGTTCTTGTAGGCTTATTTGTTTCCGTTCTTGTGTGTGTACACGCTAGAACGTGTCGAGGGTGCCGCAGGAACCGACGGGGACCCAGAAGGCTACGCTGACGTGTCGGAAGACCACATCTCGTAAGGCAAGCCACGACTCCGTTTCTTTGATCAAATTGAACCTAAGTAGGGAACCACTTAGTTATTCTTCATGCATTATTTATTTATCAAATTATTTGGCGTATGATTAAATTCTAAATAATTCTGATATAGTTATTGTCCTATTATTTAATTTGATATTATTGCTCAATTTCTTTGAATTGTTATATCTTGATTTATTGTCAACCAAGACTTGGATTTAATTACACCATCACGTACCCTAGTGGATAATACCACTACTCCCTCTACACACTTGTGGATGCCCGCAAATTACTTGATAATTATGTCGGGCGATATGAAATATGTTTTTATATAAATCACTCATCGAGAGTGATATGGGAGTTAATTACCGGGCAAAGATGGGTATGTCGGATTGAGAGGCCTTGTATGTGTATGCATGTGCCTATGTTTGTTTGGTTGCATCCCTGGATATAAGGACAACCCGCTTATGCCATGGAAAGTGATGTAATTTGCGTCCATCCACGGGACCGAGTAATCGGACTTTGCCTAGTACGTAGTCCCACTATATGAACGTCTGTAGGGGAAGGATTCATGAGATGGATACGGATGCAAGTCGTTAGGCTTGTATTGTTGCCGCCATCCATTTTGCTTATGATCAGTTTTGGGGCGGACACGGGTATTAGGCACTATGCCTATACTGTTGCCGTGATCCGTAACGGTGGGCCCGTGTAAGCAATGGATCTAAGCCAATCTTTGGCCGGACATGTGCGCCATCTGCTAGGACGGGGCAGTAGAGCCATCGGGCAGTAACTAGTAGTTAGTGGGACTATCGAACGGTTTTGTTATCCTTGACTCCGTACAAGTTAAGGGTATCGTGTGGATGTTAGCAAGACGCTGCAGAGTCTATTGTATTCGAATACGCCGTTCTCCCGGTTAATGGAGATGTGTCATGGGGTGATTCCTATTCTCATGGAATGAGTAGATTTTATAATTAAAATGTGGATATGATTAAGATGAGGATGTTGTTGTATTAATTTTGCTACCATTTTAAATATCGCTTTATAAATGTTTGCAAATAAAATGATTATCAAGTAGGGCAAAACTACTTATCATAGGCTTGATATGAGACCCTCCTTGATGAGCCTCTATTTCTTTGTACGCCTTGCGTATATATATTACCTTTGTATTATTCGTGGCTCGTGGCTTGTTGGGTATCTCGGTACTCACCTCTTGCATAAAATGTGGTTCAGAGGATCAACTCTTCGACGAGGAAGCGCAAGGCGGTGAAGAGTTCTTCGGCGAGGAGTTCGAGTTCTAGGTCGGCCTGCTCTCAGGCGTGCCTGTGGTGGTTTAGTTGGCTTTTGCGTGTGGATCTTCTGTTTGTAGGTTAGGTGTGTGTGGTAAAGTTTGGCCTGTTGGCCCCTAAAACCTGTCGTAGTTTGCTTTATATAATATTTTGGTGTAAAAACCTGGTATTGTAATCGTAAGCAGTTCTGTTTATCGATCTATGCATGATCAGAATCCTGGACGATCACGGATGGTTTCGGGACACCGTACTCAAACAGGGTGTCCCCACACATAACCTGTGTTTATAGCTTCATGCCTCTTGGAATTCCATGAAATTTTCTATATAGAAAGAACCTTCTCATAAACTCTTAGACTCTACTCGATTTTTTTAATACAACTACAAAACTACTCGTTGCAAAAAAAATGACTTGATTGGATATCATCTGCGGGTATCGTCCGGTGACTAGATAATATGAAACAATAACATGGTACCTTTTGAGTAGGGAATGCTAGTCGAAGAACATTCCCTACTCAAAAGGTACAATGTTATTGTTTCATATTATCTAGTCACCGGACGATACCCGCAGATGATATCCAATATTGTTGTGGATACGGTAGTCTTCTATTCCGGATACCTTCCTAACTATTGAGAGGCCGACCAAGCTCTGTATAATTTAGGAAAAGCAAGAAAAATTTCTATACATGAAGATACAATCTGGGTAACCTAAGCCATATTCATTCCTTATCTTACCATATTTTCTACTCAGAATTCTTGAGTCCGACTAGGTTATGATAACCCTGAAAGGGTATATATCTACATGCCCTTTGAGGGCTCAGGACAGGTTCAATTAAGTCTGAAGACACCCAATCCGTCGGAACACATCGAAGACTTATGAAAGCATCTCGCCAACAATCTCATTAATTCGACTAACCCTACATATACAGATACAACCACATACCCTCCCACCCCACCAAATATACCATAATGTACATGTTAGACTAGCCTTGGTACGACTTATAATACTTGGCCACACGATCGATAGCAAGTAGGGCTATTACCCCAACAAGAGCCTTAACCTGTATAAAATTTGTCTCCCTTTGTGTTTGTTGAAAGCTCTTGATAGTCTTGGCATCAGCGAATACCCTAGTAAAACAAGTCCCATATTCAATTTTATCCCTAATCAACGAAATTGATACTATTAACTCCAGGTCATTTATGCTTGTTTCTTGAACTGGTACTATTAACAATATTGTTTTTTTAAGAAAATTAACAATATTTACTGCTATCGCAACCTTACCCATTTACTCTTTATGTTGTACGCGTAGGGCTAGTAATGTAATAAGACATAGCAGTGTGCATCCCAATCTGCAGAGGCTGGGATATTAATTGCATTATTAAAAAAATAAAATAAAATTTATTATGGCTTGGATATATTACAATAGACAATACATATAATTATTAATTTTAATACAATCCATGAAAATAATTTTAGCAACACCACATATAGTGGTGGAAACAAATAGATGTGTGATTCTCACTTTTTCCTAGAAAGAGGGGTGGTACGATATTCTTGCTTCTGACGAACTCAGCTGGCTTATTCCAACGTCTAGCATACGTCATACGTATGAACATGACTTTATTCTAACTACGACGTACTCCCTCTATCCCAAAAACAGTGTAATCCAAGTTTGAATCTTGACATAGCCTATGTCCATATTCAAACCTAGGATTGCATTTTTTTAGACGGAGGGAGCATGACATGATTTAATAACACAAAAGTGTTGCGACAAAAGGGAGAAGACAGATCAAGGAAATTTTGACTGGATCAAAAGAAATTACTAAT
Organism: Leersia perrieri; assembly: GCA_000325765.3. NCBI lineage: Eukaryota > Viridiplantae > Streptophyta > Magnoliopsida > Poales > Poaceae > Leersia > Leersia perrieri. Next base: position 9,471,236 of record CM002485.1, read on the forward strand.
TCCTCGTGAAAATTGGATCGCTATTCCGTAGCTTAATTTTGATGACAAAACGACCAATGATTTGTAGTCCTATGAAAACACAGAGCAATCAAAGGTATAGTAATTAAACAACAGGTAAATTTCTGTCACTTGATGTTACATGTAACATGTAGCAACTTAATTTTAAATTGAATATGTCGGGCAAAAGGTGGGTTAACCCAGTCTAAAGTACTTCTACTCGCGGTCATCACTTATAACAGCCCGAGCCAACCCATCTGATCGGAAATGGTTCGCCGGCAACCATATTGCGCATCAACACTGCCTTTTCGAAATGACGAATGCCGAATATTCAACTTTCACATCAAAATGTTTAATTTATGACAATCTTCATCTCACACCTTATATATATCTATGGTCAATTGGTCACTACTTGATCAAAGCATATATATGTATGTCTGGATTAATTTATTAGAAGAAAGTGATCGGTTGCATTGGTCCAAAGAAAGTGACACGTAGAGACCGGCTGCTAGCCAGCTTTCGCCGTGCACAAGGATATTGTGGTGTAGCTACTGTCGATCGGCACAACTAAAGCAACAGAAACTCCAAAGCAAGCAGCGGCTGAGCTCAGATCAACAATCATCATGTATACGGGTCTAAATGCCTCTCTAAATTAGTTAACTGACCTGTCTTATATATTGCCCTCTCCTCGATCTCGAGCTTGATCCGCGCACAAGGTATCGCGGTATATATGATAAGAGTTCAGTATAAATTAATAAGCTGAAGCACGTACACGACGCTTGTGAAGTTGACATATGTCGTGTGTCTGCCGAAACTCAACCTATGCATCGCAATATACACATTATTCTTGGTTTGGGATGGTAGCTAGCTATATATGACCAGGAGAAACGAAAACAAAGGCAAAAAAAAATTCAGCAAGTTAAAATGAAGGATTAAAATTTTGTTTTGACTATTTCAAATGGATTTTTTAAGTACCCCGGACTGTATGTCGGCCATCCATTATATTAGATCTAACGGTGAAAATGTACTTCTACTACACCCATTTAATTTGTGCAGTAGTGTGCTAAAAGGGTATTTTAGGAAAAACTTACATGACTTTGTTGTAAATGCATAAGTAAATTTATTATTGTGCGGCATAGAAACAAGATTAGTTAATTAAAGATTAGTTAATTAGTAAGTTCCCCTCCCACCACCGTATTTAAGCATTTCACGAAAATAAACAATAAAATCAATAGTTAAGATTTAGTACTACTTCACTACTACCATCCCTATTAGGGGTACCGTAAAATGAGCTCATTTTAAATAGGGTGTCGGTGGGGAGGGGGGCACCCATAACTGAATATTTAGGTCTGAAATTATTATTTGGTAAATTTATAAAAATAAAAAACTATTATTTTGGACATTCTGGAATTTTTAACCATAGCTAAAATTCAAGCTACTTAATATCTAATGAGGAGTTTTACAATGAATGTAGAAACCAGGGATCAAAATTCTGGAACGAAGTTTCAGAAATTCGGCCATTTCGCTAGGTTTATGAAATCAAATTTAGCAATTTCGGACAAAATAGGTCCAAGCAATCAAACTTTCCTAATCTAATTGGTTAGATAAGGCCGGCCCATATTATGCACCTTATGATAAATTAGGGACATGCTGCATAGCTTATATTTTTCGAGCTACTACACTTGCAACATACACCAATATACGTTCTTGTCTTCCACACCGATATAACGCGGAGATTTTGGGGAAAAGTGGTAAGATGCACGCCAACACAATTCCAGCCATGTAGGATGGACCGAATTCAGGTGGCCGGCTGCCGTACGTGTATATATGCTGACGAAGTGACGAGGACGGCAGCACCCTTCGCCGGCCGGCCGGCAGATTTGTTTACTCCCTCACACGCCAATCGCAAACCCCTTACTATAGCTCTGCGTCTCCATCACTCCAAAAGCTAACATCAGCTTAGTCACTGACCATTACTCTATAAATCCACCTAGCTTTGCTGCTTCCCAAGCCTCCCCCTTCTTCCCCAAGACTCCATTATATTCCACTACTCTACACCGCTCCAAGAAACCCTAAACACTATCACTGGTGTGTCTACGATGAACGGCGATGGGGCGGCGAAGAGGGCGCCGGCGGCGGCGTACTACGAGTGCACCTTCTGCAAGAGGGGCTTCACCAACGCGCAGGCGCTAGGGGGACACATGAACATCCACCGCAAGGACCGCGGAGGCAGCGGTGGCAAGTCGCAGGGCAGCGGCCAGCAGCTCGAAGGCGGTAGCGGCGGCGGGCAGCAGCACGGCAGAGACGTTCACCTGGGGCTCACCCTTGGGAGGGACGAAGAGGACGGCAGGGACGGCGTCGACCTGGAGCTCAGGCTTGGCCATGCCCACTATCCCTAATTAAATTAGATAGCCACATAAGCAAATTATGCATCGGTGATATCGGTGAAATTAGAGCCAGATCGCCATGGATTTCTTTGTTAACTTGTGAAACAATTAGCTAATATATATATTACTACTGATTAATGGGAAAGCAGATAATTGCGTACTTGGTTGTTGTTTGATTTAATTTTGTAGTATAGCTGGTTAATTTCTTGTTTGCTCGTAATAAACCATAGTAGATTGATCAAATATGTTTTGTGAGGATGATTGGGTCAAGGTTCAAATGAAATTAGGTTCACTTAATTGTTTGGTTTCTTTGTAAATATGTGTGAGGAACCATCTCAGAATTGAAGATTGTACATGATTTTCCACTGCACCCGTTTCCCCGAATCCCCGCATAAAAAAAAATTCAGTTATAGAAGCAAAAGCTTCATGGACCAGTTATAGAATTATCAGCTATCAATTAATGGAATGGCCTGCCGACCTCATCGAGTGTTTATATATCTTCCTCTTTTGGCTTTCATGGGAGAGAGAAGTGGGAACTGATTGTTTCCTTTTAGCCCTTTCCGTTCTGCGTAAAGCGATATTTATTGGATGTATAATTAATGACTCTTGCAGCCTACTACGACAGAAAGTAGCGAAAAATTCAAATACCCCCTACAACTCACTTGCCTTTCCATTATCACCCTACAATTTAATTTTATATATAAACCCTCTTATAAGTCAATTTCTCTTCCACTTTCACACTTATATTAACTTTTTTCTATTTTTTTTGGGTTATGCATGGAATTCTCATGCCTCATCGGCCTCCAACATGTCGCTACGACGGTGAAGTTGGCCTCGACCATCTCGAATGCAAAATCATACTTTTTTTTCTGCGTAGTTTGTGCCTGCTAAACCTTTATTAGATTGATTCCATGTGTTTACCCTTACAACTCTAATAAGATACAATCAATGCCTATGTTTAACAAGCGCTTTTTACGTGGGGTGGCAGGCAACTTTGCTACATACTAAACCATGTTAAAGGCCCTCGAGGCATGAGAAATTGAGCAAACTATGAAAAATCGTGAAACAACTTAATATGTGTGTGAATTTGGAAGATAAATTAACTTGTAGGTTTATGTACGAAATTAAGTTGTATGGGTGAGAGTAAAAGGACAACAACTTGTATGGGGTATTTGGATTTTTCCCTAGAAGTAGTTTGTTTCCTTTCTCCAGCTCTTAAAATACATTACTTCGAATCTAATTCAGCTCTCACAATTGGCTGAGACTCTGAAATATGAACTCTTTGTTCCACTTCCATGAACAATTCAACAGAAAATTATTTTAATAAAATGAGAAGGCATAACTATTGGAGTTTAATTTTCATTGATGTTGATTTCTCAGCCTAACATGATCACCTCTTATATGCTGAATTAATTTATTCACTAACCTTTATTTGAAGCCAACAAGAAGTGAATTTAGTTAATTCTTTACTCTTCTTCCTTTGATTCTTCTCTTCTTTTCTTCTTTCCGAGGTCTTCCGTCGATAAAGCAAACCTCCTACACGATGCCATCGACACGGCCTGAGAATGCCTCACGAAACCCTACCAGCACTAGATCGATCGGGTGATAGCTTAGGTATCGACGAACCAGAGTGGCAGAGTCTCCTCTTCCCTTTGGTAATCTCCTTTTTATTTGCACTGGTGGGTCTCGGGGGCTTGTCTCCGATAAAGAATTCAAATAGAATTGTAACTGATCACACAAGATGATTTATTTGTAAGCTTTCTTGTTAGGGAAGAAACGTGACATCTTATTATATCCCTTACTCAGTTACTCTACTCGGCATGTTCCTGATAAATCAACCAACATTAATAGCTCTAATACGATGGATCGCCTTGAGTATAACTTTCTAACTGCTGTATTGCAGATCGTTACAATAACCGAAGAATTCTAATTATCGTATTAATTGCAGTATGACTACCTGATGCATCAAAACCTAGCTAGTTTGCCGACCTAATTCTACCATGCCTCTATCCTCTGACAAGCTTTCCTCCGTGCAAGATTTTGTTGAGCTTCTTGATATAAATGGACTGGCTTGCCGACCGAATCCTACTATGCCAGCGCATCATTCAAATTTTGTTTCCTGCAGATAGAAACAGGAATTGTGTTTAGTTAACACACTATTCCCTCAACGACCCACTAAAAAGTTTACTTTTAGCATTTAAAATTTAAACCGCGAAGAGTTTGTTTGGAACTATAAGTCTATAACCACCCCATCTCCATCAGTCCGCAGTGCAACACGGCCTAGAAATTACAGCTAAATTCAGTAATGTGGGGCAGCTAAATTATTCTGAGAATTGGTAAATCTAAACTCTCCAGAAACTATCTTCTGTGGGTTAGCCAAAATCCACAATAGTCCTAGTTCAACTAAAATCAGGAGTAAAAGTTATTTTTTGTCCCGGTTTAAAGTGTAATTTGACTATATTATATTTGGTATCAGGTGGTGACACCAACCGGGACAAAAATTATCTTCAGTCCTGGTTCAATTTGAGAAGAAACGTTGACAATCTGACTACAACCATACAAGACGTTGTTGTGTTGCGCCTTAGCGATCGATACACCTCTCCGGGGATTGTTGATCTTGCCGGTGCAGATCAACCCTATTTCTACAAGCATTCGAGAACAAACAAGAACAAGATAAAAGCAACTGAATTGTTAGATAAACAAGACACACAAATATGATACGATACACAATAATGTGGGGCAAGCAGACAGACGGTCTAGGCAACACGCGCGCTGCAAGCGAAGTAGCAATTGCTAAACTTACAATTAACAAAACCCAACTAACCCTAAAGGGGTAACTAGCTATTTAAAGGGGTGGAGGAGGTCATAGGGCATCCTCCCTCTGGTTTGGGTGCAGCCCCCCTTGGACCCCGCTTGAGTCTGGGTCCTAGACGAAGTTACAGGAACATAGGCCCAATATTGGTGATGCAACACCTTGTTTGCGTGATTGTGGTTGACTTTGATGGAATTTTCCAATGAGGTTGGATCCTTTGGAAAGAGGATTCCTAGATCATTCCATCAAGTACTGATGGGCCTGAAACAGATGTCGTACCAAGAATTGGCGACCGTTAGAAGTCCGTGCTATATCGGGTGGCCGAATTGGATTCCAGAATGCAGCGACCTTTGTCTCCTCCATCTTTGCATCCACCATGGCTATCGTGTTCACCTTCCATATGCAGCCCCAAATAAGTGGATTGGTCCTGAACATATAAACGCATACATTATGAGGTAGTGTCATATTTTTGATTAGATTAAATTGGCACTTGTTATGAAACGAGACCATCTATGGGTATATGACAATGATTGTATCCATCGTAGTCATGGTCACATTATCCTCCCCTTCTTCACGTAAAATCGTCCTCGGTTTTAACATGGGTAATTCATGTAGCATATCCTCACGCAACGCTTCATGTGGTGCATCTCTCAACAGATATGGCAGCAACATTGAGTGATGTCGTCGCTCTCCTTCTTCAGGATCAACCTGCGTATTTGCACAAAAGCAAAATAAACTCAAAGTAACATCAGTGGCCCTAACACTACTCTCCAGTTTGTATTTTGTTGGCACTATAACAGCGGGTTGCATATCTGAACAAATGTAAACTTTGTGCACGAAATAAACTCATTTGTTATTATATTTGCCAAAGCTATGAAAAATCATATTACTAGGACATGGCAAATCAGAATTATCAAAAATTTTCTCCTTTAAACAATTGAGCTCACAAGAATCATCAACAGAATATAGCCCAAAGTATTTAAAGAATACTTCAATTGAAGTTCTTCATCATCGCTGTACATGAATAATCAATATTAATAGTAGCATGTTCATTCACTAGTTGTGGCATGGATATAAGTGAAGTATGATAGGACAACCCTTCTTTATCACACGGAACAGAATGCAAATCAACTCGTGACAAAGGCAAATCAGAAATAGGTTCCACTAAATTTTGCTTTAGATTAGCATGGATAGCGGGAAAATGTAATTCATCCGAAGCACACTCACCTTGAGTAATTGCAGCACCATTTAATTTATCTTGCATGCCCTCCTCAGATAATGTAGGTGCATCAGCCTTCTCCTCTTTCTCGAGCAATGGGAATCGCATCTCAACCAGATCTTTCTCCTTTGTGTGAATATCCTGAACTCCCTGCAAAATGTCAGTAATAGGTGGCAAAAGCATAGCTCGTTGCTCTCTCACGTCGTGAATTTGACGTTCAGCTTTGTAAGCAAGTTGTAATAGATGGAAGAGAGAATCATATGTTTCATTAGCAAGCATGTCCTGAATTTCTTTATTAAGCCCATGTAAAAACCTTATTTTTGTAGCTTCTTCACATTCATCTAACCCACAACACAATAAACAAGCAAGCAACTCATCATAATATGAAGTAACACTTCTGGATGTATCGATTTTTTTAAGCACCTTATTTTTCTTTCTCAGACAAATCATGCTTTGCAAATTTGTTATCCACTGCTAACTCCCACTTAATGTATGCATGAGGATCAAAATTTCCTTCTAAATAAGGTAATGTTGATTTGATCTTCGCTAGAACAACGTAACTTACCTCATATTGGTCATGTTGATCACTCCTCATGATTCGACGAAGATGTCGATGTTGATCACAGTTATCCCCAATTGTCTTGCGTATCCCTGTCATTGTTAGTAGAAAACAAGAAACATATACAAGAATATATACGTTCCTTTTCACATACACTCAAGCTTAATATCGAGCTCTTACAAGTTCTCACCAATGCAAGTTGGATGGTGTCCACACCGACTCAACCAAGCACCCAATGGAGTTGGATGTATCGATGCTTTAGCACACACGTTCAAAATCTGTATAGCTGCAGTTAAATCTGTGAAGCTCTGGGTAGGCTTAAGTATGTAGCAAAGATGGCAAATGCTCAAATTAGAGAATGCAAAGTTGAATAATTGTTCAAAGTCAAGTATTGTGCTAGTCCTAGGCTAGAACGAACTAGAGATGCGAGTCTAGACACAAACGATACCACAAGATAACACTAGAATCAACTCAAGCATCACTCTGATATACAAAACCAAGCTCAAGAATAAACTGAATTTTGTTCTTTTTTTTCTCTTCTTTTTCTTTTTTTTTGTTCTTTTTTTTGTGCGGCGTTTCTCTTTTCTTTTTTAAGCACCTTTCTGCCTTTTCTATTTTTTTTATTTTTTCCGATTTTTTTTCTAACCAGAACGGACCAAGGACCCAAATGCAAGATTACATGGACTCAATTGTAAATATAAAAAATTATAGGGACCTAAAAGAAAAATTATCACCCAAAAATTTGATATATACAAAAATGGAATCCTGACGATGCGACGATTCCGTTTTTGCAAACAGATCTCAAGTCCGACACCAAATAAAAATTTTCCAAGGTGGGGAGGATGGATTTCGGACTAAATGTGGTGGGAGGTTTTCGGTGGGGGGAAGGGGGAACTCGCCCGAAAGAAAGGAGGAAGGGGAATTCGGCCGAAGGAAAGAGGATAAATTGCGGTGGAGGTGGAAAGGGATTTCGGACTTCGGGGGAAGCAAACTTGCGAAGGAAACAAATCAGCAAAACCGATCTACTAAAAACAAGGAAACCCATATCGATCTTCTATGTCCTCCTCCCTCGGCCGTCACGCGCAACAAAGAAGCACGGCAATTGTGGCAAAGAAACAAAAATTCTAGACACAACTATCAAACCAACCGATGAAAAATTTCAGAAACTATAAAAACGGAACGCTGGCGGCGAACCGATTCCGTTTTTGTTCTTCCCAGAGACAATCGTCACAGAGGCCGCGACAAAGTGGTGGTTCTAACGTGACAAGAACTCGAAACTCTAGACGAACTAACGCTAAAACCAGCAACAAGACTTGATAATGCAACGCAAACTCAATAAAGCAAAAACTGAAAAGAACAATGCAAGGCACAAAGATGGCTAGCTAAATCACTCTCAATTTTTTTTTGGCTTTTTCTGGTTATAGGTAGATAAGAAACTCACTGAGCAACGAAAGTTCTGATACCACTTGATGTGCATGGGGGTGACCCGATCTTTCGGTGAGTTGAGATAACTACGATTTGAGAAGAAACGTTGATGATCCGACTACAACCATACGAGACATTGTTGTGTTGCATCTTAGCGATCGATACACCTCTCCGGGGATTGTTGATCTTGCCGGTGCAGATCAATCTATTCCTGCAAGCATTCAAGAATAAGCAAGAACAAGATAAAAGCAACTGAATTGCTAGATAAACAAGACACACAAATATGATACGATACACAATAATGTAGAGTTCTGAACAAGCAGACGGACGGTCTAGCCGACACGTGTGCTGCAAGCGAAGTAGCAATGGCTAAACTTAAAATTAACAAAACCCAACTAACCCTAAAGGGGGAACTAGCTATTTAAAGGGGTGGAGGAGGTCATAGGGCATTCTCCCTCTGGTTTGGGCGCAGCCCCCCTTGGGCCCCACTTGAGACAGGGTCCCAGATGAAGTTACAGAAACATAGGCCAAATACAGGTGATGCTGCACCTTGTTTGCGTGATTGTGGCTGACTTTCATGGAATTATCCAACGAGGATCCGTTGGAAAGAGGATTCCGAGATCTTTCCATCAAGTACTCATGGGCCTGAAACGGATGTCGTACGAACAATTGGCGACCGTTTGAAGTCCGTGCTGTATCGGGTGGTCGAATTGGATTCCAGAATGCAGCGACTTTGTGTCCTCCATATTTGCATCCACCATGTCCATCGTGTTCACCTTCCATATGCAGCCCCAAATAAGTGGATTGGTCCTAAACATATAAACGCATACATTATGAGGTAGTGTCATATTCTTGATTAGATTAAATTGGCACTTGTTGTGAAACGAGACCACCTGTCGGTGTATGACATGACCAATGATTGTATCCATCGTAGTCATGGTCACATCAAGCCGGTCCCGCGCATGCCGACGGCAGTAGAAGCGGTGGTACTGGGAGAAGCGGTGGCGACTAGGCTGGGTTGGCGACGGCCAGGCGGGGTCGGCGGCGAGAGAATCGTCGCGGGGGCGGCGGGGGCCTCGTTCTCCCCTCTACCAGATCTGGTGGGAGGTGGTGTGATGAGGACATCACTCTTTCCGATGCACACAATACACCTCCGTTGGATGTTCAAGGTCCAATCACTAGAGCTCGCGCACGACAATTAAATTTAGAGGTGAATTCGTTCCTATGTTCTTATTTGTATGATTTGGAGAATAGATTGCTACCTAATGATTGTATTATAATTAGAAATCAT
>CM002485.1:9481025-9503852 GCA_000325765.3 Leersia perrieri
CGATTGCGGGGCTCAAGAAGCCGGATCGACGTGTGTTGCGACTCCGCCCAAATCGTTGGTTATCAGAACCTTCGGAAGATCGGGAACCCTAGTCTACATCATGGTGACCAGGCGGCGGCGCCGGTGGCTTAGCTGGGTAGGCGACGGCCTCGCCCGGCCCTCCACTAGATCTGGTGGGACGAGAGGCGGCAGCAACCTGGCAGCGACGCCGATGGCCTGGCTGCAGAGGCAGTGGCCTCGTCCTCCCCTCCAGCAGATCCGGCGGGAGGGGAGGCGGCTACGGTGGAGTGACGGCGGACGGACCAGATCGAGGATGTGGACACCCCGAGTATTATGCCATCCAGTGTCCAACGCTACCACCACATGCTGTTGGAGGAGTGGGATCCATACACGCATAAATAGCCACTTGTCCTCAATATGTCCATGATCATGGTTCACAACCTTTTGTTATAATAATCAGAATGCCGAGTAGTAAGCGCAAGACATAACCGTAAGATAGCCTGACAGTCGACTACGTCATACACCCGTCACCATATGAAGGCGGCAACCAAAAACATACCCCAGTGACTCGATTCAAAGTGCTTTCCCCGATTATCTTAAGCGATCAAAACCTGTTACTTATGCTTAGCTAGTCCCCAGGAATGTGACTAGCCTTGCACTTTCATCGCAAGTAATTGGAACATCATCATAAGTGCATAAATAAGGGTAATGTACAACAAGATACATGACACTAGTAGTGTGGAGGATATGGGTACTGGGTACCCAGTCGGCCTACTTATTTGACTAGAAACAGGATATAGCCCATATCCATATAATATGTAATAGACTAGGACTCGGTTGTCATGTATCCCAAGGTAGGGCATAGAACCCCGACCGAGTATTACCTAGTATACATTAGGAAACCTAAGGCGTATCCGACTGGGCCTTTCCATATAACCTGGCTCCTCAACCCTATATAAGGGAAGTCGGGGAAGCCTCTCTAGGGCACCCAAAAACACAACATATGATTAACAACACCCGGAGGATTACATCTAGTAATCCACCGAAGGCTAGAGTACGGTATTACTCCTCATATTGAGGGGGCCTGAACTAGGATAAATCTCGTCCCCCTCTCCATCGTTCTTTTCAAGCTCGTGCGTAACCCTATAAGTTTTATTACCGGTCCAAAACACCGACAGTTGGCACGCCAGGTAGGGGTTGCGCCGAGGATTTTGTCAGCAAGCGCGATGGAATCGTCGGATTTGTTTTCCAGCGTCGCCGACACCACATCCTCTCCTAGCTAATTTCTAGCCTTTTGGTTTTTGCGCTCTAATGCTCTAAATCTAGATTGATTTTGTTTTCCTAATGGCTAATCCCATATTGATCTACATGATTTTCCATGTACTCCCATCTGAATCCTCCCAATCACCATCGCCCTTCTCCACGCGGCGACCGCGCGCGACCAGGCCTCTCGCCGGAATCGATCAATTTGTGATCTAGACGACTCGGCGACAAGCGAGGGAGGATCGCCGAGAGTCAAACTCCTGCTTGCATGGATCGATGGAGATTGATCTAGTCATACAGCTGGCAACTTGGCGAGCGGCTGCATACAGGGTAATCTACCTAATTAAATACTATTGAAATCAATCACTAGTAGAGAACGGGGCGCCTATCCCGGTTTAAAAACCTCTTTTATCCCGGTTTTCCAACCGGGACTACGCTCCCAGGATTGAAGGTCAGACCTTCAATCCTGATTGAAATAACCGGGACTGAAGGTCGACTTTCAATCCCGATTCGTAATACAAACCGGGATTAAAAGCCTGTCTAGCCCCGGCCGGGGAAGCAGACCTTTAATCCCGGTGTGTAATACGAACCGGGATTAAAGTTTGGATTTTCATTTGCTTTTATTTGCTTATTCTATTTATTTTCATTTAGTAGTAGGTTTATATATTGTACGGTAGTAATGTACGTCTTTACTTACTAATGTACATCAAGCAATTAAATGTACACCGATATAAAATACTTGTGGAACTATATAGAATATATTAATACATACAAATTGTTTTGTACGAGACTTTAGGTTTATAATACGCATATACAATGGAATGTTTTCCTCTTAATCGAAGTTTGGATCGTCGAGATCAATGTTATAATCAACACTTGCATGCTCTAGTCTTCCATCGTAGTAGTGCTCTCCTTTCGGATCTAATACTTCGTCGTTAAGGAAGCCCGCTAATACTTCTTGGATAGCTTTGTGTTTATCTTCTTCAGCGACCCGATCCCTCCTATACTCTAGCTGCGAAAGGGAAAAAAATAATACATAAATTTATTTGTGTATATATAAGTGAACATTAAAGTATTTAATGGTATTTATACATAATTTTGTGTGTGCATATTTTTACTTACATCGCTCAAAGCACTATATGTCCTTTGTCCATGTGACATGATGGACTCGGCGACGTAGAAGGCACATAGGTTGGTTTCCTCCCGTTGCTTATAAAAAAAATTTAAAAGAAAATGATTAGTACATAAATTGGAAGGGATACAGAAACTGGTGCGAGCTAAGGGATAGTAATTACTTTGTTTGCATTCACACTAAGAGACACCTTCCATTCACCTGGCTTTTTTGAAGTGAACCTTACCCAAACACTGATCAGAAACATAAAAGAAATGAATAATATTTTTATGTATGAAGAAAATAACTTAAAAAATATGAGAGAGAGCAGTTACCGCTGGAGTAAATCAAGCATGTTTTGGTATAAGATCTGATCCTTCTGCATCGAGTCGTCTATTATACAGCTGCTATCATCAAGGTTGATTGACAACAATATCCAGTGATTGCTGCATTCTTTTGTGCAGTCATATGTGTTAATTAAGGTAAATATGGAGGAAGTACGAAAATTCAGAAGACTTTACAAACTTACGTAAAGACGTATGGCAAAAATATTTTTGTCTCATGGGCTTGCTTCCTAAGGAACCGCAAGATGTTACGTTCCGTTTCCTTTGGTTGATCTACGACGTTTGTTGAGTGCACGACGTATGGATCGATAAAACCAACGTCATACACACCTTCTCTCTTGTGGCGAAGCATCTCCAATCTGCATATCGGACATAGTTTATGTAGTTAACGAGATTAACAATAGGGGAAAAATCGTGTAATAACAATAAAGATACGTTAATTGTATTAATATGCACTCACAGGCACCAGCAGCTAACGAGGGATTTGTCGAGAGCATCCCTGTGGAATAGCTAGTACAACTCCTCGACGTCAATGTTTATCAGGTCTTCTGCACGAAAGTAGTGCTCGTCTTTGATCTTGACGTTTATGAACTGCGTACCTTCTTTGCAGGCTTCTATGTACCAGCGGTGTAGCTTAAACATTTGTGTTGTGAGCGATCGAACCAAGTCAGGTCGGACGAGAGGCTCGCCATACTTATATTTCCATTTCTCTTCTCCCGCCTTAATTACATATTTGGGAGGAGACTTCCGACCTATAACCTCTGCCAATGAAAGACCAGTCTCCTTCATTATTTTCTGTAGGGCCAATAATTCAGGATCAAACACTTGCTGGTCTTGCTGGCTTTGCTGCACCACTGGTGCTCAACGATGAGCGGCTCGACCGTATGCATGCATATATTTGCCCCGTTATCTACTAGTGAATATTCATCTACACGTGATCATATGCATGCATATATGCATCATACATACGTGTATATCGTTGGTACTAATCAGATAATATTTGCTTGTGTTTGCTTACGTACAAGCTAGGGAGAGGTTCATCTTCTCATCTACGTCGTCAGATGCCATTGATGACAGTGCGGGCGGCCAAAGCCCAGGAACGCCTGCGAATCGTGTCAAATCCGACTCAAACTTTGACTTCGATTCCAACAATGTTTGAGTCCGATTTCAACGCCGATTCCGACGCCGAGGCATCCGACTGTCTCTAGCCACGTCAGCCGGGCATGCACATGCAGCAGGGCAATACAGATCGGATTGGACATCACATTTGGAAAAGATTACTATACATATCACACAAACACACGTTTGATTCGATTCCAATTGATCTGATCTAATTTTTTGTTTCGTGTTGCATGCACCATGGTTGCGCATGGAAGCTGGATACCACCCGAGTCGGGAAGTAAAGCAACTAGCCATGCAAATGTATCACGCCACGCCCATGGATCAGTCGATCGAACAATACGATCAATCGTTAACTTGGTTTTCTATACCATAACCGTTTTTTATATTCTATAATATTCATATTATATTAGTCTTATATTGTTATTATTAATTACTAACCACATAATGGTTTGTTCTATCTTTACATATAACCATGGGGCTGCTCCAACTGATTACTTCTGGTTGTTCACGAGCACTAGTTGCAAAGCTGATGCATACCATAAGTGTGCATGCATGTTCTTCTCCGACTACATATTCATACTTGGAGACGATCACATCTGGCACCTGGTCGTCCGAGTCCGAGCTCGTCAAATCAGCCGCCAAGTGCTATTGAAAACGAAATCCAGCACATGTGGACACGGACATGATCCAATTGAGACGACATCGCTAAAGAAATTGGCGGTTAACCGTTCTAATATATTGTTATTAGATTATTTTTGTCTAGATTAAATTCTAATCTCAGATTACTTGCTCGATAATTTTTCTGGCTGCATGTACTGGTGGCATCACCAATCCAATCGATGGCGCCAACTGCCTGCATGTACTCAGCGGCATTTGATGGCTCTCGTGTCGGATACATCATCAAATTTGTTTCCACGTCGGATTAACAAAGACCACAAACATCCATACATGCTTTCGAAGCCATGGAGCGGCAGGTGAATATGTATCGATCTCCATCAAGAGTCATGCATATCTGATCAACCAAAGGGCGGCTGCTTACGTGCTTTCGCATGTACACTCGCCATGAGAGCCACTGTGGTACGACCGGGAGGCATCCACCAATTGACGCACGTAGCCATGCACCATCATGGCCTAACAACAAGGCCACTACGTGTTACAACAAGCAACATATTCAGACATCGTCAACCAGGCTGGTCGTCTCCTCGTCATTAAGTGTATATCACGACGCCGCCGACTGCTTCAACTGTCACGTTTGGCATTATCAACGTCTACATCAAGCTGACCATCGACTCACTGGTCTCGCCGTACACGTACGTGGCGACAACACAGTATTCATCAGCATCAACATATGCACATGAAGTTCAACTATGGCTCCGCTGACTGCATCCGTGTCATCTTTTTCAATGCATAAATGACTCAGGGGCTCTAGTCGGGACAATATTGGCATCGCCAATTACTTACATGCTCACTTTCGACAATCAGTGATGCTTATTTCCTCTTGCTTCCTACTCGGTCATGGCCATGAGCTGTCGAGTTTGGACCTAGAGTGGTCAGCACCATTATATCGACAACTCGGCTTCCTATAACTCTCCACTTGGATACAACCATGAGCTTGTCGAGTTTGGATTTAGGGCAGCTGACATCATCATCGACAAATATCTTCAGTCGACCAAGCACTTACAAGCTAAGTTATCTTTTATTTATTCTTTACATGATATTTTCATTATTTACTTGCTTCGACTCTCTGCGTCAAGTGATTCTCACTTAAGTAGCCAGTCGGGGGCTATGTGCATTATGCTATAAGTTCTTCACTTGCTTTGTTTAAGACTTATTTTTTCTCTTAATGATTGCAAGAGTATTCGAGTAGCACAAATTTCAGATCGTGAAATTCAGCTCCATGTTGGGCGAGTGTATAAACGTATGGCATCAACTACTCGGAGAAATTAAAATCAATAAGAGGAGAAGTGCACCTTTGACTGCATTATAAAGTACTTTAATTTTGAGTAGTTGTTTTTTACAACAGATGCTACTCATCTATATGTTTATTTATGCAGGGCCCAGATCCGAGTGATTTTATGGTTACTCGGGACCATACGCCTATCTCCTGCATACGAAGATTAAACCAGTCAGGAGAATCACAAGACAAGCCACATGATAGCTGTCATCCGAGTACTTGCACCAATCGGGGCTCGAACGCCATCAAGGTGAATAGGGTACGCTCTTAGGGGCTACCTTATTTGTTCATTTGTTCACTACATGAGCCATATTCCCCTGGGTTCCGCATTAATCAGATATCAACGGACGACTACAATGTTAGCCATAACTTCACTGGATGAGAAGTGCCCCATAGGCGCCGACTTATTCGGTCACTATTCTGCCAAGAGCGATACTATCTACTTGACAACAAGAAGCCACCCTTAACCTTATGTGCTTAACAACTAAGCCCAAAATCGGGGGCGACACAAGATCAACATCCTCTGCTATCAAGGTGTACAATTCCTTCGTCGACTATATGATGACAATTGCGACACTATTACTATTTCATCGGATGATGTGTGTCCCTGAGGGTCGCATCACTTGGTCATTGTTTCATTGATCATCATATTACTCTGAAGACATTATTCGGCATCCTACACTCGGATAACGACTCTCGGATGGCTGGAATTCTACATGCACTCAACAAAAAACAGTCGACTGCTATAACAACTCGATGAAGCCGACTGCTATAACAACTCGATAAAAAGCAGCCAACTCCTATAACAACTAGATAAAAAGCAGCCGACTGCTATAACAACTCGATAAAAAGTAACTGTCTGCTATAACAACTCGATAAAAAGCAGCCGACTGCTATAACAACTCGATAAAAAGCAGCCGACTGCTATAACAACTAGATGAAAAGCAGCCGACTGCTATAACAACTTGATGAAAAGCAGCCGACTGCTATAACAACTAGATAAAAAGCAGCCGATTGCTATAACAACTAGAGAAAAAGCAGCCGTCTGCTATAACAACTAGATGAAAAACAGCTGACTGCGATAACAACTAGACGAAAAGCAGCCAAATACTATAACAACTAGACGAAGGGCAGCCGTCTGCTAAAAAACTTGATTACTCGGTTGTTCTCATAATTTAAGATGACCAAGAGCCTCTAACCTATCACTTGGGAAACCTACTCGGGTGATCGATGCTAAGCTAAAATCTACGAAGCCCGCTAAAATCTAAGCATGCCCTTTTGTGCCATAAGGTGATGGAAAATCACATGCGGTTTACTCGGTGCGACAACTATTATGCCTCTGGCCTATTATTCATAATTATCCGGGTAATCGATGCTAAGCTATTCTTTTTCTTGACATGAGTCAAGATATTCGCCCTACTGTGCGACAATTTTTATGCCTCTGGCCTATTATTCAGAATTATCTGGGTAATCGATGCTAAGCTATTCTTTTTCTTCACATAAGTCAAGATATCCGCCCTACTGTGCGATAATTTTTATGCCTCTGATCTATTGCCTAGAATTATGTGGGTAATCGATGCCAAGCTAGATTATTTTCCTTGACATAGTCAAGATGAGGATGCATGTATGTCCATATAAAAACGCATTTGGTATGAATTATGCGTACAATATAAAGCCTCCGACTTATTGGCCAAGTAATTCACTCGGGACAACAAGATTTTCTCTTCGAAGCCTGGATTTTATTTTGAAAGAATAATCAAATCGCTGCACAAGTCGCCCAGATCAAACAGTTTTACTTGGAGTCAGGACCTTTACGTATTCCAATCAGGCTCGGAGTACGTCCGTATCTGCAAACATCAGCTCGGGTAAGGCAACCTCACACCATCGCATGTCTACATGTACAAGGAGCAGAAGCCTACATCGAGTCAGGATCGTGAATCAGTATTATTGATACCATGCAAAGAACAAGACAACACGTGCATGGTTTAGGAAGCATTAGGCAGCAAGGCCAACCAATCAGAAGCAAGTACATGCATAATATGGAACTACAAGCTGATGATGTCACCAATAGCCACCTGACTATATAGGCATGCAGCAAGCATACAAGAACAAGCAAACCACCAGAACAATATGTGTGCATGCAATGAAAATCACTACCGTACGCATGGCAAATAACCAGAAGACCAGAATTAGTCTACAGTTTCAAGCTGGACAAGTCTCACATGTAGCATCCAAGTCCAATTACAAGATCCAGCAGACGCACATGGGAACGATCTGCCGATTGAAAGGATTGAGTCCAAGTCAAACATGAATACATGAAGAGGCGTCGGTGCCGCACCAAACACGCACACATGGCGGCAATCTCTGAGATGCCGCCGCCGTCATCATCGAAAAAGAAGCCAGCCAGTCGTACATGCTCTGCTGCCACTACATACCTTCAAGTTTAATGGGTCACTCTCGAAGATCAAGAACATCGCTGATTATGAAGAGGTACAATTTCTTTGCCGACTATGATACCAGACGGGACACACCTACTATTTCATCGGATTCAGCCTCTGACCTATCACTTGGGTGATGGACACTAGGCTCAAGACATTTTATTAGTCCTAATAGACTAATCATAGAGTCGGGGGCTACACCTAATAGGTGCGCCTACTCGGCGACCCAATTACATTATTCCTGAAGATGGAGCCTTCCACAGCCTTTTTGCAAGAAATTGAAGGATGGCCATATGATGAAGAACTCGGGAATTATCACATGATGAAATAAAGCACTCGACATTGATCAAGAATTGTGAAGATAAGTTACAACTTGGCTGCGAAGGGCTCGGGGGGCTACTGTGTAGGATATGGGTACTGGGTACCCACTCGGCCTACTTATTCCACTAGAAACAGGATATAGCCCACATCCATATAATACGTAATAGACTAGGACTCGGTTGCCATGTTCCCTTGTATCCCAAGGTTGGGCATAGAGCCGCGGCCGAGTATTACCTAGTATAGATTTAGAAAACCTAAGCCGTATCCGGATGGGCCTTTCCATGTAACTTGCCTCCTCAACCCTATATAAGGGGAGTCAGGCAAGCCTCTCTAGGGCACCCATAAACAACATATGATCAACAACACCCGGCGGATTACATCTAGTAATCCACCGAAGGCTAGAGTACGGTATTACTCCTCATATTGAGGGGGCCCGAACCAGGATAAATCTCGTCCCCCTCTCCATCGTTCTTTTCGAGCTCGTCCGTAACCCTATAAGTTTTATTGCCGGTCCAAAACATCGACAAGTAGGAACCAAAATTCCAACATACAACACATAAGTATAGTAGCGGAAGTCTCAAATAAGATAAGTATAAGCATAAAATAAAAACCGGTGGCGCCATACCCCACTAGGGCAAACAAACTAGGCAAGAGACAAGATGCAAAAGAGAGATTACTCACTGCTCTCGCCGCCCTCGGGAGAGCAAGGACTACACAAGGAGCAAAGCTCAACGCTAGAGTCCTCCCTCAAAGCAATGGAGCCGGGTTAAATACAAGATTATACTCGTGAGTCTTACCCAAAAATTATATGTACATAAGAGGGGAGAGAGATAAGCTTGCAAGGTTTACCTTAAACTAGAGCAACTTAAGTTCAAAAATTACATAAAGCCAATTTTATTGAGCAAATACAAGTAAAAGCATTTCTATAACAAGGTAATTAGCTAATTTCTGGACAGCAAGCGTAATAATCTGAAAAAGTACAAGTTAAAGAGCCCAAACGACGCTCACAACACCAACCATGGACTACCAACGTCCATACCAACATGGGAGAACATGCCAATAACCACATCAAGCATAAACCCATCCATAATAACCCAAGTTGGATGCTAACATAACAGAGGCACACATCAAGCATTGTCCACAACCGTGGACATGGCTATTAGAATAGATTATACTCTGATCATTGGTGTACAATTGGACCCACATGCTACCCACCACACATGTGCGGTTCGCCAAGTGATTCAAGCTCATCACATATTTTTTCCTAGCCCCACCCCGTCCACCTAAACCACATCGGGCCCCCCGACGACTCAGTCACGTGCGTGTGTGATGTGACTAAGGCGGGCTCACCATGTGGGAGATACCCCTGCCGCAGGCAACCTGGCCAACCGGGCACTCTGCGGATCCCAAATGCTCACTCTTCTCCGTTGGGCGTAAATGATCATAGTAGGTCTAGTACTCAAACAAGTCGGTTCTATGATACGGCGTGTGGTAGTACGTAGGGTGCTTGAATAGATGTCAAAATGTTTGGTCCTTAACTACGCAGACGGGGCTAATGCATCCAGAGAAACATACTGTGGAGAATATGGGTACCGGATATCCACTAGGGCCATTATTGGCTCACCAAGAAGGGGTGTTCTAGAAGATTGATAGATGGGAGGCAAAGAGGTCCGGCCCATCAGGGCCTTGATTCCCATGGCGTAATCCTAGAGATAAGGCATATCCCGAGTCGTATGCAATGTGGAGCTCGTATATGTAAAGAGATAAATCACCCGGTTGGGCCTTACCTTGTATTCCACGGTAGTCGACCGGGTAGATATTGTAACAAATAAGGAAACCCTAAGCCGTCTAGGGCTAGGATTCCTAGATGACTCGGTTCCCTCTCCCTATATAAAGAGGGGTCGAGGACGTCGAAACATACCACATCATACACCATATTTAATCATACAAACTCGGCGAAATACTTCCTCCGGACTGGATTAAGGTTATTACTCCATTGGAGGGCCTGAACCAGTATAAATCCTCGTGTTCCGTCACCATCTAGCTTTCGAGTTCGTGCGTAGCCCCATATAGTTTTTTGCTGGTCCAAAACACCGACAGTTGGCGCGCTAGGTAGGGGGAGTCGCCGGATTTCTCGATGAAAAGCTAGATGGCATCTTCGTCAACACCCACGCTCGCCGGATCAATCGTCCCACCTGGGATGGAGCTCCGATTCGGCTCCTTCAGCTTCATCGCCAACTCCAATGGAGAACTCAAGACTCGGGCTGAGGAGATTAGCCCGCCTGATGCCTTCACCCTTCCAATGCGTCTACCCAACATCGCCGAGCAGACAACTCACCTCTTGGCTCGTGTGATGTCTCAAGTCGACGATGGCACCATTAAGATCACGGCATGCTACCAGCCCGTGCCGAAGAAGCAGAGTCGATCTGCTAGGCGTCGCGCGTCACGCAGATCGAGGAGCAAGCCGATGGAGATCGAGACGTCTGAACCAGTGTTGACTCTGACTCGACCTATGAATCCGACGCCCAAGTCGATCCCGACTCCAATTATCAATCTAGAGTCGACTCTGATTCAGCCTCGGCAACATGGGTCTACATCGACTCGAATTCAGTCTCCCAAGATCACTCCGACCCAGAGAGCGCGGAGTCCAGTCTTCATGACCACAAATAATCCTAAAGCTTTTCACCTCTACGGAAAATTAATTCAGGAGCCGACCGAATCATTCGGCAGATTCACTCAACGCGTTCTACAAGCACTCGAGCAGGTCCGGCCCGTCACAAATCAGTTGGCTTTGTCCATCTTCTACCATGGCCTCACAAATCGTGACATGATTCGGATGTGGTATCGCTTCAAGCCCAAGAGCATTAAAGATCTCATGAAGCTGGCTAACATCCACGGGGCACCCGGGATCCAGCATTCCGAGCCAAGGAAGGAAGACATCCTCATTGCCTCTATGCGGAAAAATCTGCAGGAGAGCGCATACCTGGGGAACCATGAGTGCAAGGAAGCGTACAAGCAACGAGGAGAGCAAGCCAAGCGCCAACAACCCTCAGCGCCGAGTGAAGGGCATCATCAGTCACCACCCCGCAAGAAGGCTTGGCAGCAGAAGAAAAAAGCCCCTCAACCAGTACTAACACCCAACCTGTCGGTGTTTTGATCCGGCAATAAACTATATGGGGCTACGCACGAACTCGAAAGCTAGATGGTGACGGAACACAAGGATTTATACTGGTTCAGGCTCTCCGATGGAGTAATAACCGTAATCCAGTCCGGAGGATGTATTCCGCCGAGTTTGTATGATGTATGGTATGGTATGTTGGTGATTGTTTTCGTACCCCTAGGGGCTCTCTCGACCCCTCCTTATATAGGGAGAGGGGACTGAGTCATCTAGGAATCCTAACCCTAAACGGCTTACGGTTTCCCTATCTGTTACAATATCTACCCGGCCGATTGCCATGGAACACAAGGGATGGCCCAACCAGGTGATTTATCTCTTTACATACATGAACTCTGAGTTACATACGACTCGGGATATGCCTTATCTCTTAGTTCATGCCGTGGGAATCAAGGCACTGATGGGCCGGGCCTCTTCGCCTTCCTTTTATGGATCTTCTAGAACATCCATTCTTCGTGGGCTAACAATGGTCCGAGTAGATACCTGGTACCCATATTCTCCACAGTAGCCCCCGAGTCATTGACAGTCGAGTTGCTTCTTCTTTTGTAATCTTCAAACTTTCAATCTTCCTTTATTCTTTCCCATCATCTTGCAAAGAGGCTGTGAAGGGCTCCACCATAAAATCCAGAGAAAAAATTGGTGCGCCGAGTGGCGCACCTATTAGGTGTAGCCCCTGACTCTAGAATTAGTTGGGAAAACAACTAAACTAGAGTCTATTTGAGGTAATCAGAACCCTTGAAGCTTAGCATCGATCATTTTATCAGGACTAATAACTTAGCATCAATCACCCAGTTAATCTGGATAATAGGCCAGAGGCTTTAATCTCACTATTAGGCCTACAGCCAAGTGATTAGAGTAGTAATAATTTGCACCTTAATTTTAATAAGGATAAGCAAACCCTTAATTAGGTTGCTACTCTCTTCAATCTCATATTGTGAGCAGCTCCGAGTAAATCGCATGTGATTTTCCATCACCTAGAGGCACAAAAGGCATGCTTAAAATTTACCAGGTTATATCAAGGTTCAGCTTAGCATCAATCACAGGAATTAGCATTCCCGATTGATAGGCCAAAGGCTCATCAATCTAAAACAATCCAACTATCAAGTTTTTATAGCAGTCGGCTGCTCTCTTAGTAAACGAATCATCAAATCTTCTGAACACGATTTTTAATCCCTGACTCAAACAACAAAATCAAACTCCTTACGGCAATCCGAGTGTCCAATCTGAATCTTTCTCTACCGACTGATTACTCTGATAAACCCTTGAACTTCCTTATAACGGCTCTAAACTGACGCCGTTAAACCCAGAGTCTGTTTAACCAAACTGGGAAAATCATGGATCTGACACATGTCTCACGGCGTCAGTTTTTCCCTTTATCTCTTTGTCTTCTCCGTCGAGATTCAACACTATGCGCCATTGCCTCCAAGCTCTCGATCCATTTTTGCTCCTACAATTTGCATTGCTCCTCAACCCTTCCCCAACCTCCAGAAATCTTCCACCACCAAGCCCCAACTGACGCTATGGCTAGCACAGGGAGCTCCAAGGCCGCCGTCGACGTATCCATCAGTGATGCCTCCGGGTGGCCTCTAAGCTCAATCGATGAGGGGAAGCTAAACTCTTTGGTGAAGGAAGGCGTTCTTCATCGTCGAGAGGTAGTTGCTTGGCGCCCTGCTCGTTTTGATATTTTTCCCTCGCCGAACGCCGGCGAGGCAGTTGTTTTCACCCCCTTTTTCTTCCGGGTTTCTCTCTTCCTGCTGCTAAACCTATGCAAAATCGGACTTTGTCGGGCTTCGCGCCAGGCCGGGGTGGGCTTTAGCCTACAACCCCGAGGCCCGAGCCCGGCCCGGCCCAACAAATTTGCGAAAAACCAAAGCCCGAGCCCGGGCCGACCCCCAGGCTTTCTCGGGCCGGGCCAGGCTTTTTCGGGTTTTTTTGGGCTTTTAAAAAATATCGGGCTTTTTTGGGCTTTTGGGCTGCAATTTTCAAGGCCGAGTCTGGCCCGACGCATGACCGGGCCAGGCCGGGCTAATGTTTAACAGGTTTACTTCCTGCCCACCCCTTCCTCAGGGGGTTACTTGCTTTCTATGGAATTAAGATTCACCATCTTAATCCCAACTCCATTCGGCATATCTCTATCTTCATGCATCTGTGTGAGACCTTCATGGGCATCTTTCCTCATTTCAACCTCTTTCACACTCTGTTCTTCTTAAAACCTCACCCCAGCCATGCCAATATCTCCAATGTTGGTGGAACCGGATTCCAATGCCGTTCCGCTAGCAAATATTTTGATATGTCTTTCAACACCTCCAACAAAGGCTGGCATGATGAGTGGTTCTACCATCCGGATGCCGAGAAATGACTCGGCGAGTACTCCTCCGAGTACCCCACTCCCTGCGACTCTTGGAAGGCCAAGCTTACCAAGGAGGAGTTGTTAAAAGTTGCCCCTCTAACGAAGAAAATTGTCGAAATGAAGCAGAGTGGGCTGACTTGTATCTAGGTGGCTCGCCATTTATTGAAGTACCGGATAAATCCTCTCAAAGAGGGAGTCCACCCAACCTTTGAGTACACTGGTCACCCCGACCCTACCAGGGAGTCGGAGGTCGACTTGGAAGAAAAAGAAGTTGGCAACAAGCTTGAAGCGCTGTTCGCCGATGGCGTCGACATTCCCACCGAAAAGAACAAACCTCGGTGCAGGTCCTTCCACATCTACAGGCCGCCTCCTCGGGTATATATCTTCATCAATGTTGTATATAATTTCTCCAATTGTTGAGTATTAATTGTTGTATTGATCTTCAGGAAATTTATCAGCTTGACTCTAGGCCTCTGAGTGTCGCCAACATCGCCAGGCCTGCTCAAGCCTCCATGCCAGACGGCCCAGCCGTTGACTTCTTCGACGAACTCGGAAATGTCGAGGAAGAGGCAGCCGAGGCTGCTGCCGCTGCGACTTCGGTCCACGCCGACTCCCTCCAAGGGAGGAAACACAAGCTGATCGTCGCCAGCGAATTGGACAACGAGGCGGCTGATCAGTCAGCTCCAGCCCCTCGCCTATCTTCTCCTCCACCACTCCCAGCGCCCAAGGTAAGGCCATTTTCGCCTCGCCTGGCTAAACGCGGGCGTTTGAAGGTCTCCACTGTGTAAGTCTTCTTCCCTTCATCATATCTTTGGTTTACATCCTTGAATCCCCAGATTCTTTCTAACCTTGATTACTCAACGCAGTAAACCCAACACCAGTTTTACTGGTAAAGACGACAACACTCCACCACAGCCCCCGACTACTTCAGTAGACGAGAAGCCCGTGGCAGTGCCGACTGATTCTCAGTCAGAGTTGGTGGAGGAAGAAGCTCCATCGACTATTCTGCCTCCATCTCCTCAGGCCACCGTCATGGACATCTGTCCTGCCACGGCACAAATCGCCACTTCCTCTGCCATTATTCCAACGGGTATGTTTTCTATCATTTGTTTAACTCCAGCCGAGTAATTTTCTCTCTCGATTCTTGATTGATCCCAAAATTCTTGTCTTTAGTTAATATCACCCCATCTACCACTGCTTCCATCGCCTCAGCTGCTACCTCTCAAGCCACTCCTTCCCCAACCTTGGCACTCACGACAACCATTGATGTGCCGAGTGCTGATAAGGGGAAGCAGGTTCAATGCTCCCCTGCAGCCATTGAGCCGAGTGCTGGATATGACAGTGAGAAAACTGTCAGTGATGAGGTGAACTTAAGCTCTTTTCCTTTAATTCCAATTTCTCTATACATGGCTCCGGTTTTATCTTCTGAATCTTAATCTCTTAGATCATCGGGTGGCGATATGGCCCCAATCCTGATCAGGTCGCGCTCATGGATCAAATTGAAGATCAAAAGAACATGACGCGACTAATCCAACTAATGTCCGAGTCCTCAGACCTTGTCCTGGTAAGTGATATCTCGCAAAAGTCTTTCCATCCATAATCTGCCTGTTGTTTTCACATACACTTTCTTTTCCAGAAAGTAGTCAAGAACTCCAATGCCAAAGATACCCTCTTGTCAGTTCTGGCCCCCTTAGTCGAGGAGGGCGAAAACGTTAGGGACGAGCTGGCTATCTTGAAAGCTGAGATGGCTAAAAGCAAAAACTCCGAGCAAAACTTCAAAGATTCGCTCAGAGGTAAATTTTTGCTTCATCCTTCAATTTTATCTAGACCATGAGTACTAGTCTTCATATCCTGAAACTTATTATCACAGACATTGCTGGTCCCGATCCTGCTCTCTTGGAGGCCAAGAAACAAGCTGAGGAGCAAGTGCTGAAACTCCGAGTTGAATTGACTCTGCTCCAAGGCAATAATGAAGGTAATTTACTGCTCTTTGATGCAGAGTGCTCTATGTATCTTCAAGTTTTGTGAACATCTTTATCTTCATCAAAACTCATCAAGGAGAAAAACTTGGCCAAGAGGAAACTAGCTCATGCAGTAGTTTTGAACGTGAAATCACACGAGCAAGCCAACTACTACAAGGACAAGTTTGAGTCCCTCTTGAAGAAACATGAAGGTAAGTCCCTTTAACTTGATCACTCAGCTAAACTCTTGTTCATCAGACTAATCTCTCTCACAATTCACTGTGCAGAGCTGAAGAAAAAAGCCGCCAAAGAACTCAGCGCCACGAAGGCCAAGCATAATGAAGAATTCTTGAAGATGAAGACTGAGCTGGAGGAAGCACAAGCTGCAGAGCCCATTCTTGACAATCTTCACGCAGCCACTGCTGAGTCCAATACTTCAAGCCTCCAGTCAGTAATCGAGCACCTCCAGTCAGCTCCCGCAAGGCTCAAGAAGATCATCCTTGAGAGCGCCAGCGTCGCCTGTGGTCAAACCTTGGCAGTGATTAAATCATTGTATCCCAAGCTGGATTTCGAACCAATTACCTCAGGATATGCAGAAGGGACAACTAACAAGAAGGCTCTAGAACTTCTTGATGAGGTAGACGGTATGGCATAGGTTATGGCCAAAGATGCTTTGTACCCTGATGATGAAAACAGTAGCGAGTAGAACTCAGTAGGTTCTTATCAGAAACAATCATTTGTATAATATTTGAATGTTTCCACTGTTTATGAAACCTTTTTCTCTTTTACCAAGTCGCATATTACTAAATTCACTTTGAGGCCATACGTTTAAACACTCATCGATAATCAAATGAGCTTCACGATCTGGAAAGTGATTTAAATAACATGAGTCGGCAAAGATATTTTTGTTATGCCTTATATTTAAACACTCATCCCGACTAGTTCTTGAGTATAGGAACCCGGCTAAAGCAATCAAAGCCCCATTGCATACCAAACAAGAACATCAGTAAATAGAGCTTCATAAGTAGGCATGAAAAAAATCTGACTTTATTAAAGACAGAGTATATAAGATACATATAGCCCCCGACTGACTACTCGAGTAGCATAGGTACTCGAGGCAGGCAGTCGCTAAGGAGAAAATTTTAAAAAGGCTAAGTGTAGAAAGGACGTAGCTGCTCTACATTCCAAGAGTTGTCCACCAAAGATCCATCTTCACGTTTGAGGCGATAACCACCTGGCCTTGTTACTTCAGCAATGATTAACGGGCCCTCTTAGATCGAAGATAGCTTATGTCTGTTCTGGGTAGTTTGAATTTTTCTCAAGACTAAATCACCCACCAGAAAAGCTCGACCATGTACATTGCGATTGTGGTACGATGTAGGCCTTGTTGGTATTTAGCTGACTGAAATATTGCGATATCGCGTGTTTCCTCTAGTCGGTCAATATCATCCAGTCTGCCTTCTTCGGAGCTGTACTCATCATATGCTTGAACTCGTAAAGACTTGTGAACAACTTCAGTCGGCAGCACAGCTTCCACGCCATAGACGAGAAAAAACGGTGTGCAGCCTGTTGCTCGACTTGGCGTGGTTCGCAAGGACCACAGAACAGACGGCAACTCTTGCACCCACTTGCCCGCATAAGGCTTGAGTCGATTAAAGATCCTAGGCTTAATGCCTTGAAGAACCATGCCATTAGCTTGCTCGACTTGCCCATTGCTATGCGGATGTGCAACAAAGGCAAAACAAATCTTGATCCCAAAATCGTCGCAGAAGTCCTTGAAGAGATCACTTGTAAATTGAGTGCCATTATCAGTGATTATCTGGTTAGGTATGCCAAAACAATAGATAATACTGAGGATGAAGTCCTTAGCTCACTGGGTTGTAATCTTGGGCACTGGTTTTGCTTCAATCCACTTCGTAAACTTGTCCACTGCCACAAAAAGATGAGTGAATCCACCCGGGGCTTTTCTGAAAGGACCGACTAAATCCAGCCCCCAAACTGCAAAAGGCCAAGATAATGGTATTGTTTGCAATTCCTGAGCTAGGACATGAACTTGTCGACCGAAGAACTGGCAGCCCTCACAAGTCTTGACAACCTTCTCCGTGTCATTGTCGGCAGTCGACCAGTAGAATCCGTGACGAAAAGCCTTGCCCACTATGGTTTTTGCATCGGCGTGGTTACCACATATACCCGAGTGAATCTCATGTAGTATTTGACGTCCTTCGTCGATGCTGATGCACTTCATGAGTACTCCATTAGCTGCCCTCTTCATCAGTTCGCCTTCATGAATTGTATAAACCCAGCTCTTTCGTTCAATCCTCTCAGCTTCGGCCTTGTCAACCGACAACTCATCCTCTGATAAGAAACGGAAAATTGGGTTCCTCCAGTCATCCTGAAGATAGGCTACGACTGATTGGCTTGGCTGCTCAGTAGTCAGATTTTTGGAGGGCTCAGTAGCCGACTAATCCAAAGACTCGGTCACATGCTCTTTCCTCTTGACAGTTGGCTCATGGAGATACTCAATGAATATGTCACCAGGAACTATTTATCGACGAGAGCCCAAGTTAGCCAAGTAGTCAGCCGCCTCATTGTAATCACGAAGAATATGACTCAGCTCGAGTCCTTCATATTTTCCTTCCAGTCGGCGCACTTCTTGATAGTAGGCCATCATGTTCTCGTCCTAGCAATTCCATTCATTCATAACTTGATTAATCACCAGTAATGAATCGCCATATACGAAAAGACACTTGATATTCAACAGTACCGCTAGTTGCAATCCATGGATCAAGGCTTCGTACTCGGTGGCATTGTGTGATGCCTTGAAAAGTATTTGCAACACATATCTGAACCTCTCTTTCTTGGGGCAAACAAGGACTACCCCAGCTCCTGCTCCAAAAACGCGTAAAGACCCATCGAAGTACATTGTCCAGTACTCAATGTCCTTGGGCGAAGTCACTGTTTGGGCTTCAGTCCACTCGGCGACGAAATCAACCAAAGCTTGCGATTTGATCGAAACCCTAGGTTTAAAGATCAAGTCGAAGGGCATCAATTCCTAAGCCCACTTTGCAATGCGACCAGTTGCCTCGCGGTTGTGTAACACACCCCGAAGGGGAAAGATGTGATGACTGAAACTGGGTGCGACTGGAAGTAATGCACCAACTTGCGTACTGTAATGAGTACATTGTATAATAGCTTCTGGATCTAAGGATATCGAGTTTTGACTCTGCCAATACCTCATTGACGAAGTAAACTGGTCGTTGCACTTTGTGCGCCTTGCCTTCTTCGTCCCTTTCAACTACTAGTGGTGACTGATGTCCTTCACTCGGCGCCAGGGCTTGTTCGATCCCTTCGTTGCCTGTATGCTTCCTTGCGTTCACGGTTTTCAAGTTCCGCGTTCTCTCACAGACTTCTCCGCATGGCACCTATGAGGCTATCCTCCTTTCTTGGCTCCGAGTTCTAAATTCCCAGGGCTCGGTGAATGTTGGTCATCTGCATCAGGTCTTTGATGTTCTTGGGCTTGTAGTGATACCACAGTCGGATAATATCCTGGTTTGTGAGGCCATGATAGAAGATGGACAGCGCTAACTAGTCCAAAACAGGCTCGACTTGATCAAGTGCTTGTATAAAGCGCCGAGTGAATCTGCCGAAAGATTCTCCTGGCTCCTGAGTAACTCGCCGTAAAGGTGATACGCTCCAGGGTTGTTGGGGGTGTTGAAGACCGGACTCCGAGGCGTCTGGGTTGGAGTAATCTTGGGAGGCTGATTCCGTGTTGATCTAGACCCATGTTGCTGAGACCAAGTCGGAGTCGACTCTAGACTAGCAGTCGGAGTCGACTCTAGACTAGCAGTCAGAGTCGGAGTCGCCTTGGGTGTCGGATCCAGAGGTTGAGTCGAAGTTGACTCTAGTTACAATGTCTCGATCTCCCTCATCTTGCTTCTCGATCTGCGTGACGCATGACGCCTAGCGGATCGACTCTGCTTTTTTGGCATGGGCTGGTAGCATGCCGTGATCTTGATGGTGCCATCGTCTACTTGAGAAATCACACGACTCAAGAGGTGAGTCGGCTGCTCAGCGATGTTGGGAAGGCCCATGGGAAGGGTGAAGGCATCAAACAGGCTGATCTCCTCCGCCTGAGTGCTGAGTTCTCCATTGGAGTCGGCGATGAAGCTGAAGGAGTCGAATCGGAGTTCCGTCCCTGGTGAGACAATCGATCCGGCTAGTGCGGGTGTTGACGAAGAAGCTATCTAGCTTTTCGTCGAGAAATCCGGCGAATTCCCCTTACCTGGCACGCCAACTGTCGGTATTTTGAACCGGCAATAAACTATATGGGGCTACGCACAAACTCGAAAGCTAGATGGTGACGGAACACAAGGATTTATACTGGTTCAGGCGTCCGATGGAGTAATAACCGTAATCCAGTCCGGAGGAAGTATTCCGCCGAGTTTGTATGATGTATGGTGTGGTATGTTGGTGATTGTTTTCGTAACCCTAGGGGCTCCCTCGAACCCTCCTTATATAGGGAGAGGGGACAGAGTCATATAGGAATCCTAACCCTAAACGGCTTAAGGTTTCCTTATCTGTTACAATATCTACCCGGCCGATTGCCGTGGAACACAAGGCAAGGCCCAACCGGGTGATTTATCTCTTTACATATATGAACTCCGAGTTACATACAACTCGGAATATACCTTATCTCTTGGGTCATGCCGTGGGAATCAAGGCACTGATGGGCTGGGCCTCTTCGCCTTCCTTTTATGGATCTTCTAGAACATCCATTCTTTGTGGACTAACAATAGTCCGAGTAGATACCCGGTACCCATATTCTCCACACAACCAAAACTTGGCCCAGCTACTTCAAGGATTAGAAGAACCCTTTCATGTTTACCTTCGACGCTTCAAAGCAATCATGGAAGACAAGCTGGCTGTGACCAACAACCAGGCCATGGACGCATTCTTCAAAGGATTTAGAGATCTGGAGTTCAAGGAGGACTGGTACAAGAAGCCACTGGCATCACTCGAAGCTCTGCTCTTCAAGGCTGACTTGTATGCCTATCATTACCAGTGGTCGGGCCTGCGATATCCGAGTGATAATGACTCGGATTCTGGAAACTCGGTGGCATATGTAGAAGGGGAAAAACGCCGAGTGGCATTCCTCAACGAGTCAATACAGTTTGACGACCATGAGCAGAGTAGTTCGGGTAGCTTCTCCCCACTACACGGGATTTTCATGGCAGAAGTCACAGAAGTGCCGTTGATTGCCGAACAACTCGCCCAGCGAGCAGCTGACATGGAACGCTAGGCTCCTGAGGAAGCAAGAGCTGAGGATGAACGATGACGAAAGGATCGTGAAGAGGCAGGAGCTCAACAACTCCGTGAAGAACAAGCACGTGCTCGTGCGAGCGTGACCAGACGGCTAGCCAGCTTGGGCAGGCGGATACAACAACGACTCAGCACAATTCACGAGGGGGAACAAGTTTTTACCACCCCTTAGCAGAATATTGATGCTGTCCAAACTCCTGACACCACAGCTGACTAAAGCACGAGCCCTTGTTTCAGCAATAGGAGTTCAGCATCACAACCAGGTGGCGACTGAGTCAACTTCAAGGATGACTCCGCCCTCACGACGACGGGAGCCCTCTAAATCTTCACTCGGTCGAGTATCTGCGTCACCGAGTTACTCGGTCACTACCCCGAGCCAAAGAGCAGAGCGAGAAAGGAATCTCATGATACTTGAAGAAGAACAACGAAGGAACGATGAGGAGCGGCGCCGACTGGACCAGGAACACGAGAGGTTGCGGCAGGACCATGATCGCTATCTTGGCCAGCCTCACTCTGACGCCCGGGGTCTCATCGATCACGACATCTCCAACGTCATCAACAACAAGAGACATGAGCGACAGGAGTCAGATCAGCGATGGGACGAACACCAGCCCCGACAACTCGGCATCTCGCCTCCTAGGCGCGACAATTTTGATGAAGGCGTCCTTGCCTTCACTTCCGTTCTTCGACAAGTCGCTTGGCCTGCGGGATTCAAGCCTACAGGAAACGAAAATTATGACGGCAAAACCGACCCCAGCACTTGGTTAACCGTTTATACTTTGGCGATACAAGCCATGGGAGGAGACAGCAGAGTGATGGCCAATTATCTCCCAGTGGCGTTGTTTGATTCAGCTCACAATTGGCTCACCAGGTTGGCTCGTAGATCAGTCGGATCTTGGACCGAGTTACGAGAGCTTTTCATGGCCAACTTCGAGAGTACTTACGAGCGCCTGGGAGATTAGTATGATCTCTTGCAACTCCAACAGGGGCCCAATGAGTCCCTTAAAGATTACATCAAGAGGTTCTCAGTAGCCAGGAACAAAATCCCTGACGTCAAGGACGAGATCTTCATTGCATCTTTCAGAAAAGGAGTCAGAGACGTGGAATTCATCCACAAATTCACACGCAAGCCACCTCATACCATTAGCCGATGTGTCGAAGCCAACCAAGCAGTATGCGGGGACAAGCAGTCACCATTCGCGCCAAGAGAGAAGAAGGATGACAAATCTTCTAAGGATCACAAGGACGCTAATCGTTCATCAGAACGAAAGCGTCGCCCCGAAGAACTTGTGATGAGGACATCCTCCACTATTACCCACTGACAAAGACGCAACACACAACTGTCTAGTACAGTTGTAACGTCTAGTACGGTTGTAGTCGGGCGGCGAAAGTGTGAGCCTCTGAATAATCCCATCTTGCTTAGCTAGGGAGGAGGAAGCCACCCTTCCCCTATCAGACTAGTCTTTTAG
>CM002485.1:9503952-9528870 GCA_000325765.3 Leersia perrieri
CTGGCCGAGAAGTGTCCCTACCATCCAAATGGTAACCACTCGGCAAAAGACTGTTACATGCTCAAGAAGTACATCGAGCAGCAAGTCAAAGCGCTAAGCCGGTGGAAACACCAGAAGTTTCTAGAAAAGACAAGGGCAAGGAGAAGGATGACAATGACGTGCCTTCTGGCTTCTATCGCTCAATCCAGCAACTCAACCACATCTTCGGCGGCCCTCAAGGCTACGAACCCAAATGCAAGCAGAAGCTTACGGATCGAGAAATCAACATGGCAGCCCCAAGTGTGCCTAACTACCTCCGTTGGTCGGAAGTCTCGATCACCTTTGATCGCACTGACCACCCGGACCGAGTAGTGCACCCTTGCCGATACCCACTGGTTCTTGATCCAGTCGTACTCGGGACTCGCCTCAAGCGCGTTCTCATTGATGGAGGCAGTGCGCTCAACATCATCTTCGCCAAGACTTTTGACGCCATGAAGATCCCAAGGTCCGAGCTCAATCCGAGATATGCCCCTTTCCACGGAGTCATCCCTAGGCTATTGGCCACTCTACTCGGCAAGATCTCGTTACCCATCACGTTCGTCACGAGGGACAACTTCAGGACGGAGAATGTCAGCATCCAGGTGGCAAACCTTGACACGGCCTATCATGCTTTTCTTGGCCGCCCTGCATTGTCCAATTTTATGGCGATCCCGCATTACACATACATGATGATGAAGATGCTGGGGCCTCACGGAGTCATCTCTCTGCACAGCGATGTACACCAGTCGATCAATTGCAACAGAGAAAGCTGTGATATCGCCCAAGCGCATGACACCGTCAAGGAACATGACGAGATCAGACAGCAGGCGTCCGAAGCACAAGACGGAGAAATACCGGGTCCTAAGGCATCGAAGATTGAAGTCAGCAAAGTTAGGACTAAGAAAATTGTTCTCACCCCCGATGACCCAACTAACACGGCTGTCATCGAGGCTGATTTAGATTGTAAATAGGAAAGCGAGCTCGTCACCTTCCTTCAAAGAAATAAAGTTATTTTTGCGTGAAAACCATCTGATATGCCTGGAATCCCGTGGGAGGTGATCAAGCATACTTTGCAAGTGAAAGCCGATGCTAAGCCAATCAAGGAGTGCTTACACCGGTTCGCCGCCGACAGGCGAGAGGCCATCAAAGATGAGATCAAAAAGCTATTGGCCGCTGGTTTCATCGAAGAGGTACTTCATCCCGAGTGGCTGGCCAACCTAGTACTCGTGCAAAAGAAGACAGGACAGTGGAGAATGTCCGTCGACTACATGGACCTTAACAAGGCTTGCCCAATAGATCCCTTCGGACTGCCACGTATTGATCAAGTGGTGGACTCGACTGCGGGATGCGATTTGTTGAGTTTTCTCGACTGTTACTCAGGATACCAACTAATCAGCTTGAAAGAAGAGGACTGTTTGAACACCTCCTTCATAACTCCGTTTGGAGCCTATTGCTATATTACAATGCCTTTCGGGTTAAAGAACGTTGGAGCCACATACCAACGTATGATCCAGAAGTGTCTACAAACTCAGATTGGGCGAAATGTGGAAGCTTATGTCAACGACATAGTCATCAAGACTCAGCAAAGAGATGACTAGATCACCGACTTACAAGAAACGTTCAGCAATATCCGAGCCTACTGGATGAAATTAAATCCCAAGAAGTGTGTTTTTGGAGTACCGTCAGGAAAGCTAGTCGGATTTATGGTTTCACACAGAGGAATTGACGCCAACCCCGACAAGAACAAAGCTATCCTAGGTATGGAACCTCCGAGTGATCTGACCAAGGTACAAAAGCTGACAGGATGCATGGCTGCACTCAGTCGTTTCATCTCTAGGCTGGGAGAACGTGGCATGCCCTTCTTTAAACTACTGAAGAAAACTGACAAATTTGAGTGGATGCCAGAGGCTCAGAAGGTGTTCGTCGGCTTCAAACAATTTCTGACGACTGCTCCAATGCTCGCCTCCCCAATGCCGCAAGAACCTTTGCTGCTATATGTCTCCGCGACTCCTCAAGTAGTCAGCTCGGTGCTGCTGGTGGTTGAAAGGGATGAAGAAGGCAAGGCACACAAAGTGCAAAGGCCAATTTACTTTGTCAGTGAGGTATTGGCGGACTCGAAGACTCGTTATCCTCAAATCCAGAAGTTATTATACGGGGTGCTCATCACAGTGCGCAAACCGGTACATTACTTCCAGTCGCATCTTGTTTCAGTCATCACGTCTTTCCCCCTGGGAGATGTGCTGCACAATCACGAGGCGACTGGTCGAATTGCTAAATGGGCCATGGAATTGATGCCCTTTGATTTGACCTTTAAGCCTAGGGTCTCGATCAAGTCACAAGCGTTAGCCGACTTTGTCGCCGAGTGGACTGAAGCCCAAACAAACACTTCGCCCACGGATATTGAGTATTTTGATGGATCTCTACGTGTCTCTGGAGCGAGACCTGGGGTAGTCCTCGTGTCCTCTAAGAAAGAGAGGTTCAGATATGTGTTGCAAATACTCTTCAAGGCATCCCATAATGCTGCCAAGTACGAAGCCTTGATCTATGGACTGCGACTAGCGGTATCCTTAAACATCAAGCGCCTTGTCATATATGGCGATTCATTGCTGGTGATTATTCAAGTCATGAAGGAATGGAACTGCCAGGACGAAAATATGATGGCCTATTGTAAGAAGTGCGTCGATTGGAAGGGAAGTTTGAAGGACTCGAGCTGAGTCATATTCTTCGTGACTACAACAAGGCGGCTGACTACTTGGCTAATCTAGCCTATCGTCGACAAATAGTTCCTGATGACATATTCATTGAATATCCGCTAAGAGAAAAGAGCAGGCTGCCGAGTCTACAGAGCAGCCGACTACCGAGTCCTCTAAAAATTCGACTACTGAGCAGTCGGACCAATCAGTCGTGGCCTATATGCAGGATGACTGGAGGAACCCAATTTTTTGTTTCTTATCGGAGGATGAGTTGCCAGCTGACAAGGCCGAAGCCGAAAAGATTGAACTAAAAGCACGGTTTATACAATTCATGAGGGCAAATTGATAAAGAAGGCAGCTAATGGAGTGCTCATGAGGTACATCAGCATTGACGAAGGATGCCAGATACTACATGAGATTCACTCAGGCATATGTGGCAACCATGCCGGTTCAAAAACCATAGTGGGCAAAGCTTTTCGTCAAGGATTTTACTGGCCAACTGTTGTCAATGATGCGGAGAGAGTTGTAAGGACCTGCGAAGGTTGTCAGTTCTTCGGCTGACAAATTCATGTTCCAGCTCAAGAACTGCAAACAATTCCACTGTCTTGGCCTTTTGCAGTTTGGGGGCTAGATCTAGTCGGTCCCTTCAGAAAAGCCCCGGGTGGGCTCACTCATCTTTTTTGTGGCAGTAGACAAGTTCACAAAGTGGATTGAAGCAAAACCAGTGCCC
Source organism: Leersia perrieri (assembly GCA_000325765.3). Classification (NCBI taxonomy): domain Eukaryota; kingdom Viridiplantae; phylum Streptophyta; class Magnoliopsida; order Poales; family Poaceae; genus Leersia; species Leersia perrieri. The sequence continues at coordinate 9,507,394 of CM002485.1, forward strand.
AAAATCACAGCCCAGCGAGCTAAGGACTTCATCCTCAGTATTATCTACCGTTTTGGTATACCCAACGGATAATAACTGAGAATGGCACTCAATTTACAAGCGATCTCTTCAAGGACTTTTGCGACGAGTTTGGGATCAAGATTTGTTTTGCCTCTGTTGCACATCCGCGTAGAAATGGGCAAGTCGAGCGAGCTAATGGCATGGTTCTTCAGGGCATTAAGCCTAGAATCTTTAATCGACTCAAGCCTTACACGGGCAAGTGGGTGCAGGAGTTGTTGTCTGTTTTGTGGTCTTTGCGAACCACGCCAAGTCGAGCGACAGGATGCACACCGTTTTTTCGCGTCTATGGCTCGGAAGCTGTGTTGCCGACTGAAGTTAATCACAAGTCTTTCTGCGTTCAAGTATATGACGAGTCTAGCTCCGAAGAAGGTAGACTGGATGATGTTGACTGACTAGAGGAAGCACGCGATATCACAGTACTTTAGTCGGCTAAGTAACAACAAGGCCTACGACGTTACCACAATTGCAATCTACGTGGTCGAGCTTTTCTGGTGGGTGATCTAGTCTTAAGAAAAATTCAACCTACCCAGAACAAACATAAGCTATTTCCAATCTAGGAGGGCCCGTTCATCATTGCTGAAGTAACAAGGCCGGGTGCTTATCGCCTCCAACGTGAAGATGGATCTTTAGTGGACAACTCTTGGAATATAGAGCAGCTACATCCCTTTTCTTTAGCGACTGCCTGCGTCGAGTGCCTGAGTTACTCGAGTAGTCAGTCGGGGGCTATATGTATCTTATATACTCTGTCTTTAATAAAGTCAGAATCTTTTCATGCCTAATTATGAAGCTCTATTTACTGATGTTCTTGTTTGGTACGCAAAGGGGCTCTGATTGCTTTAGCTAGGTTCCTGTACTCAAGATCTAGTCGGGTTGAGTGTTTAAGTATAAGGCATAACAAAAATATCTTTGCCAACTCATGTTAATTAAAACGACTCTCCAGATCGTGAAGCTAATTTGATTATTGATGAGTGTTTGAATGTATGGATTTAGCGTGAATTAAATAATGTGCAACTTGGTAAATCAAAGCACTTCATAAACAGAAAAAAATATTCAAATATTACATAAAGTATGACTGTTTTTGAATAGATCCTACTAAGTTCGACTCATCATTGTTTTCTTCCTCAGGATACAAACTATCATTCGACATGATTTTCGCGATATCATCTACTTCACTAACAAGCTCCATTGCTCTCTCGGCAGTCGTCCCGTCTGCATATCCCGTGGTGATTGGCTGGAGGTCAATCCTAGGGTATAGTGACTTAATCATTGCTAGGGTTTGGACACAAGCAACGCTAGCAGTCTCAAGGATTATATTTTTGAGCCTGGATGGGGCAGACTGAAGAAGCTGGACAACCATCTGGAAGCTTGAAGTATTTGAACCAATAGTCGCTGAGTTGAGGGCATCAAGGATCGGTTCTGTGGCTTTGCAGAACTCAGCATTTGTTTTCCTAGCCTCATTTAACTCGGCTTAGCCTTAAGAACTCGTCGTTGTGCTTGGACTTCATAGCACTGAGTTCTTTGACGGATGATTTCTTTAGATCTACATGGTCAGTTGATGACAAGATTAGTTTGGCAAACAAAATTGATTGAAGTGATCAAGATAGATGGGACTCACCTTCAAATTTCTTTTGGAGATCCACGTACTTCTTGTGAGCAGATTGGATCTCTTCTAATGACTCAGATTTTAATTTTCTATACGACTCGGTGAATTGCACCAGTCGTTTTTCTGAATCATGCTTGTGGGCAACAAGTTCCACAAGGATAAAAGGGCAGAATAGTTAAGATTATGGATGACAAGAGTATCAATGGAGATGAAGTGGAAAATTACCTCTATTCTCCTGGGCATACATTTCGAGGCTTTTCTGGAGTTCTTGGATTTGCGCGTCAGCTTGTTTTTTGGCCTCCATGAGAGCAGGATCAGGACCAGCAATGTCTATGGTAATAAATTTCAAGTCATGAGGACAAGTGCTCACAAGCTGGATGAAATTAAAGGATGAATAAAAAATTTACCTCTAAGTGAATCTTTAAAGTTCCGCTCGGAGTCTTTGTTTTTAGCCATCTCAGCTTTTAAGATGGCCAGCTCGTCCCTGATGTTTTCGCCCTCCTCAACTACGGGGGCCAAAACGGACAGTAAGGTATCTTTGGCGTTGGAGTTCTTGACTACTTTCTGGAAAAGAAAGTGTATATGAAAACAACAGATAGATTATGGCTGAAAAGACTTTCACAAAATATGGCTCACCAGGACAAGGTGAAAGGACTCGGACATCAGTTGAATTAGTCGCGTCATGTTCTTTTGATCTTCAACTCGATCTATGAGCGCGACTTGATCAGGATTGGGGCCATATCGCCACCCAATGATCTATATGATTAAATTTGAGAAGATAAATATAGAGAAATACAGAAGGAAGTCTAAATCGAGAAAATAGAACTTGTGTTCACCTCTTCGCTAACTGTCCTCTCGCTGTCAGAACCAGCAGTCGGTCCAATAGCTACAGGAGAGCCTTGCACTTGTTTCCATTTATCAGCACTCGGCGTATCAACGATAGTTGTGAATGCTGGAGCTGGGGAAGGTGTGGCTTTTGTGACGATGGCTAGAGCAGCAGCAGCAGCGGTTGGAGTAGTTTCAGCTGGAACAAGATTATTACAAGATACAACCAAACATAAGAAGAGAACATTACTTGGCTGATATTGAATAACCTGGATAAACATACCAGTCGGGGTGATATCAAAGGATGTTGCAACTTGGGTCGCAGCAGGACATATATCCGTGTCGGCAGATTGAGGTGGCAGGGAAACTGTGGCTTCTGGCATTATGACTTCAGCAGAATTCGACTGAAGATCAGTCGGCGTGACCGCTGGCGACTCGACTACTGAAGTAGTCGGGGATTGTGGTGGAATATCATCGGCTTTACCAGTAAAACTGGTATTAGGCTTGCTGCAATATAATCAAGAGTCATATAGGATTCAAAAACAGAAATTGAATTAAAAGTGAAGACAACTTACACGTTGGAGACCTTCAAACGCACGCGTTTAACTGGGTGAGGAGAGATTGGCTTTGCCTTAGGAATGGTGGGCGGTGGAGGAGAAGACAGGCGAGGAGCTGGGGCCAACTGATTGACCACTTCTTCATCTGAGTCGCCAGTAATGAGGGCCTTATGTTTCCTCCCTTTAGAGGAGTCGGCCTAGGCCACAACATTGATTATGGAGGCATCAACCGCCTCTTCTTCTTCCTCCTCATCATCAAAATAGTTGATGGCTGGGCCAACAGGCATTGGAGCTTGCATGGGCCTGGTTATGGTGGCAACACTCGGGGGTCTAGAATCAATCTGGTAATATTCCTGGTAATTAGTATAGAAGATTAATATTATACAAGCAGAAGAACAAGAAGATATGGAGCAAAGTTACATACCCGAGAGGTCTGTCTGTAAATATAGAAGGCCCTGCACTTGGGTTTGTCAGCCTAAGTACGGATATCGATGCCATCAACAAAGATAGCTTTAAGCTTCTCGCCAACTTCGTCTTCAGTCAGGTCAACCTCTGACTCCCTGGTAGAGTCATGATGACCTGTGTACTCGAAGGCCGGGTGGACAGGGTCCTTGAGGAGGTTTAGCCGGTACTTTAAGAAGTGCTTGGCAACCCAGATTCTAGTCAGCCCATCCTTCTTCAGTTCAGCAATCCTTTTCATGAGAGGGGCGACTTCATCTAGTTCTGGTTTGGTGAGCTTGGCGTTCCAAGAATCACAACGGATGGGGTACTCGGAAGCATATTTGCTGAGTGATTTTTTTCAGCGTCAGGGTGGTAGAACCATTCATCATGCCATCCCTTTTTTGAGGTATTGAAAGACATGTTGAAATATTTGTTTGTGGAACGGCATTGGAATCTGGTTCCACCAACATTGGAGATATTGGCAAGACTGGGCTGTGGTTTCAGGAAGAACAGAGCCCGGAAGAGGTTGAAGTGGGGGAAAATTCCAAGAAAAGCTTCACACAAGTGGATGAAGATAGAAACATGGGGGATGGAATTGGGATTGAGATGGTGAATCTTAATCCCATAGAACTCAAGCAGACCCCTAAGGAAGGGGTGAGCGGGAAGAGAGAAGCCCCGATAGAAGAAGGGGGTAAAAACAACCACCTCGCCGGTATACGGCGAAGGCAAAGTGTCGAAACGAGCCGGACGCCAAGGAGTTACCTCTTGGCGAAGAAGAACACCCTCCTTCACCATCAGATTCAGCTTCCCCTCATCGATCGAGCTCGGAAGCCACCCGGAGTCCTCGCCAATCGTTGCGTCAGCTGCGGTCTTGAAGCTTCCAGCGCTGGCCATGGTGAGAATAGAAGGTACGTGGTTGAGGATTTTTGGGAGAGCAAGGAAAAGCTTGAGGGTGCAATGCAAATCGTGAAAGCAGAAATGGATCGGGAGCTCGAAGGCAATGGCGCACAGTGTTGAATCTCGACGGAGAAGACGAAGAGATAAAGGGGAAACTGACGCCGTAGGACACGCGTCAGATCCATAATTTTCGTAGTTTAGCTGAACGGACTCCGGGTTTAACGGCATCAGTTTAGAACCGTTATAAGGAAACTCGAGGGTTTATTCAGAGAACTAATCGGCAGCAAAGGTTTTTGGATGACTACTCGGATTATCACTGAAGACCTAGCCCTATAGTTGGAATCATGAACTGAAGATTGTATTTGGAAGATTTGAAGATTCATTTAATGAGAGAGCAGCCGACTGCTATAAAAACTAGATAATTGGATTACTTTGGATTGATAAGCCTCTGGCCTATCACTCGAGAATGCTAGTTCCTGCGATTGATGCTAAGCTGAACTTTGATATAGCCCGCTGAATTTTAAGCATGCCCTTTGTGCCTTTAGGTGATGACAAATCACATGCGATTTACTCGGAGCTACTCACAATGTGAGATTGAAGAGAGTAATGACCTAATTTGGGGTTTGCTTATCCTTATTAAAATTAAGGTGCAAATTATTACTACTCTAATCACTCGGCTAAAAGCCTAATAGTGAGATATCAAGCCTCTGGCCTATTATCCAAATTAACTGGGTGATTGATGCTAAGCCGTATACCTTGATAAATGTCAAGACGAGGATACATGCAGATCTGACTGAAAAATCGCATTTGGCTGTAGCTATGCGTACCATATTAAAGCCTCTAGCCTATCATTCAAAATAATCGATGCTAAGCTCCAGGTGTGCTGATTGTCTCTATTAGACTCTAGTTTAGTTGTTCTCCCAACTAACTCTAAAGTCGGGGGCTACACCTATTAGGTGCGCCACTCGGCGCACCACCTGATTCCTTTATGAGGATATTTTTTCTTAAAAGTCCCATATAGACTCTAAGCTTAGTTGTTTTTCCAACTAATCATTAGAGTCGGGGGCTACACCTAATAGGTGCGCCACTCGGCGCCCCAATTTTTTCTCTGGATTTTATGGTGGAGCCCTTCACAGCTTCTTTGCGAGATGATTGGGAAGAAAGATGGAAGATTGAAGGTTTGGAGATTATTGAAGAAGAAGACGCAACTCGACTGTGAATGACTCGGGGGACTACTGTGGAGTATATGTGTACCGGGTATCGACTCGGACCATTATTGGCTCACGAAGAAGGGGTCTTCTAGAAGATTGATAGAAGGAAGGCAAAGAGGTCCGGCCCATCAGTGCCTTGATTCCCATGGCGTAATCCTAGAGGCATATCCCCAGTCGTATGCAACTTGGAGTTTATATATGTAAAGAGATAAATCACCCGGTTGGGCCTTGCCTTGTATCCCACGACAGTCGGCCGGGTAGATATTGTTACAAATAAGGAAACCCTAAGCCGTCTAGGGCTAGGATTCCTAGATGACTCGGTTCCCTCTCCCTATATAAGGAGATGTCGAGGACATAGAAACACACCACATCATACACCATATTCAATCATACAAACTCGGCAGAATACTTCCTCCAGACTGGATTAAGCTTATTACTCCGTTGGAGGGCCTAAACCAGTATAAATCCTTGTGTTCCATCACCATCTAGCTTTCGAGTTCGTGCGTAACCCCATATAGTTTATTGCCGGTCCAAAACACCGACACATACCTCCCATCATTGCCATACTACCCGTCCAAGTCTAACATGTTCCATTTACTATTAATTAGTGTAAGTGCTCAATTTTTATGTCCATTAACCCAAGTTGTCCATATACCCAAATTAATAGCTCTGTCCATTAATATAGTTATATTACCACTAAGCATGGCTAAGAATAAAAGAATAAAACATCCCAACCATTCCCAATCAGGAGAAAGTAGGTACATGGAAGCTATATAACTAGAGCAAATGCATCAATTAAAACTCTACCATATCACCCAATACCGTTAAGTAAGCACATGCATATATATATATAGAGAGATATTCGCAAAGAAAAAGAAGTTGAGCAAAACATGGGTGCTATATGCTGCAATTGGTCACAGTCGACATCAGGGTAGGATCGCCACACTCCGAAATCTCCAAATCTATCGAAAAGAAGCAATATGCGAATAAGAGCCATATAAATATGCACATGCAAAATGATCAATAAATCACAATAAAACTATAGTGGGTTCTACACGTCCTAAACTAAATATAGGTGAAAGAATAACCAAATTATTACTTACGGTTTGGGAGATATGAAAACGACAAGCTCTCAGTGCTGAAAATGACAGTTCTGTAATTAATTAAGTTTTCGAGTAACATGCGTTTCCGAGTAAGTTTGTAAATATGGGGCCAATTTTAGTTGAACAAACACTTAACACAGGCAATAAGAAAATTACCTCACAGATGCAAAGGTTGTCATTATTTATTTATGGATTTTACAAGCTAAACTCATACGAAAGCTAAATAAATTCCCAAACATGATTTAAGAGGTACTTTTGTCAAAATCCTTTTCACAACAGAGAAGAGTACTAAAATATAAGCTCAACAAAATTGGTTTCACCATTTTATCATTTACCAAAATTTTCTTATGCATTTTACAAGATCTAGACTATTAAAAAGATACATATAATTATTTCTATTTTTACAGTTAAAATCAGTACAGAAGGTGGTCATTTTTATTTTACAATTGTAGATCACAATTTTATGAATCCATAGAATTCTGTTTCACTATTTTTGGAGTTCCCATTAATTAGTTATGCATTTTTGAACTTTACACCATTTTAGCACATGTTGAATACAGTTTTTATTAAGTGCCCTCGGACTTCCAACAGTCCGAGCTACAATACTACCTCCGTCTCAAAATATAAACACTTATGCCATTTTGGGGGGAAACTAAGGTTTAGTAAATGGAGTGTTATGATTGGTTGAGAGGAGAGGGTAGGTGGGAGGGATGGTTGTGATTAGTGGAGATGGGGTAGGTGGGTGTAGAGGTAGTTGTATTTTAAGACAAACTAGCAAAAATGCCCATGCGTTGCACTTGGCGAATGCAATTTTATTTTATAGCGAGCAAATGTGTCCGTGCGTTGCAACGAGCAAAACTAATGGTAGAAATTAACACTTTTAATTAACATGAATTATAAACGCGTCTCAAAAATTGAATGACTAAAATTGAACATGTTTCTTCGTCCAAGCACATAATATAGACTTATAGTTGGCCTTGCCTAATAGGCCCACGGTCTTTTTCATTTGCTGGCGTCCATTCCCGCGCTCCCAATCCGCAACCTGGGCCTGGGCCGCGAAAGTTCCTTCCCACCTGGGCCGATTCTCGGTCCGGTCAATCCTGGCCGTCCGATCATAGGGCTCCCGATCGGACGGCCGGGCAGCGAGATCGGGTGAACAAAACCCCCCGAAACCCTAACCCTAAACCAGCCCCATCCCCACTCCCTACCCTGCCTCCTGGCAGGTCGCGGAGGCCGCCTCCCTCCGCCGCGGCGCTGCCCCACCTCTCTTCTTCCCTGTCGGCTGCCGCCGCCCCGCTGCCCTACCGGCCGTCCGCCGCACCCTTCCCCGTCGCCCTCCTCCGCCGACGGAGCACGCAGTCGTCCCCCTGCCGCCCCGCCTCTCCCTCCCGGATGGCCGCCAATGGAGCATGCCGGCCATCTCCTCTGCCGACGGATTACACCGGCCACCGGGCGCTGGGGCAGCCATGGCTGGGGGGGGCTTGGCGACGGCGAGTGGCGACCAAACGGTGGTGGTTTGATACCTACCGTTGCAGTAGCGGCCGTCGCGCTCCTTTTAGATAGCAGACGGGCTCCGGTGAATCATGGCTTTCTTGGAGCTTCAGAGTCGTGATTTCTTGTTTATGAGGTTAACTCATCCTGAAAAAAATGATTTCTTTCTTCTTGGTGGATGACATGTACAGTGCTATTGGGATGTTTTACAGGGTTCTTGATATTGGGTTATCACTTGACACCAATGTTTGTAATGCTGTACTGATTAATCTCTCTTTACCAAAGTGGATTGTGATTTGAACTTCATCGATCTGTGCTTTAGTGACCATGTGCTTGAATTTTTACTCCTGGATTTTTTGATCTGTTTGATTGGATCTGAATATTACTGGTGCTACGGTTTTTTGGGAAAACGCATGAACTGAACTGCAATTTGCTGGGCAAAGAGATTAGGTTTTCGGGTGAGATTTTTTGTATTCTTTCGAGTATCTTTTGGAGGATTTTTCTAAAGAACTCATCCGGTCTATGCCGCCGATTCAGATGCGGCTCATGGCAGCGGACAGCTGACGTGAGCGAAACGGACGCTGACGTCATCCTAACGTCAGCGACGAACGAAAACGCGTCGGCAGAAAACCATAGATTTATCTTAAACTTTTATAATAGGTAAAGATTTGAACTGATCGGGAGTATGAGTCTTTGGCTGTTTTACAAAACGAACCCTAGATTTAGTCGAATTCTTGAGAAAAAGTCCCTGGCTCGAGCTCGTACAGAGGCAGACATGGCCGGGTTCGATCTAGGCCTCGCCGGCGGCGAAGCGAGGCTTGGATAGGGTCGAGCTCAATAGAGAAAATGTAAAGGAGGTCAAAGAGAATCCATAGATGGTCGCTCCAGTGACTACAGTGGCCTGTGCAGCGCCGGCGACGGCGGCGAGCGGCGGCCGGCGGCGGGGTAGCACTGCATGTCGCGATTTTTGATCGATTTGTACAGGATGTAGTGCGGGAAAGCTACCGGGAGGTGCGGAGATGCTCACCATGCGCTCGGCCAGCGCGTAGAGGCGGCAACGAGTTCCGGCGACGGCGATGGTCTCCGGGCGGCGGCAGAAGGACGGCGGCGGCGTGCTCCACTGCATGCATGTGGGAAACGACATGTGAATCGAAGAGAGTACGTCGTCGGGGTGGTGTAGGTGCAAGTAAATGAAGCGGGGCTCACCGGAGTGGCCGGAATCGGCTCACTGGCGACGGCGGACGGTGGAAAAGGGGGCGACGTCGATCTCCTCCGACGGTGGACGAATACGGGCGGCGTCGGTGGCTACGAGCTCGCGGGGACGAGCGGAGGTTCTGGCGAACCTGCTCGGTGGGATATGGCCGGAGGCGGCGGGGACGGCGGCGCGACGCCGAACGGCGCGGTGGAGCGTCTGCGCTGGCGCGGCCGGGACGCGAACTGGAGCAGTTACGATGTCGTCGCGTTCCCGACGATCTACAGCACCAAATGAAGTAAAATTTAGATGGTAGTTAGGGCATGCATAGAAGATCAGAGAACACGGATTAAGTGGTGACGAAGACGACCAGGATCGCGGCAGCGACGATGAACTCTTCTCGGCCGGGATGGAGAAAGAAAGGGATGGAGAGCGAAATGAGGGCGTTCCTCTGTGTTTCTTTGTGCTGGGAGAGAGTAGTGAGGATGAGGGAGTTGTCCAGATGCTTGGAGGAGAATGAAAAGCAATAAAATGAAATGGAGTGACACCTCTTACCCTCCCACCATGCATGTTCAAAATGTGGCACTTGTGACTCTGCTTGTCCAGTGAGTGGGAAGGAGCTTGGGCACTGCCATGGAAAGCTGGTGAGACCCACAAATTATAGAGAGAGGGATTGGAGAGGAAGAAACAAGAAGAAGAAAAGACAAAAACTAGGGTTTTGACCCGCCCTCTCTTTGCACTTCAGTTTGAACCAGCTAGGAGGGATATTAGAATTTGGTTTCTGTGCCGAGCAAAGGTTTTGGCATACACTTTTAAACCCAATTGGTCTCACTCAAAAATCTTGAGCTAATTAATTCTAATAAAAAAATGAAATTGGTTAATCAAAAAGTTAGTTTAAATTTTTAGGAGGTCTAAACTGAGAGATAAAATTCTACAAAATTTATATTTGGTGATGGTAACTAAAATAATATTTGAATAAAATATTAAACCTATATACTTCTGTTCAAGTAGTTGTTTAATCAAAAATCTTTAATGTGCCTATCTATTCGTCACATATATGTATGACCGCTAGGTTTGTTCGGCACATGTGATGATTATGAGATAATAGAGTCATAAATTGAACTTAAATAATTTATCAAATACATAGGGACAGAAAAGTAATTTATCAAATAATATTAATCCTCTAGTGAATATGGATCTAGGTGAGTGGTTTCTATTATATTTAGGACGCCTAGGTACTAGTACACCATGTGTACTACTGGTAGTTTAGTAAAGTGGGTGCACGTTAACAATTATTTCATGAACGGTCACCCAAGCCAAAACAAATTGGACTTCACTCATAACAAGCACACAATCACATGGTACTTCTACAACCATCGGGTGGAAAGGCCCAATTATAATGCACTAAGTGTGATCGAAATAAGCACATATGATCAAACTACGACTTCATTTGGTAGAGCCATTTAAGTTCTAACGTGCTAACGAGATAACCCTACTTAGCTTTAGTGACGCATCTTAATTTCTTGTCCTACCAACGATTCTCAATACGCTATGACTAGTTGGAACAGAATTAGTCGTGGCGACTCGATCCAAGGGTTGAAATATACACTTCTAGGTCAAGCGAGGATAATTATATTGTGTAGGTTAGTAGGATCTACTCGCGTAGGTGAATCATTCGACAACAATCTAATGGTCTGTATTCTTTCAAGAAAAGGTTTTTGCTATGCCGAATATAGAAAACAGATTGACTTAGCTTTACGGGAACTCAATCGATTTGAAATTAGGTTTCGCCAACCTAGAAAAAGTTTTAATTTGTACCCATTTTAGAATAGAGGAAGTCACTGAACAAGGTTTTAGCCGAAGTGAAAATTATAAATTACCCATATTTTCAACCCGCTCACACAAGAAGACATGCAAAACATGAATTAAAAGCTAGGGCTGTTACAACTCTTCCCCCCTTAAAAAGAATCTCGTCTCGAGATTCCGGTGGCTCATACTAGGGCATTAGGGAAATAGGATGTCATATCTAACACCCGAAAACCCACAAGCTTATGGACATGAAAATCTTGATTGGAAACCTTAAGTGAGAGTGAAAGAAGCCAAGAGGGGGGTAAGTATCAGATTCTGTCCAGAACAAAGTTAGAGAGGATACAGAGGTAAAAGACTCACTTAGATGGTAGCTAAAAATTAAAAATTTTGCACAACTAAGGTCCTGGATAGGTTGTCTACCTCCTCTAATTTTTTAGAAATTTTAAGACCCAAATCTTAATCCATATGGATTTTTAAAGCTAGGTGACACAATTCTGTTTTTCCGGTACCGGTGTGTTATTCGAATTTATAGACTATGCAAAACAGAAGATAGAATTACACAAAAATTGACCAAGCATCCTACAGAGGTATTCTAACTACCGTCCAAATTTCACCATTTTACCACCTACGGTTTGTGAATATGTGATGATTTTTTGAGAATTTGTGATGATTTGATTTGTGATTCGGGGATTTCACGATTTGGGGATGATTTGAGGATTTTAGTGAAATCTATATGAGTTAATAACAATAAAAAAAGACAAAAAGGCCATCCAACCATGAGCCTCTACCATCTTTAGTCCCGGTTGGTAACACTAATCAGGACTAAAAATACATATGTAGTCCTTGTTTACAACTCGGGACTTAAAAAGGGTTGTAAAGCAGGACTCCAAATCACTTCTCTAGTCTGAGAAGGGAGGGGGTATCTGTTTACTAATCATCATGCGAAATGTCTTTCTAAATCATGTAGTTTACTATTGTTTATATGTGCACCCGTGGTCAGGTTAGTGCACATCTACTTTCTGCTGTAACTACAGTGTGCATATTCACTCATTAGTCATAACTAGTAGCCAAATTATTTTATGTGAAAACAAAGTTATTTTTATTTGAGAAGTGAATTCTATCAGAAACTAAAGTGACATTGTTTCTCTTCCGGATGAAGGCATTGCACTGTGCTGATGGAAGAAACATGCGAAAAGGTCCAAGAAATATGGTACCAACTAGCCGCCACCAAGACCGGCCACTTTACTGGTTTGGTCAGCGAGTATACGAGGACGCACTAGTAGGGGAAGCTTCAGCAAGGCACTCCCAGCCTCACAGAAGGAGAGTGTGGCGAGAGGGCCGCCGCCAAGACCGGCCACCTTATTGGTTTGGTCAGCGAGTATACGAGGACGCACTAGTAGGGGAAGTTTCATGAAGGCGCTCCCAGCCTCATAAGATGGTTATGAAGAGTGTGGTGAGAGGATCGCGCAGCTAGGTGCTACTTGCTTCCGATAACATGGGCTGTTGCCCACCATCTGAAGCCCGATAGGATGGCTTGTGTGGGTGTTGTTAGATAATGCAACATAGCACATAGCCATTGATTGGATTACCGATCTAAAAGGGCATGTGTTTTATCAATATTAGATACATGGGCCCGACCTTCTCAACATAGAATGTGATATACTGATGAGGACATAACTAGCTTAGATATGAGCATGACTACCTTATATATTCATTAACCAAAGGTGTATATGTTCTATGTCAGATTTACTTATTATATATTTGAACAAATATTGTTACACAATGAATTTCGTGTGTTTTTATTTGCAGAGGTACTTGCTTGGGAGAAGAAAAAGAATCCGGGCATGAGGAATGCATGGATGATCAAAAAAGTTGATTGGGGACCAAACCAAGACCTTCTCCAAGTCTACTTCTACCTCATCACGTCACATTTGGACCATAGAAGGCAAGAGACCAAGTTCTATACGTTTTGGATTCGGATTCGGGCCTCCTGACAGCATCAACTTAAAACGGACATTGCCGTTGATCTAAAAGGGTTCTCGAGGCCCACGAGTACTTGCTGGAAAGCTTATGGAGTCTACTTTCAGATGGATTTGGTTTCACGTCAAAATTCGTCCTGAGTCATCGGGAATCATCGAAACAAGCCACGTACCTCATCCAGTCCGAGTTAACTTTGGACCTTCGGTCTTGTAATTGTGTCGTGGGCTTAGGCCCATAAGGAGGACGCCCCTCCCTGGTTGTTTTGTAATCCTAGGACGTTCCTAACTTATATATATCAGTAGTGTCGCCTAGGTTAGGGTGGGGTTTTGCTTAGATTATTTCTGTCAAGAACAGTTTCGCCGTTTGATCGGTTTGTAAGACCCCAACTCGTGAGCTTAATCATTCATGTGCAATTTTGGTTGCTTTCTATCTCGTTCTTGTTTGTGTTCTTCGATTCGCAAACAGGGATTAGCCTTCTCGGCAAGAACATCTGTGTTCCGGCACGGGTGGTAACCAGAGGAGACGTGGTGCTGCGATTGCGGGGCTCAAGAAGCCGGATCGACGTGTGTTGCGACTCCGCCCAAATCGTTGGTTATCAGAACCTTTCGGAAGATCGGGAACCCTAGTCCACATCATGTACCGTGAAACCCAACGAACACAATAAACTATGCAATGCCCATGCAACACTTGTTTCACCAAGGATTCGGAAAACCACACGTTATGATATGATAGATTGATCCACTCGACCATGTAAAAGTGGATTTATTGCCTCTCAATTCCCTGGTAGAAAAAGCAAGGTCAATTGCCTCTCAATTCCCTATCCATGATGTGGATCTTGGTCGTATCTTTCTAACAAGTGGTCGCATATCTAAAACAGACTCTAGATGACTGGTTATGACCCATTTTAGTATGGGCTGATCTAGCAGCCAAAACGAGTCCGGATTAGGCATTTCCCTTCTTACCAGTGTTCTTGTTTGGGAAGACTTGAGTCCATGTAGGCCTTGCAAAAGAAGTCCTCCACCTATAGATTAACTTGGAAAAGAAACCCAAACATCCAAATAAAGCATACGAGCCATAGGAACATCAATTTCATCGCTTCTCGTGTGATAGCTGACATGTCTCCGCATGACATCAAATATGGATTATGGGGAGTAGAAAACTCGGAATCATTTGCCGTTTACACCGTAAGAAAGTAGACTTGGCGGTAAGATTTCCAAATATTAAGCCATGCATGCCAAAGGCCTTCGAGTAAATGCAGAATTCTTCGTGAACTTTAGGAACAGAACAACGACCTATCTTCTCCGTGTATGCCGTTATTTCCATCACTTCCCGATGGGCACACATGTCATTTATGCATGCCATTTGTTCAAATCTTATATATTTGAAACCATTGAAATAACAATTTTTACGTAGCATCATATAGTCATGTGATTCGCAAATATTGTGTTCCAAATGTACATGAAAATATATAATTGCTTGGTACATCCACATAAATATAACTCCTATTTACTCAATTGACTTTGCGTGTCAGATAATATATAGTTGTGTTAATTCTATTACTTCTTGCAGCAATAGTAAGTGCAGCAAAATTTGAGTACATATTATAACATTGATTATCTTTTAAAATAATATTTGCATTTATAATAAGTCTTTCTCGTGTAGTTTTTACCTACGTAACATGGGCTGATTACAGACGCCAAATTTCATGGCCTATAAAAAACCCATCCGATATAGGAGGATAGGCCCAGGGATTAATTCTTGAGTAATCTACATTTCAATAAAACCTTTTTAGAGAAACGTTTCATTCCGATGCTAGGCAAAACATTGGATGCTATCCACCGTCCTCACCAACATGCATGTCCTCCCTCCCTCGTTTTCTTCTTTCTCTCCCCACCACGAGCTATCCAAGTTTAAAACCAGAAGAATGTGCCATTGCCGGATAGGGCCTGAGCTTAGCGGAGCCAAAAATTTTAGCTCAAATATATTGTATCGAGTGATGAAACATTGTTTTACCATTAGAGAACAATTTTTATTAGAATACGTTTTCTTCAAATACTGAAACAATTTTTTCTATCTGTAGTAAAACAACATTTGGAGCGGCCAACAAATTACTTCACAAGGGACGTCCGTCCTCTAGACGCGTCCCAGTTAACTGTGAGTATTCATTGCTTAATGAAAAGTATTTGACTGTTTTGATAAAAAAAAAGTATTTGACTGTATATACAACACCGACAAAATATATAATTACTAGTAAAGTGCCCATGCGTTGCAATGGGTGAAAAATTAAAAGCAAATTGTTAAAAAAATATTCTGGTAAAAAGGTGCCTGTAGTAATGCTACAGTAATAATTAATAATACCAATCAAACAAGGTTCGTTATATATAATAACAAGGTTCTTTCATAAGAATTGCCAGACGAAACATAAATCGATTTAACTCGACATAGTGTCACTGTATACCATCAATTGACATAGTGTCAGTGTAAACCATGTGACATAAAAAAAATTCCTAATGACGTTAGACAGTAGTGATACAATTGAGTAAATCTTGTACACTGTTGGGAATATATCTTGCACACTCATTTCCCTGGGACATCAACATATGAGCTAAGAATTTATTCCTTAGGTCATCGCCATCCTGCACAAGTAATTAATTAGAATAATAAGATATGCTTGTTATTTGGTGAACGGTACTGTTAAGAAAGAATATGTGTATTTTCCTTTAAAAAAATTTAACATTGTATGCTGGCAAATGTAGCTCTCCATTGCTCCAATAGCACATAAATAAGCAAACAAGGTACCGTACTGAAAACAATAAAGTTTTAGCAATCTTTGTGTTAGAGGAAAAATTACGTAGTTCCAACAAATATAGCATAAGAAAAATGATTACCTGTCTTCACTTGGGATACCAAGGATTATATGTTCCCAACGGGATGTCTTCAGTCCAACCAGACTTTCTCATGGCTTTCATAAAGTAGTCGGATACAAATACAATCTTTTTTCAAGTAAGGTCCCAATGGACTGCGAGAGGACCCTACACTAAGTGGGCTAGGGTCCAATAAAAAGAGTTTTTTCTCTTCTTTTTCTAGTATGAACAAAAAGAACCTACCCATCATTTGTATTGGCACAAAAATCTATACAGAGGTAACCGTTAGGATATGAAAGCAACATATGACAATAGGCTAAGGATAGAAAACTTACTGCATTGCAGGTTGAGGGACTGTAGGCACACTCAGGCCAGCTAGAAACAAACATGGCGAGTTCTGCATACGTAGGTTCTTTATGATATTTTTTTCCTCGCCCGAAACCAAGACTAATCTGTAGTATATATATAAAGTAATGCTTTAAAAAACTTGATTAGAAAAAACAAGAAATATATATGGTTGAATCATACCCAGAAACGCAAGTCCACATAATGCCTTGCCACTGTTCTCTTCTGTAGGACACCACAATTGGGATGTTGTGAGGGATTCGGTCAGGGACCTTTGCGATATTTGTCGAGCAGGATCTATTCATGCAAAATAGCCGCTCGATCTCACGCAATCGCGGCAATGGCCGAGTACCTTTTCAACAACCGAATTGTAATGCCCGGACAGAGGATCGACGACACAACCGACAAGGGTAACTTGCCAGTCCACTACCAGACGCGCCCATCACCCGCATCGATGGCAGAGACCAGAAACGATACGCGTCTCATGGGACTCGATCTCGAGCATTACCCCGCGACGGTCTTGCAAACCCTAAGCCAATCCGATGCTCGATTAGCCCCAGGAAGTGAACTAGTCTAGCATTTTCATCTGGCAAGCATATCACAAATATAACAAGGTTCTAGTGCATATGCATAGATATGTAAATAGGTCTTTAATTTACATATTGGCCGACCGGCCAAATAGTTACGGTCCCAGAAGCTTGGCTACCCAAAAAAAAAACTGACCCACAAGCTCTTCCGACTAGGTGGTACCCTAGTTAGGACCATCCTGGTAAAACTCGGCATCCCCGCGACGTACTCGTCATAGGCGTACTCCTCACCTGCACTAAGGGCTAACAACACACAAAAGTAATAAAGCAAGACAACTCAGAACATTACCGAAATAATGTACCGGCAAAGTGAAACCTAACTACATGCATGGCAATATCAATGTAGGAATGTAAGACATGGGTTGCATAAATCAAGTTTTAGTTTGCAAGTTTGTAAATATGGAAGCTAGGCAATATTCATTTGAATTTGAAAGCATATCATGGTGATCAAGTAGTGGCAAATAATAAAGAGCATTGTTGCCCTCCTTGGCAACAAGTCCATAAAACTTTAATACATAATTTCAAATTCATTCAAACATTCCCAAAATCATCACAAAACTATACTCATCACCACTCAAAGCGTAGCCCGTGACCATGAGCGCGGCTAACCGGCTAGATTCAACTCTGCAGAGTACGTACAAATCACACGACGTGAAGTAGTAATCATGCATCACATGCCTCGCCATACCGAAGTACCCGATTTACTACCCAGGACACAACCATTCTATCACCCGACACTTGAACCCGCACCAGCACAATATGTGTTCCTCCGCGCTGCTTTGCAAGCAGCGCCGCTAGGCGACGGGCCCTTGCCAACCTAGCACCGTAGGCGCAACCCACCTGGATCCCCTATGAGGCATGATATTGTTCTAGTGGACAAACTTAGACGCCTACCACTGTTACGGGTCAATAGGTAGCTCCTCTAGGTAGCCTGTTATACATAGGCACCACCCATACTACACTAGCCTACCAGAGTGCGAAATTCAAATACTGAATGACTTAGTAAGTTGTGGCCACCCCAATCCAGCACGTGTGACCATACTAGTGTTCGACAGTAAATGATTTTGAGTACAGTCCTTAATCGACTCAGGCGAGTACTCCCCCTACCGGTCTGCAACTATCTCATATGCGAACCACCTGCCGCCCAAGTCTAAAATTCCCAGGTTTCATCATCATATCATCATCTAATCCCATTTTCCATTTCAGTTCAGCAATATAGTCATATGCAGAGTAAGTTTCAATCAACCACCATGTAAGTTTTAACCCCAATCTAAGCATGGCAAAGCAATACAGTTCATCAGGAACAATCCCAAGCATTCTCCCAAACTTTCTAGGTGGTGTTCAGGTAGTTCCCAACCATGGACAAGTTATTGTTGACGCAAAATTCCGCCACCGGCCGATGAGCGTTGTTGACAGGCGCGTTGGCCGATGGAGTTTTCTGCGCTCGGACACACGAAGGCCTGGGAGATCTGCTTAGCTCCAGTGCAGGTCCTAAACATTGGGATTGCGGGCGTGCCAATTAGTTTTATCCTGCAACTGACAAGAAGGTTGTAATTGATCGCCAAGGAGCCGATCGGCTATCGAGCCGATGTGCAGTAGCGCCTCCGATTGATGTTGATGGCGATGGTCGGCTGAAGAGCCGATGATAGTGCGCTTCTAGCCGATATCGATAAGATATTAAAGGTCAATCGGGTATATGTTAGACATAGATCTAAGTAATCAAATAGACAATTGAGTTCAATAACAGTATCGGCTATAAACAGGATATAACATGAAAGCCAATACAACACTTAGATCTAGTTATAGGATAACTCATCGGCTAACCCTCCGATGAAACTACACACGCCGACAGTCGATGCACCTAAATCAATCAGCTCTAGTCTTAGCCCGAAGGATCGAGCGGGGTAGAGACAGCTTGCACCAAGACTAATGCTAACCGATCTAAGTGAACCAAGTAACTTTATGTATAGTGATGAATATCTCTAAACACAATGCAATTAGAAATAGAATTGAGATACCAGATAGGCAACGTCTGCGTCAGTTGGATCGATATATCGGACCTAACCGAGAAAGTATCAATCGTCCCCGATACAAACGCCGTCGACGGAACTTACTTCTTTGCCAGAGGTCGGACCTAACCGTTGCAGCCCAACTTGGTAGCAAGACCCCAAACTCGACTTTCTTACACAGGTTCGAAACGAACCTATGTAGCCCCAATCGAAAGTCAAGAAGCCATCGAGTAGGTTGTAAACCTAGTGGACTAGGGTGGCAATGTGCCGAAGTAGTTGTATTGAAGTCGAGGTGATTTTACAGGAACCCCTAGTACACAACTTATACCCTTGGGTCGACCGAGTCCTAATAGGACACGACTCAATCGGCTTGCTATAAGCAGCCGTTACAAGAAAGGAAACTAAGACTACTAAACTTATAAAATAAGGAAACTGATTTGCTTTCCTTAGACTCCTTCCTTATTACATAAGGAAATAGCTAAAACATGCCTAATTAATAGATAGAATTAAGCTGTCACCCGTGGTGTTCATGATTCCTTCCCGATTTGAGACTCCTCTTTCCACCGGCTCATTGCTTGACCGAATCTAGTACAAAATCTATCAATTTTGGTGCTGACTCATCAATTTACCAAATTCTGGTGTCAACACATGCCCCCAGTTTCGAAGTATGAGGACTCATGCTTCGAAATTATCTTCTTCAGGCTTCCAAAAGATCTCTGATATCTTCTCCCTTGTCTCTGGTAATCGGCTTTCATGAGCCGATATCTTCTGCATCAAATGAGATAGATCGTTGCATTCTTGGAAGATAAATTTGTCTTTGATAGGTGTTGACAATCCTTCAAATGCCAGCTCTGCTAGTTTATATCGTTCAACTTCAAACTGTAACATCGGCTTCAAACATCTCTGAATGTCTGAATATATTCTGATATTGATTCACCTGATTGTTGTTTAACCGATATCAGTCCGTGAGCTTCATCTCTTGAATACTAGCAAAGAAGAATTGGTGGAACTGTTTCTCTAGATCGGCCCAATTCCTGATAGAATTTGATGGTAGTGATGAAAACCAGTTGAAAGCTGATCTAGATAATAATAGAGGAAATAATCTAACTCTTAGAGCCTCATTAGGCGATGCTTCTCCACATTGAGCTAAAAATCGGCTTATGTGTTTCACAATTGATATGTTGTCTTGCCCTAAGAACTTAGAAAAATCTGGTACTTTGTATCAGCGATGTAATGGAACCCGATCAAACCAATCTAGATATTCGCCGATACATAAAGTCTTGCTCTTTGGGTTTAAGACCATATTGCTCTTTTATTACATTAGCAATTCTATCGACCCACTTATCATTCCTTGTGTTGTCTGTGTAATCTCCATACTGATACTGGCATGTTGGTTCTGGCCGATACCGATACCGATGTAGTTGCCCCCCGAGCTGAACAACTAAATCATAAATGGTCTCTTTGATAAAATCCCGAAGAAAATCTAGCAAAACTCTTGTGTGGCCGATTGTTGCAGAACACGCATCTTCATTGACCAAATCTTGAATATACTTCTGCTGATTATTGTCTTCCTCTTGATCTGGCTCATTGATCGGAGTTGCCTTTGGAACTGGTGTCTTCTGAATCGGCCCTTGTGCCATGCTGAAGGATTCTAGACAAAGCTTTTGAAAATCTGTCGTGGATTGCTCCACCTGTTGCCTTTGCTCTTCCGTCAGCTCGTCTATTGTGATTGGGATGGCATTGACTTCTTCTTCATACATGTTGGGTTTAATATATCAGCTCAATTGGGCATTGAACCGATATAACTTGTTCGTGTCCCACCGGGCATAACAAAATGCGTGTTGACGCAAAATTCTGCCATCGGCCGATGAGCATTGCTGACAGGCGCATTGGCTGATGGAGTTTTCCGCGCTCGGACACACAAAGGCCTCGGAGATCTGCTTAGCTCCAGTGCAGGTCCTAAACATTGGGATTGCGGGCGTGCCAGTCAGTTTGATCCTGCAACTGACAATAAGGCTGTAATTGATCGCCAAGGAGTCGATGTGCAGTAGCGCCTCCAATTGATGTTGATGGTTGGCTGAATAGCCGATGATGGTGCGTTTCTAGCCGATATCGACAAGATATTGAAGATCAATCGGCTATATGTTAGACATAGATCCAAGTAATCAAATAGACAAATGAGTTCAATAATAGTATCGGCTATAAACAGGATATAACATGAAAAGCCAATACAACACTTAGATCTAGTCATAGGATAACTCATCGGCTAACCCTCCGATGAAACTATACATGCCGACAGCCGATGCACCTAAACCGATCAGCTCTAGTGATGAAGATCTACCTCGCTCTACCACTGTTGCACTTGATCCATCTATCTCCAATGAGTACAAAGGACCTACCACACGAGCACGTGCACGAGAAATCAATAGCAAGGTGAATCTGTTCCTACGTACTTCTTATCATGATATTTATGAGAATGGGTGGCTACCTAATAGTTGTACAT
>CM002485.1:9528970-9548332 GCA_000325765.3 Leersia perrieri
GGGGAATTGGGAGTTTCTGCCGTCGATTGTTCTTGCTTTTCCTTCCAGGGAATTAAGGGGACAATAGATCCACTTTTGCGTGGTCGAGTGGATCAATCTATCATAGCGTGTGGTTCTGCAAATTCGTGGTGAAAGGTGTGTTGCACTGGTAGCACGTTGTTCATCCTTTTTTCGTTGATTACATGGTGTATCCAGGAGAAGGTCGGGCATCCCGTATCATCTAGTCTTAGCCCGAAGGATCGAGCGGGGTCGAGACAGCTTGCGCCAAGACTATTGCTAACCGATCTAAGTGAACCAACTAACATTATGTATAGTGATAGATATATCAAATCTATTTAGAACGACATTATGACTGTAGAGAAATATCGGTTAAGATAGAAGATCAAACCTAACCGAGATAGTTTCAACTAAACCGATGCGTCTCTAAACACAATGCAATTAGAAATAGAATTGAGATACCATATAGGCAACGCCTACATTAGTTGGATCGATATATTGGACTTAACCGAGAAAGTACCAATCTTCCCTGATACAAACGCCGTCAACGGAACTTACTTCTTTGCCAGAGGTCCGACCTAACCGATGTAGCCTAACTTGGTAGCAAGACCCCGAACTTGACTTTCTTACACAGGTTCGAAGTGAACCTATGTAGCCCCGATCGAAAGTCAAGAACCCGTCGAGTAGGTTGTAAACCTAGTGGACTAATAGGACACTTGGTACACAATTTATACCCTTGGGTTGACCGAGTCCTAATAGGACACGACTCAATCGGCTTGCTATAAGCAGCCGTTACAAGAAAGGAAACTAAGACTCCTAAACTTATAAAATAAGGAAACCGATTGACTTTCCTTAGACTTCTTCCTAATTACATAAGGAAATAGCTAAAACATGTCTAATTAATAGATAGAATTAAACTTCCATCCGTGGTTTTCATCATTCCTTTCCGATTTCGGCCACCTCTTTCCACCGTCTCATTGCTCAACCGAATCTAGTACGGAATCTACCAATTTTGGCATTGACTCATCAATTTACCAAATTCTGGTGTCAGCAGTTATGCAAGTTCAAGTTTTAACCTAACAGTCGAAAATGACGTTGTTATCGATAGTGTTTCCGCTACGCATGCAAATTCATACGGCAAAAGGTTTAACCCTCCAAAAATGGTCCAGCATGTTCAAATGATTCTTCCTGGGAGGGTAGGAAGTCTTGCCTTGATCAGGTTCTCCTGTGGGATTGTCGAACTCGGCAATCTCCTCCACGTACTCCGGCTCTCTCTCTACAATACCATTACCGACGAATAAATAAAATGCAAAAAGAAGTCTAGCATGCTCTAACATGTATGAAACTTTTACAAGTACCAGAACATGTATGAAAGTGATGTTTAGTCCATATTTTTCAGATTTTTCCACTTTTCAGATTCAGATTATGAATTTTACAAATTTCAATTTAACTTATGCCACTATCTAGGTACAAAAATAAGTGTACAGTAAAAGTGTGATTCTGACAAAACTTCCTATTACAAAGTTGTTAGGTTCAGTGTATAGAGTCGAGGAAAAAAATTTCACAACTTTTAGGGTCCAGGTTCTAGAGTTATGATTTTTTAAAGCATGAATATACACTTAAAAATCAGGGTTTTACTCCTATAATTTCCATCCCAGATTTTAACATAGAACATACCAATTTTTATTTTATATTCAGGTTGTACAGGTTTTAACCAGTCCAGAAAAAGTTATTTCATCCAAAATAGAGCTAAGATGAATTTCATATGAATTTTACAAGTTCAGGTTTTTATTTGAGTTGAAATCTAACTAGCCGTGTCACTTTTACAGTTTAGCCCCACGGGTTTCAAATCTCCATGCACCGTGGTCCTCCCTGCCAGCGCGCGAAAACCCGACAGCGTCAGCGAGCTTTGGCGCGGTGGCGACGGCGATCGGCGGCGTTTCACTAGTCGACTCCAAAAGAGAAAACATTCCTGGGTCCAAGCTCTATCTACTGGTGGTGATCGCACGGCGTAAAACGGCCGGAGCCGGTGCCGGCGGCGTGCGCAGCGGCGACGGTGCTCGGGTGACAGTGGCAACACGCACAGGGGCTAGTTCTTTGGGATTTAGCTGGTCTAGAACACTCCTAGGACCTCACAGGTTCTCACCCTACGTCTGCGGCAGCGCGGCAAGGCCTGGACAGCTCCGGCGTCGACGATGGTGGCTTGGCGGCAGCGGACGGCATCGGGTTCACGTCGGCAGTCACCTGGGGGTTTGGATCTGCAAGGAGGAGTGGTGCAAGAGGTCAAGTACCACCTAGGGTAGGTCCGGCTCGAAGGAATCGTGCCGAAGCTCACCAGTGCAGCAGATTGGTGCGAAAAGACGCGGCAGCCGGACAGGAAGAAGATGAAGTCGATCTCCAGCTTCACTGCGTCTCTGGTCAATTCCTCTCGGCTACGAGGGTGTTCTGGGATGGTGGATATGGTGGCGAAGTAGCTTGGCTTGTCTCGGCCTGATCCGGCGGATCCACGTGGTCGCTCTCCCGGCAGACGGCGGACGGTGGCGGCATACGACGCCGGCGCTCTCTGCATAGGAAAAGAGGTCGATGATCAGGCTTCCTAGGACCTACAGAGCGAGGCGAAGCTAACTAGAGTGGTCGCAGTGGCTGGTTCTTACCGGAGTGGCCGTGCGACGCGGTGGTCACCTGTCAGGGATCTCTGCCATGGCACGGCGATTTCTGGCGACCTGGTGGCATTCTTCCCTCGGTTCTTGGCCAGGGACGCGTGTTAGGAAATGAGACACTCGCCGAAGCGGAGGGAAGGCTTAAGAAGCGACGCATCGGCAAGCGGCAAGCAGGAGGAGGTGACGCGGCGCTCTTGGCATGCGCTGGCGCGCGCCGGGGACGTGACGCGCGCGGCGAGCGAGCTGGACCGGTGCTGCGGCTGGCAAGTGGGGTCCATCACTGGCCTAAGGCCCACTGGAAGCTGCAGGAAGAGAAGAGAAGGAAATATCCCCCTCCATTTTTCTAGACCTAGCCCATGTGAAAATATGGTTTTACCCTGACCTTTGTCCTATTCTCACTTGATATTTTGGTTTGATTCTTTGAAGAGTGAGGAGAGGTTTGTTGGCACATGAATTCAGTTCAAATGGTTTGGTTCAAACAGGTTTGGACAAGATTGACGAATTTCAAAAGTAGGGCGCTGTTTTTCCCCTTTTTACTGCTGAAACAGCAGTGTTCTGGCAATTTTTCGAGTTAGCAAATCTGCTCCAAAAATTATGGAAAAATTCCAGTTCGTGTTTCACAACTTTATGGTGCTGTGTGAATTTTTGCAGAATTTTTTGGTTGTTCGAGTGAATTTTAAAAATTCGGACAGTGAGTAGGATGCAAATGGCCCTATTATGGTCCATGCAAGAAAAATTCAAAAACAACCACAAATCCATATGCACATGATATGAGATATTCCCAACATAATTTACAATACTCCCACACCATTCCTATGGTCGCTAAAGTGGGTATGTTACACCTTCGTTTCTTTCATAGTACGTATGTTGTCATAAGCGAAATTGCGCACAGCCAAGTTGAAAGTTTCACGGTCCATTGGTTGGTCTTGCTTAACTATCAGCTGGAGCTTTTTGACAGATTAGATTATTAAGTATGGCTTCTAGTTTTGGACCCACACTTCCCTGTCAATAAAAACATAAAATAAATAATTATAAACCACATAACTTACGTGTAAGAATGTTTTGTACAAGTTGACTTACTGAAGGGTAAATGCATTGCCAATGGAATTGACGTAGTTGGATAGCCCCCCTAATAAGTTAGGTGCACCCATTTGGGAAAGCACAGATAACAGTGAGAAATACTTTGTTATGTCCTGCGGGTTCGGAGCGTCCACTTCTACACAATCATCGGAACCATGTTTGGCATCATCGCTTTGTCCTTCGCGCTCCTTGGGCATTGTCGCCATGTTACTTCTCTAGCAGAGAAGCACACCGATGAGCTTAGACTTAAAATCATGAATTTCTTCCTGCATAGTAGAATGAACGTTGGTTAGAAAAGAAACTAAAATATGACAATATCATGTTGCGTCATTTGAAATTAGACCCACGTGATATGACGAGCAAGCATTTCCCCTGTCCAGTATTCCATAAACTTGAGAATAAACAAACCACATGCAGCATGCATGCTTGACAATAAAGAGTGATTACACCATATGGTAAACTTAAGAAAGAAAGAAATGTCGTGCTTTCATAACTTGTGTCCTATCGTTCTAATGCATTCACATGAGGAACTAATGATTGTCTAATTACAATACTTAAAGAGTACTCGATTTTGAACATACCTGTCTCCTTGGATTGGCTCATTTAATTGTTCTTTCATGGTCTACTTCATGAGGCGAAGGTCCAGCCATGTGTGGCTAATGGAGATTTCATTCCATAAAATACTTCTAAAATGGTACTCTAGGCCTTGTACCTTTATGATTGTCAATTGTTACCGATAGGCATAAACCAAGATTTCATTCCATAAAACCACATGCAGCATGCATGTTTTCAACGTCATCACGGCGGTGCACCTAACACAAAGAGTCAAGTTTTTGAATCTCACGTTTTTTTATGTGTATAACAGCGAGATACCAATGCGTATCCTTGATAATTTATTAGCAAAAAAATCTAAAAGACATTGAGTTAGCTAAACACACATGTATATATAACTACAAATTTAAATCATATCGACTTAAGTAATATTACCATGTCATAGTTGAGATAGTTTTTTTGCAATTTCAGTAAGGAAGTTTGTACATCCTGCTTCCTTAACCCTAATTTTCCCATCCTCCTTGAACAAAGTTGAAATGATAGGTTCTTCAAAGTATATTTTCAAAGTACTACTCCCACTTTTTTGCTTTACTTGGTCCCTAATACAGCAAACATATGCACCGATAACCTGTAGATTCAAATTATAGTTAACATATCGTTACTTTCGAACGTTCACTATTATTCTCACATGACAACACTACTATAAACTTTTGACATGCAGCACCACTAAGTAGAGTAAAAAATGATTGTGATTTAAATAAAATAGTTTAACCAATCTGTAAAAAAGAATTTAAGATGTTCTCATACCTGATTGCCTTCGGCATATGGGGGTGGCGGCGACGGTTGATCTTGTGGTTGACGTAGTGATTGTCGTATCAAAGCTTAAGAACTGTTGGTATCCATTGGTGTAGCTATGGAACCTTTATTCGAAGAGTCATGCAATGCATCCTGCACGTTTTCATGTTTGATACCAGAACAAATGGAGTTTGTCTGTAACACGCGCGTTTTAATTGCTCACGAAAGGGGGTTTGTCTGTAACACACCGAATAGAAATCTCAAACGTATGTACCACACAGTGGCAAAGCCCACAGGGGTAGCCGGTTTTAAACAAAATATTCTATACATTAAACAATAACAATAGGTTAGAGGCATAATCGCATAAAAAATAAATAATTGATGCTTAGACATGTCGTATGAAAAATTTAACGATAGGCATTAAACTTTCGTTTTGTCATAAATAATTGATGCTTAGACACGGCTTTCGTTCTGTCATGAAAAATGCAACACAGTAACAGTCTGGAATAACATTATATATAAGGAAAACACAGACAAGTATTGGCATATGTATAGATGTATATAAATGTATATAATTCTAATTAATTTGGTCCTTCGTTTTGTCCAATGCATAAAATCTTATTGATAATGTAGGACATTGCACACACGGCTTCTGCGCATGCTACACAAAATAATGATCAGAATTCCTCGCAAACCCTTGTGGACATGGAAGGGATCATTGCTGAAAATACACTCTTATCAGAGGTAAATTAACTTTCTCCATGTGTCTTTGTTATAGAGAGAAGACACACAAGTATTGACATGTTAGCGTTTGTCGAATAATTTCTTGCTCTACCCTCCCTTAATGCATATTGATATATTTAATGCATATTTTTTTATTGTGAGTATGTACTGATATATCGCAATTATGCAACACACTAGACCAAATCCGATGCATTGCATGACTCTTCGCATAAAGGTTTCATAGCTACACCGATGGATACCAACAGTTCATCAGCTTTTGATATGACAATCAAAGGTCAAACATATTGCCATCTTCCGCAAGGTACATTTTTAATTCGTGGTTACAATTGATTCATGTCTATTTCTCTCATCTAACCAAGCTATTTGCAGATTATGCACTGACCGACGAGGATATGATTGCCCATATGAACGTAGAAGAATGGGTGTCACCAAAAGATACACTCATCAAGATCGATGATATATTTGTACAAACATATGAAATTGATTGTCTTCTTCAGCAAGATGGTTGGCTGGACGATAATGTAAGTACTTGCATCTTATTATATGGTTCTATTTTTAGTGGATACATAATAGTGAACGTTCGAAAGTAACGATATGTTAACTATAATTTGAATCTACAGGTTATCGGTGCATATGTTTGCTGTATTAGGGACCAAGTAAAGCAAAAAAGTGGGAGTAGTACTTTGAAAATATACTTTGAAGAACCTATCATTTCAACTTTGTTCAAGGAGGATGGGAAAACTAGGGTTAAGGAAGCAGGATGTACAAACTTACTGAAATTGCAAAAAAACTATCTCAACTATGACATGGTAATATTACTTAAGTCAATATGATTTAAATTTGTAGTTATATATACATGTGTGTTTAGCTAACTCAATGTCTTGGTAAGATTTTTTCGCATATCATGGGTACACATTGGTATATCGCTGTTATACACACAAAAAAAACGTGAGATTCAAAAACTTGACTCTTTGTGCTGGGTGCACCGCAGTGATGACGTTGAAAATATGGTTAGCTACTAGTACATCATTAGATCCTTCTTTTTTTTTCGTTTATGCCTATCGCTAACAATTGACAATCAAAAAGGTATAAGGCCTAGAGTACCATTTTAGAAATATTTTATGGAATGAAAGCTTCGTTAGCCACACATGGCCGGACCTTCGCCTCACGAAGTGCACCATGAAAGAACAATTAAGTGAGCCAATCCAGGGAGACAGGTATGTTCAAAATCCAGTCCTTTTTAAGTATTGTAATTAGACAATCATCAGTTCCTTGTGTGAATGCATTAGTACAATAGCACACAAGTTATGAAAGCACGGCATTTCATTCTTTCTTAAGTTTACCATATGGTGTAATCACTCTTTATTGTCATGCATGCTGCATGTTTGTTCTCAAGTTTATGGAATACTGGACAGGGGAAATGCTTGCTCGTCATATCACGCAGGTCTAATTTCAAATGACACAACAGGATATTGCCATATTTTACTTTCTTTTCTAACCAACGTTAATTCTACTATGCAGAAAGAAATTCATGATTTTAGGTCTAAGCTCCTCAGTGTGCTTCTCTGCTAGAGGAGTAACATGGCGATGATGCCCAAGGAGCACGAAGGACAAGGCGATGATGACAAACAAGGTTCCGATGATTGTGTAGAAGTGGACACTCCAAACACTCAGGACATAACAAAGTATTTCTCACTGTTATCTGTGGTTTTCCAAATGGGTGCACCTAACTTATTAGGGGGGCTATCCAACTACGTCAATTTCATTGGCAATGCATTTACCCTTCAGTAAGTCAGCTTGTACAAAACATTTTTACACGTAAGTTATGTGGTTTATAATTATTTATTTTATGTTTTTATTGACAGGAAAGTGTGGGTCCAAAACTCGAAGCCATACTTAATAAGCCTGTCTGTCAAAAAGCTCCAGCTGATAGTTAAGCAAGACCAACCAACGGACCATGAAACTTTCAACTTGGTTGTGCGCAATTTCACATATGACGACATACGTACTATGAAAGAAACGAAGGGAACGGTGACAAGGCATTATGTGGACTTGCGTTTCTGGGTATGATTCAACCATATATATTTCTTGTCTGTTCTAGTCAAGTTTTTTAAAGCATTATTGTCATATGTTGCTTTCATATCCTAACGGTTACCTTTGTACAGATTTTTATGGCAATACAAATGATGGGTAGCTTGTTTTTGTTCATACTAGAAAAAGAAGAGAAAAAACTCTTTATATTGGACCCTAGCCCATTTAGTGTAGGGTCCTCTCGCAGTCCATTGGGACCTTACTTGAAAAAGATTGTATTTGCATCCGACTACTTTATGAAAGCCATGAGAAAGTCTGGATGGACTGAAGACATCCCGTTGGGATAATCCTTGATATCCCAAGTGAAGACAGGTAATCATTTTTCTTATGCTATATTTGTCGGAACTACGTAATTTTTCCTCTTAACACATTTTGCTTAAACTTTATTGTTTTCAGTACACTATCTGGGTACCTTGTTTGCTTGTTTATGCGCTATTGGAGCAATGGAGAGCTACAAGGTTAAATTTTTTAAAGGAAAATACACATATTCTTTCTTAACAGTACCATTCACCAAATAACAAGCATATCTCATTATTCTAATAAATTACTTGTGCAGGATGGCGATGACCTAACGAATAAATTCCTAGCTCATATGTTGATGTCCCAGGGAAATGAGTGTGCAAGATATATTCCCAACAGTGTATAAGATTTACTCAATTGTATCAGCACTGCCTAACGTCGTTAAGATTTTTTTTTTTATGTCACATGGTTTACAATGACACTATGTCAATGGATGGTTTACAATGACACTATGTCGGGTTAAATCGATTTATGTTCCGTCTGACAATTCTTATGAAAGAACCTTGTTATTATATATAATGAACCTTGTTTGATTGGTATTATTAATTGTTACTGTACCGTATCGTTACTACAGACACCTTCTTACCAGAATATTTTTTTAACAATTTGCTTTTAATTTTTCACCCATTGCAATGCATGGGCGCACTCTACCAGTAATTATATATTTTGTCGGTGTTGTATGTACAGCGGAATACTTTTCATTAAGCAATGGAGACTCAGAATTGACTGGGACGCGTCTAGGGGACGGACGTCTCTTGGCCGCTTCGAATGTTGTTTTCCCTTGCAGCCTTACGACGTGCACTTGTCTGTTGTTTCTGTTCTATTGTCATAGACTGACGTTTTGCTCTCTGACGGTCTCGTCTAGCCTACTTCTGCTCTGGTGTTAGAGCTGCATACCAAGCCCTATCCTGAGAACGCCTGGACTCCAATTGTTGTTGTGTACGCACGTGTGGCACGCTAACTTTAGTAGTTCCTAAATTAATAAATGGTCATTCATTTATTTAATTACTACCTAATTGGTATATACTGTTGTTATTTGTTACCCAATGGCGTGGCTTCACTATAGCCAACCAACCAATACAATGCTATGTTATCTGATTTTGTTGTATATCTAATTTCATTCAGTATTGCATGGAAATGTTAATGCAAATGTACCTGTCTTTTCATTCATGAAGTCAGGTGTCGTGCTCTTTTGTGTTCTTCCTTCAACGATGCAGCTATGAGGTAATTCGCTATTCTGCATACTATCATTACCGGCAACATCGTCGTTCATCGTAAAAGGAAGACGTGTAGATGTTATCAAGGGTCGGCGAGGTACATGTACACACTGTTGAAACATAGTCTCATTAACTCCAAAATATTAAGCTACTGTAACATAGGTGGTTAATCAGCAAAATTACCTATTTTATCACTCCCGAAACCATTTGTCGGGTTAGTTTGTGTTCCTCCTTGAATGATGCAACGGAAAGGCATATCAGTGTTCTCCTTATTATCATTACAGGTTGCACCATCATTACTGACCATACGTGTAAGTGTGACGAAGGATTGTGGCCTTGCTTGTACTGTTCCTGCATCCACAACCATATCTGTTCCTGCAATATGTGGGTTAAAATGATTTGTGTTCATTTGAAATTAATAATAATAGCCAAATATTGGCTCAATAGCCACACGTAATATTAGCAGTACCAGATTTATATATTCCGATGAAACTATCCTTTTTCCGTTGTTTGTATTCACGGTTCTTCGTTTTCTTTTCTTCCTTTTTCTCTGCGCTCAATGAGGCGTACCTTTCCCTAGCACGTTTATTTTTCAGTTCAGCAGCACTGAGATCGGTAATATCACCAAGAGTGCCTGAGTAAGGAATGGTCAGAAATTAGCATGGGCAAAATATTCGTACATGGCTGGTGTCCAGGAGCCCCCAACATTATATATGAAAAAACTGACCTGAACTTCCCAGCATTTTGGCTGTCGATCCCCCAGTATTGTTGTCCATTGTGGATGTCAAGAAGGACAATAAAAAATGTACAAGTATATTCCTGTAGCACAAATGCAACAGCATATTGAAGGCAAACTGAATCAGATTGGACAGCATAATGACAGAATATAGGAATTCATCAGAACTTTTAAAATAGTTTACTGAACAGACAGAATGTAGGATATATGCATAACAGACCAAACTGGAGCTATTCATCAAGGCATAAATATTATCAGTATTTGGGGATGACTCCATTGTCACATCAACAATAAGAGATGCTCTTTCCCCAGGACAGAGATATTATTATATCAAAATAAATCGACACCTTCCATATGCTTATTTGCTCTGGTATAAAAAGAAATTGACAAATAGGTTTGGCAAACATGACTTTGCAGTGAAACCAAAGTTGAATACTAAATCATTTGCTATACAAGTTCAGTCTCACACCTTCATTTATATTTGAGGATTTAGGAATAGAAGACATTACGTGAACCCAAAAGTCAGGACAGCAAGATATGGAGTAGGGGGCCTAACCACAGTCCGGATGAAAGCGTCTGTTAAGGAGCTTGGGGGGGATGTTGAGTTCAAATTGTTTTTTGTGCCCGCAATGAAACTGAATGTACTACAGGCACCTTCATGTCCTTGAGCTTAGGCGTGTTATCTGGAATAATGCCAAATGTTTGAAATTAAGTAGCTTATGTCTAAACATAAATTCAAGCCAAAATGAATCATATTGGACATCATAATGTTCATGTAGACAAGTCTGATGGACATGCACTCTGTAATTAGACAAGTCTTATTTTCACACATGAAAACTCACCTTATAGAGGCCCCCAAATAAATTGTTTCAGGCAAACTATTAGGGAAACAAAATACAGGAAAATATGAGCACAAACCACTATAAAAATCGATGCAAAGATCAAACATCAAAACGGTAACTATTTGCTCGGGTTTAGAATGCATTGAACAAAAGATCCAAAGAACAGATCACATAAAAGTTTAGACGGAGTTGGTGCACAAGAAAATGGTATACAAGAAAATGCTCAACGACAGCATTACATGTTTAAGCCAGTTTAAGGGTTAACAAATAAATTCATAAAGATAGTTGACATAAATCCTCAAAATAACTGGACAAAGAAACTGACTTACGAGTCAATAAAGCTGATATTTTTCCCTATGAGGTAAACTTGTATCAGCTGGAACTGTCAAGTAAGATAATAGGATCAATTCAAACCAGGATTATTAGACCTGTCAGAAAGCAACACAAAATGTTGATTATCAATGTCTTCTAGTGCGTTCGCCAACAACCTCCTCTCTGCATCAACCATGGAAATCTTACCTCACACTTAATTTACCAGTCATTGATGAACAGCCGACCGAGATAAATGAGGATAGCGGTGGATGCGGTCCATGGAAGGGGTTGCAGGGAAGAGGAAGACACGGTCACCCGGCTCCGTTGAGATTGGTGGAGGTGCGGCGGCGCGAGTGGTATGCCGCCGGTGCAATTGTGGCCGGCGGCGACGCGAGCGGGAGAGGCTTGGAGCCTCCTTCACCACCAGCAGAACGCAGCGGTCTATCTAACTCACTAACCTGCAAGACAGAAACCATCAGTTTCGTGCAAACCAACGAAATTGGCATCCAAATATTGTTCAATGAAACAATTAAGGAACAATCATAGGAACGTAAGTGCATCATTTGATCCCTCCGAAATAGGTAAGCAAGATGAATTGAACATGATGACCAACAAAATTGGCATCCAAATCTAAATGCAATTCATTAAAAAAATGTAAAAATATAATTCAGTTGCAATTGGTTTAATCCCCTATAGGATACTCATCATAGGGTACTCATCAATTGAGTAGATGAACGAAACTGGAATGATCTCAATTGAGTAGATACTCATCATAGGATGAACGAAACTAAAAGGATATTACATTATTTTTCTATTTGCCAAGAAAATCAACACAAGAAAGATGAATCAACCAACAGACAAACCAAGACAATTCTCATATGCAAAATCGCACTGATGGCCCTAAATATACCTTGCGGTCGAGGAACTTAAGGAGGTCGAGGGGAACGTCATGGAAGCGATCATAGACGGGGCCGACGACGGCCTTGACGGTGTCGTCGACGTGGCCGGAGAAGTAGGCGGCGGCGCTGGTGGAGGAGGAGGCGGCGCGGGATGAAGCCGGATCGGCGAGGGGACGGCAGCGCTGGAGAAGGATCTGCGCAGGAGGAAGGGGCGCCGGCGCATGGGCCGGTCGATCGGCGAGCGTAGAAAGCAGAGCGTAGAAAGCATGACTCCAAAATGCAAGCCGCTACTACTGCGGAATAAGTCCTACATTGGTTACATAGCTCTGAAGTTATGGACATCTAATACCATGAATTGTCTTAAGAAAGGTGCAGACTGAATAAATTTCAATCAAATTGAATAGGAACAGTAGAAGCATGAAGAAAGCCGAAACCAAATAAAATCAATCTCTCTGTTATTTCTAATTATTCGACGATCCAAGGGATAGCAAAACTAACCAAATCTAGCATGACTGAACAAATAAATTGACGGAACAGGATGAAGCATCGTACCTTTGGAGGTGTCCTTGAAGATGAGGGGATGAGTCAAGCTTTGAGGGGAGAGAGAAGCGGGATATCGAATCGGACGACAGTTTCCGGTGAGGGACGCATGGGAGTTATTGATGTCTTCATGGCAGCTATTATCGTCGACGTTTTTTGGGAAGCTCGGTTGTAGGAAGGCGATTCTACTGCCTGGCACGGGGGATGGGATCTCAGGGTATGCCAGAAGGGAGGGGGCGGCGTCGCTTCCCCTGGCTGGGTGGGAGGAGCGCAGGCGGCGGAGATCGAGAAGTTGGCGCGGCGGCGCGATCCGTGGGAACAGGAACAGGAACGGGCTACCTTTGCTTGCTGAGCTATTGGGCTCACGTATGGGCTGTGGTGGCCTGGTGGGCACAATTCACACACTTGAGATTTGACTCCGCTGACCTGATCTAGACCGCTTAGACTCGATCCGAAGGATGTCAGTAAACTGAGTGACGTGGATGAACCACAATGCAGGAAATAAAATTAGTGGGGACACCGCACGCTGCGTAATCCTAATCTACTCCACCGCATAATCACGCCTATAGTTGGCCATAAGACACGGGGCCTGACGGTCCGGCCCATGGCACGGGTGTTTGGCCCGGCCAAGCACAGCCCAACACGTTGGCTGTTGGGCCCGTGCTAGCACGGTCCGAGTGGTGGGTCGTGATTGGGCCACACCCCTAGTATAGTGGGCGACACGGCACGGCCCGACCAACGGTCGGCACGACGACGGTCCACATGCTGCGGGCAGCATGAGCACGGCCCATTAAGACCCGACGAGGCCATCCAACGGCTCAGCCCAACAAGAGAGAGTGGTTGACGCGACGTATATAAGCCGGGTGCCTCACCGGTCACCGCTCGCTGTCTCACTCTCTCCTCCCCTCAGTCTCCAAAAACCTAATCCTCAACAGCGTGCTGTTGTGGCGCCGCGTAGCTAGATCTGCCTTCGTGTCGGCCCGGCACAGCCTGATCCTTACTGGACCGTGTCTGGGCCTGAGGTGCAGCCCATGGACAGGCATGACAATCGGGCCGTGCCGGCTCGACTGCGATCGGGGCATGCCTAAGTTGAGCCCGGGCCATGGCGTGCCGGGCGGTCCAAATGGCCAACTATAATAACACCCTCGCAGCAGCCGCCGTCACCTCCCTTCCATCTCGCTCCTCCCTCCATCCGCGCAGCCACAGTCTCTTCGCCCATCCGCCGGCGTTGCCGCCCCCTTGGCCGTGTCGCGCCCATTCGCCGGTGCCACCGTTGTCTCCTTGCCCACGGCCCATCCGCCAGCGTCGTTGCCCCCTTCGTGGCGCCCATTAGCCGGTGCCACCGCCGCCTCCTCACCCATCCTCCGCGCGTCGCCGTCCCAAATGTGCAGCCCTGCTCTCGTGTTGTCCGTCCACACAGCATCACGCTCCGCCGTGGGCCATCGCTACCTCCTCTGCACAGTCCCGCACCCTCCGTCACCTCGTCCCTATCCGTCCACGCAGCGCCGCTCGCCCCTCCCCTCTGACACCGTGAGCCCTGACAGGAGTGCGAGATTGCACGCCACCCCTCCTCCACTGTCCCTTCCGTCACCGCTGTTCACACCATCCACACCTCTCTTCGCCGCATCGGCGCCAGACGGGCAGCTCCCGACGGCTCCACCGTGGCCGAGTCTCGCTCTGGCCAGTACCTGACCATCGCTCTTGCCATTCGACAGCCCAAGATCCATGATCCATGGTACATTTTCCTTTCTGACTTTCTCCAATTTACTTGGGCACACATTGATACGTCCATAGTATGAAAACATTGATTGATGAAATTTAGTGTGCACACATTTACCAGAACCGTTTATTGTTTCTGTTATGATGATTGGCATCCAGCAAACGTTGTTCCTAATACATCCAGCACACATGGTTTCAGGTTTTCTCATGAATCTTGTGCACACATGTGCCTAATAGGTTATTGTTTCCTTTTGTTTACTGTAAAGATCCTAGCAACACAAATTCCTTAATTGTTTTATTTTTTCTGAACTGTATTAATTGAACAATTGAGCAGTAAGCTTATTCTTTTATACTTGGTTGAGAGCAGTAACATTTATTCCCACTGATATTAGTGCTCCGGGTTATTCTTTAATTTTGTTCAAAACACCGGATTTCTTTTCAACTTTTGAAACTGAAGTTTGGGAGAACTAAGTTTAGTTCTCTCAACATCAAATAAATCTGGCCGGCAAGAGTACAATACATATATACTTCTTCTTCTTTTTGTCTAAAAAGATACTTCTTCTAATTGTGTATACATGTTGCAGTCAACGGTTTTTTCATCCAGAAAAGGTACAAGAAAGAGCAACGTACGCACTATACTGAAGAAATGAAAAAGAATCCCAGGGCAATGAATGCACGGATTGTATAACAAGTGAACGGAATTTTTTTTAGATGCTGCATGCCGCAAGTACAGTGTTTTCACTTCAATAACCATTGGAACCTAATTAAAGTTTATGGTTATTATGCCATCTGGTTTGTTTTCCACCTCAAATTTGCTGCTGCCCAACTTTCATTTTAGGGCATTAAATAGTGCATATTAGTGCCATTGTACTTCTACCACATACTTGATATCCTACCACACAAAAGAAAAAAGGAGACCTAGACTTACTATATATATGTGTGCTCATCAGATTTTTTTAAAAAAAGGGTTAAAATTTCAATGTCTATGAGCTAGGTAGTTCCTTTTTTGGTATGCCACTTGCTTAATCAGCTTGGTAGGAAAAATATAACTTTCATGAGGACCTCTGTTGAGTTAGGTGTCAGTCAATAAGCTCTTGCCGATCAGTCTGAATTTTTGCACAACAGCACATAGTTTAATTGTCACATTTGGCCAACCGTGCAACCTTTGAATACACCTGCATCATGCATATTGATTTTGGTGTTTGTGGTTTTATTATTGGATCACTGATTTGCTTCATGAATATACAGAGATTCAGAGTTCAGGTTGATTTCTGAAAAGCATGTTGATATGGAGTGCATTATTCTGACAAATTCAGTTATATCTTTTCTTCTTTAATGAATTTTCACGTTGAGTGTCACCTTTTACATATTGAATTATTAGGAATTACATATGCCTTTCCTATAGTATATCATAACTGCTTTGGCCAGAGTTTAGTTATGGATAACAACGTTGGTAGCTCCACCCCAGCATCGTCAGGAAGAGGTGGTCATTACGAGGAATCAGAGAATCAGAGAACATTCCAAGGTGATTGGCAGTACACGTATTGGCTGAACCTTTTCCTTTTGAGAGTATACTCAAAATATGACACCGCGTATGTTTTTTTCCCTTATTTGTTTTCTGAAGTTATGAAAACAATCCATATATGGTTAACTCTGATTTTCAGCAATCCATCTTTACTTATTTTTTTTACGGCATATCAGGATGGCTTCTACAAGAACCTTGCGGAATTTTATTCATATAAATATGCCCTTTCAGATGGATTGGGAATTGTGTCTAATTACGGAGTGCATGTAGCAACAAGGTGAGCCAACCTAAGCCATCATTTGCACATTTCATCTTTTTGTATCCGAAGATAGTTTGTATAAGTTTAAGGGGTGGATGACATTCCGATGTTTTTCAACTGCATTAACCCTAAATGAAACGATGAAATGAAGATTCATTTTCCACCATCGTTCCAACTTCTTCTGGTGAAGAGGCTAATGAGAGCATCACATATCAACTACATTAGTTATGGAGCTTCTATCCTAGCGCACTATTTTTGTTTTTTGTACCAATCTTGTGTTTAGTCACAATTGTCAGTGCTTTGTAGTGTTATTTGAAACTAAGATGTTGATTGATTAGTACTGCATGATCGATACTATTTGAAACTTAGGTCTCCTTTTGAATTTTCAATGGTATTATATCAGCTTTAGGCTTCTGGTCAGTTCTATTGTTCAAAACTTGTGATCTTGTAAATTCTTGGGTTGTGCCGCAAACAAAACCACAAGAGAAGAGAAGCTTCGGGAGACGGCCAAGCTACTAAACGGGCATTGCTGGTGAGATTTTCATATCAAAATTCATCTAGAGTTCGGGGTAATGAGGATAGACAGCTGAAGGAGGCTGATGAATACTGATTGTTTATTTGAATGTAGCCACACTTGAGATACTTTGTGCTATTAGTTTTGTTGCGGTTGTCTTTGGTTTGCAAAACCATGGCAAACCCAGCTTTTCTTCCTTTATTCTGTAAGCAGTATGATGTGGTAAACGACTTGTCTGGTTGGCTTCATTCTTTAAATGGAAATGTGAGGACAACCCTCTTTTATATAAAAAAAAAACTTAAAGGAGTAATATGAGTACTATAAAAGTGAAAAAAAAATGAAATTCAGGTGTTCAGATTCTTAGGCATAGTGGAGTACTAGGCTACTAGCATACTAGTTAGGCAAGCATAAGAATCAACCATGCATATATTATTCATTAAATTTCAAACATCATTGCGTAAATCGGAAAAGACAATCAGTTGTCAGATGAGAGGAGGAGCAGGAATTCTCCTGCTATCCTCTCCTGCATCAAGGGCAGAAAGTGATCTGGTAGCTGGCACCGGAGGTGCAGGTGAAGGTGCTGCTCTTGTCGTCGTAGGCGTAGCTGTACGCCTGCGGGCACTGAGCCTTGAAGAACTTGGAGTAGTCGCTGGGCGCACACGTGTCAGGCGACCCGTACGCCCCTCGGCAGCACAGGTCGTCCCGCCCGAACGCCAGGCACCCGCTCTTGCACCCCACCACCACCGCGCTGGCGGCGTCCTTCGCCGCCAGCTCGGCCGGGCACGCCGCGTTGATGTCCGCCGCGCACGCCACCGTCCCGCACCCGGGCGCGTCGACCTGCACAGGCACGTTGAACCCGTCCACGTTGCTTATGTCGTAGAAGTCCGTGCCCCCATCACTGCCGCCGTAGAGCGTGAACTCCACCAGAGTCGAAGGCGGGCCGTTGCCGCTGCCGCCGCACTCGACGCTGCCCGTGCCGCAGTCGCCCGATGCGCATGAGAAGCGGCCCGCGCCATCCGTGGAGTAGAGCCGGCGGGCCCAGACGTTGCCCGACCAGTTGGGCGGGACGCCGTCATAGTCGGCGGACGCGCCAGGCTGCAGCTCGAACCCGGTGGTCGGGAACGGCGGTGCGCTGCCCGCCGTCAGCACGCCGGGGTATATCGCGTCACCGCATTTGTTAGTGAAAGTGAACTTTACGGACATGGCACCTGAAATACGCGCGCAATTCATGTTAGCAAGTAAATAATTAAATTGCAAACATAACGTAACAAGGGTTTAAGATTGGCTTAACGCATTAATTGAGAATAATCTAAGGCCTAGCCAGTCATGGATCATGCAATTTACAAGTCAAACTAATATGTAGTAATTTCCTCACGCAACTTA
The DNA here is from genome assembly GCA_000325765.3 of Leersia perrieri. NCBI lineage: Eukaryota > Viridiplantae > Streptophyta > Magnoliopsida > Poales > Poaceae > Leersia > Leersia perrieri. Next base: position 9,547,136 of record CM002485.1, read on the forward strand.
CAAGTGGCATCATGTAATTTTTAGTTAGTGATCCGATTTATAGAAAGGTATTCTATCTTATATTTTCGAGAAATAAAAGAAACCCACTGATACTGATATTTGAGTTGTTATGTCACTGTATTTTCGAGCCATGAGGCTCAAGTTGTTGGGACCTAATAGAAACGCGTATCCAACCCAAAACTAGCAAAACATCTCGCATTCCCGGAAATTGTACATCAAAGGATAATAATGATGTAGTAGTATATGCCTTTTACGTTTGCAAACACGTCTACACAAGTGTGCAGGCCTTTGGTCCCTCATAGCTGACACAAATTACCCGAATGGACCACTTGTACAGTTCTACTATGGTTTCACATGTGATTCAAATTCAGTTTCTTTGCGCTATCTGCAAGATCCATGTTCAAAGAACATCACAAATTGTTTTTTAACAAAAATAAAAGCTACGACTCAAACAGAAAATCGTAAGACAATAAAATCATCATCAACAATCTGATGAAGACTTTGCTAGCGCGATGGATTACCTGGTGCAATAACAGATGCAAACAAGAGGAGAACAGTCGGGGAGGCTCCCGCCATAGAAACCATGGGTACCAAAAGGAATTGGTATTGGAGTCGATTTGCTTTTCTTTTCTATGTCTGCGATATAGAGACCGACTATGCTATGCATACGTATTTATAGGGGAGGGGTGCTAGATTGATATTGGATTCGATTTGGATTGTTTGGTGGTTGTTTAGATAATTCATACCATAAATAATATATCTAAATTTAATTACATCCCTATTAGGTTAGACTAGATAAGATAGACTCCAGACATCTGAATTCTTATATTTTGGGATGGATCGATGGAGTTGTGTACCATATGTCTCTCTTATCTAGGCTTACCTAATATGGGGTGTAATTAAGTTCAACTATTTTATTCATGGTATGGATTATCTAAGCAACCAACCAAGAATTAAGGAAGTTAAGTGGGTTTATATATAATCAGGAGCATATGATGGATATTTTATTTGCTGCTTATGTTATACACCCACAACTTATATTTGGGATGGAGAAAGTTCAATTAAGTTTGAACAAAAGTTCCCAAAATATAATCATGTCAAAAATATTAAGGAAATGAAGTAAGAGAAACACTAGCGGACGTGGGTCCGTTAAACCCCGTCCGAGCGACCGGGGGCGGCACCCCCGCGCCCCTGCGC